>CM050511.1:67610444-68820444 GCA_027563665.1 Antrozous pallidus
TGGAGGTTAAAAATCGGGAAGATACCTTAGCTACACGGGACCACCTGAGAAGCTAGGGGGTCCAAACCTCACACCAAGCTCTCCAGCCCATGGTTCCAGTGCCAGGAAAAGAAACCCCCATAACTTCTGGCTGTGAAAACTGTGCAGAGATTGTGGCTGAGTGAGACCAAGGTCTTCTGGAGTCCCAGGCATTCCTCTTAAAGGACTGATGCACGGGTGTGCTCACACTCACTCACTCTGAGCTCTAGCACTGAGGCAGCAGTTCAAAAGGCACCAAGAGCCTGGGAGTGTTGCTCAGTGATTGAGCATTGAAATATGAACCAGGAGGTCATGGTTCAATTCACATGCCTGAGTTGTAAATTGATCCCCAGTGGGGGGCATTCAGGAGGGAGCCAATCAATGATTTTCTCTCATCATTGATATTTCTATCTCTCCTTCTCCTCTCCTCTTTGAAATTAATAAAAAAAATTTTTTAAAGGCACCAAGAACATACTGGGAGGAACTGAATTGTCTGGCTTTGAGGCAAAGGCTGGAGAGAAATGCTGGCCAGAACTATTGTTCTGTTGCTGAGCTGAGCTCTCCCTCTGCAGACACAGGCAGGCACAATATTTGACTCTCCATCAACCTGACTAACACTGTTTGTTCGGCCCTGGTGATTCCCAGAGACACTGCCCCACCCAGCTTTCAGACCCACCCAATCTATTTCCAGTGGCTTTTCTTGGCTCATGCTTCAGTCATTCCTAAAATCTCTCAAAGGTCACAAACTCCAAACAAGCAGCCTCTGGCCTTGGCATACCCTGTACATCTTGCTAAGTGGACCCAGGCCCAGCACTAGTAGCATTCAGATTCTGTTCACTTCTTAGCCTCTCCTAGGCACCTCCAAGTCCAACACAAGTAATGGCCATCTGCAAACTACTTTGTAGCTCACACGGGGTGCCCCTGGAAGGGCATAGGTGGCAGATGTGCTTGGTTTGCACCTTCTAGGAGGCCCTAGAGGCAGCACAACTGGTGTTCAGCTTCAGACCCTGCTAAAGCACACCCAACCACTTCCATGAGAAATACACTTAAGGGGAAAACTCAGCAAGCACCAGAGTCCCACTGAAGCGTGTTCTGCTCTGTGAAGTTGGCCCATGCACAGCTGATCCTCTGCTGTAGTCATGGCCAGTCTTTATAGCCTATCATCATAGGGATCAATCCCTGCCAAGGGCATGCCAACAGCAATCAAAGATCAATTACAACTGAAGTGTGCACACAGCCCATATGGAGGAAAGGGAGGAAGGAGTGCATCTAGAGCATCCAGCTCAGGTGACTGAGGAGACTGCACCACTGGGCCCTTTAGGACACCTACTACCTACGGCTACTATATCATGACTGGTCTACCTAAATACATAGAAACAAACACAGAGAGCAAGGAATTAGGAACTATTTGAAAAAAATAATGCCTGAAAACTGCCCTAACCTGGTAAAGAAAAAAGACACACAAGTCCAAATAACACAGAAAATCCCAAACAAGATGAAATCAAAAAGGTCCACACTAAGACACATCAAATTTAAAATGGCAAAAGTTAAAGACCAAGAGAGAATTTTAAAAGCAGTAAAAGAAAATCAACTAGTTACCTACAAAGAAGCTTTCATAAGACTGTCAGCTGATTTCTCAATAGAAACTTTGCAGACCAGAAGGGAATGGCAAGAAAGATTCAAAGTAATGAAAAGCAAGGACCTAGAACCAAAATTACTCTACCCAGTAAAGCTATCATTTAGAATCAAAGGACAGATAAAGCACTTCCCAGGCAAGAAAAAGCTAAAGAAGCTCATCACCACGAAACCAGTATTACAAGTTATGTTAAGCGTCTTATTTAAGAAAAAGAAGAAAAAACTATTAAAAATATGAATAAGAAATGGCAATAAATACATATCTATCAACAATTTCTGTAAATGCAATTGGATTAAGTGCTCCAATCAACATATATAAGGTGGCTGGATGGATAATAAAACAAGACCCTTACATATGCTGTCTACAAAACACTCACTTCAGATTGAAAGACAGGCTGAAAGTAAAAGGAGGCAAAAAAGATACTTCATGAAAATGGAAACCAAAACAAAACCACTGGAATAGCAATATTTATACCAGACAAAATACACTTTAAAGCAAAGGCTATACCAAGAGACAAAGAAGGACTCAGCAGTTCTACTTGTGCATATTTATCCAAATAAACTCAAACCACTAAATTGAAAAGACATGTATATCCATATATTCATTGCAACATTATTTACAATAGCCAAGATATTGAAGCAACTTAAGCATTTATCAATAGAAGGATAGAACAGTAGATAAATAAAGATGTGGTACATATATAAAAGGAATATGACTCAGCCATAAAAAAAATAATGAAATCTTGCCATCTGCAACATGGATGGACCTAGAGAATATTCTGAGTGAACTAGACAGAGAAAGACAAATGCCATGTGATTTCACTTTTATGTGGAATCTAAAAAATAAAATAAATGAATAGCAGAATAGAAGCATTCTCATAGATATAAAAACATTTTGATAGTTGCCAGATGAGAAGGGGGTTGCAGGACTAGTTAAAAAAGGTGAAGGGATTGAGAAGTACAAATTGACAGTTATAGAACAGACATGGGAATGTAAAGTATAGCATAGGAAATATAGTCAATAAAATTGTAATAGCTATGTAAAGTGCCAGGTATATGCTAGGTTCATCAGTGTGATCACTTTGTAAGTTATAAGATGTCTAATCACAGGGTAATAGACCTGAAACTAAAATAACATGGTATGTCAACTACAATTAAAAATAAAAAATATTTTTAAAAATTGAGAAAATAAACAGTTTAGTTCCAAAAATTCTTAAAATAGGCACAAATATAATAACAGCTCTAAGGTCTATTGAGACCCTTTATCAGTAGTCTGAGTTTATCAAAAGTGATGCATGAGTGTTTGTGTGTGTGTATGTGTTAAAAATTATGCTAAAAATTAATTTCAAAAATATACATATGAGTATGACTCCTAATTAGGTAAATGTGTTGATTTTCTTTAAAAAATAACAAATTCATTTCAGTAGAAATCACAAAGAGGTATGTGTGCCAGCTATTGCTACTCTGATGCTTTTTACAATGAAAGGACTGGGTAGCTAAGTCTACTAGAGAAACAGTTCCATGTGAACCTAGAGAATTCTCCAACACACTTTCCCAATACACAAGGTTAGAAAGCTTCACATCTTCTCAGGAGAACTCATGCTAAGATGGGCAAATTGTGACAAAAGCCTCTATGATGGTCTCTCCTGCCCTCTCCCTGCCCTCCTGAATGTCTAGTTGTTACTGTTATAGAAATCCAGATACTAAGTGCAATCAAAATACCAAAACTGAAGTGACCTCATTCACTTTTAACTAATGATAAAATTCTATTCGTAAGCTGTAATTATTTTAGAGACCTATTCCAAGTTACTTAATTTTGCAGATACAAAGTGATGCACTGAACCCAATAGTTGATCAAGACATGAATATGGGATTAAGCAGGAAAGGTAATTTTACTAAAATCTTTGTCAGAAATCCTAATCATCAATCAAGGAAGCAGACTCTCTGGGCACACTAATGTAATGACCTTTGTTGAGAAGGCAAGTCTTCTTTTTTTGCCTTGGCAGATCCACTTAAAAAAGAGGAACATAGGTCACTACTATCTTGGTTAACTCATAGGGAGAAAAAAAAAAACAGCACGTCTACTTCTGGTTCTTGACTCCAGGGATGGAGCCCCCAGCAAATGGCATGACAACCCTCCCAGACATTTTCTGAGGAGCAGTCAAGCAGAGGAAGAATAGTCCATGAGAATGCCACTTCTCACAGTGGCCTGTAAAAGATGTACTTGCCCTCAATTGAGAATGTGTGACATAAATACAAAATGAGAGTTTGGAGCCTGGAATGCCATTTTCAAATATAAGCCCGTATCCAGGCTAAGAGGTCCTGTCTTTCCCCACTGTTTGTGGGGCGGGTTCCATTTGAATATCTATACTGTGGGACCATGTCCTTGAAAAATGACTTTCATCTGGAGTTAGCCAAGCTGAAAAGTATGGGACCTAGTCCTTCACAAGACCATCCTCACTTCTAACCAGCTTCCATTTCTAAGGGTTCCCAAAAACCACACCCAGTTTTGATAATTTTCTAGGACACCAAACTCACTGAAAGCTATTATACTAACAGTTATCCTTTATTATTGGGAAAGGATGCAAATTAAAATCATCTAAGGAAAAAGACACATGAGGCAGAGACTGGGAGAATTCCAGACACTAAGTTTCCATTGTCCTCTGGATGTGTTCCCTGTCGGCATTAACATGTGACATTACACAGAATATTGCCAACCAAGGGAGCTCACTGGAACCTTGGTGTGCAAAGTTTTTATTGGGGCTCCATTGCATAGGCACGGTTAACTCATTGTACACATGGCTGATCTCAGGTCAACTGATTCAAGTAACCCAAAACCACACCCTAAACACAATGCAATCTTCCTGGCATGGCCTGCCCCACCTGAGATTATCGAGAGTGTGGCCAACCCTCCTTATGGCCTAGTCTGACCAGCATCCACTCTAAACACACTCCTGTCAGGTATGACATTGATTTCATTCCCTTCCAGAAGCCAAAGGTAAAAGCCAGATCTCTCTTACATTTTTAGCTAATGCCCTTCATTATATGGCAACTGTAAAAGTAATTTTTATGAGCTTATTTACTCTTATGGATTTGAAATATTATAACATTACATTTTAACAGTGTGCTTCGTTTTCTTCTTCAGCTCCCATAAACTTTCTTAACAAAGATGTGAGTGGTGATTAAACTTGCCAATTACACTCAGGCCCTCAGTAAGTTCTTTCCCATATGGATACTGCATTAGTTTCCCCAGGATTCTCTAACAAATTACTACAGACCTGGTGGCTTAAAACAAGAGAAATTTATTCTTCCATAGTTCTGGAGAACAGAAGTCTGAAATCAAAGTGTCTATGGGACACAATCCTTTAAAAGGAAGAATCCTTTCTCCCCTTTCCAGCTTCTGGTGGTTCCTAGCGTTTCTTGGCTTCTCTGATTGTATGACTCCAATGTGTACCTCTGTGACATACGGCCTCCTCCTCTCCCAGTGTCTATATCTTCTCTTGTCTCTTATAGGGACACCTGCTATTGTATTTAGGGTCCATCCTGGTAATCCAGGATCATCACATCTTAAGATCCTTAATTCAGTTACATTGCAAAGACCCTCTGTCCAAATAAGGTCAAATTCACAGAGTGCAGTGGTTAGGATATGGACATACCTTTTTAGGGCCCACCACTTAACATGCTACAGACACCAACTGGCATCGAGGAACAAGCACATGACTTGGAATGAGAAGATTTGAATTCTAATCTGGGTCCCCAAATCCAACACTCTCTCTACTGCCCAGTGAATGCTCATTTTCCAAGATTCTCTGAAAAAATCTTTCTTTACTACACCTAGGACTAATATTCTGCAAGTGGAAAGCTGGTATAGGTGTACCTAGTTGTTAAAATTCTGAAAGATTTCTCCCTAGACTTCTCAAGTGCACTCACCACCACTTGAAGCTGACCTTCCTCATCCTTTGGTGCACCCTGTCAACTTTCCTACAATCCCAAACTTGATTGTTTGCATATCAAGCAGCCCCTATGATGCAGTTCCAATCCTCTGACCAACGACACTGATAAGTTGGTGCCCAAGTCTCACCATTAATAAATATTTAGAACATTACCCCTATTTCCATGCCAAGTACCAATTCATAGTGCCAGGCCATAAGCTTCTTATAAATTATATATATACTAGAGGCCTGGTGCATGAAACTCATGCACAGAGGGGGGTTTCCCTCAGCACAGCCTGCACCCTCTGCAATAGGGGACCCCTCAGGGGATATCCGACTGCCAATTTAGGCCCAATCCCACATCAGGTCTAAACCGGTGGTTGGACACTCCTCTCACAATCTGGAACTGCTGGCTCCTAACCATTCACCTGCCTGCCTACCTGATTGTCCCTAATTCCTCTGCCTGCCTGCCTGATTACCCTTAACCTCTCTGCCTGCCTGATCACCCCTAACTGCCCTCCTCTGCTGGCCTGATCAAGCCTCTAACTGTTCTCCCCTGCTGGCTGGATTGACCCTAACTGCCTCTTTCTACCTGACCACCCCTAACTGCCCTCCCCTGCTGGCCTGATCCTGTCCCCAGCTGCCCTTCTCTTTCAGCCAATTTGGTTCTGATTGGTCAGTTTCTTGCCAGTCAGCATCTAAAGCTCCACTTCCTAGGCAGCCATTGGCTCCTTACATTCACCCAGATTTGATTCTGATTGGTCAGTTTCTATGCTAGTCAGCATTTCTGGGACTATCAATGGGGCCTGATCAGAAAGGCAGGGCTGATCAGCAAGACCTGGTAGAGGCGTGGAGAGAAATGAAGGCATGGCTATTGGCCAGGGCAGAGAGAAAGAGAGGCAAGTTCTGATCAATGGCTGCCACAGAGTCTATGGATCAGATCCCATCTCTCTCTCTCTGCAAGGTCTGATCCATAGCCTCTGTAGAGTCTCATCCATAGCCATGGCAACCCAGCACTGACTTCTGATCTGGTAGAGCCTTCCATTGTAACAGTCATTACGACCCTGACTCTTTATTATATAGATATATATAAAAGGCTAAGTGACTGTCCAACCATCCAACCATCCAACTGGCCAGTATGTATGATGTGCACTGACCACCTGGGAGCAGATGCTCAATGCAGGAACTGCCGAGTTATGATGACTTGGCAGTGAAGGTTCTTGGGTGATGCACCCTGGAACCAGAGAGAATGGAGCTCCGTTCCTCATGGGGCCATATGATTCCACCTTCAGCATGGTTCTGTTGTTGCTGGGGCACTGTCAGTCCCAAATCTGGTTTATTGCACACTTGCATTTGCGTTCCACACCCTTATAACAGCAACTTTGAAGAGTGCCCTCTCACATTCTGGGACCCCTTGGGGGATGTCAGAGAACCAGTTTCATCCCAATCCCCTCAGGCCAGGCCAAGGGACCCCACCTGCCAGTGGGACCCCACTCACTCTGCAGACGCTCTTTGAGCAGCAGCACCACCCCAAGTGCAACTGGCTGGGGAGGGACTACAGGAGGTTGGCTCCAGGGCATGTCTGGCCTGTCTCATCCATTCTCTCCCCACCAGCTACCTTGTAATTAATTTCCTTTCAATGTGCATGAATCTGTGCACTGGGCCACTAGTATATACATATATGTGTGTGTGTGTGTGTGTGTGTGTGTGTACATATAGATTTAGTTATACATTATTATATATTGCTTCATATATTTATTCCATTTATATGCTCATAACGTATCATTACATGTATGTTAAACATTAGATCATATTTATTATATATTTCTGTAATATAAAATATTGATATATTAATGTGTTGAATTTATTTGTTATAGTTATAAATCTATGGTTTTTAAATTTATATTTATTTCTAAAGTATAAATTTTTACAGATTTTATGAAATTAAGAAAGTTTTAACAAAACCTTATGTAGAAAAAAATTTCAGTGAAAATATCAAAGATTTTTTCCAACATTAATTGAATTGTTGCTATGTTCCAAGCACTATGTTAAAGTCTATGAATAACATCACTACAGTAAAAACATTCCCTTCAGCTATATTTTAAAACCCAGAGGGACATTTATTTTTTATGATTATTTAACCAACGTTCAAAATAAGTCTACAAAAACCTAAGATACTGCAGAAAGAGTTGTTCTATCATGAAAGTCTTTGGACCATATAGAAAAAAGTAGCTCAAGTCTGTGGAACATTGACAATGAAGAAGAAAATCAAAGGACATACCAGAATTTTCCAATTTCAGACTTGGAGCTGAATCTACAGTGTGTACCAGTATCACCCAGCGGTCAGAACCTGCTTTGCAGCAGCCTGACTACTCTACCCTTCCTTACTGGCTGCAACCCTCAGGATCCCAGTTCTTTTATTAATTACTTTGTAAAACAATTCCTTCATATTCCAAGTCTAAACTGTCTTTTATACATTTGCAAAACAGAAACAACTTCTCAGTTTGTCTTTTCTCCAACTCAAGGGTTTCAGTTCCTTCAATCACTTTCCACTGTTATTTCTGAGCACACTGCACCACAATGGCTACCAATTACTTAATGCCGTTCTGTACAATTTCCGCATTTTATAAAATGTGAATTAAAATAGTATCTAGCTCTCTAGGGTGGCTATAAAGAATCAATCAGATGTATCATATAAAGCCCTTAGAATAGTGTAGGACACACTGAGAACTTAGTATGTATTAACTACTAGTACCCAAACAAAAAGCTCTACTACCGTAGAATTGTTATCTCCATTTGATATAAAAGCTCTCTTGATTATTATTTTTTAAAGAATAATTTATTGATTTTCAGAGAGAAAGGAAGGGAGACAGGGAGAGAGTGAGAGAGAAACATTAACTTGAGAGCAAAACATGGGTCAACTGCCTCCTACACACCCCCCCACCAGGGATGGAGCCAAAACCTTGGCATGTGCCTTGACCATGCCCAACCAACTGAGCCACACTAGCTGGGCAACTCTCTCACTAGTAAGTATTAATAGATCTCCAGGGCAACTCTCTTAATTATTAACAGATCTTAGAATGCATGAACATATTTTAGCAGCCACCTCTCACTGTTATTGATTAGTAAGTTTGCAGGTAATCTAAATCCCTTACTTCTCCATTAAATGAACCTATGTTAAGTAACCTATATGCATATTAGGATTAACTTTTTAATAATAATTATATACTTTACATTTAACGCTGCTAAATTCATTCTGCTTATTTCAGCCCATTATTCTAAACTGTCAAAGTCTTTTAGAATTCTGATTTTTTCACCCAGTGCAATTACTTTTTCTTTGGTTGATGTATTTTAATTGAATTTGATAAGTATATTATGAATATCTCTACTCAAATGTGGAAAGGCCAGGTTAAATTTCTAGGCATATTCACTTAAAGATTTCCCTTGAGGCTGATAAAAATTCTATATCAACACCCCTTTAGATCTAGAATTAAAATAGACCACAAATCCTCCTAGCCAATATAATTTAGCCCATGCAAAAATGTCATGCGGGTCTTTATCAAATACCTTACTGAAATCCAGATGAACTATGTCTGTAAATATTCCCCTTGGTCATCATTGTCATAACTATATCTTCTCCGTTCTTAACTCCTGTTCTCCATCAGAAATGAAAATCATTTACTTCTGACATATTTTTTAAAACTCAAGTATGGTTGGGTCCTTACTTTGCAGATGCTGTGCAATATATAGGGAAGAGACTTACAGATGTGTCTAAGACTTTTCCCACAAGGATATTAAGAGTCTAGGAAGGAGAAGGAAGCCATCAGATACTTACAATGGGTGAAATAATATGGATATAGTCATAATGGGAGTAGTTGCATGGGTGAAATAGTATACATAATCACTGGATATTACAAGTTTTCTATTACTATGGCTACATAGAAATCACCTAAAGCTTAGTAGCATGAAGCCACACATTTCTTCAGAGTGGATCAGAAACAGAGATGGAAAACATTGCATGCATCTTTTTGTTTCATGATGTCAAAGGCCTCAGCTAAAAAACTTGAAGACATTTGATGCTGGCTGTAATAAGGGGTCTTCATTCCTCTCCACATGGGCATCTCCATATGATCTTCAAACTTGATCTAGTTAAGTCCCAAAAATGAACATCTTGAGAGAGAGAGAGAGAGAAGGAGCATGAGTGAGCACCAGTCAGACACCATACCATCACCTAGGACCTAGCTTTGGAGTCACATGGCTTCACTTCCACCACACTTTATTTTTCAAGACACTTACAAAGTCCCACTCAGTTTCAAGGAGGGGGAACAGACTCTTTCTTTATGACTGGCAAGGTTCTGAAGAGCATAGGGACTAGAAATATTGCTGTAGCCATTTTGGAGCAACACAACCTGCCCCACCATGTGAACACAGAAATGACAAATAACCTCCACTGGGAAGCAGGGCTCAAGGAGGAAAACAAAATCTAAGTCATGAGCCACAAGCAAAAAGTGCCCTAAAATTAAGTAAATCAGCATGAAAAACAATGTGCAGGCCTATTGAAATCTCAAAAGACCACATACTCTTACTCTTACAAAAGATGAAACAGGTAAGACAGTAGGAATGGGAAGCTGTCTCCAACTTCTGCCTGGACAGTAGCAGATCCTGAACTGGTCTGACTTGTGCCCCCGTGGCTGGGGCAGTATCACACTCCTCCAGGTGTCCAGTGCTCTGCTCTCCATGTATAGGTAACCAAAGCATTAAAGGAAGCACTGGGGTACCAGGAGGAGGGCAGTTTGGAAGGTGGGACCCACAGAGTGGGCTGGGTGAGGACTAAACAAGGTCAAGGGGGACAGGTGGTACTTTATCTGCACTGCACAGCCAAGGACAGCTCACGTGGGTACTCAGCACAGGCAGTAGACAGTGACTCCCTCATGGACAGTGAAAAACCTTTAGGTAACCACCTGATCCTTTTCATCTGTCACCTCCCTTTTGTCTGACAGGAACAGAGCAAAAAAAAAAAAAAAAAAGCATGTATTCTTCCAAATTCTCTGTTAATAAACTGTGGCATTTAAATTTAAAACCCAAAAATTTAGTACCTGTGATACCTGATTTCATTCTAGCCCAGCACTGTCTGGAAGAAATACAAAACGATGTAACTTAAAAACTTTTTAATGGCCACATTAAAATAGTAAATAAGGTTAATTTTAATAATATAATTTGTTTAACAAATTGTATCTAAAATATTTCCAACATGAAATTAACATAAAAATGATTAATGAGATATGTTACATCCCTTTTTTCATACTAAGATATCTGGTGTATTTTTTAGATTCATAAAATGTAGAATTAAAAATGCAGATTCAAATAAGTTGACCCAAACGTAATAAAAAAAATCTTCCAATAATTGAATTGAGCATCAGTTTTTTAAACTTTTAATTTAAATTAAATAAAATTTAGCACTCAATGATTTAGCCTCGCTAGTCACCTGCGGCTCCTCTGCTGCAGAGCACAGGTCTAGATGTCCAAACTATGCTCAATGAAAGAATCACAGAGAATAAGTGGGAAGAAGTTTTAAAATCAGTTGCAAGGGCTGGAAACATGCACAAAGTGGCCAATCTTTCAAAATAGTTCCCCAGCACAAGAATATTATTCAAAATTAGTGGTTATTCAGCAGCAAGTTTAAAACTGCAGCATTACCAAAAATCAAATGGTCAAAAAAGCAACAAAACAAATAGAATCACCTCTTATAAAAGACAAAGGCCCCTCCTGGATACCCCAGCCTTGAGTCGGGTATAGTGCTGAGTTAGTTCTGGCTCCACCCAGCCCCCTAGCACCTTGGCTGGCTGGTGGTTCTCTCAGGCTCTTGCCTGGGTTCCTGTCCTTCTTAATCCACTATGTGATTAAATTGAATTGCTTTCTAAATCTGTTATGTAATTTGTATGTAATGCCCTTAATATTGAGCTTGAATACAATTGCCGTAAGATACACTAATTGATTCATTTAATTTTATTTTCCATCCTTTGAATTGAAGCCTTTGGGACTCAATATGTAAAGTAATATGCAAATTGGGACTTGGATGCAAGAAGACTTGGCAGTTTTTTTAAACAGGAGTCAAGCATTACTTGGAGTCATTTAAGAGAGTAGTTCCAAACAAAGCAACCTCTGCTTGGCCTTCTATGTCATTAAATTTTGGTTTACAAAACACACTTAAAATCACTGAATTTTTTTTTTAATTTTTAATTCTCACCCAAGGCTTTTTCCCACTGCTTTTAAATAGGGTGGAAAGAAGGGCAGAAGAGGAACAGAGAAAGAGAAACATTGTTGTGAGAGATACACCGAATGGTTGCTTCCTGCACATGCCCTGACTGGCTTCTGAGAATGAACTTGCAACCTAGCAATGTGCACTTGACTGGGAATTAAATCCACAACCCTGCAGTCCTCAGGCTCATGCTCAGTCATAGAGCCTATTACTGTAATTGCATGTGCTATATTTTTATACAGCTGGCGGTATAGCAGGTTTGTTTATACTAGCATTGCCACAAATGCATAAATAACTTGAGTAACACATTGCATTATAATGTTAAAATGGCTACCAGGTCAGTAGGTGATAGGAATTTTTCAGCTCCATCATGATTTTAGGGACCACCTTTGTATATCACCCCTGACCAAATTATAGTTATGTGGTGCATGACTATAACTGTTCTTGGCCCTCCACGTCCTCCTTCCATATAACTGCCATTTTTCTGGGTTCAGAGATGACAAATTTCAAGCCGTGAATGTAATCTCTTGGTGATGGCACTGTTTCCAAAGGATGGTGCATACAATAACAGCTCTAGCAATTTTATCACCCACCACAGTTAATATATTTCAGTATGATCAAACCATAGTTTACAGGAAATTGCTATACTACTGATGTCATGGATGAGGAAATCAGTACATGAGATAGCCAAGTCCTAGAAATCTGAGAAAATGAAAATTTGGGAGGCCGGAACATGGTTGGTTGTTGAGATAACATTAACAATGTGAGTGCCATGGCTAAGATTTCAGTTTGGAGATGACAGGTTAAGGCAAATCAACAGAACCCACTGCATGGAAGAACATATTTGCCAATACGACATCTGATAAGGGTTTAATCTCCAAAATTTATAGGGAACTCATACAACTTAACAAAAGGAAGATAAACAATCCAATAAAAAGAAGTGGGCAAATGACCTAAATGGACACTTTTTGAAAGTGGACATACAGGCATATGAAAACATGCTCAAATTTACTAATCATCTGAGAGATACAAATCAAAACAATAATGAGGTACCATCTCACACCTGTCAGAATGGCTATCATCAACAAGTCAACAAACGACAAGTGCTGGCGAGGATGTGGAGAAAAAGGAACCCTCATGCACTGCTGATGAGAATGCAGACTGGTGCAGCCACTGTGAAATACAGTGTGGAGTTTCCTCAAACAAAATTAAAAACAGAACTCCCATTTCACCCAGTAATCCCACTTCTAGGAATATATCCTCAGAAACCAGAAACACCCATCAGAAAGAATATATGCACCCCTATGTTCATAACAGCACAACTTACAATAGCTAAGATTTGGAAAGAGCCTAAGTGCCCATCAGGAGATGAGTGGATTAAAAAACTGTGGTGCATCTAGCTACACGTGGACTACCATGCTGCTGTAAAAAAAAATAAAAGGAACTCCTACCATTCGAAACAGCATGGATGGACCTGGCAATAAGCCAGTCAAAGATAAATATCACATGGTCTTACTCATGTATGGAATATAATAAACAACATAAACTGATGAACAAAAATAGATCCAGAGACATAGAAGCTTAGAATAGACTGTCCAACCTTGGAGGTAAGGTGGGGATGAGGGGGACAAGAGGGCAAGGGATCAACCAAAGGACTTTTATGCATGCATATAAGCCTAACCAATGGACACAGACAACAGGGGGGTGAGGGCATGTGCTGGGGGTGGGAATGGCTGGGGAGAGGTCATTGGGGGGAAAGGAGACTAATGTAATACTTTAAAGAATAAAGAATTTAAATTTTTTTAAAAGGCAGATCAACAGCCTCAACCATCAAGGAAAGGTTTTCTTGAATTTAAATGCCATTGAAGGGTAAAGTGAACACTTTCCTAGAGATATGGGAATCCTCAAAGGTCATGACCAGTTTTAGACAGTTTGGTTTGTTTTGAGTTTCAGAGATAAAGACATCTATGTTAGTCTGCTTGGGCTACCATAAAAAAATACCACAAACTGCATGACTTAAACATCAAAATCTTTTCTCACAGTTATAGAAGCTTGAAAGTCCAAGATCAAGGTCTAGCAAGGTTCTGTTTCTGCTGAGTTCTCATATAGCCTTTTTTTTTTTTCAGTGCATGCATATGGAGAGAAAGATATCTCTCTCTGTCTTACCAAACCACTAATCCCATTCTAGCCAGTTTGTTAAGTGGTTAAAGCATTGGCCTGCAGACTAAAGAATCACAAGTTCAATTCTGGTCAAGGGCACAACATGCCTTGGTTGCAGGTTCAGTCCTGGCCCTGATCCGGGCACATGTGGGAGACAACGAATTGATGTGTCTCTCTCACATCCATTATTCTCTCTGTGTGTGGGTCTCCTCCCCTCCCTTCCATTCTCTCTAAAAAAAAAATAAGTAAATAAATAAACAAATAAAATCAATGGGAAAAATATCTTCAGTGAGGATTAACAATAAAGCCACTAATCCTATTGGACCCTTATGGCCTCATTAACCTTAATTGTCTCCTTAAAATCTCTATCTTTAAATATATTCATAGTGGTGGGGATTAGGGTTTCAACAAATGGATTTGGGAAGAGTGGGGAAACACAATTCAGCCCATGGCAATGTCCAAAAATCAAGAAGTCCAAATTTTTTGTCTTTCAAATAAAGAAACTAAAGCTATCCTTTCATCCACTTTATTCAGCAAGAACCAAAGGCTGATAATAATACAATGGGTGCTAGATGCCCCCCATCCTAAAATGAAGGGCTAACCCAAAGAAGTTGAATGTGCTTAGAGACTAGAATAACATGCAAATGTAGTGTGTGGTTCCCACTTTCAAGTTACATGAGAAAAGACAGGATATTTGGGAAAAGGGATGTCAATACTAGAAAATCTTCTTCCTGATCTACAACATAATGAGGTACTTTCTCCCCACTGAAGGGAGACAAAAAACATGGCAGGTGGCTCCAGAATCTGGTGGATACAGAGTCTGGTGCCTGACTCCCAAGAAGATAAATCTAAAGTTTAAAGTCTATGGCTAGAAGTAGACATCCAAAATGTGAATTGAGAGTGCATATATAACTCTAACATTCAGAGAAGAAGTTTGAGCTAGAAACACAAATGACTCAAATGGGGGGGACAACTAGGTTAGAGAGCAACCATGAGGAAACAGAAAGAACCATAAGAGAAGACAACTGAACTTCTCTCCAAAGAGCACTACCCCACAGCATGATGTGACCTCAACAGAGGACAGGACAACAGAAGCTCTGTGGTCCCCAGCTCAGAATCTCTAATGAGCTCACCAAAACTCAACAGGAGAACAAGACCCAGTAATTGTGCATCTGCTACTTAAATAGCTCCCCCGGTCCAGCCAACGTGGCCCAGTGGTTGAATGTTGACCTATGAACCATGAGGTCACAGTTCAATTCCCAGTCAGGGCACATGTCCCAGGTTGTGAGTTTGATTCCCAGTTTGGAAGGTAGGGTTAAAAGAGGGGGATGAGAGGCATGCTGGAGTCAGCCAATGGATGATTCTCTCTCATCATTGATATTTCCCTCCCTCCCTCTTTCTTCCTCTCTGAAATCAATAAAAATATTTTTTAAAGGAGCTCCTGATATCAGATTATTAAAGGACCAGGAATGTTCTCCTTATCCTTGTCCTCTTACTCCCCATACTTTCCCACTTATGAATTTGATCCAGTGGGGAACAGAAATAGTAACTGGCAGAATGGATGAGGAGTGAATGTCAGAAAGTGCAGTGAGAACTTTTTGGCCTATCATAACAAAATATTTTTTTCAGGGTGGCCTTCAACTGATCACAGATGCATGAGTGAGTCCAGCCAAGATTAGTCTGAAAGCTCTATCACTACTAATATCACACTCATCCGAGAAGCATATATATATATATATATATATATATATATATATATATATATATATCGTGTGGCTACATACCAGTAATACCAAGAACCTTGAGTGAAAAGTAAACTTCGAGTGAGGTAACTGAATTTATGTGTGAGTTCTTAGTCATGCTTAGAAATGAAGATATTCCTGATATTCTATTGACAGACCACCTAGAAATAGAAAAAAGGCTGGTAGTCTGGCAATCAGAGAGACTTCGTTTCTAGCCCCTTAATAGGGTCTTGACTAAGTCTCTCTGAGCCTTATCTTCCCCATCATTAAGAATAGCATGTTGTACTCATTGAACTCCATGGTTCTATTATTTTTAAAACTATTTTCTAAATCCTTCACTATCACATAGGCAAAGGCATTTATTTGAAATATCAAATATCCTAGCCCTAGAAACAACACCTCCATTTAAGATTTAAAGTATTAGCGACCCGAAGAGACTTGTGAGTCCTCCTGTGCCGCACGGTGAGTTAGCAATAGTGCCAGGACAAGAAGCCAATCCTTTGGCATTTAAGGCCAACAATAATTTCAAAACACCATGCTCCCTTTCTAGACTAGATGACATGATGTCTCAAAGACTCTTATAGCTATTAACGAATAATGTCTATAGTTAATTCTGGTTATCCTAGGCTATCTATATTACCGTGATAGATTGCAAAACTGTCACAAATTCATTATTTTCCAATATTCATGCCCCGCCCCACCTCCAACCCCGCCATGTCGCTTTGAACGCCTCCCATTATGACCCTGGACTCAGCCAGGTGACTTAATCTGGCCAATGGGACATTAGCAAATGTGACTCAAGCAGAGATTTATAAGCACTTGTGAAATGGGGCTTGTCCTCTTTCTGGTTATCCTTACAACTCTGAGTCACCACAGGAATGAATCCTGACTAGCCTACAAGACGATGAAAGATTTGGGGTCCAGTCACCGTGTTGCCCCACCCCATGGCCACCCCATCCCAGAAATAAGGCAACACAGTGGCCAGCAGCTGACCACAGATGCCTGAGAGAGCCCAGTTAGGATCAGCAGAAGAACATCCAATCTGAGCCCACCCCAAATTACTGAACAGATTCCTGTGTTAAATAAACAGTGGCTGTTTTAAGCCACTGAATTTCCAGATCACTGATTGCACAATAAAAAATAAAAAAAATACCTGCAATAACTCCTCAAGTAAACTCTCAAGAAGGAAATTCTACATGAAGATGAGAGTTATAAATAAATAGTGTAATGAAGAAGATAAAATTGTTTTAAAGCTCCACAGAACCTGGCAGTCAACAGCACGTTGCTATTATTAGTTTTCACATCTAAGCAGGTTCTTGAGGTTCCAATAGTTCTCCGAAAAACCTTCAGGGCCAAATTTCACAGCAGTATTTGGTTGTATAGTCATTTGTATGCACTACTTCACATCTTCTTAAAATTCCAATGATTCCAGACTTTACTATATAATCTTACTGGATTTAAATTTCAAGACTGAATATGAGCTCTACCATGTCAGCAAGAGGTATTGTGTGAAGAAAACAAAAGACAGGCTAACTCTGCTCAAAAGACAGTTCATCACTGAGTATTTGAGTGGAAAATTCACTAGGTTTGTAAGTTTATCTATACTAGTTTAACTGAGCTGCTGAGAAATTACTTCTGACAGACAGGTCTGCGGGAATTATTTTGTATGGTTAATCAAAAATATCTAAAGTGGAATAAAAACTTCAAGAGCATTTCAATTTAATTAATTTATGATCTCCTAATTTAGCAAAAATGCTAAACCAAAAGCAATTCTATGTATTACAGTAACATATTTTTCTATCTTGTACATTTTATTTTTTTCAGCTGAACTTTGAACATGCTTTAGCATCACTGCCTGTGGAGAAATGGACTGAGAAACACGCAGAATATTAAACACCCGCTTATATGTCTCCTCAGGGAGTCTTCTGCTAATATTATACATTGCAACAACATTGCTTGAATGGTTTATTAATGGCAGCAAAACAGAATGAATGCTACATACAATGATAATAACAATAAAGATTATTTATACTCTGCCTAACTGCCAGATAGCTTTAGAGGCCTTACAAAGATACACTTAAACCACTAGCAATACAAAATAAAAATAGGACAAACTGCCTTCGGATGAGAAAGAATCAGAAGGATGTGTTCCTGTTGCAGAAAAACTGAGCTGTGGACAATTATTGAAAATTCTAGATTTACAGACATTTATATCCTCCCTTTGCTTCAGGATTTGAAATATATCTGTGATATGCCAAGTCATCATTTCAGGTGAACAGGAAATTTTGACTTAAAAAAAAAATTATCAGTCTACCCAACCTGAGACTTAGGGCATCTTAATATTTCTAGTTCTCCATAAAGAGCTTCCTCCTGCATCTTAAATCTTTAAAAAGTCAGAAATGAAAGAAAGAAACAAGGGTGAAGGGAAAAATCTAGAAATGGATGGATAATCATGACTGTCAGTTTACAGTAGTTGTTTGCCTCCCAACTATATTATAAGTATCTTTAGGATACAAATTAATTATTATAAGGCTTTGGATGGACCCTAAGCACCTAAAATAATACATTAAATATAATAGGAACTAAATAAATATTTGACACTGAATTAATAAATGTCCTGGACCATTTGCTTTTCCTCCTTTGAGATTCTCAGGAGTACCATCCCATCTCTAATACCCAACCATACCCTCTTTCTCCATCTCTCTGAGAATAAAAAATTAACCTGTAAATGATCAATCTTGTCAATTTTAAGATCTCCTCAAAAGTTGGAATAAATGATTGGTAGGATATATCATGAAAACTATAAAATGTACAATTTTAAGGGTAAATTTATAATGAAAGGTCTTGGGAACATATTCTCAGGTCGAAAGGAATAAGTACACTGCTTTTATTTTAGTATTTCCATTTAGCCTCTGGCTTCAAATGGTCTTTTTATATCCAACCTAAAAATTATACTTAGCTTGGAAACATTTACAAATTTCAAGTTTATATTAGGCACTTGAGACTTTACTGCTGCAAAATACTTAGTTACTGTAGCTTATGATCTCATCAGAAAGTCTGATTGATTTATGCCTTGTTAACTGTCCCTATTCATCATTCCATATATAACTAAAGTCAAATTTTATTGAGGTTGCCAAAAGACAATGCTGATTATAAAAATAGGAAAAATATTCAAGTTGAATTATGTTGACATATTTTTCTTCTAACACATCCTATATTAAATAGTTTGGATAGCTTATTAACCAAGAGTGTTTGTGTGTGTGTGTGTGTGTGTGTGTGTGTGTGTGTGTGTGTTTATTTGTACTGTATGTGTATTTCAGTTATAGCAAATGGATTAAAAAATAACAGTGGCTTTAATAAAACAGTTTAGTTCTATCTTGAAAAACAAATTAGCAAGAAGATCCAGGGCTACTATGGTGACCCCACAATCATCAGGGACCCAGCTCCTTCTAGCTTCTGCTCTGCCATCATCAGTATCTCCCAATCAAGGATAACTGTTCCAGATGGTATTATGTCCATATTCCAGCGAGCAAAGGGCAGAAATTTATGTTCCCTCAGACTTTTTGTAGGCTATATAATTTATATGAAACTTTACAAAAAAGGCAGCTTTGGAGGAAAGAGTATTTAAGGAAGATATGACAGTTTGAGCAAAGATATGGAAAGAGGAGAATGCAGAGTATGTTTGGAGAGAATGTACTCATTTTCTAAGGAGGCCATAATAAAATTTCACAGATGGGTGGCTTAAGCAACAAAAATTTATTCCGAAAGTCAGAAGATCAAGTTGTTGGCAGGCTTAGTTTTCTCTGAAGTCTCTCTTCTTGGCTTGCAAATGGCTACCTCTCTGAGTTCTCACATGTTCTTTCCTCTGTGATGTGTTCTGAGTATCTCTTTGTGTAGCCAATTTTCCTCTTTTTATAATAACATCAATAAGATTGGATTAGGATTCACCCTAAAGAACTCATTTTAACTTATCTCCTTGAAGTCCTTATCTCCAAGGC
This sequence comes from Antrozous pallidus, assembly GCA_027563665.1. Lineage (NCBI taxonomy): Eukaryota > Metazoa > Chordata > Mammalia > Chiroptera > Vespertilionidae > Antrozous > Antrozous pallidus. The sequence continues at coordinate 67,630,189 of CM050511.1, forward strand.
AATGAGGGAAAAAGTGTGAGTGAGGGAGCAAAAAAGGAGTGGTGGACATGTGGTGTGTATGTGTATCTGAGTGAGGGACAGACAGATCTTGCAGGACCTTTGGGGGCTGGCAGACTGAGCTCACCTAGCCAGGCAGCCTCTGCTACCGCAGTAATCTCTCCTGGAGTGCCAGCTCTGCCAGAGACCATGCCACCTTGAAGGAGAGAAACTGCAGTGACTGGGAGCCCAGCCTCACCTCCACACAAGGGGATCAGACACCACATAAAGCCACACCAGCCAGGGAACTGCTGCGGACCCATAAACACCGACTCTAGCCTCCCTGGCTAAGGGCTACTGTAAATTCTGTAGCACACGCCCCTCCTGCCAGCCAGATGCTTTAGCCCTGGGCACCTCAACTGCACCAGCAGCCAAGGGAACAGCTACTGCCCATAACTGTGAATGGAGCAAGCAGCTACCACTCATGACCATGCAAGGAGCAAGCAGCCACTCCCCAGGGCCATGTGGGAACAGCCACTATGACCCACCAGGAAGCAGCCGCACTGCAACAGTCCAAGGAGCAGCCATTGCCCCACGATCCTCCCTAGGGAACAGCCAACACCCACAACCACCTGAGAAGCAGCCACTGCCCACAACAGCCTGAGGAGCAGTCGCTGCCCCACGACCCCTTGGGGAGCAACCAACACCCACAACCACCTGAGAAGCAGCAAACACACACATACACACACACACACACAACCAGCCTGAGGAACAGCTGCCACCCACAAGTGCCTGAGGAGCTGCCACCACCCTGTGACCACAAGAGGAGCAGCCTCTGCCCATGACCATGCAACCTGCCTCCAGACCCTCTGCTGCAGCCACAGGCCCCATGCGATTCAACACCTAGATACTTCAGTGAGAGCAAAAATGGGAGATAGAAGAATAACTCCCAAAAGAAAGGAGGAATCACCAGAAAAGCAGCTAAGTAAAATGGAAGCATGCAATATATCAGAAAAAGAATTCAGAATAAGGGTCATACAGTTCATAAATCAGATGGTTGAGAAAATCAACAACCTCTGAGAATCAAGAGGGAAAAAAGAGAGATGTAGGTACAATAAAGAACACTATGGAAGCTTTCAACAGCAGACTAGGAGAAGTGGAGGACAGAATTAGCAAATTAGAAGACAGGGAAGCAAAACACACCCAATATGAACTGCAATTGAAGAAAAAATCAAAAGACAGGAGGAGGCCTGAGGGAGTTTTGAAACAAAATAAAACAAAGCAGCATACGTATAACAGGAGTGCCAGAACAATAAAAGAGGAACAACGGTTAGAAAAACTATTAGAAGAAATAATCTCAGAAAACTTCCTTGATTTGGAGAAGAAAAGTCACACAAGCACAGGGAGTCCCAAACAAGATAAACACAAAAATACCCTCACCAAGAGATGGTGTATTTACAATGGCAAATGTTAATGACAAAGAGAAACCTTAAAGGCTGCAAGAGAGAGACAGAACATTACATTCAAGGGATCTCCCATTGGATTATCAAATGATTTTTCAACAGAAACAAGTTAGGCCAGAAAGGAATGAAAGGAAGTATACAAAGTGATGCAAAGCAAGGGACTGAATCCAAAAATACTTTATCCAGCAAGGCTATCATTCAAAATTGAAGGAGAAATAAGGAGCTTCACAAACAAAGAAAGGTTAAGGGAGTTTATCACTACCAAGTCAGCAATGCAAGAAATGCTAAAGGGACTGATGTAGAAAGAAGAAATAAAAAGGTAAGAAGGAACACAGTCAATAAAATAAAAATGGCTACAAATGAGTTCCTATCAGTAATAACTTTAAACATAAATGGATTAAATGTTCCAATCAAAAGACATCAAATGGCTGAATTGATAATAAAACATGGCCCGTATATTTGCTGTCTATGAGAGATCCACCTCAGAACAAGAGACTCACACAAAGTGAAAGTGAAGAGATGGAAAAACATCTTTCAGGTAAATGGAAATGAAAAAAAGCTGTGGTAGCAATACTTATATCTGACAAAATAGACCTCAAAGTGAAGGCCATAATAAGAGATAAAGAAGGCTACTTCATAACACTAAAGGGATCAATACAACAAGAGGGTATAACTCTGGTAAACGTATATACACACAATGTAGGGGCACCCAAATAAATTTAGAAAAACTTCTTTAAGATATCAAGGGAGAGATTGAACGAAACACAATCATAGCAGTATATTTTTTTATTTTTTATCTTTATTGTTCAGTTTATTAATTACATTGTTCCCTTTTTTTCCCCTATAGCTCCCCTCCACCTGGTACCCATCCCACCCTCCGCCCTCACCCCCCTCCACTGTCCTCTCCCATAGTTGCATGATTTTTGTCAAGTCTCTTGCTGCACTTCCCACACCCCCTTTCTCCCCAAGAGTTGTCAGTCCATTCCCTCTCTATGTCCATGATTCTGTTACATTCACCAGTTTATCCTGTTCATCAGCTTATTAATTCACTTGATTTTCAGATTCATTTGTTGATAGATGTGTATTTGTTGTTCCTAATTTACACTTTTATCTTTTTCTTCTTCCTCTTCTTAAAGAATATCTTTCAGCATTTCATATAATATTGGTTTGGTGGTGATGAACTCCTTTAGCTTTTTCTTATCTGTGAAGCACTTTATCTGACCTTCGATTCTGAATGATAGCTTTGCTGGGTAGAGTAATCTTGGTCATAGATTCTTGCTATTCATCACTTTGAATATTTCTTGACACTCCCATCTGGCCTGCATCGTTTCTGTTGAGAAATCGCTGACAATCGTATGGGTGCTCCCTTATAGGTAACTGTTTTTCTCTTGCTGCTTTTAATATTCTCTCTTTGTCTTTTACTCTTGGCATTTTAATTATGATGTGCCTTGGTGTGGTCCTCTTAAGGTTCCTATATATTGGGGTTCGGTGCGCTTCTCGGACTCCTAAGTCTATTTCTTTCACCAGGTGTGGGAAGTTTTCGGTCACTATTTCTTCAAATAGGTTTTCATTGTCTTGCTCTTTCTCTTTTTCTGGCACCCCTATAATTCGGATGTTGGTATGCTTGAGGTTGTCCCAGAGGCCCCTTACACTATCTTCAATTTTTTGGATTCTTTTGGTTTCTTGCTTTTTCAGCTGAGTGGATTTTCCCTCTTTGTATTTCAAATCTTGAACTTGGTTCTTGGGGTGCTCCAGAGCACTTTTAGGTCTTTGTATAATATTTTTTATTTCAGTCAGTGTATGCTTAATTTCTGGTTGGTCCTTTTTCATATCCTTGAGAGTCTCGTTCATATCCTTAACGGTCTCATTCATTTCCTTGTAGGTCTTGCTTATTTCCTTATAAGTCTCAACCTTTTTTAGGAGCCTCTTGAGAAGCCCTATAACCGTGGTTTTGAATTCCATCTCCAGTCGTTTTTTTTCCTCCATTTCTTTCACATCTGATTTCTTTCCATGTCTCTGCATGGTGGCTGCTTCCCTGAGTTGGTCAATTAGCTTTGTGTGGTAGACGTCCTACTAGAGACAGTGGCTCAGCCTCCCCAGTTACCTGAGGTGGATATGGGTTGCACAGTCCTATTGAAGTTAAGCTGAGGTTAATCATTGTTAGCACTTGGAGGGGTTGACCTCCAGGCCAATTGTCTGTGACGTTCAGCTGTGCTCTGATTGGATGGGTGGAGTCTCCGGGCCAAGCAGACAGCATCAGCTCTGCCCTATGCGGTCCCAGAGAGAGCCGCTGCCGAGCTCCATCGGCTGCCGGATAATTCAGCCTCTCCCCAAATGTGTCTGCACACCCAATGTCTCACCCAAGGTCGCAAAACAATGCAGTCTGACGGTTTCCTGAACGAGAGAGCAAGTCACAAGTGCTCTCTGCGCAGTCACACAGCTGCGCTGTTCCCAAGCTCATGCGCACTCTGCACAAGCTCGGCCTCTCCACAAGCCCGCAGACCCCTGCAGCATCCGAGCTTTGGCATGCCCTCCCACTGTCCAGTTTTTACCCTGTATGATAGTGGGTTCCCTGGACTTGGCCCAGAGCTGGAGAATCAGTCCAGTGGGACAATTGTCTCCCCTGTTCAAGAAAACTGGCCGGTTTTCAGCCGCCTGCCCTATCCGCTGGCACACGCGCACCTCCAAACCTCTGACTCCGCGCGTATCTTCAACACTGTCCGCCACCGCTCCTCCGAGTCACAGTGTCTTATCGTCACTTTTATTTGTGGAATTTTCACTTAGCCAGCTTTCCAGTGATTCTGGATGGTGTTTGTTCTTTCATTAAGTTGTAGTTTTGAAATTGCTGTGTATGGCGGCAAGATAGGTGTTTTACCTATGCCTCCATCTTGGTTCTCCCATAGCAGTATATTTTAATACCCCACTGACATCACTGGATAAATCTGCTAGATAAAAAAATCAGCAAAGAAATAGCAATCCTAAATGACTCACTAGATCAGATGAACTTAATTGACATCTTTAGAATATTTCACCCCAAAGCTACAGAATATGCATTCTTCTCAAGTACATGGGACTTTTCAAAGATAGACCCACATATTGACCACAGGCAAAGTTTCTCTAATTTTAAGAAGATTGAAATCATATCAAGCATCTTCTCAGACCACAAGGGCATAATATTAGAAATAAACTACAATAAAAACAATAAAAAAATGCAAACAGTTGGAAGCTGAATAGCATGCTATTTAACAATGATTGGGTTACCAAAGAGATCAAAGATGAAATAAAAAACATCCTGGAAATGAATGAGAATGAAAACACAATAACCCAAAATCTATGGGTCACAGTGAAAGCAGTCCTGAGAGGGGAGTGCATAACATTACAGGTCTACCTCAAAAAAAAAAAAAAAAAAAACCACGAAAAACTGTTAATAAATTCTATAATTCTAAAACTTAAAGAATTAGAAACAGAGCAACAAGGAAAGCCCAGAGTGAACCGAAGGAAGGAGATAATAAAGATCAGGGTAGAAATAAATGACATACAGACTAATAATAATAATAATAATAATAATAATAATAATAATTAATAATAATAATAAATCAATGAAACTAAGAGCTAGTTCTTTTTTTTGTTTGTCTGTTTGTTGTTCTTTTTTTTAATGATTATTTTTAAATATATTTTATTGGTTTTTTTTACAGAAAAGAAGGGAGAGGGATAGAAAGTTAGAAACACTGATGACAGAGTAACTTCAATAGCTGCCTCCTGCACACTCCCTACTAGATATGTGCCCACAACCAAGGCACATGCCCTTGACCAGAGTCAAACCTGGGACCCTTGAGTCCGCAGGCCGATGCTCTATCCACTGAGCCAAACTGGTCAGAGCAGGAGCTGGTTCTTTGAAAGGATAAACAAGATTGATGAACTTCTAGCCAGGCTCACAAAGAAACAAAGAAAGAGGACCCAAATAAACAACATCAGAAATGAGAGAGGAGAAATCACAACAGACCCCACAGAAATACAAAGGATTGTTAAAAAAAATACTATGAACAACTCTATTCCAACAAACTAATCAACCTTGAGGAAATGAACATATTCCTAGACAAATATTACCTTCCAAAACTCAATCAGGAAGATTCTAAAAATCTCAATAAGCTGATAACTAAGGAGGAAATTGAAGCAGTCATCAAAAAAACTCCCATTAAACAAAAGCTCAGGGCCAGATGGCTTCACAGAGGAGTTTTTACCAAGCATTCAAAGAACTAAAACCTATGCTCCTCAGATGATTCAAAAAAATTCAAGAGGAATGCACACTTCCTAGCTCTCCCTATGAGGCCAGCATTACCCTAACCCCAAAACCAGATAAAGACACTACAAAGAAAAAGAATTACAGGCCAATGTCCCTGATGAACATAGATGCTAAAATCCTCAACAAAATTCTAACAAATCAGATCCAGCAATATATCAGAAAGATCATACACCATGACCAAGTGGGATTCATTCCAGGGATGTAAGAATAGTACAGTATCCTCAAATCAATAAATATGATGCATCACATAAACAAATTGAGAGACAAAAACCACATAATCATATCAATTGATGCAGAAAGGGCATTTGACAAAATCCAACATCCTTTCCTGATAAAAACTTTCAGCAAAGTTGGAATAGAGCAGTGGTCGGCAAACTCATTAGTCAACAGAGCCAAATATCAACAATACAATGATTGAAATTTCTTTTGAAAGCCAAACTTTTTAAACTTAAACTTCTTCTAATGCCACTTCTTCAAAATACACTCATTTAGGCCATGGTATTTTGTGGAAGAGCCACACTCAAGGGGCCAAAGAGCTGCATGTGGCTCGCAACCTGCAGTTTGCCAACCACTGAAATAGAGGGATCATGCCTCAACATAATAAAAGCCTTATGTGAAAAACCTACAACCAACATCACACTCAATGGGCAAAACTAAAATCATTTCCCCTAAGAACAGGAATAAGACAGGGATGCCTATTCCCACCACTCCTGTTTGACATAATACTAGAAGTACTAGCCATTGTAATTAGACAAGCAGAAGAAATAAAAGGAATCTGAATTGGAAAAGAAGAAGTAAAATTGTCATTATTCACAGATGACATGATATTATACTTAGAAAACCCTTTAGGCTCCATCAAAAAACTACTGGACTTAATAAATGTATTTGGCAAAATAGCAGGATACAAAAGTAACACCGAGAAATCAATGGCTTTTTTATAACTCACAGAAAGAGAAACTAAAAAAACAATACCACTTACCATTGCAACAAAAAAATTAAGGTGCCTAAGAATAAATTTAACCAAAGAGGTAAAGTACCTATAATCAGAAAATTACCAAGTGCTGAAAAGAGTGATAGAGATAGACATAAACAAATGGAAGAAGATAGCATGTTCATGGATTGGTAGAATCAACATCATTAAAATGTCCGTAGTATCCAAAGCAATTATAGATTCAATGCAATACCCATTAAAATAATAATGGCAAACAAGAAGCATATGAAAACATGCTTGAAGCCATTAATCATCCAAGAGATGCAAATCAAAATGACAATGCTGTACCATCTCACATCTATCAGAATGGCTATCATCAACAAACCACAAGTGCTGGCAAGGATGTAGAAAAAAAGGAACCCTTGTGCACTGCTGATGATAATGCAGACTGGTGCACCACTGTGGAGAACAGTATGGAGTTTCCTCAAAAACTAAAAGTAGAACTCCCATTTGACTCAGTGATCCCACTTCTATGAATATAACCCAAGAAACTAGAAACACCAATCAGAAAGGATATATGCACCCCTATGTTCATAGCAGCATAGCTAAGATTTGGAAACAGCCTAAGTGCTCATCAGCAGATCAATGGATTAAAAAACTGTGGTATATCTACACAATGGAATACTATGCTGCAGTAAAAAAGAAGTTCTTACCATTTGCAGCAGCATGGATGGAACTGGAGAGCATTATGCTTTGTGAAATAAGCCAGTCATAAAAAAATAAATATCACATGATCTCACTCATTTATGGGATATAATGAACAACATAAACTAATGAACAAAAGCACATCCAGAGACACAGAAACATCAATCAGACTATCAAACCTCAGAGGGATGGTAGGGGAGGGGGAGGGTAAGAGGAAGAGATCAACCAAAGGACTTGGCATGCAAGCCTAACCACTGGACATAGACAACAGGGGGGTGAAGGCATGACTGGGGGTGATAGGGGTGAAGGGTAATTGGAGAATAAGGACACATATGTAACACCTTAATCAATAAAGAATTTTTTTTTAAATACCAACGGCATACTTCAAAGATCTAGAAAAAACTCTCAAACATTCATCTGGAATAAAAAACAAAAAACAAATAGTTGCAGCAATCTTGAGAAAGAAGAACAAAGTAGGAGGGATCACAATACCAGATATCAAGGTGTATTACAAAGCCAATGTCCTCAAAACTGTGTGATACCAGCATAAGAACAGACATATAAACCAATGGAACAGAACAGAGAACCGAGAAATAGACCCAAGCCATTATGCTCAATCAATATTTGACAAAGGAGGGAAGAGCATATAATGGAGTCAAGACAGTCTCTTCAATAAATGGTATTGAGAAAATTGGTCAGATACATGCAAAAAAAAATGAAACTAAACCCTATCACTAAGGTCTGATTTTTTCCTAATACTGAAACAAAACCTTTCTTAGTACTCTAGCAAAGGACCCATGAATTACAAGGTTTTCTGCTCTGGCTGTTGATAACAGGCACTATTCCCAGCCCTGTAGAAGTTCTAAATATTATCTCTTCTAACTTTTATGGATGGGTCTTTCCCCAACCTTGAACAGTTTCCCTTACACATATGCAATGATTAGTAATCAACTGGATACTCCGTTGAGATCCTCCGTAAATGTCCAGGGGTTCTCTCTCTGTGCAGCTTTCTCCTATTCAGTACTGGCTCCTGAAACTCTATCTGCTTTGGCCACCTGTCTCTTCAGCTCCTTGAGAGTAATGGGCTCTGACAAGGCCCCTTCTCTGGGAATGGCTCCAGGCAGTAAGTTGAAGCAGTAGCAGGAACCACCTGTTTCCCATTTCTCAAAGATAACGTTCCTTCATCACATAATGCCCAATGTCTTCAGAACCATTTTTGTCCAATACTTCAGTTCTTTCAGTTAAGAAGGTAAATTAAATTTCTATTTTGGCCAAAAGTGAAAGTAAAAGAATTTTTATCTGATTTTTTTTCTAACAATATCTTAGTTCTTTACTTCTTTTAGAAACAAATGACTCGGTCTTCAACATTCATTTCTCAGTATCTTTTTGGTGATTAAATAAAATATAAAGGACTATTTGTATGCAATATGCACTAAGACAAAAATAAGTAGAAGCCCAAAATGTAAAAGAAACTAGAAGACTAAAAAGAATTATACACATAAAAGATCTGAATTGAAACATTTTTTGCTTTAGACATCCTGCATTCATTACCAGCTATAGTTTATCATTTGATTTGTTATTGAAGAAAAATATACAAACCAACAAATATTTGCAATTTGTTCCCCAAGCCTTTACAGATGACACATGACAAATTCAAATGTATGCATATATCTGCCATATCAACAGGTTAACAGATAACCTTGATTTGTCACTAGGACTACAATAAGTTACAATGCATGGTTCTGGTCCTCTAGGAACTTACAGGGCCTGGCACATAGTTGGGAAACAATAAATTTCTTTTCAATGACTGAGTGAATGCAGGAATGAATATCTAATGGGAAGATCAAGCAGTGAGAGATGAGTTCAGAAGGGGTCCCAGGAAAGGGCACTTAATTCAAGCCAAGAGAAAGAAAATGGTGTCTAATAAATAAAGGGAACTCATAGAGACAGAAAGTAGAATGGTAGTTTCCAGGGGCTGGGAGCAGGGGAGAACTGGAGAATTGTTAAGAGGTACAGAATAACAGTTTTATAAAATGAGAAGAGTTCTATGGATGGGTGGTGGTGACGGTAACACAAAAATGTAAATGTATTTAATGCCATTCAACAATATATTTTAAAATGATTAAGATGGAAATTTTTAGGTTATGTATCTTCTACCACAATTAAAAATTTTTAAATAAATTAATACCATCAATGCTAAGAATATTTTAATACATAGAATTAAAAGTATAGGCAAGGGGAAAAATGTTTTCCTCTTCCTATCTCGGGTTATCCAACTGGGGCTCTATAAATTAGACTGGCCAATGGCAGAACAACAAACAGAAATTTATTAACATGCACACTGAGCATGTACATGTGGGGGCAAACAGCAGCGATGAACTTAAAGTAGTAATTAGAACTTGAGCATATATACCATCTTAGGCTAACAAAGGAAAACAGGTTTGGGTCTTCTAGGCAGGGAAAGGTGAACAGAAAAGGGTGGTAATAAAGATTATTTAGTGAGGTTAAGTACGCAGATTTAAGTCAGTGATTTTTCCATTGATGAGTTGTTAAGAGTCCTCTTCCTCATACTGGAGAGGAATATAAGTGAAAAAAATTTCTACAAGTGAAAAAAAATTTTTTTATAAATATAAATTCCTTTACAAAAGGCAAACCCATGCCTGGTTTTTAGAGCTTTTGCTGCCACCTGATTTTTCTTGTTGATGCCATAAGAAATTTCTAAACCTGTAGAGAGTTTTTATGAGTTTGTTTAAGCCAAATTGCCAAGAAGCAAAATCGCAACAGACTGAAAAATGCTTTAGAGAATGGCATTTTTACAGCTTATTTTATGCATTAGAATCAATGAAAAAGACTAAAGGAGGGTTACATGAAATCCATTGATGGTAGATTAAGGGGGCAAGAGAAAGCAAAGTTGGGAAGTCTTAAATATTTGGTGAAGTGTACAACAGAGATATATACTTTTTTTACATTGGTGGGTACAGGATAATTAGCCCTGGTGCATAGAGATGGTATGTGAGCAAGAAAATAACAATGAGGGGTTCTGTGGTCTCAAGTTTGGATGTGATGGGTATATCCTGAGGGGTCCAGAAACAATAAATTATTCTGACATTCCAAGGGTATGTTATCTTAGATACAAAAAGACAATAGAAAGCCTTGCTAAAAATAAATATTGACCTTCTTCAATAAAACTACAAGCCTAGGATATGACTACCTATCATGACTTGCTGTTAAATTAGAAATTTTTATGTTCAGACCATCCTACGTGGTTATTTTTGGTCTCTGAGTTTGTAGGGCCTGCCATGAAGGCCTCCCCTGAGCTTGTCAAGTTTAGTATGTGGCCCCTTTTTTAGCCACATTCTGAATGTACTTCTATTCAAAATAATTGGTATGCGGAAGAAGTATATTTTGAGGTGGCATATTCTGGTAACCCTTAATGCCATTAGCATGTAAGTCCCATATACCAAGAATACTTTTCCTGACTTATTATTTAAAGTTTACACAAGGAAAACAGTCTGTGATTGTCCTCAGCTTAACAATAAACTGACCTATCAACATTACTATCAAACTATCTGAAGCAGTTATATAGAAACCACTCTCTTTACCTAAATATCTCCAAATGATATTTTCAGAAAAGAAAATTTTAAGTTTAAATGTTGGTTTACAACAACATCCATCTATGTAATGTGAACTACACTTCAAACATGAATTGAGTGCTTATTATGTGCCAAATTTTGAGAAAGGCGATCAGGATCAAATGATTTCTATATACCTGGTAGCCCCAAAATCCATTTTCTTTACTGTCAGTATGCTACTTACTAGCCAATTTGTTTCAGTATTGCAGTAGTTCTCAATGTGTAACATGTCTCCCCCATCCTCACCAAGCAGCATCAGAAGCATTTGGGAACTTGCTACAGATGCAAAAACTTGGCTCCTTCCAAAAATAGTGAATCAGAAGTTCTAAAGGTGGAGGCAAGCAAGTGATTCTGATGCCCACTCAAGTATACAGCCACTACAGTATTGGATGGCCAATGGTAGTAAGGAGAAACTTTAGAAGATAGAAGATGATGTAGAAATTGTGCACCTGAATAATTTTGTTAATCAGTGTCACCCAAATGAATTCAATAAAAAGGCGAAAAAGTGCATGAGAATTACAAAAGTTTACTCATTTGCCTGTGTAAATTCTCCTTCTTAAACTGACCACTACCTGCAATTCGTAATCTACTGGTGCTTTTAGAAATACACTCACCTTCTCAGAACTTAAAAACTAACGAAAAGTATTCATGGGAATTTCCATCTATGTTCCTAGTCCATTTATAAATACTTTCGCTATTCCTGTTTTAGAATTACTAAGATATCACTTTCTCTCAATACAAGAGTTGTTTCTTTTGAGTAAAATGCTGATCATATTGTGTGTGGTTGTTTTCTTTAAAGGATAGAATGAGAAAAGAAGGGTGGTACTAATTGGCCAATCTCTGATAAGAACACAATACCGTAACTTCCTCCAGTAGGTAATCAGATCTGCAGCTTCAGGAACACACATGAAAAGGAATATGTCGAGAATCTGTTGACCAATTTGGTAATAAAGCAAATCCCAGATATGAGACAAGACTGAAAAGAACTTCTTCCAAAATGCTACTGCATAGTAAAGGGACTTCCAAAACACCAGGTGAAACACCTATATTCAGGGCCCACTTTTCCCAAAGTGTGTGCCTCTGACACCTGGATCACAGATATGCACCCAAAAAAGGATGGATGCCATAAATTACAGAACCCTAATTACATAGCTCCCTCACCAAGCAATGTAACACAAAGAAGGCTCAAGCAATGCTACATACTTGCCCAAAAAAACCATGTTTTCACATAAATGCCAAATAAAATCCCACCATGCTCTTGGTAAGGAAACAGCCCTCCAAGACATCAAAAGTGGAGACACAGGTGTTATTTAGGAAACTTGACACTGCTCCCCCCCACCCCGCCTCAAATGAAAATGTGGCTTTGCTGATACTAGATGGTCCAACAACTAGATCTCTCTATATGTTCACAAATATTCCCTTAAATTGAATTTGTATTCCATTAAATTATTTGTGAAGTTGTTTTGGAATAAAAGGTCTGTAGCACAATGAGAATTAAATTTTTTATATCAAATTAGACCTGAGTAAGCAGTGTCTCAGGCAGCAATCTTCCTCCTGTGAAGGACATGGCATTATGGGGGCACAAAAAAAAACAACTTTCCTCCCATTGTGTAAGTTCTTCCAGCTGGGCTAATCATCAAATTAACATGAGCTAGATTAACATGTCTAAAGTTTATTTTACAGATTTGGGGGGTGCCATAATATGAGACCCAAAGAGGCATTAAGAAGTTGAGGTTTATATGCCATTCTGAAGCTAAGCAGAAAGGAGGGGAGTTGTGCTTTGGGACTTTACCATAAAGGGCAGGAAAAAAAATTCACATGGAGATAGAAGAGCAATCTTCTGGGCCATCTTTTAAAAAAAATACATATATTATTGATTTCATAAGGAAGAGAGATAGAAACATCAATGATGAGAATCATTAATTGGCTACCTCCTGCACACACCCTGCTGGGGATTGAGCCCACAACCCAGGCATGTGCCCTTGACCAGAAGCAAAATTGAGACCCTTCAGTCCATAAGCAGATGCTCTATCCACTGAGCAAACTGGCTAGTGCTACTGAGCCATCTTTAACAATGGGTCACAGAGGGGATTTTGGTCAACAGGCTTTGTTAGGTTCCTCTGTCTATTACATACTAGTTCATATTAACACACTGTAGATAGATCATGAGAATTTTCTGTTTCCTGTTCTAAGGCTGTGGCCAACCATACTTTAAAAAGATATTAGCTTGTAAGAACATATAATAAATAACTACAAGATGCAATGGGTATTTAATATTAAAGTGTGCCTTTAACATTTATGTAAAACATTTTTTGTACTTGTGCAATAGAAACTTATCTCATCACTGGGTAAAGCTAGTGATAAAACTACTACTGGTCCACAATGTGTTAAACTATCATTATCTATGAGTAGAGGCCTGGTGCACAACATCATGCACTCGGGGTAGGGGGTCCCTCAGCCCGGCCGGCACCCTCTCGCAGTCCGGGAACCCTTGGGGGATGTCCACCTGCCAGCTTACATCGCCTGAGGGGATTGGCCTAAGCCGGTAGTCAGACATACCTCTAACAGTCTGGAACCCCTCGCTCCTTACTGCCCACCTGCAGTAGAGGTGGGAGAAGCTCCCATCACCACCTCTGTGCTCACCAGCCATAAACCCAGCTTCTGGCTGAGCAGTGCTCCCCCTGTGGGGGCACATTAACCACCAGCGGGTAGCTCCTGCATTGAACATCTGCCACCTGGTGGTCAGTGCACATGATAGGGATCAGTCGTTCTGCCATTCGGTCTTTCTGCCATTCGGTCAATTTGCACATTAGCCTTTTATTATATAGGATGATAGCTAGCTTCCTGGACAGATCCTCTATCTAAATTCCTTTAGGCAGGGGACTGGGAAAAAATGGCAGCGGAATAGACAGATGTGTCCTGAACCTTGTCCTGGGGCAGATAGAATGAGCAGCTAAAAGGAATAACATCCACACTGAATTGGCAAAGAAGACTCAGCTGGTGAGATAATTTATAGCCAGGAAGGGCAGAGGACCCCTGGAGAAAGTTAAAATCAAGGATCTGGGCAAGAGAAATCTGCCAGACCTCCAAGCCCAGAGGGTCAGAGAAAAACAGCATGGTACCGAGCTGCATCCCGTGGGACAGGCACAGCGTCTGACTGTGGAAAGGAGGTCTTCAGGACTGCTGGTGGCAGAGGATTCTAGATTTGGGTCCATAGTCACGAAAGACTGAGTGCAGAGGGGGCAACCTGAAGGGCTGAACAGAACACGAAAATGCCAGCAGGATAAGAGCTCACAGAGGTACAATCTTTCCCCTTTCTATCACCTGTGCTTTGCTTCACTGAACCTAGTTTATAGGACCTTTCAGATACAAACACTGACCCGTGGTGAGCTGGAGAAGGTGAGGATTTGTGGAGACTGGGGAGAGGCTGGGGAGAGGAGAGGGTCCAGGAGAAGTGGCAGCGAGTCTGGTGCTAAGTCATACCTGAGCCCAGGAAGGAACTGGGCAGCCATTTTCTCCTGAAGAGATAGCCCCTCCCTCCAGTCTCTAGGAAACCAATATATCCACACTCAGAATACACCCTAAATGGTACAAAGTATTTTTAAAAATCTGAATAGTCCCTGAGAGTCCACAGTGACTGCCCTAAAGAGAGGCCTTCAGTCCCAGTAACAGGAAACTGAGAAACCGCAGACATTACAAAAGACTGGGATCTTAAGCCAGCCAAAAAAATGCCACTTCACTTTTTCATTTTTACTTTTATTTTATTATTATTTTGTAATCTCTTTTTTCTTCTTTTTTCTTTATTTTCCTTTTTTGTTTGTTTCTTTATTTTCTATTTCTTTTGTATTATTTTTCAATCATTCTATTTTATTTGCTATTTTTTATTTTATACCATTTTTAAATCAATTTTTTGTAAATTTATTATTATTATTTTCTTCTCATTCTCTTTCTTCTTTTCCACTCATCCCTTTCTACTTCCTCTATACTGAACTGAGGTCCTCCCCATATTCATCCAATTCTTAACCTTATTTTCTGTATATAAGCTCAGCCTCTACAGATTCTGCCCCCACCCTCTTTGCTGGGTGTTTGGTGTTTGCATTTTCTTGGTTTATCTGTTTGTTCTGTGGTGATATATATATCTGTTTGTTCTGTGGTGAGATATATATATATATATATATATATTGCACAAGACAGGGATGCCCACTCTCACCACTCCTGTTCAACATAGTACTGGAGGTACTAGCCATTGCAATTAGACAAGAAGAAGAAATAAAAGAAATCCAAACTGGAAAAGAATAAGTAAAACTGTCCTTATTCACAGATGACATGATATGGTACATAGAAAACCCTAAAGACTCCATGACAAAAATTTTTAGACTTAATAAGTGAATTTGGCAATGTAGCAGTATATTAAATTAATGCCAAGAAATTTATGGCATTTTAATACACCAATAGTGAACTTACAGAAAGAGAGACTAAAAAAATCAATCCCATTTACCATCACACCAAAAAAATTAAGATACCTAGTAACGCCGAAACCAGTTTGGCTCAGTGGATAGAGCATCAGCCTATGGAGTGAAAGGTCCCAGGTTCGATTCTGGTCAAGGGCATGTACCTTGGTTGTGGGCACATCCCCAGTAGGGGGTGTGCAAGAGGCAACTGATCAATGTTTGTCTCTCATCAATGTTTCTGACTTTCTATCCCTCTTCCTTCCTCTCTGTAAAAAATCAATAAAATATTTTTAAAAAGATATCTAGGAATAAACTTAACTAAGGAGATAAAAGACCTATACATGGAAAACTACAGGATATTGAAAAAAGAGATAAAGGCACATATAAATAGATGGAAGAACCTACTGTGTTCATGGATTGGGAGAATCAACATAATTAAAATGTCCATACTACCCAAATCAATCTATAGATTCAATGCACTCCCCATTAAAATACCAATGGCATATTTCACAGACCCAGAACGAACTTTCCAAAAATTCATCTGGAATAAAGACCATGAAGAGCTGCAGCAATCTTGAGAGAAAAGAACAAAGTAGGTGGGATCTCAATACCAGATATCAAGCTGTATTACAAAGCCACTGTTCTCAGAACAGCCTGGTACTGTCGCAAAAACAGACATATAGACCAATGGAACAGAACAGAGAATCCAGATATCAACTCAAACCACTATGCTCAATTAATATTTAACAAAGGAGGCATGAACATACAATGGAGTCAAGACAGTCTCTTCAATAAAGGGTGTTGGGAAAATTGGCCAAATACATGAAAAAAAATGAAATTAGATCACCAACTTACACCATACTCAAAAATAAACTCAAAATGGATAGAGTTCTTAAACATAAGATGGGAAACCATAAAAATACTAAAGGAATCAATAGGCAGCAGAATCTCAGACATATGATGAAGCAATTTCTTCACCAATACCATTCCTAGGGCAATGGAAACTAAAGAGAAAATAAACAAATGGCACTACATCAAAATAAAAAACTACTACACTGCAGAAGAAGCCATCACAAAACAACAAGAAAACCCACTGCATGAGAGAACATATTTGCCAATGTTATCTCCGATTAGGGTTTAATCGCCAACATTTACAGGGAACTCATACAACTTAACAAAAGGAAGATAAACAATCCAATTAAAAAATGGGCAACAGATCTAAATAGGTACTTTTCGAAAGACAGAAGGAAGGCCAAGAGACATATGAAAATATGTTCAAAGTCCCTAATTATCTAAGAGATGCAAATCAAAATGACAATGCTACACCATCTCACACCTGTCAGAATAGCTATCATCCACAAATCTGGTGAGGATGTGGAGAAAAAGGAACCCTTATGCACTGCTGGCAAGAATGCAGACTGATGCACCACTGTGGAGAACAGTATGGAGTTTCCTCAAAAAACTAAAAATAGAACTCCCATTTGACCCAATAATCCCACTTCTTGGAATATATCCCAAGAAACTAGAAACACCAATCAGAAAGGATATATGCACCCTTATGTTTCTAGTGACACAATTCACCATAACTAAGACCTGGAAACAGTCCAAGTGCCCATCAGCAGATGAGTGGATTAAAAAACTGTGGTACATCTACACAATGGAACACTATGCTGTAAACAAAGAAGAAATCTTTACAGTTTGTAACAGCATGGATGGATCTTGAGAGCATTACGCTAGGTGAAATAAGCCAGTCAGGGAAAGATAAATATCACATGATCTCACTCATTTATGGACTATAATGAACAACATAAGCTGATGAACAAAAACAGATCCAGAGACAGAGAAGCATCAATCAGACCCTCAAACCTCAGAGAGAAGGCAGGGGAGGGTGCGGGTAAGGGGAGAGATCAACCAAAGGACTTGTATGCATGCAGATAAGCCTAACCAATGGACACAGACACGGGGGGGGGGGGGGGGGATTGGGCATGAGTTGGGGGACAGAGGTCAATGTGGGGATAAGGACACATATATAATACCTTAATCAATAAAGAATTTTTTAATTAAAAATAAATAAATAAATAAATAAATAAATAAATAAATTCCTTTAGGCAGGTAAAGGGGAGGGTCAAAATTATTTTCTGAGTCTTTTGTTCCTTAATAATCAGCTTAAATTCAATATCCCAAAAGGAATATTTTGAGATTGGCAAAACTTTGGCTTCCCTCTGCATATGAAAAAAAAAAAAAAAAAAAAAAACCTGGCAAAACATGCCTCATCTACTTCTGCCCTGTGTGTTCACCTCGCTTCTAATAAAATTTCATTTCCTTAGCTAATGAAAGCAGTATCTGGGTTAGTTAATAAAAATGTATAAAGTTCATAATTTTTAGTGTAGCCCTTATAAAGAAAACAACAATGAAGTAACTTAAAGAAAAATATGGCCAGCCCACTAGGCAGTGGTACACTGTTTTTCAGTACTCCGGTAGCAGGAGCTCAGAGCCACGCAGGCTGGGCAGCATATTCTCATTCAGTCTTCAGAAGAGCCCTATGAGGTGCATACTACTTCCAGTCCCATCTTTGCAGAGATTAAATAATGTGCCTAGTCACATAGCTTATAAGGGTGAACTATAGTCTAACTGCAGAAGCCACACTACAATCACACACACAAAAAACTGTAAATAGAATCATATGCAATGTAACCCTCAGAGTGAATTAAAAATCAGAAACTTGCTGAGACCGGTTTGGCTCAGTGGATAGAGCTTCGGACTGCGGACTGAAGGGTTCCAGGTTCGATTCCGGCAAGAGCATGTACCTTGGCTGTGGGCACATCCCCGGTAGGGGGCGTGCAAGAGGCAGCTGATCGATGTCTCTCTCATCGATGTTTCTTTCTATCCCTCTCCCTTCCACTCTGTAAAAGATCAATAAAATATTTTTTTTAAAAAAAATCAGAGACTTTTCTCAATTCCACTCTCTGATTTGGTTGCTTTCCTTTGGGTGGAAATTATGTAAAACCTATCTGAGGAACTGTTTCTGATTCATCCCATGAGGAACAAAATATCTTTGCACCTTGAAATTGTGAATATTTGTCATTTCAAAGCTACTTGTTTTTTTATGATTACCTTCAGGGATTTTATGCACAACCAGACCAGAGGCAGGTAGTCTGCATTTGGTCCCCAGCAAGGTCTTTCCATCCACTACATCCTACCGATATCCAGGTCTTATGTTAACTCTGAAGGGGACATTAAGAATGTTGTTTCAGGAAGGACTTGCAATATAGGATGAGGACCACCTCTCTCCGAAATTGCTAGATTTTATTCACTTCTAACTTCTCACCAGCCCTAATTCTCATCCCTGACACCATTCTTCTTTTTCAGCAGGGAAATTTATATAGTCTTCTAACTTGTATTATTCTTTAGAAACATTATAATCCAGTTTTGGTAAATTCATCATCAAATACATTTCATCAAACTACACAGCCCAAAAACATTTTTTAAATTTATATTTATTGTTGAAAGTATTACAGATATCCCTTTTTATTTTTCCATTGACCCCCTCTACTCTGCATCCACCCCTCCTAGGCTTTCACTACTCCATTGTCTGTGTCCATATATGCACATAAGTTCCCCCAGATAATCACTCCCCACCTACTTCACCCTCATCTTCCCTCCGAGATTCATCAGTCTGAGATTCATCAGTCTGTTCCACGCTTCTATATTTCTGGATCTATTTTCTTCATCAGTATATTTTGTTCATTAGATTCCACAGATGAGTAAGATCATGTGATACTTATCTTTCTCTGATTGGTTTATCTGGCTTAGCATAATACTCCACAGGTCCCTCCATGCTGTGTCAAAGGGTAAGAGATTCTTCTTTTTTCCAGCTGCTTAGTATTCCATTGTATAAATGTACCATAGCTTTTTAATCCACTCGTTATGGGCAAATATTGTAATAATGCTGCTATGAACATAGGGGTGCATATATTCTTTCTGGTTGGTGTTTCAGGTAGGGATTCTTAGGCTATATTTCCAGAAGTGGGATTATTAGTACTGTGTCAAATGGCAGCCCCATTTTTAAGTTTTTAAGAAAACTCCATAATGTTTTCCACAGTGGCTGCACCAATCTGTATTCCAACCAGCAGTGTACTAGGGTCTCCTTTTCTCCATATCCTCGCCAGCACTTGTCATTTGTTAATTTGTTGATGTAGCTATTATGACAGGTATGAGGTGATACCTCATTGTGGTTTTCATTTGTATCTCTCTGGGGATCAGTGACTTGGAGCTTTTTTCGTATGTCTCTTGGCCTTCAGTATGTCCAAGAGTCACTTTGGAGAAGTGTCTATTTAGGTCCTTTGCCCATTTTTTAATTGGATTGTCTTTCTTTTGTTAAGTTGCATATATATTTTGGGTATGAACCCCTTATCAGATGTATCATTGGCAAATATGTTCTCCATTGTAGTGGACTCCCTTTTTCATTTTGTTGGTGGTTTCTTTTGCTGTGCAGAAACTTTTTGTTTTAATGCAGTCCCATTTGTTAATTTTCTCCTTAATTTCCCTTGCCTTAGGAGAGATATCTGCAAACGTATTGCGATGTGAGGTGTCTGAGATTTTGCTGCCTATGGTTTTTTCTAGGATTTTTATGGTTTCATGACTTTTATTTAAACCTTTTATCCATCCAAAACCACTTTTTAACTTTTTATGGATATATTACTTCATATAGAAAAGTGCATAAATCAAACAGCTCAATTAATTATAAAAAATGAACATACCCATGTAGCCACACCCTAGGTAAACAAATGGAAGATTAACAGCATTTCAGAAGCCCTCTTGTGCCTCTCCTAATTATCACTCATCCTGTCTTCAAAAGTAATTACTACCCTAATTTTTGATGCCATGAATGAGGTTTATCTGGTTTTAGACTTTATATAAATTGAGCCATACAATATGTGCTCTTTTATGTCTGGATTTACCTATGTTGCCACATATAGCTTAAGTTAATTTATTTTCATTACAATATAGCCTACCATTCCATGAATATTCCACAATTTATGTAAATGTGCTACTGTTCATAGATATTTGAAAATTACAATGCATACCTGAGAAAGGACTTGAAATAAAATAGGGAAAGATATGCTACATAACAAAAATACACAAAAAAATAGAAATAAGTTTTAGGAGAAAGATTTTTAAAAAGAATATTCAAACAATAAAAAAATAAAAAATAAAACATAAAAAGACTCTTAGCTACAGTCATCATCCAGGAAATGTTACTTCAAACCATGATATGGTACTACTATATACACCTGCGAGAATGGCTAAAATCAAGACTGATAAGATCAAATGTTGCTCAAGATATGAAACAACATTAATTCCTGTATAATCTTCATACATAATTGGTACAATCACTTAGGAAAATAGTCTAATAGTACCTACTTAAATTAAACATATTTCATTTTTATTAGCACCTGCCTGCACAATAAAAGCATCCTCCAAACTGTCCCTCTGTACCTCCAGTTAACACAAACCAACAAGCCCTACCCAATGTGTAATCTGATCTATTTGACTTCCCTCTTCAAACCATCTGATGGTTCTTCATCTTTAGCGCAGAGCATAACCTATAATCATCTCAGTTTATGCTATAAAAGCAGAGAATATTCAGATATTGGTTGCTTCTAAAAAGACAAATTGTTGAGTAGAGGAATGAGAGAAGAAAGATATGTACTTTTACTATATACACTTTTTATATTTTTTAATTTGGTACCAGAGTCATATGTCAAAATATTTTTTAATTATCTATTCAAAAATATTTTAACATACACCATAAGATTTTGCATATTTGCAATAAGCGAGCTACAAATTTGGTTTGAGTATTCCTATAGTCAAAGAAACATAAGAAACATGATCATATATAAGTCACTTGTCCATTTAGATAAAATAAAACCAATGCCTGAGAACAAAGCCAACTTTTTCTAGTTGTAAAAAACAAAGAAGTTTGACAGTCTGTTCAATGCTTCTTTGCCTCTGAGAGTGGGGGCGGGGGCTGTAAGAGATCGACTGAAAGACTTGTGTGCATGCATATAAGCATAACCTATGGATACAAGACACGAGGAGGGGCGGGGGGGGAGGTGAGAGCATGTGTTGGGGGGTAGGGGAGGCCAGGGGGAGGTCAATGGGGGGAAAAAAGGAAACATATGTACTACTATTGGTAATACTTTAAACAATAAAAAAATAAAAATAATAATAAAAAACAAAGAAGTTGTCCTGTGGGATCTCATGCAAAGAACATTGTACAGGAGAAATCTTCAACAATATTCCCAAATAGTTTCAACAGTGACTTTCAGGCTGCAGATCCATAGAACATCCCTTCATGCAAGCCAAAAGCACAACTCAAAAAAAAAATTTGGTAAAGCAGTTCTTCCAGGGGCCAACCAGCTCATTTTGGTGGTTTCATAAGCTCCATTCAAACTGGACCTTGGAATGTGGTCATTACGTGACAACAATATTTTCCTTTAATGATACATATGAAAGAACTTCGCACAAGTCAGAGCTGCCAGTAATGAAACAGCCCAATTCTTAGGTATTTGCCTACCTTCAATATCAGGATACTGCAAGATCAAGCCTAGCAAGAAGTCTGGAGTGGATAACTTTTAAAATCTCTCCAAATGTTAAGATTCTACAAGAATGTTTCAACACACCTCTACATGCTAGGAGTTATTCTTCAAATAAATAAATTTAGAGCTGTTGTCTGCCTTGCTCATAGGACTTCCTTGTACTCAGGAAATTCCCTGAATAGAATCAGAGGTGTCATTAGCATTGGTTTAAAGGAAGCCAAGAGCTAAATCTGTAACTAAATTTGAGACATCTAAGAAGAGGACCCTGGAACTGTGAGTCCCAGTTCCATGTTTGTGGGCTATCCATCATGATTAATCCTATCTAATAAAAGAATAATATGCAAATTGACTATCACTCCAAGACACAATATGGCTGCCCCCATGTGAACACAAGATTGTGGCCACAAAATGGATGGCAGGGGAGGGCAGTTGAGGGTCACCAGACCGGCAGAGCAGGGCAGTTGGGGGGAACCAGGCCTACAGTGGAGGACAGTTGGGGGTGACCCAGGCCTGCAGGGGAGGGCAGTTGGCGGAGGACCAGGCCTGCAAGGGAAGGCAGTTTGGGGGGACCAGGCCTGCAGAGGAGGGTAGTTGGAGGAAACCAGGCCTACAGGGGAGGGCAGTTGAGGGGAACCAGGCCTACAGGGGAGAGCAGTTGTGAGGATAAAGGCCTGCAGGGGAGGACAGTTTGGGGGAACCAGGCCTGCAGAGGAGGGCAGTTTGGGGGAGGGACCCAAGCCTGCAGAGGAAGGCAGCTAAGGGGGACAAGGCCTGCAGGGGAAGGCAGTTGGGGTGAGGGGAGGCACACCTGGAGGGGTGGGCAGTATGGGTAACTAGGTCAGCAAGGGAAGGCATTTAGTGGTGACTGGGTCAGCAGAGGGAGGCTATTGGAGGAGACCAGGTCTGCAGAGGAGGACAGTTAGGGGCAACCAGACTGGCAGGGGAGGGCAGTTAGGGGCAATTGGGCTGACCAGGAAGCAGTTAGGCATCAATCAGGCTGGAAGTACAATGGTTAGGCAGTGATCAGGCTGGCAGGCAGAAGCAGTTTGGGACAATCAGGCAGAGGCAGGCAAGTGGTTGGGAGCCAGCAGTCCTGGATTATAAGAGGAATGTCCCTCAAGGGGTCCCAGATTGGAGAGGGTGCAGGCTGGGCACCCATGCACAAATTTCATACACCAGGCCTCTAGTAAGGTTAATAATTTTTCAAAAACAAGTAGCACTACCTCCACATTATGCCCTTGATTTTCTTATATCAGACAAGAAGAAAGAATCTGAGCCTGTGTCTGCACAAAGCCACAGGAAAAATCAGAGAGCCAACCTCTCTTTCAAACATATACAAGTACACTTCAAAATGGACAAATTCCTTTATGTACAAGGAAAAGGGGAAGAAAGGAGGCAGGAGAGAGGGAGGGAGGGATGAAAGAGAGAGGGGGGAAGAAAGGGGCAGGAGAGAAGAAAGAAAAGTAAAACAAGAGCTCATGGACGTAATTCACAAGGAGCAAGAAGACGGGAGATAAATGTCCTTTCCACCCAAGACTCAGTGCAACTCTCTCGCCACATTCCATTGGGACCTAAAAGTTAAGTACACTCCTTCTAGCCTGTGGCTGAAAAGAAACAGAAGAGGGAACAGGATTCAGAACCGGCTGGCTGGGAGTATATGCAAACTAAATCAAATGTATTGTTCAAAATTTACAGTGGGTCATCTCTTCTTTTTTCTTATTTCTTTTCAATATCGAATGAAGGGCTGACCAGCAAGGTCAAACTCCCCTTATTAATGAGGCTTTGCTGGGGCTCTGTCTCATTAGGGCACTCAGAACTGTGCATTTACTGCAATTTGCAGCACTTAATAGAGAAAGGTCAGAGCGGGTCACATTCAATTTCCACTTGGCAGAGGAAGGAAAAATGGAAGCAATTCATTTGCACAAATTTGAATAATTCTTCTCAGTCTCCTTTTCTTTATCTATGTCTGGATAATTCCTGCATCTTACCTCACTCACAATCATTTCAGAACTGCCAGCGGTCTGATTTCTATGAAGGCTGTAATGGAGCTGACAGATTCTATGAATCCAGGTGTCA
Source organism: Antrozous pallidus (assembly GCA_027563665.1). Classification (NCBI taxonomy): domain Eukaryota; kingdom Metazoa; phylum Chordata; class Mammalia; order Chiroptera; family Vespertilionidae; genus Antrozous; species Antrozous pallidus. The sequence goes on from CM050511.1 coordinate 67,654,328, forward strand.
AAATAAAGCCTCTGGCTTCTTCCCCCTCCCCTTTCTCACAACAGGGAATAGGCACTGCCTCCAGTGAGCTCTTAAACTTATCATAAATGTATCAAGATTGCTGTGGGCCATGAAACAGCTGTAGACAATTAATCTTTCCACAATTCTTCGGCATAAGAATTGCTTTCCCCGAAAAGTAACATCTGCCGTGCCGAGGTGATTATTCACGGCCGAGGGGCGCCACCATAGTTTTATGCATAGAGCCATCAGTGGCAATGAAGCAAAATTTATAGTTTTCCCTGGTTCAGTAAAAATAACATTTCAGCTGCATTAAAACATCATCCATCAGCATTGTCCCAGAGCCCAGAGCCCCATCTCATCCAAAGAAATTAAAAAGTATTCATTTTAATGCTAACTTCTGAAGCTTGCAGTGACATTACTGCCTTTTTTTTTTTTTGGAGGGGGGGGGGGTGTCATATCATGGACAAAGATAGAAGAAAAGATAGATAGAAGATAGCACAGCAAAGCTGAGTGTTAAATGTGCTACTAGATGGTAATGATATGCCAATGATATGGTTTTTATTTATTCTAACCCCTGAATGCTTAATCAAAAATCCTTTAATCAAATTGAACAACTAAAGAAGGAAAGTTATTTCACAGAAGAAATATAACTCCCTGACTTCAAAGGAAAGGTATGAAATGGATACCAAAGCAATAGCTGCCTTTCCCAATGCACTGGACATTCTGTTTCTTTAAAACAGTTGTTTAAACTGTCTGAAGGAGTAAAAGTTACCTAGGAAGGGTGGGGGGAAATGGGTATTTGCTTCTGAACCTCCCTCAGCATTACATCAAGGTTGGGGCCACTCGATAAAGTGAAAGGGCCTCCTGGAGCTCTATCTATAGAATATGACCAATTTCAGAACTGGCTTTATGGATATTTGAATATAATAAAACAGAGGAAGAAAAAGAGGTGTTCTTGAGGTCATTTGTCCTACACAGAACTTCATACACAGTACAGGCCTCCAAATACCAATTTACAAATAAAATATAAGTAACATGTTATTTCCACACTCACATCTACTACATCCCGCTGAGTCACCCTTATAATACTTACTAGAGGCCCAAAGCACAAAATTCGTACGAGGACCTTGACCCTAGCCCCCACCCACCCCTGCCATGAACCCCACCTGCCACCTCTGTGGTCAAGGCCATCTGTTGCCTCTGCCTGGGCCCCCGCCTGCTGCAGCTTTGTCTGGAAGGAAGAACGTCTGGAAGAATGTCCAGTCTAATTAGCATATTATACTTTTATTACTATATATGTTTTAAATTTTTCTAACAATGAGTCCATGGAGTCAACATTTAGTTGAGCACTATGTTCCAAGTCCTGTGCTAGGAGCACACATACTTGTAAAAGTGAGATCCTGCCCTTGAGCAGCTTATAGTCCAGAGGGAATGCACATAAACAAAATATTAAAATGCATGTGATAAGTGATATAATAAAACTATAAACAAGTGATATGGTTGTCCAGAAAATACAAGTGCTAAGCTGGGGAGAGTAGAAGAAAGAAGGTTTTTATTCAATGGATTCTGGAGAAATAAAGAGTATTTGAATAGCCACTATTTAAATCACTAGTAAGTATCATCTGGCAATTGTATCATCATCTCTAAAAACACTGCTATTAAGGTCATAAACAAACTGACTTGGAAATCCAAAAAATTTTTAACCTGAGAGGTAATGAACAGAAAGGTGAGGTTTTGGCACCAGTGATACATCAATGACGCTGTCTCTGAGCGAGGTTTTATAAGGTGCAGGGCTCTATAAAGGATCTCTTAAAATCAGTGTTTGTCCTTGGCATATTTTCATCCAAAAGTGAAAGCTAATCATTTTTTACTCATTGGAGATTCTCCTAATTTCACAGTCAATGAAACACAGATTTCTCTGTAAGCCAAAAGTTGAATTTCACAAAGGTCAAAGGGAAAGTTCAAGTTGCTGTGTCAGTGAGTCTCAAACCACAGGATGAGATGTGCTGATCTGTCACAGTAGAATAACCTCAACACAGGAGTGACTCCTTGCCTGACAGGTCCCCAGAATACATGCACAGTACAGCAAGGTTCTCCAATACTCTTAAGTTGATCTTCTTTTCTTTTGTTTTCTAATTTTAAAATAATATTTTTAGGAAGTCTGAAAGGGTTATGTGCCCTTCAGTGAACAAAAGCTTTTAAATATCTTCAATAAATTTGTGCTTATCCATGTTTAAGGTTTATATAGAGAGAGCAATTTTTAAATTTATATATATATATATATACACAAATGTATAAATGAATATTCATTTATATGTGTTATAAAACTAAAAATACATTAAATACATTATAACTACATATAAATGCATACAAACAACTCTCTATAGCTATATAGATATCTGAATATTTATGTTCAACTCTCATCATATGATGTTTCCATAACATATATGTTTTCAGCCCTTGTTGAATATGTGCTAACAGAAACTCTAGGAGGGTAAAGAGGTCTGGAAGGATACAGGACTTTTAATCAAATACTGACAACACAATAAAAAATTATTCCAATGAAAAAGAAAAATTAACTGACTAGGACTGTACACCAATAAACTTAGGTTTAAAACCTCACACAAATATGGAGGGGGAGGGGAAACATACTCTAGAAGGCATGTTTCTAAGTGCGAAAAAAAAAAACCCTGTAGGAATATTGTTTTGAAAGTTAAAATCCAGAATGGCTTGAGCATTGGGGAAAATTCTATAGACCAAATGTGTCTTTTTAAGCTATTTATTTTCACAAAACAAAGAAACCATCATGGCCAACCCACTGTTTGTAATCAAAATTATTCAACACCTATTTTGTCTCAGTCTTCTCTGTCTGAAGCATGACCTTCACTCTGGAGAGGAAAGTGCCAATATGGTTTAAGAGGAATTAAAGCCCAAGAAAGGTGGACAGTAAGGACATAGCCAGCAGTTTTAAATAAATTCAAGTTTCAGACCCAAAATAATTACATTCCAGAATATTGAATAGACCACAGTTATAATCCCACAACCACAATCAAAATGCTGAGAAAGGGAAAGGTTCCCAAAGACCAGATGGGAGCAAATGTCTATATTTCAAAAGAAATGAAACAGACTTAAGGAATGTTTTATATTGAACCTCGGTATAATCTTAGATGGTTTATGAGCATTGGGAAATGAAAATGGGATTCACTTCGATAAACTGGACTAGCCTCGTTTCTTCTGGGATTGCTAGACTGATGGGCAGGAGGGTGCCAGAGGTTTATTGTATCTTGATTTCATCAGAGCACTTACTGCTCATGTCCTTGTATTTAAGATAGAGACATGTGGATTGAATGAACTAGAAGATGCAGGATTCACAGCTGTTGAACAGTGTTAAATATGTATCAGAAGGAACCCTGAGGAAGCTGGCATGCCAGAATGCAGGTAGAAGAATCTGTTCGATATTCTTGAAAGAAGACATATCTCTTGAGCTGCAGATGGCCTAACTGAGAAGTGGAGCTAACACTGCACAAAGCTGCCTGCCTCACCACAGCTCAAATCGGTTGACACCTGGCTCAGGCCAGAAATAATAAGATAAAATGTGCTAAAAATAGATGAAAACCCAATATCCACATTCCACAAACCAACCTCAAGCTTAACAGGGACCAAATAAAAGAGGTCCCATTAGCCCTACCTGGTGGCTCAGTTGGTTAGGCATCATCCCCTGCACAGACGGCTTGCTGGTTCCGTTCCTGGTCAAGGCACGTGCCTGGGTTGGGAGCTCGAGCCCCAGCAGGACGCAGCTGATCAATATTTCACTCTCTCCCTCTCCCTTCCTCTCTCTAAAAATCAACTTTTTTAAAGTTGCAATATAAGAAGTTACAGAAATTAATGTTTTCTACATATTTGGAGAACCCACTTAGAAAATATAAATATCTTTAAATCTGGTGCCTAATAATAAAAAGAGATAATATCTACAGTGAAGAAAAAAAAGAATGGCAGGATCCATATTTAAAAACCCAGTAACAGTTTTCTAATAGTTTCTTTAAACATTTGATTAAGTAAAGAAACAGCAGACATTTCTGAATATTAATGAAATTATAAGTAAAATCTCAAACACCTTTTTTTAACTTAAAAAAAGCCTAAATTAATCTAGAAAAGTAAGGGAGAAAAGCCCATTTTAAAAATGGAATAGTAGTCCCATGAAACAGTAAAACAAAGTGTAAAGCTACAAATAAATTAACCAGTATTTATTGTAGAATTATTAAATGGTCAATTGAAAACAAGAAATCTATGATATGTAATGAAGGCTACCTTAGCAATCAGGAATAAAGGCAGCTTTTTAATAAATGGTGCTGCTGAGAGGGAGAAATGGAGAATAGTTGCTTAATTAGTACAGAATTTCAGTTTTTCAAAATGAAAACGTTCTAGGGATCTGTTACACATAAATCTGACTATACCTAACACAACTGAACTGTACACCTAGCAATGGTTAAGATAGTAAATTTAATGTTATGTGCTTTTTTACACAATTAATAATTAAAATAAATAAGACATAAGGATTAGAGTTGACTAATGCTCAATATGAGTCAACATTTTGAACTAATTATTAAAAAGCTTATTTTTATACTATTACCAAAGGAAAAATAAACATGGCTATAATATCAATTCCTTATTTTACTTCAACTCAAAGTATTATTTTCAAAAAGCTAAAAACATGACTCTCACACAAATATATATTGAGTACAGGTCACAGTTTTATTTGACAAATTAATGTGGGAGCCAACAGAATGGTAAAGATATCTCAACTGCTTATAGAAAAGACAGAAAGTAAATTTGCTAGAATACGAATGCTTAGGTAGGAAAGTAGAATAAGATAGACAACTAGTCTTCAGTACAAAAAAACCTTTGGGGTTAACTTTTACACCAGAGAAATTTTACTCTAGTAGCTAAGGATCATTTGTATATCAGTTCTACAAGTTAACATCTATCCTTCCAGAGTTGTAAAAATACCCTCAACAGTATTCAGTTAAATCAGTGATTGGCAAACTGCAGCTCGCAAGCCACATGCGGCTCTTTGGCCCCTTGAGTGTGGCTCTTCCACAAAATACCACGTGCAGGCGCGCGTGTACAATGCGATTGAAACTTCGTGGCCCATGCGCAGAAGTCAGTTTTCAGCTCTCAAAAGAAATTTCAATCATTGTACTGTTGATATTTGGCTCTGTTGACTAATGAGTTTGCCGACCACTGAGTTAAGTCGAAGATATCCCAGAATTCCCTAACACTGTGACATCCAAAGGACATGTGGTTATCTTTTTGCCTGTCTCTAAATTTTGAAAATTTTTCTTAACATTTGGAGCAATAATTTCTACCTTCTGATATCTTATGGGGCATATGAGAAAATGTACAAAAAGTGTTTTGCTCTCAAAAGTACCCCCAATATAAAATCACTTGTGGTCTTCTAATTGAATCAACGTCTGTTAAACCAGTTGTTCCCAACCTTTTTTTTGGCCATGTCTCACCTAAGCATCTTCACAATCCTGATGCCCTCCTGTGATATATAATTCTTATTATTCAAAAAATGAACTCCTATTCATGTGGAGAGAGCCTAAAAGGCTATTAATGTGGTCTAAACAAGCTTCCAAAGAACATAGCATCCATGAAAGAGAAAAATAAAAGAACAAAAGGACAGTTGAAGTACTAAGGAAGAAATCACTAAGAAATTGTTAAATAATAATATGAAGTGATATAAAAAATAGCAAATAAAGTTTCAAAACATATAATAGAGAACTGACATGTATAAATATGTCATAATACATATTTATGTACTGTATATGAGGCCCCTCGAGCTGTAAGAAAAGCAAAATATGTACTGTTAATAACTCATTCTCGAATTGCACCTCTTAAAAATCAAATTGCCCCCTATGGGGCATATGACCTATGTTGGGAACCACTGTGTTAAACACTTTCAACCTACTCACTGCCTTTCCTCTCCTCTTTTCTGTTTACCCAAATTCCTCTACTATTCTCAAGCCAGTTAGCAATTGAACATTATTTTACTCTTCTTTTTTCCTCACCTCCATCTATGTCTTATCAATAATCAAGCCTAGTCTAATGGTTTCCTAAGTATCTCCCATCTGTTTAGAATTTTCTACTAAACCTTCAAGCCTCCACCTAATTGCCACATCTCCAGAAGGCTGATGCCAGACCTATTTGATCCCATGACACTCTGTACTTCCCAATTCCTAGGACATCACTCTACATAAACAAATATTTAATTTTTTTTCATCTGCATCCTCTCTTCTTTGAAGGGATAGCTTCTTTAATCCCTCATTAATATTTAAATCCCAGTGCTTGGCACACTTTAGTAGCTCAATAAACATTTAATTAAATGTATAAATGGAAAGAAAATGAGCCATTCACCACAATAAAATGTGCACATTTAACAATAAATAAATAGCCATCACCCTGGCCATTGTGGCTCAGCTGGTTAGAGCATCATACTGTGCACAGAATGGTCATGGGTCATGGGTTCAATTCCTGATCAGGGCATAGACCCAAGTTTCAAGTTCAATCCCCAGGCCAGGTGCATACAGGAGGCAACGGGTAACTGTTTCTCTCTCTCTGCCCACCCCCCTCCCTTCCTCTCTTTCTAGAATCAATGAAAAACATATCCCTAGATGAGGATTTTTTTAAATAACTATTTACAATAGTTAAGATCAGGAAACAGCCCAAGTGCCCATCAGGAGATGAGTGGATATATAAGCTGTAGTACATTTACACCATGGAATACAATGCAGCTGTAAAAAAGAAGGATCTCTTATCCTTTGAAAGAGTACAGACAGATATGGGGAGTAAGAGTATTATGCTAAGAGAAATAAGCCAGTCAGAGAAAGACAAGTATCACATGATCTAACTTATATATGGAATCTAATGAACAAAATAAACCCACAAACAAAATAGATCCAGAGACATGGAAATATGGTACAGATGGATCTCAGAGGGAAGTGGGGACAGAGGTTGGGAAGAGATTAAGCAAAGAACTTATATATATACTAGAGGCCCGATGCATGAAATTTGTGCAAGGGTAGGCCCTCACAGCCCGGGCTTCATCCAGAAGGTCGTCCAGACAATCGTCTGGACAGTAGTTGTGCTGTTCAGTCTAATTAGCATATTGGCTCTTCATTATATTGAATATGTATAATCCATGGACATAGACGATGGCGTGGTGTAAGCCTGTGGTAGAGCTGGAACTGAGTGGAAAAGGGCAATGGGGGGAATGGGAGGCATCTGTAAAACTCTCAACAATAAAGATAAATAAATAAATAAATAAATAAATAAATAAATAATTCACTAATTAATTTTTTAAAAGAAATTGGTTCAAAAAAATAAATAAATTTTAAAAAATAAACATTCATCATAAAAGAATATCAAGGATGGGAAATCATAGTTCAGGAAAGGAGGAAGGTTAAAGAAAATAAAGAGAAGTAATATATAAGACAATCATAAAATTTGAGAGTTGTAAAGACTTGAGAATTTCCCTATTCATTTTATACAGAAGGGATCCAAAAAGTTAAAGCAATTAGCCAAAAAAATCACACGAGTTAATGGCAAAGCAAGATACCAGCCGTGGTTGTATAACTCCCGGGTACAGTACCACCATGAAAAGAATCTTAGCAGGAGAAAGGGGAACATACTCTTAGCGAAGATGTTGGCACTCTGTCACTATTCTCTGTGTGAATTTCAGTAATAACATGAGCTACAGAGACAACGTTCTGACTCATTGTTCCCTGGGCCCATGCCCATTCACCTTACATCTGAGTAATAATGTCTCCCTGAGAGACTGTGCTGTCATTCTCCTGGGAGTCCTTGAACACTCTCAACAGTCTTGTGGGAAATGGAGGGTTAGGGGTTGCTTTTCCATAGAAGACACAGAGTGGCTAATTTCCTTCTCTCCTCCCCCACATACCCATTTCAAACTCATCCATCACATCTCAGGAAAGCACAATACATGAAACAACAAGAATAAAAGCCTTTATATTAAATTCCTTGTGGGTGAACTTTGCAGATAAAGCAGAACAATCTGATCTTAGCAAGTTAAATGGTTTGCAAATCACAATGTGCTGCACCTTTCAGAAGCACCCTTATGTAATATAAATCACCTAGTATTATCATAACAGTATTTGGGAAATTTGCAAGTGCAGTAGAAAGAGATTTGCTTCAGAAAATCTGCATATATATACACACACATATCTATATATTTACATTTGTATGAATTTATTTCGGGATTTCCAGCCATTTGGGAAGAGATAACTAATTTTTTATTTACCTAAAGTCATAATAGCTTGATAGGAACATTGAGACAAGGGAAAGGGGAACTAGAATGTAAAACCATGGAAGGAAAGAATAAAGGATGTCATCATTGAGTCCGAGTTCACAAAATCAAAGAGAAGGACAGAAGGAGACAGACTGTCACTTCTTTACAGAATTCACAGTATGCTTCATAGAAAGATTATAGGACAGGATCAGGCTATAAGATATTCTGGTTGACACTGATATGTTAATTGTGGATCATGTATATTATATATGTATTTGTACACATTATATGATTGTAGATACACAAATGTAAATAAAGGCTGTACTTGCTGAACAAAAAAAGAATGTTAGTAGCTTTCTGTTGGTAGGACATCTACTTTCACATCATGCCTTGACATGACCATATCCTACCACTAGCATGTTTAAAAACAACCTGCCATGGTTAGAATTCCAACTTGCATTTAAGAGAAACCCAACACAAAATAAAATGAACAATGATTAAGTCTACAAGATTACATAACATAATGGATATTTGTGTGTGTGTGTGTGTGTGTGTGTGTGTGTGTGCACAAGCAAACATACACACACCCTACATTGCTTCAAATAAATGAAAACAGCACTTACTACAAAAAGTATCTGCCCAAAAACAATCTCATTACTCTTTCTACGTCTAGGTAGATCATACTCCCAAACACACAAACACACACACACACACACACACACACACACACACACACACACACACACAAATAATATTAAGGGAGATTTTTTAAATTGTGAAATTAATCAGAAAAAAATTTAGAGTTTTTAATTAGATCATAGAAATAATAGGTACCATTTAATAAATGTTTCCTTCTATGATGAGAATGGTGCTTTAAACAAACAAACAAAAAACATAGCTTCAGGCATAAGCCTTACTAAAGAAAAAGTTAGTCATATCATTTTTATTTAAAAAGACAGTGTATATATTGCTGACTTTAAAATACAATGATCACACATGAGAAATTCCCCCAATGCTGATAAGACAGAAGTTGATTTATTTTACTTATGGATGTAACTGAAAAGTGCAGCACATTGCAATTTGAAAATCATTTAATATACCAAGTTCAGATTGTTCTACGCTTATTGCAAAGTTTAATCAGATAGTATATATTAGAAAAATTATTCAGCAGGTTTTTTATGCCATATTCTCTTAAAGTCTAGTGGCAAAAGTGCAATTTAAGAGGTGGGGCAATAGAAGCTAAAAATTAATTTAATTGAGATCCAGATAAATAATTCAAGATTAACAACAACCATTCTTTCAAAGGGTTTCTGGGAGGCTGTAAACTCTGTTTCTGGTGTGGAGTCTGAAGTCACTGAAGGTCAGTAGGACAGGTAGTCAGAAAGAGAAGCTGCAAATTGGGGAAAAGCAAGAAATCTGTACCTGATTCTCACCTCATCTATCCCCAATAGTGAAGGTGAGTTGCAGAAGAAGCTGGCACTGCCCAACTTTGAGTATCACATGTCCCTGACCTAGGAGCAAAGCTGAAATTGCTGATACAGTCAGATCTGAGGAGCTGTGGGCCCCGCTGCTCCTTCACCCAGAAAGTAAGGTGGCAGATTGGCCTCCTTGCACACCACCTTCCAGCAAACCAACAACAATGTAGATGACCTTTGAGGTGCAATGACTGGTGGGGTACTTCTGCCAGCCAACACTCACCCACATGTTTCCACCAGTCAACCTAATCCAGAACTATAGAAGGAAGGAAATGCTGAGAGATATAGTTCCAACCCAGCTACACTGACACAGTACAAAACCAACCCTATGAATTAAAGGTGGTTTTTTCTTTCCTATCTCAGTTTTTTATCCTTTCTTTGATATTTCTGCTAATTATGAACTACATCACTGAGCCACTGGCAATACACATTTGTGTGCAGATAAAGTCAATGATTTGGATTTCCCAGTCTCAAGACAGATTTTTTTTTAATTTTACCTTTAGTCCATGATTCCACTGTATTTTAGCCCAAAAGATGTATTTCTCTAATAAAAAGATTAGCTCTACATCATCTCACAACCTTGAAAGCTTTACTAAGAGCAAATATATCTCCATGTTCCAACAGCAAAATAGGAGAAATTAAGCAGTTAGGTTTGGAGCCATGAAGAAACCAACTTAAATATTTATCTTCACCCTTACAATTAAAAAGTCCACCTTCTTTTATATAGTTATTTACTACTAGAGGCCCAGTGCACAAAATTCCTGCACAGGGGCAGCAGAAGGTTTGAAGGAGGAGTGTCCCTCAGCCCAGCCTGCACCCTCTCCAATCTGGGACCCCTCAAAGGATGTCTGACATCCTTCTCACAATCCAGGACCACTAGCTCCAAACTGCACTCCTGCCTGCCTCCCTGATTGCCCCTAACCACTTCTGCCTGTCAGCTTGACCACCCCCTAACCACTACCCTGCTAGCCTAATTGATGTGTAACTGCTCCCCTGCCAGCCTGTTTGCCTCCAACTTCCCTCCTACACTGGCCTGGTCACCTCTAACTGCCCTACCCTGCAGGCTTGATCGCCCCCAACTACCCTCCCTTGCAGACCTGGTCCCTCCCAACTGCCCTCCCCTGCTGGCCTGATCGCCCACAACTGCCCTCCTCCCTTGCAGGCCTGGAACCTCCCACTGTCCTCCTCTGTTGGCCATCTTGTGGTGGCCATCCTGTGTCCACATGAGGACAGGATCTTTGACCACATGGGGACAGCCCTCTTGTGTCTTGGAGTGATGGTCAATCTGCATATTATTCTTTTATTAGATAAGGTAGAGGCCTGGTGCATGGGTGGGGGCCAGCTGATTTGCCCTGAAGGGTGTCCTGGATCAGGGTGGGGGTTCTCTTGGGGTGTGGGGCAGCCTGGGCGAGGGGCCTATGGTGTTTGCAGGCCAGCCACGCCCCCAGCGACCCAAGAGGAGTCCCTGAGATCTGGGATTAATTTATGTTCTATAATTGAAACTTTGTAACCTCATTGTTTCCTGGGTATCATAGTTTCTAGGCCCTTCCAGGACACAGAGCTAGAAAATATTGCTATGGATGATAACACAAGCACAATCACACATTTACATTGATTTCTATTGGGGAAGTGTTTGATTTATACATTAATTTAGAAAGTACCTTAAATATTGTCATCATTTCCATTAACATGTTCTCATTTAATTGTTTTTATATATTTAATGGGTGTGTAACAATTATCCTCATATGGAAAAGTACTATATATGAACTTGGGACCCAAAAATATGTAGTGAAAATAAAATATATTAACGGGATTAATATACACTGGATTTAAGATTACGTTAACTCTTAAACTGGAAAAATAGGATCAAGGCGAAATACAGAGTGACTATAACTAATAGTCTGTTTCTTAAGCTAGGTATTAAAAAAATAAGTGTTCATTGCATTATTGTTTATGCAATTCTGAATCAACATATTATGGAATATTTTTAAATACCTAAATGAGAAAATAATCATCAAATATATTTTCTTAAGTAATTTTTCTAAAGACTTAAATTCTTTTAGAAAAATTTAAATTATTACAACAAATGAATGTTTGAAAAGTGAGACACTCTGCCCTAACTGGTTTGGCTCAGTGGATGGAGCATCGGCCTGTGGACTGAAGGGTCCCAGGTTTGGTTCCGGTCAAGAGCATGTACATTGGTTGCGGGCACATCCCCAGTAAGAGGTGTGCAGGAGGCAGCTGATTGATGTTTCTCATCGATGTTTCTAACTCTCTCTCCCTCTCCCTGCCTCTCTGTAAAAAAAATCAATAAAATATATATTTTTTAAAAAGTTAAAAAAAAAAAAGAAAGAAATTTTGTAACCTGGAATGGAGCCAAGCCTTCTGCTCACTCTGTAGCGACAGCCATTTCTATTTGAAACTTTGTAGCCTAGAGTGGAGGGCTAGGCTAGGGCTGCAGAAGTTTGGCTTCTGGCAACCCTAGCCTCTTCTCTCTCCAGCTCCACAGCTGCTGCCATTTCTGTTGGGATTATGTATCTTCTATAATTGAAACTTTGTAGCATTGAGTGGAGGCCTATGCTGGCAATGGCAGGCAGAAAGCTTGGTTTCCTTCATTGCCAGGGAAACTCAAGCCTCCCTCCTGCTCTCAGTGGCCACAGCCATCTTGGTTGGGGTTTATTTGCATAATTTGCTCCTGATTGGCTGGTGGACATGGCTGTGGGCATGGTTTGATTAGAGATACAGTCAATTTGCATATTACTCTTTTATTAGATAAGATATCTTAACTTCATTAGTGCAAAAGGTATTATTTCATTTTGAACGTTGAAGTCTTTTAAATACAGAAGACTCAAAAGTAGATGGCAGTTTCTTTTTCAAACACATTAAACCCTTATCTTTATTTGATTTTTCAAATTTTGGGGCACAAATTTTCCAAAGCATAACACTGAGTCTCTTTTCTAGCCTATAAAGTCAACAATTATGGTGCTCAAGTTTAATCAATTCCATAAAACGTTACTCAGAACGTGACCTGGTGTTATGTCTGAAGTACATCTCCTACATTAAAAAGCTCTTTCGCTGCAGGCAGAACAGTGTTATTGAAAGAGATAACTAATAGATACCCAGATGAGGATGGGAAAGGGAGGCAGGTGAAGAAAAGTCAAATAGAAAAGAAAGCCACAAAAATCCCATTTTCAATCATTTCCCTAAGGAGAAGTGGTTGCATAGATGAATGCACAGGTTGAATAATAAAGGGTTTTTATATTATATCAAGCAGAAAGCTCCATGAATTTCATAGTGAAACCAGACAGTGTTTCCTTCTGCTGCAAACTAGAGATTCCAGTGCATAAAGCAGAAGGAATGACCAGTTAGAGGTCCTGACACAGGTGGCTATTTTGGAAATTTCAGCATGGTCATGCCAATTATTTCTTTTAGAAAGTTAGTCAAGACATACCAAGAATATAAGCCTGTTAGTTCTGAAATCACACGCACTTATTCACTCTGTGTGTGTAAGTACAATGTTTGTCCATTTAGGTAGGCATGTATAAGAACTTAAATTACGTTAGATTTTGAAAATATAAATCTAAAAATGTTCAATTCAAACTCTGCTAATTGGGAGGGGAAATGCCCATAGTAAAATACTAGAATGAAATACCCTCCTTCCCTGTATTCCATTTTACCTCCAAGAAGTAACCCTTGTGAACAGTTGGATGTTTATCCTTCCAAATGTTTTCCTCCACTTTTATAAATACAGTATAAGTAACCAGTACGTCCTCTTCTGCCCTGGGATGAAAAATCAACTGTGTCCATGACTTTACTTCTAGTCTCTACTAGAAACCAATCCTATGGTCATTTTAAGTCCTAAACCAAAAGGCTGACATCTATATTTAATACTAGAGACCCAGTGCACAAAATTCTCAGCCCAGCCTGTACCCTCTCCAATCTGGAATCCCTCCCACAATCTGTGACTGCTGGATCCTAACTGCTCACCTGCTTGCCTGCCTGATTGCCCCTAACCTCTTCTGCCTGCCAGCCTGATCGCCTCCTAACTGTTCCCCTGCCAGCCCAATTGACACCTAATTGCTACCCTGCTGGCCCAATTGCCCCCCAACTGCCCTCCTCTGCCAGCCATCTTATGGTAGCCATCTTGTGACAACATTGGGGCAGCCACTTTATGATGATGTGGGGGCGGCCATCTTGTGATGACATGGGGATGGCCATCTTGTGGCGGCCATCTTGTGACAATGTGGGAGAGGACATCTTGTGATGACATGAGGGCACGAGGGCCACCTAAGCTTTTATTAGTATAGACTAGAGGCCCAGTGCACGAAATTCATGCACTGGGGGTGGGTGGTCCCTCAGCCCAAGCTGCCCCCTCTCACATACTGGGAGCCCTCAGGGGATGTCCAACTGATGGCTCACTCCAGGCCCAAGGCCAAAAGCCTCTGGCCGAGGCTTTTGTCCTTGGGCAGGGGACCTTGGCCAGGGGACCCCAGCCAGTGATCACCCTGCGATAGGGCCCATGGCTGGCTAGCTCCGCCCCAGCCCTGGCCTGCCCAAGGGATTGAGGCCAATCACTGATGGCTGGCTGGCTCTGCTCCTGGCCCTGGCCCCACTCCAAGGCCAGAAAAAGCCTCTTGACAGAGGCTTGCTCTGGCCTTGGGAACCCAGCCATCGCCCTGCCATGGGCCAATTGCTGATCACTGGCCAGCCCTGCCTCGGCCTGGCCTTAGGCAGTAGCCATCTTGGTTGGGTGTTAATTTGCATATCATTCCTGATTAGCTTATGGACGTGACTTATTGGGTGTACAGTCAATTTGCATATTACTCTTTTATTAGATAAGATGTGTAAGCAAGGTAATCATAATGTCATTTTTAACACAAAGTTCAAGCTTCTCTCCTGCAGATATGTGGATACTACTAACACATGGATCAAAGAGGACAATTGTGCTTAGAGAGTGAGTGATTTCTTCTCTCATTCACCACCTGCATTTCCACTGATCCTTTTAAACTGCACTTTCTGATCTCTCAAGGGTCAAAAGAAGAGAGAAGAACGTCTTTTAATTATTTATTGTTAAAAGCTGATTTGGAGCTTCCCAGGCATTCAGGAATCTAAAGTTAATCTCTTTGCCTTAAGTCCTCCTTCCATCTGTATTGTTGTGGCTGTCTCATTTGTAGTTCCCATAATTTTGGTAAATTCATATCTCTCTGCTGGTTGGAACTGCCTTCTTATCCCCAGGAATCCAGCTATACCTGCAGCTTCTCTCTGCTATAGTCTGATGGTTCCTCCAAGTGTTTGTTGTTCTTGGGCAGGGTTTAAGTACAAGCCCCACCAGCAGTTGGTAGTGTGTGTTTGCGTGTGTGTGTGTGTGTGTGTATGTGTGTGTGTGTGTGTCTTTCTCATGCATGGCCCACCTTCAATCATGGGAAACACCCATGGCTCTTCTACCCACCAACTTCAGGAATGAGGACAGCAAAGCAGCCATGTTTCCTTTGATTCTGCTAGAAGGTATTTTCTACCCTTTCCATTTCTCAGCTAGAAGTCAGACACCAGTCCACCAGGACCCCAATTGCAGGGCACAAATCCATATTTTCCAGTGGCCCAACTGAAACCCCTTTTACCAAGCTCAAAGTGAGGGGCAGGTACCCCCCAGCCTGCTCCAGGGCAATGAGAGGGGAACTTAGCACATCAACAGTTCCCTAATATTTTCATAAATCTACCATGAATCTCCACTTCTGTGAATTTTGGGGGTTTTTATTTTTTGTTCCCCTGAATTTTTTATATCTTCAAAGTGTAAGAATGATTTAAGAATCATCCTACAAGATGATTGGTCTGACCAGTCACTTCGTTTTTTAAAATAAAGTTCTTTATAGTCTCCATTAAATCAGTTCATTTGTTATTTTACTAGTCACTTTATTTGATATCTACTTATTTAGATTCTTTGTTGAAGTACTATTTTAACATCATTTTATACTATATGTAGATACCACATGTGGATTCTATATATATACATATACCATATGTATATGTTTATGTACAGTTTTGAATGTGTGTATGTATCATACATATAAATAAGATTACTTGTTGTATTTAAACCCCAGTTTTACAGAGTATTTGGGAAATGGGCATTCGTTCTGGTTAACATAAAAATTCTTTTTTTATTTTTATTGAATTCATTGGAATGATACTCATCAATAAAATTATATAAATTGCAAGTGTACAGTTCTATAATACATCATCTAGATATTGTAATGTATGTTCATCATCTAAAGTCAAATCTCCTTCCATCACCATTAATCTTCCCTCTACTCTCTTCTATCTCCATACACATACCTTTTCCCTCTGGTAATCACTACATTGTGTGTCTATACGTTTTTCTCTGTGTTTGTTTTACTTAATCCCTTCACCATTTCACCTAGTTCCCCAACCCCTATTCCCTCTGACAGCTGTCAGTCTGTTTCCTGTAACTGTTAGTCTATTTCTATTGTGTTTGTTTATTCCAGTCATTAGATTCAACATATTAGTGAAATCATGTGGTATTTGTCTTTCTCTGACTGGCTTAATTCACTTAGTGTAATACTATCCAGGGGACAGAACAAAGATGGCAGCATATGTAAACACCTATTGTGCTGCCCCGCACAACAATTCCAAAACTACAACATAACAACAAAACAAACATCATCCAGAATCACGGAAAGCTGGCTGAGTGAAAATCCCACAAATAAAAGTAAAAGTGAGACACTGAGACTCAGTGGAGCGGCGGAGTGCAGCCTTGAAGATACGCCCGAAGAGAGGTTCGGAGCCATGCGTGCGCGTGTGGGATGTAGGGCGGACAGCAGCAATCCTGGCCGGATTTCTCCAATGGGGAGGGCGGAGGCACCCCACTGCACTTATTCCCCAGTGCCAGGCAAGATCCAAGGTCCGGGGTATGCACGCTAAAAGCCGGGAGCGGCAGAGGTCTGCGAGTTTGAGGAGAGTGCGCTAAACTTGGAACAGCAGTTTGCGCGTAAACTCAGGGACAGAACTTCGTGACTGCACAGAGAGGACTGGTGACTTGCTCCCTTGTTCGGGAGACCACCAGATTGCTTTGTTTTACAACGCTGGGCGAGACTTTGGGTGTGCAGACTCATTTGGGGAGAGGCAGAGTTGTCTGGCAATGGGTGGGGACCAGTGGCGGCTTTCTCTCAGAGGTGCATAGCCATTACCACCCAGCACAGAGACCCGCGTGCCACGTAGGGCAGAGCTGATGGTGCGAGACTCCACCCATCCAACCTGAACACAGCTCACCTTCACACCCAATTGGCCTGGAGGTCAAACCCTCCTAGTGCTAACAACAAATAGCTGGGCTTAACTCCAACAATACTGTACAACCCATAAAGGATTGCAGTAAGAGTATCCACCTCAGGTAACTGGGGAGGCTGAGCCACTGTCCCTTAGAGGATATCTACCATACAAAGCTAATCGACCAACTCAGGAAAGCAGCCACAATGCAGAGAAATAGAAAGAAATTAGGTGTGAAAGAAATGGAGGAAAAAAGACGACTAGACATAGAGTTCAAAACCACAGTAATTAGGTTTTTCAAGAGGCTCCTAAAAAAGGCCGATCAACTTAATAAGAACTATGAGGAAATGAACAAGACCTACAAGGAAATGAACAATACCTATGAGGTTATGAAAAAGGACCAACTAGAAATTAAGCATACACTGACTGAAATAAAAAATATTACACAAAGTCCTAAAAGCAGTCCAGAGGGCTGCAAGAACCAAGTCAAAAATTTGAAATACAAAAAAGCAAAATCCACTCGGCTGGAAAAGCAAGAAGCAAAAAGAATCTAGATAATTGAAGATAGTGTAAGGGGCTTCTGGGACAACCTCAAACATGCCAACATCCGAATTATGGCAGTGCCAGAAAAAGAGAGAGAGCAAGGTAATGAAAACATACTTGAAGAAATAGTGACTGAAAACTTCCCACACCTGGTGAAAGAAATTGACTTAAAAGCCCAAGAAGTATACAGAACCCCAAAATATAGGAATCTAAAGAGGACCACACCAAGACACATCATAATTAAAATGCCAAGAGCAAAAGATAAAGAGAGGATATTAAAAGCAGCAAGAGAAAAACAGTTGGTTACCTACAGGGGAGCACCCATACGATTGTCAGCGCATTTCTCAACAGAAACGATGCAGGCCAGATGGAGTGGCAAGAAATATTCAAAGTGATGAATAGCAAGAAACTACAACCAAGATTGCTCTATCCAGCAAAGCTATCATTCAGAATTGAAGGTCAGATAAAGTGCTTCGCAGATAAGAAAAAGCTAAAGGAGTTCATCACCACCAAACCAATATTATATGAAATGCTGAAAGATATTCTTTAAGAAGAAGAAGAAGAAAAAGGTAAAAATATAAGTTATGAACAACAAATACACATCTATCAACAAATGAATCTAAGAATCAAGTGAATTAATAATCTGATGAACAGGATGAACTGGTGAATATAGCAGAATCATGGACATAGAGAGGGAATGGACTGACAATTCTTGGGGAGAAAAGGGGTGTGGGAAGTGCAGCAAGAGTCTGGACAAAAGTCATGCAACTATGGGAGAGGACAGTGGGGGAGTGGTGAGGGCAGAGAGTGGGATGGGTACCGGGTGGAGGGGAGCTACAGGGGGATAAAAAAGGGGGAACAATGTAATTAATAAACTGAACAATAAAGATTTAAAAAATACTCTCCAGGTGCATCATGCTATCACAAATGGTTAAAATTTCCTCCTTCTTTTACAGCAAAGTAGGCTTCCATTGGGTCAATCTACCACAGCTGTTTTATCCACACTCATCTATTCACAAGCACTTGGCTGCTTCCAAATCTTGGCTACCTACACTAATAAAAGATACAAATTGACTATACCTTCATGATGCCCACCAGCCAATCAAGAGTGAGTATGCAAATTAACCCAACAAAGTTGTCCGTTTAATCTGCATACACAGGCACCAAGTGGCCAGAGGCGAGGTGAGGCAGGATGCTTGCATCATGGCAATGATGCAGGCATTCCTCACTGCTCCTGGCTGCTTCCAGCCTCTAGGGAGTGTGGGAAGGCAGAAAGGTGACTTCAGCCTGAGCGAAGGCAGTGCTGGCAGCCCGGTAAAGGAAGGCCCATTTTTTCATGAATCTTCATGCATCAGGCCTCTAGTTGTAAATAAAGCTGTAATGAACATAGGGGTGCATATATTCTTTGAATCAGTGTTACGGATTTCTTTGGATATATTCCCAGAAGTAGAATTGCTAGGTTATAAGACAGTTTCATTTTTAGTCTTTTTTTTTCCCCAGGAAACTCCATACTGCATCTGCATTCTTTGTAGAAAAGGGAAACTTTCTACACATCCTCAACAGCACTTATTGTTTGTTGATTTGTTGATGATAGTCATTCTAACAGGTGTGAGGTACCAATGTCACCCCAATAAATTTAGATAAAATAAAAAAATTTTAAAAATAAATAAGAACAATAGTAGAAAGCCTGGGTCAAAAAACAACAGGTGTGAGGTGATATCTCATTGTTGTTTTGTTTTGCATTTCTCTGATGACATTGAGCATCTTTTCACAAGTCTGTCCCAGATTTTGCCCAGATCTCAGCAGGACAGGACACCAGGAGTTGAGAGGGTAGGGCTAAAGGATCTCCCATGAGAGAGGCAAAGGTTCACAGGAAAGTATGGGGAATGGTCCCTGCCCCAAAGCCACACCATCCAGTCACTGATACCCCTTAAATCTACCCAGACCTCCATACCCTTGCTCAGGCAACTAGCTCCTCAGTAGGGTTTGAGCTCCATAGGATGGGATGAGAAGGAGTCCAGAGGGTACAGTTATTGTATTCCCCAAAGCTGATACCCTAAAGAAGGGATTGCTCCACCCAAGAAAGATGGTGTCTGAGGTGCGGGAGAGTGACTCAGCACAGGGTCCCAGTGGTATCTCCTCAGCTCTCACCCCAGAGCCACAAACACATTATCTCCTCACATGACACCAGTCCACTCTATCCTCCCTACACTGGAGCCCAGGGTGAGTAGTTGAGAATGAGATTTTGTGCATTGGCCCTTTAGGAGGACACCTGTGTCTCTAGCAGACTGCTCTCTTTCCTTGGCAGACAGAATCCCTGCTGATTTTCACAGCTAGATGTTATGGGGGTGCCTCTTCTCAGCTCTGCTACACTGGGTTGGGGAGACCGGCTTGGATTGAGACAGCACATTCCTCAGGAAGAACCTTTGTAGCTGAGATATCCTTCCAGAATATCAGCCACTGCCCATGGGACTGGGGCCAAGGCTTTTCTATTCTCTGCCCTTCTTACCAGGCTCAATGTGGCTTCTTCTGTAAATCCTTGGTTATAAGACTTCTATTCAGCTAGTCTTCCACTGGTTACCCAAGTTGATCATCCTATATTTTAATAAGTAATTCCAACTTGGTCCTTAGAGAAGGTGAGTGTATCATCCACCTAATCTGCTGCCATCTTGGATCTCCCAAAAATTACTGTTATTTCAAACACAATTAATAAATATAAAATGTTATAATTATTTAACTTATTTGATGCGAATAAGGGGGCTTCTTAATAAATGCTTTATTGGTCAATTTCTTTCAAAGTTGAGTATAAACTGAGAAAATCCAGTTAATTTAAGCAGAAATTAGCCAAGCATAGCTTTTTGCTCTACTCCTTTTTAAAACTCTTCCTTCCTCCTTTTTGACCATGCCAAATGTCTTTTGTTGTTGTTACAAAAAGACAGCAACAAACTGCAGATAAGGTACTGATCTACTTTCAAAAAGCCTCTCCCCAACATTTGAGTTGCCTGAAATGCTATACAAGAGAAAAAAATATCTTTCCAACTCAAAATAAAAACCAAAAAATAACCTTGAGAGTATTATGTAAGTGAAATAAGCCAGGCAGAGAAAGATAAATATCATACAATCTCACTCATTTATGGAATATAATGAACAACATAAACTGATGAACAAAAACAGACCCAGAGACAGAGAAACATCAATCAGACCATCAAACCTCAAAGAGAGGGTAGGGAGAGTTGGGTGGGGAGGGAGGGGATCAACCAAAGGACTTGTATGCATGCATATAAGCCTAACCAATTGACACAGACACCAGGAGGGTGAGGGCATGAGCAGGAGGAGTGGGGTGGCAAGGAGGAATAAGGATACATATATAATACCTTAATCAATAAATAAAAATAAATTTAAAAAATAAAGTAAACAACCTCTATCTATTGCTGTTTTCATCATGGAAGATAATTATGATTATCTCTAAATAAATAAATAAAGTCTGGGTTTTCCAACATCTTCTATTAACTGTTCTTAATACAAAGGATTAGCAACTTCCCTCCTATGACTCCAGGAACAGAAGGGATAGTAAGCAGCCCATACAATATTCTGCTCAAGAATGTTTTAAGGCATCCTAAAGGAAACATTCTCCAACAAAGTCGGTTGTGTTATATGTTCAATAACCATATGTTCATTTCTATGTGGATAATGTACAGCATAACAGATACCTGCAATGATTTGAGGAGAAGGCAATTATTGACTCAAGGGGGCTTTACTGATTAGACTCTGAATGGCTCAAACATGACCAGAACTCCAATTGTGCATTATTAAAGGTTTGCTTTGATTCATGGGTATTTGTTCTTTTGTGCATTACTAACTTCTAAACAGCACATACTACTTCCCATGTCCAATGGGATGTTATGATTAGTTATGATCCAAAACCACAATGTCATTTTATATTTTGAATAAATTTACTAACCTTGTTCCCAACTGAATACTTTTCACACGTAAAATCATAACTTTAATTCAAAATAAATCCTCTGAAACATTTACAGGGCAGTAAATATGAGTCCATTGCATGGATAAGTGAAAAGAAAATGAACAGCAGTCTTACAAAACAGATAAAGGAAATCTAATAAATGAAATAGTAAAATACATTCTTGGTCAGTTTCTTTCTGCCCCAGAGGAAAACGGAAGGAAAGGTGAAACAACAATAACAATATCATCAATGGTTATAAAAAATTCTAGCTCATTTGATTCTCACAAAAGCCTGTGTAGTGGGTAGGGTAGGGGATTACTAAATACAGATAAATCTATTAAGGTTTAGAGAGCTTCTCTTTTCCCCAAGGTCACATAATTACTAAGGCTCATTCACTCAACATACATTTAAGTTTGGGCACTTAGAATTAAAATAATGTGACAGAATAGAGAATGATGAGATAACTACTGTATGTTGAGTGATCGGTGATCAGTGAAAATTCCTCTACAGTGGTGCCCTTTACGCTGAAATCTGAGAGGATCAGCCAAGGCAGAGCAATAGGAGATGCACATAACAGAGAAGCCACAAATGCAAAGGCCCTGAGCTGAGACAGATTTGGTGGGTTCAAGAACCAAACTGAAGCTAGTGGGCTGGATAAATTAACTAAGGACTACTTCTACTAGTCCTCTCCCAATTGTACCAGAGTTGGACTGTATTACCAATAGAATACAGCATAAATGATAGTATATCATCCTGACATTAGGTTCCAAAAAGCTGCAACCTCCATTTTGGTCTCTTTCCCTTCCTCCCTCATCTGGCTTCTCTCTCTCCTCTCTCATCATTCACTTTGGAGAAATACAGCTGTTATCTTATGAGGTCACGAAGGCAAACCTATGGAGAGGCCCATGTGGCAAGGAACTAAGGTCTACTGACAGCTATGTGAGTAAGCTCGAGTAATCTTTCAGCCGCAGTCAAGCCCAACATCACTGTAACCTTGGCTAACTTCTTGACTGCAATCTTGTAAGAGACTCTGAATGAAAACCAACCAGTTAAGCTGATCCTAGATTTATGACTCACAACATGGAGAGAATGAATAAATGTTTCTAATTTTAAGATGCCAATTTAGGGATTTAATATGTAACAGCATTAGATAACTAATACAAGCTTTAAATCAGTAATGTTTTTACTAGCCTGTTCTAGTAACAGAGTCTTATTATAAATTCCTTTGTTCTTACTATAAATCGTTAAACATTAATTACTATAAGACTATATTTTCTTTATATTGGCTTCTTTGGTCAGGCCCATCTCTAACAATTGCAGAGCCTAGGAGAGCCAACAAATGAAACCCCACATACTACATGTATAAATATATAGAATTTCTAATCAAGCTAACTAACTGTTATATAAAGTGTATTCTATCCTTCTATATTAACAAACATACCTTCCTGAGCTCCCAGAACCAGGTTCCCAAGCTTAAAATTCTTAGTTTTAGGATATCAGCACATGAATAGTGTAGTCCCTAGTCCCTTGCCCCTGGACACTGACTACTGGCATGTCATCCTTTTTTCTGACCACAGGCTCTATTCTATACCTTAATGGTCTTATTGCACACCCAAGTGAATGCCCCAACCTGCAAGTCCAACCTCAGTTCACAACCCACCAGAAACAGTAATCCTGTGGCTACCTCTTGGGACTGAGGTGGTTATACTGGCTGTATGATCTGCCTACAGGAAAATGGACCAGGGAAGAAGCTAACAGGGGTCTTGGAAGTACTTGGGTAGGAATCCTTGGATCCCATGTACCTGGTGTGTGGTCTAGAATACAGGCATATCCCATTGATTCTGCAGACTCTTTGCCCCAGTGAGGGGGATAGAGCTGGAGAAAAATCTTCTAAAGCATGAGGCCTTGGAGAGGGGCCCTTCATGCCTAAGTTGAAGCATCAGTACTGCAGATTTCCTCTCAAACAACTAACAATTGTAATTTATTATTATAAGATTTCTGGGATGTCCCACAGAAGTCCAAGAACTGTACCAGGTGTTAAGAAGCACCTGCAAGCAGGACCTCAGAACACTTTAGGTTGTCTCACTCCATCTCTTATCTACATGTTTTGCTTTGTATTTGCTATATTTACTACTCTCTCTAGACTCACTCTTTCTACTTTTCTGATCAATGTGGAAGAAAACAGGTCACTAGAATGATCAACCACCAAAGAGAAGGCTTCGGTTATCCGGCCTTGGGCCAGATTCTAACTCCTAGACTAATCAGCATAGTCAGGGGGTAGAGTTATATTGTACTCACTTACATCAGCAATGACTGTAACCTTGAAAATAGAATGAAAAAGGGAGTCTCCTAAAAAAAAAAAAAAAAAAGTCCTTTCTTTATATGTGTTCATGTTCATAAAAAGTAAAATTTTACTTACGGAGATTATAAACAATTACAGAGTTTAAATAACTGGAAGTTTTCACAAATAAAATTAAAGCAAATTAAAAGTATCCTGCAACCTTGGCAAGAAGTCTTCAGGAGACTACAGGGCCAAAGAAAATAGAACAAAAATGTCACATACAATTTTTGTACATGGGAACAAACTGTGATAACTCCAACTTTGTTCTTTTTTCTCAGGATTGCTTTGGCCATTCAGGGTCTTTTGTGGTCCCATACAAATCTGATTTCTTTTAATGTTTCTTTTAAAAATGTCATTTGACGATCCCCAATAAGGGGCACACAGGAGGCAGCCAATCAATGATTCTCTCTCATCAGTGATGCTTCTTTCTCTCTCTCCCTCCCCCTGAAATCAATAAAAATATTTTTAAATAAAAAATAAAAATAAAAAGGTCATTGGCATTTTAATTGGGATTAGATTAAATCTCGATATTGCTTTGGGTAGGAATGACATTTTAACTATGTTGAGTCTCCCAATCCACGAACACAGAGTATCTTTCCACTTCTGTGTCTTCTTTCAAACTCTTTTAATAATGCTTTGTAGCCCAGCTAGCATGGCTCAGTGGTTGAGCGTTGACCTGTGAACCAGGAGGTCATGGTTCAATTCCCAATCAGAGCACATAGCTCAGATTGTGGGCTCGATTTCTATTGTGGGCATTCAAGAGGCAGCTGATCAATGATTCTCTCTCAACATTGATGTTTCTATCTCTCTCCCTCTCCTTTCCTCTCTTAAATCAATAAAAATATTTTTTAAATGCTGATAATGTGAGGTAATGGATTTTTTTATAATCATTTCAAAATGTATATCAAAACAAGTATACAATTTAATATATACAATTTTGTCTATTATATTTCAATAAATCTGAAAAGAAAAAGGAAATAACAGGGTCATAAAAATGACAGAGGACATCTCAGTGGAAACTATAAGGCAATGGAGAGTATAACTGAAAATCCAGAATTCTATACACAGCAAAAATGGCCTTCAAAAATAAAAATAAAGATATATTTATGCAAATTAATTCATATATTAACAAAAAGATCAGTGGTTGGGGGCAGTATAAGAAGAATGAGGGATTAACAAGGCATAGGAGGAATTTTAGGAATATATGTGTCCACTATTTTTACTGTGATAGTTTCACAACTGTATGCATATGGCAAACTTACTAAATTATATACTTTAAATATTTATTGTTTGTTATATGTTAGCTATACCTCCGTAAAACTGTTTTTAAAATAAATAAATAAATAAATAGATAGATAGATTTTAAGACAAATCAGATTTGTCACCAGCAGACTTGCCCTAAATTAATTCTAACAGTTTGTTACCACCTGTTTTTTGGGAAAAAAATTTAATTTTATTTATTTTTTATTATTTTTAAGATTTTATTAAATCTGCTAAAAAGCACAATTTTTGTTAAATTAAAATCTAATAGGTAAAACTAATCATGATATCACTCTTTTTAGAAAATTAATAATTGTATAAATAGTCTAACATGTTAGAACTTTAATCTCTTACAAATAAACTTTTTAGTGATTATGTTGGACATTGTCCTATACCTTCTAAATTACTGCTTACTTAGTGCAAACTAATTCTTAATATTAATAATTCTTAATAATATTACTTAGTGAAAAATCCATCAATTCCAACATGTTCTTGTTCCTACAAATAAGAAACCAGAATAACATTTAGGGTGGCAAGAGGTTAAGTTCACCTTTACTTGGAAGTTGAAAGGCAAGCTTGGGTAGTTTGTGCTGCCATTCTTTGATTCCCAATCCTGGGAGCTTTTATTCAGAGTTACAATAACACACATACATTCAAATAATCATCCTTTGACATTGCGCATGCAAAGTCATTTGGGGACAGTCTGAATTCCCCGGCAGCCGGTGGAGCTCCACAGCGGCTCTCTCTCAGAGGTGCTGGCAGCCATTGCCCCCGGCACAGAGCCCCTGGAGCCGCATAGGGTGGAGCTAGCGCTGTCTGCTTGGCCCGGAGACTCCGCCCATCCAACCTGAGCACAGCTGAGCTTCACAGACAATTGGCCTGGAGGTCAAACCCTCCTAGGGCTAACAACAAAAAGCTGGGTTTAAATTCAAAAACACTGAATACAACCCATAAAGGATTGCAGTAAGAGTACCCACCTCAGGTAACTGGGGAGACTGAGCCACTGTCCCTTTGAGGATAGCCACCACATAAAGCAGCCATCATGCAGAGACATGGAAAGAAATCAGGTGTGAAAGAAATGGAGGAGAAAAGATGACAAGACATAGAGTTCAAAACCACGGTTATAAGGCTTTTCAAGAGGCTCCTACAAAAGGCCGATCAACTTAATGAGAATTACCAGGAAATAAACAAGACCAACCAGGAAATAAACAAGACCAACCAGCAAATGAATGAGATTTACAAGGAGATGAATTATACTTACAAAGAAATGAATGAGACCCTCAGGGAAATGTGCAAGACCTCTGAGGATACAAACCAGACCCTCACAGATAAAAAAAAGGACCAACTAGAAATCAAGCATACACAGGCTGAAATAAAAAATATTACACAAAGTCCTAAAAGCAGTCCAGAGGGCCACAAGAACCAAGTCAAAGATTTGAAATACAAAGAAGCAAAATCCACTCAGCTGGAAAAGCAAGAAACAAAAAGAATTCAGATAATTGAAGATAGTGTAAGGGGCCTCTGGGACAACCTCAAGCAAGCCAACATCCGAATTATTGGGGTGCCAGAAAAAGAGAGAGAGCAAGTTAATGAAAACCTACTTGAAGAAATAGTGACTGAAAACTTTCCCCACCTGGTGAAAGAAACTGACTTAAAAGCCCAAGAAGTACACAGAACCCCAAAATATAGGAATCTAAAGAGGACCACACCAAGACATATCATAATTAAAATGCCAAGAGCAAAAGATAAAGAGAGAATATTAAAAGCAGCAAGAGAAAAACAGTTGGTTACCTACAGGGGAACACCCATACGATTGTCAGCGGATTTCTCAACAGAAACGATGCAGGCCAGATGGGAGTGGCAAGAAATATTCAAAATAATGAAGAGCAAGAATCTACAACCAAGATTACTCTATCCAGCAAAGCTATCATTCAGAATTGAGGATCAGATAAAGTGCTTCGCAGATAAGAAAAAGCTAAAGGAGTTCATCACCACCAAACCAGTATTATATGAAATGCTGAAAGATATTCTTTAAGAAGAGGAAGAAGAAAAAGGTAAAAATATAAATTATGAACAACAAATACACATCTATCAACAAATGAACATAAAAATCAAGTGAACTGATAGGCTGATGAACAAGATAAACTGGTGACTATAACAGAAACATGGACATAGAGAGGGAATGGACTGACAATTCTTGGGGAGAAAAGTGTTGTTGGAAGTACAGCAAGAGATTGGACAAAAATCTTGCAACAATGGGAGAGGACATTGGGGAGGGGGAGATGAGGGCGGAGGGTGGGATAGGTACAGGGTGGAGGGAAGATATAGGGGGATAAAAAAGGGGAAACAATGTAATTAATAAACTGAACAATAAAAAAAAATTTAAAAAAAAAATCCACGCTAGGGTGGATTTGAAATCTAAAAAAAAAAAAAAAAAAAAAAAAAAAAACAAATAATCATCCTTTTTTACTAACCTTTTGAGCAGAATTGTAATTTTACTGGTCAATCATATACATGGTAACCTATATCAAAAAGCATACAGAGCATTGTTATATTTTCCCAATAAGTATTGAAAATATTTATATATTCTACTTGTTCTTTTTCCTGTTTTTCAGCATGCTCTAACAGCTTATCCTTAGCATTCTATATACTAGAGGTTGCAACCCCAGAAATACCAGAAAAGTAAATGAAAGTACAAGAAGAAGGAAAAGATAAGAAAAAGAGGGGGATATTACAATTTATTGATTTTTTTTTCATAAAGCCAGGAAAAATTACTTGTTATTTAACAGTTGTCACCTGAGTACTTCTTAAGGAGAAAATATGTATTTATATAGGAAATACTATGAAACAATCTCCTCTGCTGGAGGAAATAGGCAAGTGTAGGATGGCTATAGGAAAGAAAGGAGAAGTGAAGAAAGGAGAAAGGAGACTTAGGGAAGCCTGGGCAAACTGGCAGGAGGCTGGAGCCCACATAGGAAGATGAAGGACTTCAAAGAACAGGATATTTCATTTTATGCTATTGATGCCTCTGAGCTATAAACCCCTCCCTCATTCTAAAACCTTCAGTAAATTTTGCTATAAACACAAATTCCCTGTGACAGTTATTTGAAAAGAAATTCAAGAAAAGGGGATAAATTTTATATTTGTAATTGATAGAAAAAAACTAGAAAATGGAATATTCATGAAATTGAAAGTTTAAAGTTAAAAGTGACTGTAGAAATGTAAACTTATAGAACTTGGCTGAAATTGTGATTAAGTATGCAGCTTCACTTAGAAACTTGGGAAGTCTATATTTTATTTAAATCTCATAAACAAGGTGACTACCATTGACATCTAGATCACATCTTTTTTCTTTTCTTTTTTTAAATATCCCTCCTACCACTAAAAGCACTGGAAAGAACATTCAGAAACACAACCTTAATTAAAGATAATAAAAACTATTCTAATGTTAGAAATGATCAAAATAGAGTACACTCATGAAGCACATCAATATCCAAAAACCTTTTGTGATAGGCAGTTAGACAGACATGAGCAGAACAAGGGCAATGGGCAAGGTACTAAAGGTCACCAGGGTGGAAAACCCCAGGTGCCTAGCAATGAAAAAACTGGGAAAACCTCACCACCAAGATAACTTTTCCTCCCCTAGCATATCACTGGTCATGCAATCCAGACCCTCCTCTGACCTTTCCTCCACTGATATATTGCTATTCATGAGAGTTAGACCTCCTTAGGTGAGAATAGCCCTTAAGCATTAAGCCCCCAGGACAATGAGGTCCTGATCCATATCAAATACATCTAGGCCCCAGTTGTGTTTCAGCTCCAGACCTAGAAAAGCAGCAAAACCAGAGAAGTGATGGCTTGGCTGACATCAGGACCAGTTGTGTTGACCAATGATCCTCTGCTCTGGTGCCAACCAATCGAGACCACGACTCTTGAAAGGACACACCTGGAAAGCTCATGAATGTTCTATTGGGATCCTCCCCCGAGACCTCCAGGTAGATACCCTCTAGAAGGAGAAGCCAGTGACGCTCTCTCTGTGGAGCACACACACACCTTTCCCTATCCCCTTCCCCAGGCATGTTCTCTCTCTCTCTCTCTCTCTCTCTCTCTCTCTCTCTCTCTCTCTCTCTCTCCCTCCCCCTCCCTCTCCCTCTCCCTCTCCCTCTCCCTCTCCCTCTCCCTCTCCCTCTCTCTATCTCTCTCTCTATCTCTATCTCTATCTCAGCTCCAGGGCCCTTCTTTTGCCTCTGTGACTTGTTTCCTGAGCCTATTTCTGCTACAACTCACTTCTACTTCTGTGACGTTTTAAATAAACTTTCTCTTATAGCTTGAGTCTTGTCTCTGAATCCTTAGTTAGCCAGAACTCAAGTCCTGAGGTTGCTGAACCAAGGTCTTGCCTGACTCCATTGGTCTAACACCCGGTGCCATTTCACTGCCAACACTTTAATAAATATCTTCCAGCGATCAGTATTACATCCTTGATTCAGCTTTGACTCCAATACATAATACTATGTTTAGCATATAGTAGGTGCCCAAGAAACTATTGCTGAACTACATAAATCTACAGACCAAGAGCCTGTCCTTTTTAAGGTATTTTCCTTAACACAGAATGTCACTACATTTTAGTTTCCATTAGACTGTGGGCATTCCTACAAGCAGGAACAAGTAAGGATTCTAACACTTGTTAGGGCAAAAATACCATTTTAGAAATTGCTTGTTCCTGGAATAACCCTTTTTAAGAATTGTCATTGAAAGCTTTAGAAAAAGATCTGGTATTGTAACTTAGGAAATGCACTCGGTAGAGTTTGAATGCTTCTGCACACCCAAGCATGTTGTAGTGAGGAATTCCAGAGATAGTGAATACATACTCCTTTTTCTCACTAAATTAGCACACTGAATGTAAAAATAAGATAAATGGAAATGAAAAGAGGTTGAATAAGTCATTGTATCACTAATATAGGAACAACAAAAATACTGAAGAAAATTTTAGAAAAGAAAATAATAACTTTGGAAGAAAGCTGCTTCAAACACTGCTAGAAAAATTACATTTGCAGATAACGCTGTGTTCTGCTCCTAAATACCACCTCTATGATGAAGGAACAAATGAAAAATATACAAACTAATTGAGAGTTTATTTCAAAAAGAAATTGTCTCATGTAGCAGGAGAAAAATATATAATCTCACAGCTCTATAAAAATGAAACACCATGATAAAGTCTTCATTGAACTAGGCTACTCTGTAGAAAATAGAATTTACATGAGTAGAGAGAAAAGGTCAGTATTCCAGCAATGAGAAAATGAGAACGAGAGAAGGAAGGAAGAGGAGGGGAGGGAGAAATGAGCAGATGGTAAAAGGCTATGTGCTCTGCAGTGATTTTCCATCTTGTAACATCTCCTCAAATATTTAATCAATGCTTAAACTTACTAGATCTCTGTTGAATGTCACTTATGTGGAGGAGGGAAAACCACTGAAATAGACTGAACTTTGGGTTTGGGGTGTGAAAATATTATTCCCAAACGTTTTTAATTCTCATAAAGCAGATGTCAATGGTTCATTCAACTTATTAATGAGGGGCCCAGGAGGATGGACAGCTAGCTCCACTGGGATGGGAATTGGGTATCTAAAGCCATGTGAAAGAGAATGCTACAATAAGACTGTTAGATTAGATACAAAACTAGTTAGTATCTTGCAGAGTAATTAAAGCATAATCTTAGGATATAAATCACTTGCATATCTACTAAAAAAAAATCAGGAGCTAACATCAATTTCACAGTCCGGCTCTGAATCACAACCAATAGTAAGTCTAAAAAAGATTTATTCCCCTTTGAGGATATGAAAACAACATGGCCTGCAGGCTAACCACCTGGTTTTATAAATAAAGGTTTTGGGGAACACAGACATGCCCATTTATTTAAATATTTCCTATGGCTGCTTTCAAGCTATAGTAATATAGTTGGGTAGTTGTGACAGAGAGTGTATGGCTTGTAAGTCTAAAATAGTTACTATGTGATCCTTTAATGAAAAGTTTGCCAACCACTGCCCTAAATGATTAAATAAAGTACCGAGATGGCCTATAAAAAATATTCTGATAGGACATTGAAAGGTATATCACCTACTCTTTGCCTTGTTCCCAAATTTTTAATAATTTTTTTTCTAACAAGAAAATTTAGATGGGATAAAGCATAACTTTATAAACCAAGATCCAGACTTTGTGTAAAACCCAGAAATCAGGAAGAACTTTAACTTTCACAGACAATGGAATTGACTGGGACCATAATCCAATTATACCTTCACAGGGCAAGATTGCTGCAGACAGCATCCAAGTTTTATAGTAACCATATGGGAGAGTAAGAATAGATTCTGTCAAATCTTCTATACTTTCTCCTTTTCTTTATAAAACACAATGATAATTATTCATAGTAATAATCTTGAGATACAACACAATCTTGAAATCTGGCAGTGTTTCATGAAAAGTAATGTAATCTTGCCCTGGCCTGTTGGTTGGGGTGGTATCCCATACACTGAAAGGTGGCAGGTTCAGTTCCCAGTCAGTGAACATACCCGGGTTGAGGGTTCAAAACCTGGTTGGAGTGTGTATAGGAGGCAACTGATCAATGTTTCTCTCTCTTGCTTTCTCTCTCTCCTTCCTCCCTCCTCTCTCCAAAAATCAATAAAAAGCATTAAACAGCCCTAACTGGTCTGGTTCAGTGAATAGAGTGTCAGATTACGGACTGAAGGGTCCCGGGTTCAGTTCCAGTCAAGGGCACATACCTGGGGTTGTGGGATCAATCCCCAGTAAGGCATGCAGGAGGCAGCTAATCAATGATTCTCTATCACTGATGTTTCTATTTCTTTCCCTCTACCTTTTTCTCTGAAATCAATAACATATACATATTTTAAAGCATAAAACATAAAACAAAAAAATTTTTAATTAGTCTAATCTTGTTCAGCATAGTTTCTAGTGATAATGAGTGTTTTCTTGGTCTGAATCTCAAGTACAAACAACATACCCTGTAGCAGTGGTAGTCAAACTGCACACTGTAAGGGCAGGTGGAAACAGGATAGAAGAGTTAGCAATTAAAGAGTCTCTCTTATTTTAACTCTAGCAGCTGCCTTTTAACAATTTAAAAAACCAAGTCTTCACTTTGAATTAAGGCCTACA
Source organism: Antrozous pallidus (assembly GCA_027563665.1). NCBI lineage: Eukaryota > Metazoa > Chordata > Mammalia > Chiroptera > Vespertilionidae > Antrozous > Antrozous pallidus. The sequence goes on from CM050511.1 coordinate 67,686,659, forward strand.
TGAGGAGAAAAAAATAAATTAAAAAATTTTAAATGCCCAAAGATGCTGCTCAGTTGTCAAGGATATTTAATGAGGAGAGAAAATATAGACATGAAATGGGACATCACAGCAGATCTTACAGCCATTAAAAGTACTTTAAAAGTCATTGAAAGTACTAAGAACAACTTTATTCTCACAAATTTGACAATTTGAAAGAGATAAACCAATTCTTTAAAAAGCAAAAAACAGCCAATATGAAATAGGCAACCAAAATAGTCCTGTAATGACTAAAAAACTTGGACTGAACATTTTAAGACTCCTGAAAAAGAAATCTTCAGATCACAATGATTTTTCTTAGAATTTTACCAAACATTTAAAAAATTAACACCAACTTAACACAATCTCTTACAGAAAATTAAAAATGAGAGAATACTTTCCAACTAATTTTCAGGCCAGTATTATCCTGATACCCAAATAAGATAAAGATAATAAACACACACACACACTAACAACCAATATCTCTCATGAACTAGAACACCAAATGTTAACAAAATATTAGTAAATAAAATCCAACAATAATAGAAAAAGAGTAATATACTATGACCAAGTAGAACTTATTTCAGGTATGCAAGCTCATTGAATATCTGAAAATCACTTCATGTAATCCACCATATAAACAAGCTAAAGAAGAAAAATCCACTTACAGAAAAAAAGCATTTAACTAAATTCAATACTTAGTACTTTAAAAAAAAAAAAAAAGGCACACTAGGAATAAAGAGATACATTTTCTGTTCCATGCAGATTGAATCATGTGGTTTGAGTCCAGCATTAAGCCAGGCCTGATACTAGGCTCAGGGAACCAACTCTTACCCTGCTGGCCACTGATCATAAAGAACATTCCAAAAAGCTCAGAGCTAACATCATACTTAATGGAGAAAGATTAAAGGCTTTCCCTCTAAAATTGGGAACAGGGCAAAGATCTCCATTCTCACCAAAATAATCAATTCAAAATATTCTTGTTTGAAATATACTGGGTGTTTTAATCATTACAAGAAGGCAAGGAAAAGAAAGAAAATACAGAAAAAAAATATTGGAAAATAATAAATAAAACTATCTCTCTCTGCAGATAACTTAAGTGTCTATTAGAATATCCCAAACAATCTAGAAAAATAACTCCTAGAACTAATAAGTGAGTTCAGTAGGGTCACAGGACACAAGATCAACACTTAGAGATCAACTGCATTTCTATATACTTTAATAAATAAGTGGAAAATTAAATCCAAAACTCAATACAATTGTTCCAAATAAAATAAAATACTTAAGTATAAAACCTAACAAAATTTGTACAAGATCTATATGATAAAAAATCATAAAATGCTGTGGAAAAAATCAAAGAAAACCTAAAAACTTAGAAAGATAAACTGTATTCATGGACTGGAAGACTCTGCATACTACAGATGTCAATGCTACTTAAATTCATATATAGATGCAATGGAATTTGTACAAAATTCTCAGCATGGTTTTTGTAGACATCAACAAACTTATGCTAAAATTTATATGGAAAGGAAAAAGTCTGAGAATAGCCAAAACAATTTTGAAAAAGGATAAAGCATTAAGCAAAAGCAATATGATCAGTTACTTCACACATTAGTATAATCTTTCATGTGCACTGTTATCTCATGTGAGATGCAGTTTTTCACAATAGTTCGGCATATAATTTTGGAGCTAGATCAGCCCAGATCTAAGTTCTGGCCCTATTGCTTGCTAGCTTTGTGACCATGGGCAAATGATTCAATTTCCCCATCAGTAAAAGAAAGATGTAAAGATATCATCATATATAATTAAAGAGAAACATATATATTGATGGTACCTCCGTGACGCCCATCAGCCAATTAGGAGTGAGTATGGGAAATTAACCTAACAAAGATGGTGGGTTAATTTGCATATACAGGTGCTAGGTGGAGAGCAGAGCAGGAGATCCAGTGGAAAGTGGAGCAGCTTGGGGAACTTGGCTCCCCAAGCCACCAGACAGAGAGTAGAGATGGAGGGCTGGCAGCTTGAAGGACTTGGCAGAGTGGGAGGCCATGAGATGGAAATGGAGTAGGAAGGGAAAACCAAGAGTGCGGGGAGCACCAAAAATGCTGGGAATAGTAGTTCTGATAGCAGCCCCAGGACCGGAAGCAGAAGCCCAGCGCACAAGGAGCACCAAGAATGCTGGGAATCATAATTCTTGTGGCAGACAGAGCACCTAGACCAGTGGTTCTTAACCTTTCTAATACCGTGACCCTTCAATACAGTTCCTCATGTTGTGGTGACCCGCAACTATAAAATTATTTTTGTTGCTACTTCATAACTGTAATTTTGCTACTGTTATGAATTGTAATGTGTTCTGATGATCTTAGGCAACTGCTAGAAGGGTCGCCTAAGACCATCAGAAAACACAGATATTTACATTACGATTCAGAACAGTAGCAAAATTACAGTTATGAAGTAGCAATGAAAATAATTATATGGTTGGAGGTCACCACAACACGAGGAACTGTATTAAAGGGTCACGGCATTAGAAAGGTTGAGAACCACTGTCCTAGATGCTAGAGCAAAGTGATCCCAGAGCAAGTTACTGTTGCAGTGGGGGATGGAGGGTAAGCAAAGATGAGAGACATAAGTAAAATCAGAGTATCTAGGAAAAAGTAAAGGGAAGATATCCTAAAATTTCCAGGAAATCTCCACCAATGAAGCAAAGAAAAAAAAATGCCCCATTATTCTGTGAGCAACAAACCAAATTGGTTTGGAGTCTCAGACAATTCGCTCATATGATTGCAAAGACACAGAAACTCCCAGATTGGAGAGGGCTCCCCTGAGAGGTCCCAGATTAGAGAGGGTGCAGGTCAGGCTGAGGGACTCAGCCCCCACCCACACCCCCATGCACAAATCTTCATGCACCAGGCCTCTAGTTTGCTTCATATGGGCTGTTATAAGAATTAAACGTGATAATATGTGTAAATGCTTAGAAGAGAACCTGGCCCATGAAAAGTGCTCATTAAGTGATAACTAATGTTATTTCTGATTCTTACTACATACCTGTGATGCAAACAGGGTTTTAAATTACCATTTTGTATAGCAGTCATATGACTTGCCCAAGGTCACAAAGAAGACCTTGTATCCTATTTCCACCAAAGCCCTCTGACAATATCCCTGTAATCTTCCTCTAGTATTTAAATATAAAAATGATGACAACAATAATAATAGTTAACACCATGCAATATGAACAAATGCAGGCACAGAGAGGTAAGTGATTTGACCAGAGTTACTCAGCTAATAAGCAGCCTAGTCAAGAACCAAACACAATTAATCTGGGACCAGAGCCCAGGTTCTTCATTACCACACTATAAAAGAGGTGCTATTTCAGTCATTCATTCCATACACAATTCTTAGAACTACTATTTTTGAGATGGTGCTAGGTTTGAAAACAACAGGATGTATAAAATAGTCCTGCCCACCCAAGAGCCTACAATCTAGTAAAGATAAATTATCATACAATCTGATTAATGTTGTTTGAATGGCATGAATAAGATGCTTCAGAATCATAGAGAGCAGCTGACACTGTGTGGCCCAATCAAGGAAGGCTTCATGTGGGAGATGCCCTTTCAGGGAAGTCTTGCCTCAAGATAAAGGAGCAGGTAGCATATTTCAGGCAAAGGAAATGTCATTAGTAAAGGTTTGGGATTCGAAAGTGCAGACATACTGGAGCCAGTGAGAAGTCCATCCACATTATCAGATACATGAAGGACAGCAACAGGGAAAAATGGTTGGAAAGATGGTTGGAAAGTCTCCAGCACTTTAGTGAACCGCTTTCACGTCCCGTATGGTTCAGGGTTCAGGTTCAGGATTCAGGCTCTGGAGGAGGCTGCATGCAAATTAAAGAGACTAGAAGATATTAATTTGGAAATATTGGGGGCCAGACAGGAGCCCAAGGGGAAGGACTCCATCCCGCTTTGGCCTTGCTATCCCTTTTATTAAGACTACAGGATACACCCATAGCCTTAAGGCAGGCAATTTCAATAATAGCTCCATGATAGCCCATCAGCAAGGATTTACATAGGACTAAAAGGTGGAAGTTGCTTCTGCTCCTTTTGTCTCAACTAGGGAGCTTCAGGGTTGACCAGCCTTCTGAGTTCCTCATTCACACCTCTCTGCCAGTGAAGGTAATGGGTGGCTTCCAACACAGAACAATAAACCAAGAAGTCCGAATTTTATCCTTGAAACAGGAGACAGGGCAAACAGGTTTTTAAACAGCTGTGTAATTAAATTACTATGATTCAATCATTTTTAGACCACTAACCCTGGAAGATGATAGACTTGGCTGGGACACATATTTGCAGGATGTCCAATTAACAAATGGTTAAAATAGTCTTAGAGAGACATTTCCAAATGTGGTTGATCATTAGCATGACCTAGAGAATGTTTTTTAAATGTGGATTCTTAAACCTCATCCAAGATCAAATGAGTCAAAATCACAAGAGTAGAGTTGGGGGATCTGTAAATGTGTTGGTGTGTGCGTGTGCAATATGATGTGGTGTATGTGTGTTTGTTCCTCTCCATCTGATTCCGAAGATAAGCCTGGTTTGGGATCTTAAAAGAAATCCAGTGGAGCCCTGGCCAGGTGGCTCAGTTGGTTGGAGTGTCCTCCTGTACACCAAAAGGTCTCGGGTTCAATTCCCAGTCATGACATATACCTGGTTTTCAAGTTTGATTCTTGGTCGAGAGCTTATAGAAGGCGGCCTATCAATGTTTCTCTTTCTCTCTCTCTCTCTCTCTCTCTCTCTCTCTCTCTCTCTCTCTCTCCCTGTCTATCAATAAACATGTCCTCAGGTGAAGATGAAAGAGAGAGAGAAACCCAAGTGGAGTCCAATTAAAATAAGTGAAAATAAAAACAGTCTGTATTAAAGACAAAATACTAAATTAGAATCCTCAGGATTTTGTGAGGAGTACAATTGGTGCAGGAGCCTCTTATTCGAGTCCCAGGAATTACAGAGGAACTGCCGCTTGGGGCCCATCAGAAGACAAGAGGGGCCAGGCAATCAACATGCCATCCTTAAATTATCTCAATGCCAATGGCATGTACTAAAGAGTTATATTTTTATATTAAAAGAAACCTTGCCTGGCCTAGCTAACACTACCTCATTCACATTTCCATCCTTTCTCCTGCTTCTCTGCTCCAATTCCAAATCAGTGTCCCTACTAAGGCCCAAATCTCGTCACTGAAATATCTCCTTAGCCATTAAAACTTGTTTCTTCCAAAGGCTGCTGTTTAAACAATCTGAATTGGAATGATTGTATCATCCCCAGTAAATTAGCTACTTACTATTCCCTGACCTATTCTTCCTATCACAGTCTCATTTGATTATTCCAAGCAGACAAGTCTATTTTCTTCCTTTGGCAAGCAGAAGAGGAAGGTGGGATGGAAGTTATATTAAGAAAAAAGTAAGTGCACTGTAGTGCATACTTGAAAGCATTTCTATGATAAAAGGACGGAACTTACCCCAGGAAAGTCACAGTGTCAAGCTTAAATGCTTTCTCTACCGGTGTGCTGGGGGAGGTGGGGCACATAACCTGGAAAGCTGGCTGAGCAATTATATTACTAACAGAGTTTTATGAGACAATATCAAAGGGGAAGTGCAATGAGGCTGTGTCAAACCACAGGCTGCACAAAAATATGGGATCATAGAAAGAGGGACAAATAAAGTTGGCAATGAAGAGGGCATTAGTTTAATTGCTTAACCTTTCCTTTCGACTGCATCTGTAAGTGGAGCAAAATGTTCCCTCAGGTCTCCTGAAGGCACCTGGTGCTTAACGGGAGAATAAGGACCCTGGAGGCAACATCAGGCAGGAGAGGGAGCTGATCGCAGAGGGAGAAATCAGGACTAGTCAGGGTGAGATAAAGTGTATAACCCCTCAAATGATGTATTTCCGCTTTCCGCCGAGTCCGAAATGGCAGGTGGCAAAGCTCTGACCCCAAAAGAAAACAATTTGCACTGCTTGCACTGGTGGGAGAATTCATGGAAGAATGGTTACTTTTGCTTCATGCTTTGTAGGTACCATTAGAGATCACTGGGAATAGATGCAAGGGAAAAGGAAGTTGTGTTTGTTGGGCAGCTCAGCACAGTGGAGCCTTGGGGACCTGCAGGCTGTGAATTCTAATTCTGGCTCTGGCTGCTAATTTCCCCTGGGACCTTGAAAGGATGCACTTAATATGGTAAAGCTTCAATTTCCTTGTCGGGAGAGGTGCTTAACCTTATCAATAAATGATTACGAAGCATGCATTTCATTCATGCCCCAGAGCAGCCTATTACATGGAGTTATTCACAGGAGAAGCAAATAAAAATGTTTCTAAGTACAATTAAGCATAGATAGATAGATAGATAGATAGATAGATAGATATAGATATATATCATATGATGGTAGATGTCTTACTTAAATCTAAACTCTAGAGTAGCATTTTCCCCCTAAAGAATCAAGCCTCAAATGAGAAGAAATGTCAAAGCTCTTTGTTCAAATATGAGGTTTTGTCATTATTATTATTATTATTATTATTAAGCAAAAAACAATTGTGCTAAATCTTGAAGGCGAATGCTATTCCCACCCTCCAACTAAGACTTTCACTTATTCCATGTTTATTTATCAAATATCTTCCCTGTGCTGTCATTAAGTAGGCCCTAAGAATGCAAAAGGGAACTGTGGCCAGATAATAAAGGACATGGTATGATTCCACTTACAGAAGTATCTAGAATAGGCAAATTCACGGTGACAGTAAGCAGAATGGAGATTGCCAGGGGATGGGAGGTGGAGGAGGTTGGGGAGATGTTTAATGGATACAGAGATTCCATTTCCAGTGACAAAAAGTTTTGGAAATGAATGGTGGTAAATGGATACACATGTTGTGAATATACAAAATGCCACTAAATTGCACATTTAAAATGGTTAAAAAAGTAAACTCTATGTTATGTGTGTTTCACCACAATAATAACACAATAAATTGAAACCAAAAGAAGAAGAGAACTGAACATGTTCTTTCTTCCTAACAAATCCAAGGCCCTTACCTCCCCGTTTTCTCAAGTTCTTTATCATTTTGCATTCTGACACTAAGAACCTACTTGATTCGGGGTTATTTCCAGAATATTGAGTATTATCAAACTTTCATTATCTTGGATGTTCACTGAAGCTCTTTTCTCACAGCTGAGTAAATATTCTTCCAACAGGAAGCCTGACAGATGAATTGTCTTATCCCTGAGATGTATTTTCCCCGTCAGAACTCAGACAAGTGCGGCGGTTTCTTCCTAAGCTCCTCCTTTGAATAGTTTAGCATGACTCAAGCCTTCACCTTCAGGATACTTGTTCCAAGACAATTTGCCATTAATAAAGGCCGTCTTCTTTTCACAGGAGAGAAGGCAGCATGCTGGTCTGGAAAGGGGAGGGGATTAACTTGGAGAATCAAGCAAAACACTCAAGGGAAACTGAATTCTGGTTCCAGTTCTATTCCTAATTGAACCATAAGACCAACGCCTACCCCTCTAAGTCTCTCTATGGAAAATGAGAGATTATAACACCTCCTAAAAATCTCACTGTAATTTAACAAATCAACTCCCATAGGACCATGTTATTAAAAAGGTTTAAACAGAGCAAAATTATTTTGGTACTTCAGGAATTAAATCACTTTGGTTTTGATCCAAGACTAATCCAATTTATACTATATTCTACTTAAAGTTATGAGTGTTAAAGTCAAGTTATTGAATTTAGGATTTATTTGGCATAATACTGGCTGATGTGTTTGTTGTGTCATTTTAAGAATATAATTCAGCCATGTAATTCACCCTAAATTTCAGCTTCACTTGCTCATCAAATTCACGAATTTACTGTTCTTTAAATTCATGCCTCACCCAAAGCCATAGTTATTCAACCTCGTCTTTAGTGACATTTTGAACAGGGTATCTGGAATAATTTTTTGTTGTGAGAAGTGTTTCTATATGTAGTAGGATGTTTAGCAGCATCCCTGGTCTTTACCCACTAGATGCTAGTAGCACCCTTCCCCAAAAGTTGTGACAACTAAAATATCTGCAGACATTACCAAATGTCCCCTGTGTAACAAAATTGCCAACACCATCCTGCTACCGACTCCCATCTCTCACCCACAGCCCACCAAGAACCACAGCCCTCGGCTTGTTTCTAGTCATATAACAAACTGCTTCTGACACCACCGCCATTTCATTCCTTCATAACGCCTTAATGGCCACAGTTTGCCTCACCCTTGTGCCTTTCAGAACACTTCCCTTTCTATGAGGAATAGAGTCATCCTTGTCCAAAAGGCACATCTATGGGGGCAGCACAAGCATGCGATATTCTGAACAGTACCTTACAGGCCTCATTGTTCCTGAAACTATTTAGCTAGCAATGCCTAAAAAGATTTTGAGGTAGGACTTAGAGATGAGGTATAGATCAAATCAAAATTGACTAGAAATCTTCCCAAAATCCTTTTAGGGGGAAAAAAAGTTGTGTAACCTTTTCAGAAACCATCACTCACTTCAAATTGTTTTAATCCAATTTCAGTGAGAATTAAAGAGCACCGAAATACTGCTTGTGTGTCAAGATCCTCTTGAACTTTTCTAGCAAAAATGGATTCTTTCTATAAACCATTCTTGACTGTGTGGCAAACTTGCCTAATTTCAGTCTGACTGGAAATGTTTTCTACACACTTTCTCCCTGACCCCAACACCAGCTTCGTAAATCTCAGATGGTCCTTGAGAGACTACAATGTGATTTAAAATATTGGAAAACTTGAGATTTCAGGAAACTGATGTAACCTGTTTAATATTTACCCCTCTCTTTCAAATCTCCCAGACTGTCTAATGAGCTTTTCAGGGTGTTTCTTCCAATCGATTGCCAAGATAAATATGGCTACATTTGAGGGAGGGAAAAAGGAGAAAGATATTTCTATAATTCTGGGTGCTTTCTACCTCTGCACCTGAGTAGGCCTGCAAATGGGAGAAACCATCCATTTGGGAGGAAAATAAGATAAATCTCCTAGTTTTAAATACCATAATGATATGACCTGAGGAAGTACAGTTTCTATTAGACAAAAAATACATTCTATAAATTCTTTTGATTAAGTATCCATTGTACTTTCCAAGGAAAGATGTAAGCAGACAAAAGTCCAGGAGCTAAAATTTCAATTCTTTGGTCTCAACTACCTATCACAAGGCATTAGTGAACAGGAGCTGAAACTGTGTGCTTAAGCCCAGACATGTATTGTTAAATGTGACATGCTCAATTTATCATTAGTTATGAAGTGAAAACGGATGAATACACATTCAATTTAGTTCAGCTGCTTTCTTCATTTATCACACTCTTTCATCATCCATCATTTTTCCCCACCCTTTTGATTTGAACAAATAACACACTTTCATAAGTTTAATCTAATTAATCATAATTGTAAAGTAATGTTCCCTTAATGAACCATACATCTGATTTTATAAAGTTTGTTGCAATTTTAATAAAATGTGTTCCAGATAGAATCTAAAAATTTTCTCTTTGAAGCCCAACCACCTAATCATTCCTCAGCCTAATTCATGTTTCTCAACTCCGCGTGGATGCGTGAGCACGCACACACAACACTCACCCACAAGCACACTCTTCTGCCCGGGGTCGATGAAGATATAAGCGTGCTGAGAGTCATTGGAGCATATTGGTCTTCTATGGAACAACTGTTTCAGTAAATTGGAAAGTGTTCGTTGTTTTACGAGATGAGATAGGAAGTTAAGAAAATTAATTACAGAGTAGAGAAAAAACTAACGAGGAATAAAAAGGATTCCTCTCCCATCATTATTATTATTATAAATATGAAGTCAGACCCTGATGGTAACCACAAAGACCAGGACAGGAAACTTATAAAGCAGAAATTGCCATCTGTGCATAGTAAATTATGCTATCAATTCCAGAATCACTTCTTTCCAATATATCTCCAAAGAGAGTCTCATAGGAGAGATGATGATCTAAACACTGTTGTAATCACATATTATTCCCTATATCTGAGCAGGGGGAATAAGATGAGCCCCCAGTCTGAACCTGCACAAGCTTTGGTTTAGGTTGCAAAATGTCACAGAACACTTAAAGCCAGAAGAAACATCAAAACCATTTTGTGCAAATCCCTCACTTCAACAAATGAGGCAACCAAAGCCTTAAGAGGTTAAGGGACTTGCCACAGGGTCACAGAAGTAGGCAGCAGTAGAATGAGGACTACAACTAAAGCCCGGTGATTAGCATTCCAGCCCCGACTCCCACCTGGCCTTACATTCCCTTTCATGGCAAGGAACTTCACAGGCCTCTTCCCTGTTTAATACCAATTGCTTTCTCTTTTGTATAAAAAAAATGAGTACATTTTAGGAAGAACAATAGGAGCTTTTTAGAGCCTAGACCATACATAATCCTATATAATAAAAGGCTAACATGCAAATTGTTCCCTTGACTTGAAGTTCGAATGGGAGTTTGACCAGGGGATGGAGCCGGCCAGCCAACCACTATCATCCCCTCCCCCAAGATGGCCCCACACTCAATTGACCCCCCAACCCCAACTGGGGGTAGGCCAGCCAGCCAACCCCCTACAGCCCCTCCCCCTGGCCAGACCCACCATGCACAAATTTGTGCACCAGACCTCTAGTCCTATCTAATAAAAGAGTAATATGCAGATTGACAATCACTCCAACACACAAGAAGTCTGCCCCCATGTGGTCAAAGATCCTGCCCCCATGAGGACCCAAGATGGCCATCACAAGATGGCCAGCAGGGGAGGGCAGTTGGGAGGGATGAGGCCTGCAAGGGAGGGCAGTTGGGGGTGATCAAGCCTGTAGAGGAGGGTAGTTAGGGGTGACCAGGCCAGCAGAGGAGGGAAGTGGGGGGCAAACAGGCTGGCAGGGGAGCAGTTAGACATCAATTAGGCTGGCAGAGTAATGGTTAGGGGGTGATCAGGCTGGCAGGCAGAAGCGGTTAGGGGCAATCAGGGAGGCAGGCAGGCAAGCAGTTTGGAGCCAGCAGTCCTGAATTGTGAGAAGGATGTCCGACTGCCCGATCCTGGTAGGATCGGGCCTAAATGGGCAGTCGGACATCCTTTGAGGGGTCCCAGATTGGAAAGGGTGCAGGCTTGGCTGAGGGACACCCCCCCGCCCCCGCCTCCCGTGCAGGAATTTCGTGCACCAGGCCTCTAGTATTAATATGAAATAGCAGTCTCGGGACACTTTAGAAGCCAAGTGTCACACTGATGGTGCTATCAGAGGGAACAAAACCTTTCCCCTGCACCTCTCATTGTCCTCTTACAAAAGTTGGGGCAGCCCCGCAGGCATGGCTCAGGGGTTGAACATCAACCCATGAACCAGAAGGTCATGGGTTCAATTCCAGGTCAGGGCACATGTCCAGGTTGTAAGCTCAATCACCACTGTGGGACTTGGAGAAGGCAGCTGATCAATGATTCTCTCTCATCATTGATGTTTCTATCCCTCTATCCCTCTCTCTTCCTTTCTGAAATCAATAAAAATATATTCTCAAAAAAGAAAAAGCTGAGGTACTTTGTTTCATGTGGGAGCGTTGCCTCCAGCCACAGCGCTTTGATTTCCTTCTGGAAAAAGCTTTTCTTGACTGACTAGCTGCTTTTTACAATCCTTCTCATGGGCATGGGTCTGCTGCTCCGCTGCAATCTCATTAGCAACACTGGCACCATTTGTCCCAGCTCTCACCTTATGTTCCCTGACATTCTAGCCACAGTGAGTTGGATGTTTTTTTCCTGAGCAAGATGCAAGGGTCATTTCTTTCCTGGGTTCTTGTCCAGATGGATTCAAAGAATGAAGCCAGGACAAAAGGTGGTAGATGAAAAGGGTGAAAATTTATTGGAAACAAGTACAGACTCCCACACAGGGAGAGTGTCCCAAAGGGGGAAATCCACTAAGCCCCTTTTTATAAGGTTTATAAAGCCTGCAGTGCTTTGTCTCTTGATATTCCCTTCTGATTGGTCACTATATCAGCTTCAAAGCTCAAACCCCACAAAGTACACCACTTTTTTTCCTCCCCCTTCAGTGATAGAATTCTCTCTCCTATGAAAATTTGTTTTCCTCTTTTTCTCATTTGTCAGCATTCCTCTATCCCCTGTGAAAGTTTATTTCCTCTATCTCCTCATACCCTGTGGCTTTTTCCCTATTTTCTGTGAATGGATGACTTCCTATCCCCTTATCATGTGACATCATTTTTCTCTCTGTGAATTTATATACACTTTTTGGCAGCTCCAAGCCTTCACATTTGCAGTCCTCCCCCATGGACTCTCTAATTCTTAAAATTCCCAAAACCTGCTTATTTTACCCCTAAAACTCCTTTCAATAGAATAGTGAGACAACGATCAAACTGAAGAATCAATTACCACTAATATAAAGAGTAAGGCCCATAGTCATCCCCTCACCTCATGGTTTAAGGACAGAAACGATCTAATAGTCCCGGCATCCATCCACCTTGGCAAAATGCTTCTCTGCCCTAACACCGATTACAACTTTCACTCATTAGTGACAATGCACAAGAAATAATCATACAATCACAAACAAAAACATGAGGACAAGCCCTAGCTGGTTTGGCTCCGTGGATAGAACATGGGCCTGTGGACTGAACGGCCCCAGGTTTGATTCCAATCAAGGACAGTTACCACAGTTTCAGGCTCCCATCCCTGATCAGGGGGCACACAAGAGACAACCAATCAATGTGTCTCCTTCTCATCAGTGTTTCTCTCAGTCTCTCCCTCTTTCTTACACCTTCTCTAAGAGTCAATGAAAAAAATACACCAGGGTGAGGATTTTTAAAAAAACAAACACTCAGACAAGGTTAATTTCTTTATAAATTAAAAAAAATGCTGATAACAGTCCCCTCATACATTGCTAGTAACAGTATAAACTGGGTGTCATCAAGCAGAGCAAAGGCAACATAGTCATACTCATTACAAGCTTTAAATATTTTCAGACCCTTTGACAGAAAAACTCCAATTCCCATCATTTATTCTTAGTACATCTCAATATATCATTGTTTGCAAGTTTTGAACATCTTGAAAACAAAATATTTGTGGCTATTTAAAATGATATTGTGGAATAACGTTAAAGAAATATCCACAAGGGGAGAAAAAATGGTGACGAGCAAGAAGGTAGGGAGGGAGAAAGTGAGGGAGCCATAGAGAAATGTGTGGATGTGTGTGTGCTCTGGGTGGGTGGATGTGTGGGTCGGTGTGTGTGAGCTAGAGACAGTTAGATCCTGCAGGTCTTCCAAGGGGCTGCTAAACCAGGCAAAACCCCACTTCCACCATAGACACTCCTGGGCTGACCAGGAGTGTGGTCACAGAGACCACGCCATCTTGAAATACAGAGCTGCTTGAGACTAGGATCCCAGCCTCAGCACCACCCAGTGTGGTCTCAGATGCAAACCAGGACCCTGCAGCCACTAGGAACAAAGACCTGTGACCATAGCTGCAGACCCACAGACACCAAGAATCCAGACTTCCTGGCCACAGATCTCTGTGAGTCACAGAGCCCATAATTTTCCCTGAAAGCTTGCTGCAGAGCCATAGGAACTGCTAGATGTACCCCATGCAAGCAGGCCTCCTGCCCACATAGGGCAACTCCACTACCTGAATCTGATGTCTGGGCAAGTGCAAACGGAAGTCTGTTTTCTATAGTGCAGGAGCAGACCTCCTGAAGACAAAGGGTGGCTGAGCAACCTGGTCCCCAAAGCAGACCAGAGACCCTGATTCTCCATGCAAGAGGCAGCACTGAGCACCAGTGACTTGACCCTGTTTCTGATCGCATGCACCTAGGATCCCTGATTTCAAGAGCATTCACACTAAGAACCAGTGACTCCAATTCTCAGTGCAGGTGCATATAGGGACCCAGATTCTCGGTGCAAGGCCAAATCAAGCAACAGAGACTCTGATACTCGATTCTCAGAGTGGGTACAGGGGGACTCTGACTCCTGGCACACGCTAAGAGAATCTGATTTTCGGCACACACCAGCGAGGTCTCTTTTTCAGTTCAGTGCAGGTGGGGTCCCTGATTCTAGGTGCACACATGAGGCCACACTGAGTGCCAGTGTCTCTGATCCTGGGCGAGCATGACTCCCACCAACCCACGGCAGCCACACATCTTGGTATCAGAGCTCTTCAGTGACACTCGGGTGGTATGAAGCTCCCACTGCACATGGTCCACACCCCCGCAACTCAGCGTTTGAACCTTCTGGTGATAGTTAGAATGGGGATACAATGAAACAATCCCCAGAGGAAAGAAAAAGAGGAAACGTCAAGAAAGAAAATAAGTGAAATAGAGGCATGCAGCATGACAGAAAAAGAATTCAGAACATAAGCAAAAATCAGCAAGAAATTAAAAATGATACAGCTACAATCAAAAACACCATGGAAGGTTTCAACAGTTGAAGAAGCAGAGGACAAATTAGTGAATTAGAAGATAAGGTAGAGAAACAAGCCCAAACTGAACAACAACTGAAGAAGAAAATTTAAAAGCAGGAGGAGAGCCTAAGGGAGCTTTGGGACAACACAAAACCAATTAACATATGTATAATAGGGCTGCCAGAAAGACAAGAAGAGCAGCAAATATTAGAAAATCTATTTGAATAAATAATGACCGAAAACTTAGCTGATATGGGAAGAAAAAAGTTACACAAATACAAAGAGTCCCAAGAAAGATGAATCCCAAAATATCCACACCAAGACATTTCATAATTACAATGGCAAATGTTAACAACAAAGAGAGAATCTTAAAGGCTGCAAGAGAGAGACAGAGACATCTCACTGTAAAATTGCCTAACATCCAAAGAACCTAAAGCAATCATATTTGTGTGCAAAAATTAAAATTTAAAATTACCAAGACTGCAAGATAAAATTTCCAAAAGCCCCCATTAACCAAAAAAAAAGGGGGGGGGGGACAGTGGTGTAATATCATGTAAGGAAAAATATCCTATAAGTAAAATACATGTACAAAATTCTTACTCCAGAAAAGAAAATTTCATTTGTAAAACCAACTGCAGGACACCCATGAAAAAACACACATGGTGTCAAAATAAGACAAAGCAAAATAATTTAGGCAAAAATAAAAAGAATCCCAAGTCTATTTTGCAGAGAGGATCCCTTTGTTAACTTTTGGTCGAGAATGTGTTTGTGTGTTTGCAGAGAACAACTCCAAGACCATGTGGGTTCCTGCGACAGTGAGGAACTGACGGGTCTGTTCCAGCCACGAGGATGGTCCAGAGATGGCGGACGCTGACGACACCTTGCCGTGCTAGCAGTCGGCAGCTGTGCGTGGCTGCAGGAGGCCCAGGACCATACCAGAGAGGATGGATCTTGCATTGCCACGATGTGTCCACCATCTGGATACCATTGCTGACATGTACACATGAAGAACTATTTGACATTGAAACTGGGACTCAGAACAGTTGGACATTGAAACTGACACTCAAACTTTTTTTGCTCTTATACATTTGTTTCTAGTATGCAGAGGCAAGATATTTTTGAAGAAAAGAAACAGGGGGGAGTGATTGATATAGAGGCAGGGTGGCCTCGAACAGGCTGTCAAGCTACAGGGGGAAGGCTGGAGTGGATGGGAGGCGGATGCTGGGGGAGATCAACCGAAGGATTTATATGCATACATATGAGCATAACCAATGAATGAAAGACACTGGGGTGGGGAGCGGGGCAGGTGGGGACATGTGCTGGGGGGTAAGGGAGGCTGGGGGGAGGATATTGGCAGGGGGAAGGAAAACATATGTACTACTATTAAATATAAGTTATATTATAAATAAAAAATTTTTTGAAAATATTAAAAAAAGAGAGAGAGAGACAGAGAGACAGAGAGTTACCTACAAAGGATCCCCCACGGATTATCAAATGATTTCTCAACAGAAATACATCAAGCTAAAAGGGAATGGAAGGAAGTATACAAAGTGATGCAAAGCAAAGGACTAAATCTAAGAATACTCTATCCAGAAAGACTATCAATCAAAACTGAAGGGGAAATCAGGAGCTTCACAGGCAAAAAAAAAAAAAAAGGATAAGGGAGTTAGTTTATCACTACCAAGCCAGAAATACAAGAAATGTTAAAGGAAATGCTGTAAAAAGAAAAAACATAAAGGAAGGAAGGAACACAGGCATAAAGTACAGAAATGGCTACAAAAAAGTATCTATCAATAATAATGTTAAATGGAAATGGATCAAATGCTCCAATAAAAAGAAATCAAGTGACTGAATGGATAAGAAAGCATGACCCATATAAATTCTATCTTCAGGAGACCCACTGCAGCCACCCTTTGTCATCAGGAGGTCTACTCCTGCAGAACAAGGGACTCCCACAGACTGAAAGTGAAGTATGAAAAAATACATTTCAGGAAAATGGAAATGAAAAAGAAAGCTGGGGTAGCAATACTTATATCTGACAAAATAGACCTCAAAATGAAGACCATAACAAGAGACAAGAAAGGACACTTCATAATTCTAAAAGGATAGATACAACAAGAGGATATAACTCTGGTAAATATTTATGCACCCAATGCAGGAGCACCCAAATACATTTAAAAAAAAACTTCTGGAAGCTATCAGAAGAGAAATTGACCACAACAAAATCATAGTAGGAGATTTTAATACCTCATTAACATCACTAGATAAATATTCTAGACAAAAAAAAAACAGCAAAGAAACATTGATCTTAAATGACTCATAGGTCAGATGGACTTAATAAACATGTAGAACATTCCACCCCAAAACTACAGAATATACATTCTTCTCAAATGCACATGGGACATTTTCAAAGATAGACCACATATTGGGACACAGGCAAAGTCTCTCCAAAATCAAAAGGACTGAAATCATGTCAAGCATCTTCTCAGATCACAATGGCATAAAATTAGAAGTCAACTGCAGTAAAAACAATCACAAAAATTCAAACACTTGGAGGCTGAATAGCATACTATTAAACAATGAGTGGGTTACCAAAGAGATCAAAGAAGAAATAAAACACATCCTTGGAAACAAACGACTATGAAAATACAAGAATCCAAAATCTTTGGGAGAGAGTGAAAGCAGTCCTGAGAGAAAAGTTCATAGCATTACAAGTCTACCTCAAAAAACAAGAAATATTGGTAATAAAACATCTAGTTCTGCAACTTGAATAATTAGAAAGAGAGCAACAAGAAAAGTCCAGTGTGAGTAGAAGGAAGGAAATAATAAAGATCAGACAGTGGAAATAAATGATATTGAGACCAAAAAAAAAAAAAAAACAATACAAAAGATAAATGAAACCAATATCTGGTTCTTTGAAAGGATAAATAAGATTTATAAACCTCTAGCCAGGCTCACCAAGAAGCAAAGAGAGAGGACCCAAATAAACAAAATCAAAAACAAACGAGATGAAATAATAACAGACCCCACAGAAATACGAAGAATTGTAAAAAAAAGTGAACAACTCTACTCCAATAAACTGGTCAACCAAGAAGAAATGAACATATTCCTAAAAAATACAACCCTCCAAAACTCAACCAGGAGGAATAAAAAAATCTGAATAGGCTAATAACTATGGAGAAAATTGAAGCAGTCATAAAAATAAAAATAAAAAATAAAAACTTCCAACAAACAGAAACCTGGACCAGATAGCTTCACAAGAGAGTTTTAAAAAACATTGAAAGAAAGAATAAATAAAACTTATCTTCCTCAGACTATTCCAAAAAATTCAAGGGGAAGGAGTACTTCCAAGCTCTTTCTACAAAGCCACCATTACCCTAATCCCAAAACCAGATAAAGACAATACAAAGAAAGAGAATTATAGGCCAATATCCCTCATGAACATAGATGCCAAAATCCTCAACAAAATTCTAGCAAATTAAATCCAGCATTACATTAGAAGTATCATACACCATGACCAATTGGTATTTATTCCAGGGTTGCAAGGATGGTAAAACATCCAAAAATCAATAAATGTGATACACCACGTAAACAAACTGGGAGATAAAAACCATATAATCATAACCACTAATTCAGAAAAAGCATTTGACAAAATCCAACACCCTTTCTTGATAAAAATTAAAAAAAAAAACTCTCAGCAAGGTGGGAATAGAAGGATCATACCTCAACATAATAAAAGCCATATATGACAAACCCACAGCCAACATCATACTCAATGGGCAAAAACTAAAACCAAGAACAGGAACAAGACAGGGATGTCCACTGCCTAACAGGGATCCACTGCAGTTAGATATAGTACTGGAAGTGCTAGCCATTGCTATCAGACAAAAAGAAGAAATGAAAGGCATATAAATTGTATACGAAGATGTAAAACTGTCCTTATTTGCAGATAACATGATATTGTACATAGAAACCCCCCCCCAAAAAAAAAAACTACTAGATTTAATAAGTGAATTTGGCAATGTATCAGGATACAAAATTAACACCCAGAAGTCTGTGGCTTTTTTATACACTAATAATAAACTTACAGAAAGAGAAATTTTAAAAACCAATCCCATTTACCATTGCAACAACAAAAAAAATAAGGTACTAGTGATAAACTTAACAAAGGAGACAAAGGACCTATACTCAGAAAATTTTAGAACATTAAAGAAAGGATAGAAGAAGACATGAACAAATGAAAAAAATATATCATCTTCATGGATTGGTAGAATCAACATCATTAAAATGTCCATACTATACAAAGCAATCTATAAATTCAACACAATTCCGATTAAAATACTACAACATACTTCAAAGATGTAGAACAAATTCTCCAAAAAATTCATCTGGAATTTTAAAAAGACTCCAAATAGCTGCAGCAATCTTGTGAAAGAAGAACAAAGTTGGAGGGATCACAATAACAGATATCAAGCTATACTACAAAGCTACTGTTCTCAAAACTGTCTGGTACTGGCATAAGAACAGACATATAGACCAGTGGAACAGAACAGAGAATGCAGAAATCAACCCAAGCCATTATGCTCAATTAAGATTTGATAAAGGAGGCAAGAGCATAGAGTCAAGATAGTCTCTTCAATAAATGGGGTTGGGAAAACTGGACAGATACTTGCAAAAAAATGAAACTAGACCACCAACTTACACCATACACAAAAACAAACTCTAAGTGGATAAAGGACTTAAACGTAAAATGGGAAACCATAAAAATCTTATAAGAAGCCATAGGCAGCAAAATAGCAGACATTTCTCGTAGCAATATTTTTACTGACACAGCTCCTAGGGCAATGGAAACTAAAGAGAAAATAAACAAATGGGACTACATCAAAATAAAAAGCTTCTGCACAGCAAAAGAAACCATCAGCAAAACAACAAGAAAGTCCACTGCATGGGAGAACACATTTGCCAGTGTTATCTCTGATAAGGATTTAATCTCCAACATTTACAGGGAACTCATACAACTTAACAAAAGGAAGATAAACAATATAATTTTTTAAAAATGGGCAAAGGACCTAAATAGACACTTTTCAAAAAAGGACATTCAGAAAGCTATGAGACATGTGAAAACATGTTTAAAGTCACTAATCCTCTGAGAGATGCAAGTCAAAATAACAATGAGGTACTATTCACACCTATCAGAATGGCTATCATCAACAAATTAATAAATGACAAGTGCTGGCCAGGATGTGAAGAAAAAGGAACCCTCGTGCACTGCTGGTGGGAATGCAGACTGGTGCAGCCACTGTGGAGAACAGTACGGCATTTCCTCAAAAAATTAAAAATGAAACTGCCATTTGACCCAGTAATACCACTTCTAGGAATATATCCC
This sequence comes from Antrozous pallidus, assembly GCA_027563665.1. NCBI lineage: Eukaryota > Metazoa > Chordata > Mammalia > Chiroptera > Vespertilionidae > Antrozous > Antrozous pallidus. The sequence continues at coordinate 67,706,494 of CM050511.1, forward strand.
AAGAAACTATAAACACCAATCAGAAAGGGATTGGGGAGAACCAAGATGGCAACATAGGTAAGCACCTATTTTGCTGCCCACGCAACAATTCCAAAACTACAACTTAACAACAAAACAAACATCATCCAGAATCACCGAAAAGCTGGCTGAGTGAAAATTCCACAGATAAAAGTAAAGGTGGGACACTGTGACTCAGGAGGAGCAGTGGTGCGCAGCTTTGAAGATATGCGAGGAGTGAGGTTAGGAGCCTTTCACGAGCGAGCGGTGAGGAACTGGCAGCAGCAAACCAGGCTGGTTTTCTCCAACGGGGAGGGTAGAGGCCTCCCACAGCACCGACCCCCCCAGTTCCAGGCGAGGTCCCAGGTCGGGAAAAGGAAGACCCCGGGCAAGGCTGAGGTCTGCGAGTTTGGGGAGAGTGCACGCGTAAATTGGAACAGCAGTTCCTGGAGTCCGCGACCGGGTAGAGGACGTGTGACTTGCTCACTCGCTCGGAGACCACCGGACTGCTTTGTTTTGCAACCCTGAGTGAGACTTTGGCTGTGCAGACTCATTTGGGGAGAGGCAGAGTTGTCTGACAACAGGGAGACCAGTGGTGGATTTCTCTTGGAGGGGCGCAGCCATTACCACCCAGCACTGAGACCCACGAGCCACATAACTGACGCTGATGCCACGCACCGCATAAGGAAGCTGAGCCACTGTCCCTTAGAGGATACCTACCACACACCGCTAAGGGACCAACTCAGGAAAGCAGCCACAATGCAGAGAAAAAGAAAGAACTCAGCTGTGAAAGAAATGGAGGAAAAAAGACGACTAGACATAGAGTTCAAAACCACAGTAATTAGGTTTATGAAGAGGCTACTAGAAAAGGCCGATGAACTTAATGAGAACTACAAGGAAATGAACAACACCCTACGAGGATATGAAAAAGGACCAACTAGAAATTAACCATACACTGACTGAAATAAAAAATATTATACAAAGATCTAAAAGCAGTCCAGATGACCGCAAGAACCAAGTCAAAGATTTGAAATACAAAGAAGCAAAATCCACTCAGCCGGAAAAGCAAGAAGCCAAAAGAGTCCAAAAAATTGAAGATAGTATAAGGGGCCTCTGGGACAACCTCAAGCATACCAACATCCGAATTATTGGGGTGCCAGAAAAGGAGAGAGAGCAAGATAATGAAAACCTCCTAGAAGAAATAGTGACCGAAAATTTCCCCCACCTGGTGAAAGAAATTGACTTAAAAACCCAAGAAGTGCACAGAACCCCAAAATATAGGAATCTAAAGAGGACCACACCAAGACACATCATAATTAAAATGCCAAGAGCAAAAGATAAAGAGAGAATATTAAAAGCAGCAAGAGAAAAACAGTTAGTTACCTATAAGGGAGCACCCATACGATTGTCAGCAGATTTCTCAACAGAAATGATGCAGGCCAGACGGGAGTGGCAAGAAATATTCAAAGTGATAAATAGCAAGAATCTACAACCAAGATTACTCTATCCAGCAAAGCTATCATTCAGAATTGAAGGTCAGATAAAGTGCTTCACAGATAAGAAAAAGCTAAAGGAGTTTATCACCGTCAAACCAATACTATATGAAATGCTGAAAGGTATTCTTTAAGAAGAGGAAGAAGAAAAAGGTAAAAATAAAAATTATGAACAACAAATACACATCTATCAACAAATTAATCTAAAAATCAAGTGAATTAACAATCTGATGAACAGGATAAACTGGGGAATAGAACAGAACCATGGACATAGAGAGGGAATGGACTGACAATTCTTGGTGAGAAAAGGGATGTGGGAAGTGCAGCAAGAGACTGGACAAAAATCATGCAACTATGGGAGAGGACAGTGCGGGGGAGGTGAGAGCGGAGAGTGGGATGGGTACTGGGTGGAGGGGCACTATTGTGGGAAAATGTAATTAATAAACTGAACAATAAAGATTGAAAAAAACATCAATCAGAAAGGATATATGTTCATAGCAGTACAGTTTACAATAGCCAAGATTTGGAAACAGCCTAAATACCAATCAGCAGGTGAATGGATTAGAAAACTGTGGTACATCTACACAATGGAATACTACGCTGCTGTAAAAAAGAATGAGTTCTTACCATTTGCAACATCATAGATGGAACTGGAGATCATTATGCTAAGTGAAATAAGCCAGTCAGTGAAAGACAAATACCACATGATCTCACTCATTTATAGATAATAAAGGACATTATAACCTGTTGAACAAAAATAGACAGAGGTAAAGAAGCATCGAACACACTGTCAAACTACAGCGGGAAGGCAGGTGAGGGTTGGGGAGGTAAGAGGTCAACCACAAAGATTTGTATGCATGCATATAAGTACAACCAACAAGGCAAGACACTGGGGGAGAGGAGGTGAGGGCAAGTGCCAAGGGGTAGGTGAGGCCAGGGAGAGGTCAATGAATGGGGAAAAAAGGAGAGATATGTACAACTATTTGTGATACCTTAAACAATACAATAAAATAAAGAAATATTCACAAAATATGTTAGACAAAAAGGCTGATAAAAAAGTTTTGCAATATTATCTCATTTTTTAATTTTTTATGAACATATTGCTTGTGTAAAGAGATTGGACAAGAATACACTGAAATGTTAGTTTTAACTATCCTCATGTCTACAATTTGTGAAAATTCCCTGACCAGCATGATTCAGTGGTTGAGCATCGACCTATGAACCAGGAAATCATGGTTCGATTCTGGGTGGGGGCACCTGCCCGGGTTGCAGGTGATGTTTCTATCTCTCTCTTTCTCTCTGAAATAAATTTAAAAAATGAATTGTGGAAATTACAGTTCACTGATTAACTATGTGAGTTATAATCATCTAATTACCCCCTTCTGTGAAAGCATGACTTGGCCTATCTTATTTACTGTTATATTCCCAGGGCTTTGCATTCACCTAAAGAGTTAATAGTTCAATAGTTATCTTTTAAGAGAATGCACATGATTTTTTATTTTCTTGTTTATGCTCATTGATATTTTCTCAATTTTCTGTAATGAGAATATATGCCTTTACAATGAGAAAACGAACAATACATGTATTTTTATTGTCGTTGCTGTTCCCAATGCCTGTTGCTTCAAAAGCAACTTTGGAGTGCTTTCCTAGGAAGCAGTCACAATGAAGGTCCCAAGAAAACTAGTGAAAACTGGGAAGTCCATAGAAATTTGATATAAAACTGACATATTTGCAAATCAGATATCAGCACTGATAAGCATGCTTTCTGGTGTCTTTTCGTCAGTCAATAGTTAATTGAACAGCTACTGTGTACCAGTCATTCTCACAGTTCTTGGGATGGAAAGAGAAGATGAACACGGTGAAGAACTGAGTAAAAAACTACCTCCCCATCTCCAAAGATAGTAAGAATTTTATTTAAAAAACCGAGCCTATAAGCTCAGTAAGTCTATGTAAGACAGAAAGAAATGTGATACAACAAAGCTATAAATTAAATGCCAGGAAAGAAGAGAAAGGGGGGATTAAAAGCAATTGTGTGGTGTAGAAGTCAGAGAAGGCTTCAAAGAGGGGCTGACACCCTTAAAAGATCCATAGTTAAATTTTGATAAATGGAGAAAAAGGAGGTCTTTTCTACATTTAACCTTGAATTAGAATAAAACTAATTCCCAATAGCTTGGCATTTAATCACGGCAGAATCAAAAGGCCAAGCAGACTCGCTAAACATTCAGGGACAGATTTTTTTCTAACCCAGAGGGCATGCAGCAGCAACAACAAATTACAAACTTTGCCCCTGAGTTGGATACTTGTCCAGCCCATACCTGCCCAACCTGCAGTAAAGCAGTGACAGGTTCTGAGCATTCAATTTATTTTTCCCAAAGCATTTATCACCACCCGATTAGCATATCTTTATGTGCTGGTTGTCTCTCCCCACTAGAATGAAAGCTCCAAAAAGGCAGGGATTTTTGTCTGCTTTGCTCATTACTGTGTCCCCAGCACCTAGAAGAGTGCCTAGGATATGGCAGGCATTCATTAAATATTTGTTAAATCAGTGAATACACTGTAGTGTGGAAAGTAACATGCAAAGGATGTTCCATTCAGCCTCATCACTAACAAGCCCAGTTGAAGGGCCAACTAAGATCCTGAATCCAAGATCCCTGTATGAACCCTGTAAGCAAATGGATTTGGACCAGTAGATTCAGGACACTTCAGGGATGGAGTAGTTTCAGAAGCTTCCAAGTTCATTATCCTAGAAAAGACCTTGGAGAGGCTGGCTCATATCCCTCAGAAAACCCATGAAATAAATTCATTTCCTCCTTTATTCCTCCATGCTTTCATTATAAACAAGCATTTACTGATTTTTGTCTATATGAAGTATGGTTATAATACAGAATTTGTCTTTGTCCTAGGTACCAGGGATAGAACTCTTAAACTCGGAATTCCCATGTGTCTTTGTTTGGTGGTACCACACTTGGCTTTATACTAAAGAAATGACTCAGGATGAGGGCTGGTCAGGCCAGAAAGAATAATCATCTGACTATAGGGTTAGGACTTTGAGCTAGGTGATATAACCCCAACCTCCACAGAGAAAAGAAGGGTTAGAGATTGAGTTCTACTACATGGGTGATAAGTCAATTAATGCAACTCCAATAAAAACTCTGGACACTAAAGGTTGTGTAAGCTTCCTGGTTAATGAGCATATCGGTATGGTAAGAGAATGATGTGTCTTGATGCCATGTGCCACAGATATGAAAGCTCTGTGTTGAAAACCCTCCAAGACCTCACTCTATGTGTATCCTTTATAATAAACTGTAATCATAAGAATAGCACTTTTCTGAATTTTGTGAGTTCATCTAGAAAATTATCGAACCTGAAGGGATCATGGGAACACCCAAATTTTTCATCAGTTTATCAAAATGCAGGTGGCCTGGGAACCCCCAAATTTGTAGCTGCCACCTCAAGTAAGTGTAGTCTTGCTGGACACTATGCCCTTAACCTCTAACCTCTGACCTAACTCAGATTTAAAGAGCTTAGGGTACTCACTCTTTGTTTTTTGTTTGTTTGTTTTTTGCTCCTATATTTAGAAATCCCACTTATTTAACCTTTTTATCTTTTTTTCTTTATTAAGACATTACATATGTGTCCTTATTTCCCCATTACCCCGCACCTCTTATGCATGCCCCCACCCACCCCCCTGTTGTCTGTATCCATTGATTAGGCTTATATGCATGCACACAAGTCCTTTGGTTAACCTTACCCACACTGTCCCCTACCTTCCCTGAGGTTTGCTGGTACTCACTCTTTATCACCAATAAAAACCCAGGATAAAAGTAAAACTTGGTAATCAATTAGCTATATTACAAAGTATGAAGGCACCCCCTGGTAGAAGCATGCTTTCCCCTTCTGGCACCACCAAGGCACTAAGAGGACAGGAGCACCAGGAAGCCACTCCAAGATCACCCAAAGGCCAACAACCCATGATTTGGTTTGAGGGCTACCACTCCAGCACTCCCATGTGTGTGCCTATGTGCATGTGTGCATTCATGTATGTGTGCAAGTATGTGTGTGTAAGCTTCAAGAGATATAATTATACAAGAGGCCCAGTGCACGAAATTTATGCACGGGGTTGGGGGGGCGGGAGTTGTCCCTCAGCCCAGCCTGTACCCTCTCTAATCTGGGACCCCTTGAGGGATGTCCAACTGCACGTTTATACCCGATCCCAGTAAGATCGGGCTTAAATGGGTACTCGGACATCCTTCTCACAATCCAGGACTGCTGGATCCCAACTGCTCATCTGCCTGACTTCCTGATTGCCCCTAACTGCTTCTCCCTGCCAGCCTGATCACCCGCTAACCACTACCCAGCTAGCCTGATTGATGTCTAACTGCCAGCCTGTTTGCACCCAACTTCCCTCCTCTGCTGACCTGGTCACCCCTAACTCCCTCCCCTGCAGGCTTGATTGCCCCCAACTGCCCTCCCTTGTAGGCCTGGTCCCTTCCAACTGCCCTCCCCTGCTAGCCATCTTGTGGTGATCATCTTGTGTCCACATAGGGGCAGGATCTTTGACCACATGGGGGCAGCCCTCTAGTGTGTTAGAGTGATGGTCAATCTGCATATTATTCTTTTATTAGATAGGATAGAGGCCTGGTGCATGGGTGGGGGCTGGCTGGTTTGCCCTGACGGGTGTCCCAGATCAGGTTGGAGGTTATCTTGGGGTTTGAGTCAGACTGGATGAGAGGCCTGTGGTGGTTTGGAGGCCAGCCACACCCCCTAGCGACCCAAGTGGAGGCCCTGGTATCCGGAATTTATTTTATGTTCTAAAATTGAAACTTTGTAGCCTGGAGCAGAGCCAAGCCTTCTGCTCACTCCCGTGGCAACAGCCATTTCTGTTGGGACATTTACCTTCTATAATTGAAACATTGTAGCGGAGGACTAGGCCGGTTAGAGTTGCAGAAGCTTGGCTTCCTCCATCGCCTAGGCAAACCTAGCCTCTGCTCTCTCCAGCTTCATGGTTGTGCCATTTCTTTTGGGATTATGTATCTTCTATAATTGAAATTATAGCATTGAGTGGAGGCCTATGCCAGCAACAGCAGGCGGAAAGCTTGGCTTCCTTCATTGCCAGAGAAACCGAAGCCTCCCTCCTGCTCTCAGTGGCCACAGCCATCTTGGTTGAGGTTTATTTGCTCCTGATTGGCTTGTGGGCGTGGCTTGGGCATGGCTTGATCGGAGGTATGGTCAATTTGCATATTACTCTTTTATGAGATAGGGTGTGTGTGTGTGTGTGTGTGTGTGTGTGTGTGTGTGTGTGTGCGTGTGTGTGTGTGTGTGTGTGTGTGTGTGTGTGTAATTTCCTGCAGAAGCATTGCTTGTTGGAATACTAGGGGATAGTCCAGAAACAGATTTTCTCATTTCTGTCTGAAATGTTTCTTCCCAACAAGATTTTCAAGTATACTCTTCTAAGTAGAAAATACAAAAATACTCCACCCCAAAAAATATCTGACAATGAAGTCAGTGCAATATATCAGGCCCAGAAATTGGCATTCTTATTTTTAAACGATACAAAGGGTATTATACTAAATAGATTATGAGATAAGAAAACAATTCTGACATTAATATCCTAGATGAAACCTTAGTTTCTTAAACCTCAGGAGCCCTGTTTTTTTCATCTGTATAATGAGGATGACAAACCATGTCCCAGATATATTAAAAGATTTTTATAAAGGAGGGGAAGCTATTTGAAAATTATTCTCACTGTTAGGTATGAGATGTTACTATAATATAGTGCAAGAAACTACTGAACTTGAATTAGTTTTATTAAAGTTATTGCATTTCCTTTTTAAAATTTTTTAATATTTTATTGATTTCAGAGTGGAAGGGAGAGGAACAGAAATATCAATAATAAGAGAGAATCACTGGTAGGCTGCTTCTTGCATGCCCCACATTGGAGATTGAGTGCACAATGCAAACCAGGCATATGCTCTGACTGGGAATTGAACTGTGACCTTCAGGTTCATAGGTCAATGCTCAACCACTGCACCACACCAGCCAGGCCCATGATCAACATATATATGTAATATGCAAATTTACCATTACAGGGTCACAGTAACAATCGGTCAACAGGCTGCTCACACATGGAGCACCTCTAGGCCTCCACCTCTGTTCCTGTGGGTGACGATGGCGGCTTCCTCCTAGCTCCCACGGGTGGTGGCAGCTGGCTCCCATCTCCCTGAGAATTGGCTCGGTCCCTCCCAACTCCCGCAGGCACCAGTGACTCACTCCTACCTCCCGTGGAAGTGGCATGGCTCCCGTGGAAGCAGAGCAGCTCCCACAGAAGTAGCAGGCAGCCTACTGGGTGCAATGTCGCATGCTGGGCCACTAGCATCCTATCTAATAAAAGAGTAATATGGAAATTGACCATACCTCTGATCAAGCCACCCCCACAAACCATGCCCACAAGCCAATCAGGAGCTGGGGCGGATCCAGCCAGCGAGTGCATGGTCCAGCCCGGGGGGTGGGCTGAAAAGGCCAGGGCCAGAAGGAGCAGGGGAGGCAGGGCCGAGGCAGCCAGGGCCATGGGGGGTGGGGCCGAGGCAGCCAAGGCCATGGGGGGTGGGGCCAAGGTGGCCAGAGATGTGGGGGCGGGCCCAAGGTGGCCAGGGTCAGAGAGGTGGGGTAGGGGCGAAAGCCAGGGCCGGGGGGCAGGGCTGAGAAGGCCAGGGCCGAAGCGGGCAGGGGAGGTGGGGCCAAGGCAGCCAGGGCCAGGGGGGTGGGGCTGAGGCAGCCAGGGACATGGGGGCAGGGCCAAGGTGGCCAGGGCAGAAGGGGTGGGACAGGGGCGAAGGCCAGGGTGGGAGGGTGGGGGTGAGCTGAGGTGGTCAAGGCCGGGGGGGCGAGGCCCGGGCAAAGGCCAGGGCGGGGGGTAGGGTGGGGGTGAGGTGGTCAGGGCCAGGGGGTGGGGCTGGGGCAGAGCCAGCCATCGGCCTGATTGCAGGGCAATGGCTGGGTGCCCAAGGCCTAAAGCCTCAGCCAGAGGTTTTAGGCCTTGGGCAGGCTGGGGTGACTGGTCAGTAGGCATCCCCTGAGGGCTCCCAGTATGTGTGAGGGGGCAGGTTGGGCTGAGGATCACCCACTCCCAATGCACAGATTTCGTGCACCAGGCCCCTAGTTTATAATATGTATCAAAGGTCAACAGATAAGACTGGAATTGCATTTTTTGGAAACCTTTTGGAAGATTTAAGATAGAAATAATTGAGTGAGTCCTTGAGCACTTGTCTCCTTGGCTAAAATATTGAGGTAAAATTTTCAAGAAAAACTGGAAATGGGATTAATAACAAGGATATACTAGATAATGGAGAATTTAATATTAATCCTGTACACTTACATAATGCATCACTGTCGAATTTCACACCAATTAATCTCTCTTCAGCCTTCTAACAAATGCTATGAGGCTTTCTAAATATGATGTTGTAGACCCAGTAATGCTAACAATTTTCTCTAGATCATAGAAAGAGCAAATACCACCTGAAAACAGCTGACATTGAACAAAAATAGCTCATATTTATTGAGTGCTTATTATGGGTCAGATACCATTCTATGCATTTCACACACTTAATTTGTCTAATATTCCACCAAACCCTATAAGGTAATACTGTCATTTAACTATGGAACCTGAAAAAGAGAGAGGTTGGAAACTACTTCACAGTCACACAGTTAGTAAATGATAGAACTAGAATTCAAAGTCAGAAATCCCTATGTCAACTATCCCCCAAAATGGGAACATCCATGAAGCAGTCCTTTGTTTCATTTCTAGGTCTTGAATAAGAGGAAAAGGGTTTCTGGACACATTTCCCCCCATGTAATCACTATAATTCATGGTCAGTAGTTACTCTTTGTTTTATACTTTAGCATAAAATATATTGTTTTATACTTATATTAGGCTGAACCATATGAAGTTGCTGTTTTTATAGGACAAAAATGGTAAAACATTAGCAATTTCATACAGTTCAGCCTAACACCATATAGATTTTCGTGGCCTAGGCTATGGGCATATATTATATTCTCTACAAAGATCCAAATATGAATATACAAAACAATTTCTGGCAAATATTTCTATATTAACTTGTAAGATGCTTCAGAGCAGCTATAGTGTTTTATTCATCTTTGTACCCCTTACAGCACTTACCATAACACCTTACACATTGAGCTTCTCAATGTGTAATTGAGTTTCTCAATTAAATATCTATTAAAATGAAAGGAGAATATGTTTATTAATTTATATCTATACCTTGTTCCTCAAAGGTCATAAGATCTCAAGTTAGAGATTAGGCCTCATTCTAATAAGGACTCATCATAACCAAAAATTGTACACAATAATTCAAAGAGAAAATTTTTAAAGGGAGAGACTGGCATGCATATGAGCATAACCAATGAATAAAAGACACTGGGGCGGGGAGGGGGGCAGGTGGGGACATGTGCTGGGGGTAAGGGAGGGCAGGGGGGGATATTGGGGGGGAAAGGAAAACATATGTACTACTATTAAATATAAGTAATACTGCAAAAAAATTAAATTAAATTAAAAAAATAAAATAAAAATAAAGGGAGAGACTGACATGGAACTAATCCATTTAGAAAGATTTTAATCATAATCAGTTCAAAATTCCAAGCTACCTCTGTTGGCTTAAGTGTCCCAAGCTTTGGAATAATCAAATCAGCCTGATATTCCTCTTCCTATTCTTCTAGGGTTGTGGCCAATCTGGACCTGCCCCAGAGTCTGAGAAGTGGGAGACAAAGGTGGAAGGTACCCTTCACCCAGACTGAATTAACTCACAGAGAAGTTACAAAAGATTGAAAGATGGGTGATAGAATCAAGGATGCACAGATAGATAAAAGGATGAAAGGATGGGTGAGTGGATGGATGGATGGATGGATGGATGGATGATGGACAAATAGATAAATATGATTCCTGTCTCTTGTTCTCTACATTATATCATATACTCTATTGTCTCAGATCTGCACAGATTTCTTTCTTTAAAAATAATATTAACTTACTAGTATGTGTGGTATCCACTTGCTCATCTAAAGTACCTATATGAAAGCATCTCTGCCTTAGCAAATTCTAATTCTGCTGAGCACATTCTCCTGCTAAGAAACAGGCTGGACTCTGATGATTACTAAATAAGAACATAATTAATTATTTCTTCAACTGAATAGTCCTGAATTCTACCACAAATCAATCAGTTCTTCTAGCCTAAGAAGCTCTGACTCTATTTTAGCTCAATGAAAACAAAATCAATGCAGGCCAATTATAGCCCATCTCGTTAGGGTATGCAAATGGTGTGCCATACAAATGTGCAGAAGCATTGCCCCTGGAGTCTCAGAGGAAGCTGGGGAGCCAACTATGGGCTGCTGCTGTCCCCTAGCTGTTCAGCCTGCACAGTGCTACCATAGCTGGAGTCTGCAATGTGAGGCCAAGGGGAAGCTCCCTTCCTTCATTCCTTTAACAAATATGTATCAGAGGTTCCTATACAGAAGGCATCATTGTTCAGGGAGCAAGTCTAGACAGACACCTGATGTTCAAGAGTATTGATCTACATTATAGTGTAACAATATTCTGAATCTGAAAGCTGGTTTCCTTATCATTCACAAGCTTGCAGCCTGATTGTGTAGTGTTCATAAATTTCCAAGCAAGGATAACATGTCACAAACCCTGCCAGACAAACCCTGTGTTGCGGACAGACACAGGGTTGATAGGCATACAATACTGAGGAGATGTAAAACCAAGCTCCCCTGCTCCCCAGGATTCCCTGACCTCCACCACAACCCAACTCTGGGGCCGAAATTTCTACTACTGCTATGATTCTTTGGGGCTAAAGATATGCATCTTTAGAGAGCTCCTAGTAAAATACAGAGGCATCAAATAGAAATAGTAGATAACCAGGCTACTGATTCCTAAACTCCAGGTAGTTGGACACTAAATTTCCACTTTTCCCACATCATATTGACCATATTTCATTGAATCTAAAATGTTATGACTATTGATGCTTCTTAATTTGACTACAAGTGTCAACAGCAGGTGTACACCACTGTGAGTGTATTGCCTGACCTAGCCCATTGGCATCTTAAGATGACACCAATTGCATGATGCATGATTTCAGAGATGTTAAAATAGTGAGGGACTAAATCTTTACAATCTTCAAAAAACTAATATTTTTCTCTTTACATCAAGTCACGTTTTTTTACTTAATAAATTTTTCTTTAAAATAAAACTTCTTTTACACTGTCTTAGAAAACCAGTATCACTGACATAAATAAAAGGGTACTTTTATAATTTAAAATTCTAGCTAACTTAATCAAGGTATACATTTTTATGCCTTTTTTAGTGTTATATATTTCAATACAAGAAAAGGTCTAAGAAATAATTCTACCACCCAAGGTTTTGAGCTTGAAGCCTATACTTGCTTTGTTAAAAAGTGAGATTAGCGTCCTAGCCAGTTTGCTCAATGGTTAGAGCATCAGTCCTCAGACTGAAGGGTCTGGGGTTCCATTCCAGTCAAGGGCTTGTACCTTAGTTGCAGGCTCCATCCCTGGTCAGGGCTCATGTGGGAGGCAACCAATTGATGTGTCTCTTTTACATCAATGTTTCTCTTTCTCTGTCTCTCCCCTTCCCTTCTACTTTCTCTGAAAATCAATGGCAAAAATATCCTCCGGTGAGGATTAACAGGAAAAAAGAGTGAAATTAGCAATTGATAAAGGATTTAAACCACACAAAAGCACCAAAATGAAACTTTCTCCTTGTCTTTTTTTTTAATACATTTTATTTATTTATTTATTTATTTATTTATTTATTTATTTATTTATTTTACAGAGAGGAATGGAGAGGGATAGAGAGCTAGAAACATTATGAGAGAGAAACATCAATCAGCTGCTCCTGCACACTGCGTACCGGGGAGGCTCCTGCAACCAAGGTATATGCCCTTGACCGGAATCAAACCTGGGACTTTTCAGTCTGCAGGCCGACACTCTATCCACTGAGCCAAACCGGTTTGGGCTCTCCTTGTCTTAATAAGAAAGATTTTGCAATAAAATGAAAAGGGGATCATTTTCACTTTACACAATTCAATGTTATGTAACGCTACACTTATATGCCATGTAAAATATTTTCCCTCATACCACTAGTCATTCCCACAGTGCCACTGGTTAAGAGACACTGAAAAACCACCACTAAATCTATTAGAAAGAGTTCTCAGAATTAACAGATCGTCAATTTGGGAAGCCAAGGGAAGAATACTAGATGATGAAACAGAAGAAAGGGGCATTGTGACAGGGATATATGAGGAAGATACTAAACTGTCAGCAGGGAGGGGGCCAACATAAATGTCCTGGGCTTCTGGGAAAGAGGTGTTTGGGGTGTGTCCATGGAAAAAAAAGAGACAAATCGAGTAATTGAGAATAATAAGAAAAAACCTTGACCACTTAGCATTTGCTCCTTCATTGAATCAAGGAATGGAGGACTCTACGACAATAAAGAACAGCAAGTGAGGTCAGCCCTTTGATCCTTGGATTCAACCAACCTTGGATTAAAAGTTGGAAATCTGAAGTTGAGAAACTACAGTTGGGAATGCAAAAGTACTGTTTCATTCTTCGGTTGGTTGAATCTGCATATGTGAAACCCAAGAATGGGAACAGCCCACTGTGCGGTTGACCCTTGACCAGCACAGGTTTGAACTATGCAAATCTAATACCCAGAAATTTTCATACTATAAACAGAGGACATGAACTTACAGTATCGATAAATACAGCAGGGTATTGTAAATGGGTTTTTTCTTCCTTATGCTTTTCTTAATAACATTTTCTTTTCTCTAGCTTACTTTACTGTGAGAATACAGTATATAACATATAAAATATGTATTAACTGACTGTTTATATTATTGTAAAGGTTTCTAGTCAATGGTGGGCTATTAGTAATTAAGTTTGGGGTTAGTCAAAAGTTATATGTGGATTTTTGACTGTATGTGGGTCAGTACCCCTAATACCTGAGTTGTTCAAGTGTCAACTGTATATACTTAAGGACCCTGAATTATTACACTAAGATTTTGTGGGAAAATAAGCTCTTCATTCTGGTATTAAAATGGTTATTTTAGTTTTTTCTTGGTATAACTCTCTTAATACCAATATATACCACCACCACCACCTCCCAATCCCTTCATGTTCTCCTCGGGAAAGCATGAAGAATAATTAGCCAGAATGGTTTTCACCATAATCCTTATACATTGGCTATTTTCTAAATAATGCAACCCACGTCCTTAAACCTAAGATATGACCTACTGAGATACCAATCACTTAAGATGCAAGGCCTGGGTGTTCCAAGTCAGTGAAACCTGAAATTGGTATTTTTAACCAAAATGACATAATCTTTTAACCCCACCTTTAGTCTTTCTCACTTATTTTTTATTCCATTCATTATTTTGTGCTTCTTGCCTTAAATCTATTTACCTCTTTTCCTAGTAAATACAGTCATCAAAATTAGTAATTATATTCTAAATAAGGATCAATGCCAAGGGTATTCTTGCCCTTCTCATGTCATACTCCTGTTAATACAATTCTCAATCATGTTCCCTTTTTTAAAATAATAGCATTACAAATTGCTGACTCATATTTAATTTATGGTACACAATACCTCAGCCAATTCTTTTAGTACCCTTGGATGCAAATCACTAAGGCCTGCACATTTAGATACAGATCTCATTTATTTAAATTATCTTCCTCCAAGCCTTCTTTTCTCTTTTCATTCTCCTAAAGAATGCACTACCTGTTTCCAAAGCTCCATTCATTTGATCATGCAGAAAGGTTTTTTAAAAAGAGATTAAATGCCCTGTGGCCTTTTGATGTCATCACCGAGTCTCTATCTTTCCTATCTAATTAAAGGACAACACTCTGCTTTAGTCTTTTTTGCTCCTGATAGAGTAAAAAAAAAAAAAAAGTTCTATTTCAACTGTGAAAGTTGCATCTCATTTCCTGCTTTAGTAATTCTGACCTTAGCTCTACGAACCATCCTACAGGTATTTGTCCTTGAAGCATCAACTTTCTCTAGAATTGTTTTATATTTCAGAAGCCTGCGTGATTCTTCGATAAATCAGTTATATTTTTTTCTGTCTTAACCAACTCTTTTAGACATGAATATGAACCTTCTTTGCCCTTGAGAAAGTTCTAATAATGCACTTTAAGAAATATAATCTCATGTTTCAGTAATTAGTTGGAAAAGCAATGAAAGGAAGGAGCCCAGGTGAGCAGAAAGTTTCTTAAGAAAATACATCATGTGTCGCTGGGAATTTTTTTTTAACAACAAGGAATATATGGTCACCCGTATTTGGAATATTTTCCTTCTTTGAATCCATAATATTTCCCTTTTCTAAAATATCCCAAGAAATATATTTCATATTATGTCCATCTGCCCAATCCAAAATTTGTCCTTGCCACTCTTTATTCTGAACTTAAATTAAATTTCTCTACTTGCCACCTGTCCTTATTTCCTCCTATCATGGTCTCAGTAGAACAGAAATGAAAACCAGAGTGTTACTTTTTTTAATATAACCCAACATTTTATTCATTGCAGTTCTGTAACCACTTCTCAGCATTCTCACTGCCAATAAATGTATTGGACTAATGTATCCAAGCCACCTGAGTAACTATAATAGCCCCCAATTGTTGGCTTGTTGTCCTTCTTACCACACAACCCCCCACCCCCCTACCCCCCACCCCTGCAGTCTTTTCTCTAAACAGCAGCAAGCTGATCTTTGGGAAATATAAATTACATCATATTTATCCTTTTCTCCTAGTGTTCTGTTGACCTCTCTTTCCACCCAAAATAAAATGCAAACTCTTTGTCATGGTCTACAAGTCCTTCCATCATCTGACCCCTGCCCACTCACCTCATTTTGATACTTGGACCTTTGTATTTGTGCCTTGCCTGGATTACTCTTTCTTCACATCACTATCAGTACTCATTACATTCAGCTTGACCTGCTTTATTTGTTTTCATTCCAGTGTCCATAGCCTTGCATCATATTTATTATACTTAAATATATTTGTATAATATGTCTTCTTACTAGAAGGTAAGTTCTGTAAAGGCAGGGATCTTATCTGTTTTGTTTCTGCTGTATTTCCAGCAACTGAAACAGTGCATGGCATATATCAAGTATGCAAAAATAATTTTGGAATGGTTAAATGCTGAAATAATCCCTGATCTGTTTACCTAGTAACTGATCACATACTTTCAAGGACACAAATAAAACACCATGATAAGAAAAGACTGCTTGGAACTCATGTGTTTGCTCCTTAAAGAAGTCCCATAGGTAGAGAAAGAATTTGACTTTATGAAGGTACTAGAGGCCCAGTACACGAAATTCGTGCTCAGGGGACAGGGGATGTCCCTTAGCCCAGCCTGCGCCCTCTCCAATCTGGGAACCCCTCGAGGGATGTCCAACTGCCCATTTAGGCCCGATCCCCTTCTCACAATTCAGGACTGCTGGCTCCAAACTGATCACCTGCCTGCCTCTCTGATTTCCCCTAACTGCTTCTGCCTGCCAGCCTGATCACCCCCTAACCACTACCCTGTCAGCCTAATTGATGTCTAAGTGCTCCCTTGCCAGCCTGTTTTCCCCCAACTTTCCTCCTCTGCTGGCCTGGTCACTCCTAACTGCCCTCCCCTGCAGGCTTGATCGCCCCCAACTGCCCTCCCTTGCAGGCCTCGTCCCTCCCAACTGCCCTCCTCTGCTGGCCTGATCCCCCACAACTGCCCTCCCTTGCAGGGCCTGGAACCTCCCAACAGCCCTCCCCTGCTGGCCATCTTGTGTCCACATGGGGGCAGGATCTTTGACCACATGGGGTCAGCTCTCTTGTGTGTTGGAGTGATAGTCAATCTGTGTATTTCTCTTGTATTAGATAGGATAGAGGCCTGGTGCATGGGTGGGGACCAGCTGGTTTGCCCTGAAGAGTGTCCCAGATCAGGGTGGGGGTTCCCTTGGGGTAAGGGGCGGCCTGGACAAAGGGCCTGTGGAGGTTTGCAGGCTGGCCACGCCCCCCAGCAACCCAAGGGAGGGAAGACCCTGGGATCTGGGATTAATTTATGTCTACAATTGAAACTTTATAGCCTGGAGCGGAGGCCTAGGCCAATAAAGGCAGGCTGAAACCTTGGCTTCCTCCATTACCCGGGAAACCCAAGCCTCTATTCTCTCCAGCTCAGTGGCTGCTGCCATTTCTGTATCTTTTATAACTGAAACTTTGTAACATTGAATAGAGGCCTAGGCAGGCAATGGCAGGAGGCTTGGCTTCCTCTGTTGCTGGGAAACCCAACCCTTCCTCCTGCTCTCAGTAGCAGCAGCCATCTTGGTTGGGATTTATTTGCATAATCTGCTCCTGATTGGCTGGTAGGTGTGGTTGTGGGCGTGGCTTGTGGCGTGGCAAAGGTACAGTCAAATTTGCATATTACTCTTTTATTAGATAGGATTGCAGCTTGGAAATATCTGTTATGGAACACTATTCTGAGTCTTTCGTTGCGAAATCACGGGGGAAATAATTTGTGGATTATCTACAAAAGAAAATCTTGCTTTGCCCACTGTTCTTTGCAAAGGTCAAAAAGGACAGCACTGATCAGGATTCAGGAGGGGTAAGAAATTATGAATAAATAGTCATTCTGGGTTGAATTATGAAATCTAGGAAAGCATGAGAGCATGCTAAATACTGAAAAAAAGGCTAGAGCAAGGATGCTACTGGGAGAATGTGTTTCTTCTCTGTGTCCACACCTACATTTTCCAGGGAATAAAAAACCCAAATTATAATCATACTGTGAATTTTGTTTGACATAGGGTCTGGGCTGGAACAAAAGCCTAAGGGAGAAAAAAATTGTCTATGATGTGCATGTACTGTTTTCGTAAATATTCTTGTTTAAAAAAAAACTCAACTGTTAAGTCAAAAATACTTATTTCCAAATGTTTCACTACCATTAAATATCAAGATGGGATCTATTTAGCAATTAATCATTCATACATTCTATTATTCATCTTTAAAAATGATCAGTAAATAGATGTTTCACACTTATTATGTTCTTGAAAGATAGCATTCATGGCAGTGGGTGTAGGGATAAGGAGAGGGTTGAAAGATGTAATCCCTGTCCTCATGGAGATCACAGGCTGTCACATTGGTCTTTAGGCTTTAAACACGACTGCTCTCTGGTGCTCTTGCTAAAAAGGGAGGTGATTATGATCCAAGCATCCAAGAGTAGCCAAAAGGTCTAAAATAGAGAAACAATTTGGACACTTATTTGATCATGGCTGCTGGAGAAGTGATGGTTTCTCAGGTGTGTTACAAAATAAATAGCTCCACTAAGCTCTTTGTTAATAAATATGCTGTTCTATGCTTGTCTATGTCTAATTATTTGGTCTCCAAATAATTCAGGTTCTGTGTTAAGGTTCACTGAAATTAGTCAGAGGATCACAATAAGGTGAATGCGTGGTTATGTTTACAAACACACTTCCTATTCTTCCCATAAACATACAAAAACAAGTTTAACAGAAAACTGAAGCCTTCCCAACTTTCCCACCGTGTAAACCATTGCATTGGAAATGGATGGGTTAGCTCAACGTTCACTCCAACCTCTGTCCATCGTGCCTTCCTGCACTGCAGAAGCTGGAGAGATAAAAATATTTCCTGACTTCTTTGAAGATGTGATTGGGCAAGATCCAGATTCAACCCTGAGTGAAATGGGGAGAGAGAGGTCTGTTTTGCTGGTGCAGGTGTAGCAGGCAGATCATGCTCTAGAGCCTATGTTGGAGCCAGCTTCCTGACGTCTAGATTCTGGCACAGGTGGTGTGTTTCTGGACCAACAGTGGAGGCAGTGGCGTCCTGATCCCAGACTCACAGGTAAGGGAACGAGACCCTGAAACCAACAGCAAGCCCAGGGGCCTCCTGGCCCAGGGGCCTCCTGGTTCCCTAATTTCCTGATTGTATGAAAGTCACAGTTCCTTTGCCAGGTGGGTTTGGTTTGTCCTTTTGGTTGTCGTCCCTGGAGGGCTGCTGGAACCTGTTCCTCCAATCCTCTCAAGAATTTTATAAGCACACTGTGTTAGATCACCTGCTTAAAATAGCTTGAGTGTCTCCCCCTCTCCCCCACATCCAGCAGAGCCCTAGGGCCTAACTGATAGAACCTTGAACCATAACTCTACCCAAGAGGTAAATTATTATAACCAGTAGCCTCTGCTTTTTCTGCCTACAAAAAACATTCTCTGAATCTTATCTAAACACTACTTTGTGTGATATTTTAAGGGTGTTTTTTTTTTTTTACACTACTTTAATGACTCCTAAAAAAGAACATAAAAATCCTTTTATGTCTCCTTGTCCTCTCTCCTCCTCCATTTTTAGTCAGCCTCCATTTCCTGGGTCATGGTAAGCTCCTTGAAGTAGATCTGTTAATGCACGGGTCATAAAAACAAGACGTGCCCTGAAAACATCGTGTGGGGGCTGTGTGGGCAGGTTGGATTCAAGAAACTCCATTTTGCTTTAATAAAAATTATTTTGTTAGAAAACTATACACCTGAGAAACATCAAAATCAGTCTGTGTATGCTTGATTTCTAGTTGGTCCTTTCTTTTATCCGTGAGGGTCTCGTTCATATCCTCAGAGGTCTTATTCATTTCCTTGAGAGTCTCATTCATTTCCTTGTAAACCTCATTCATTTCCTGGTTGGTCTTGTTTATTTCCTGGTAATTCTCATTAAGTTGATTGGCCTTTTCTAGGAGCCTCTTGAAAAGCCTTATAACCGTGGTTTTGAACTCTATGTCTTGTCGTCTTTTCTCCTCCATTTCTTTCACACCTGATTTCTTTCCATGTCTCTGCATGGTGGCTGCTTTATGTGGTGGATATCCTCAAAGGGACAGTGGCTCAGCCTCCCCAGTTACCTGAGGTGGGTGCTCTTACTGCAATCCTTTATAGGTTGTATTCAGTATTTTTGAATTTAAACCCAGCTTGCTGTTGTTAGCCCTAGGAGGGTTTGACCTCCAGGCCAATTGGCTGTGAAGGGAGACTGTGTTCAGGTTGGATGGGCGGAGTTTCTGAGCTGCGCGGCAGCGTCAGTGTCAGCTGCGTCCTATGCGGTGCTCGCGCGCGGGTCTCTGTTGGATGGGGATGGCTGCAGACACCTCCTAGAGAAAGCCACTAGTCTCTTCCCCTTGCCAGACAACTCTGCCTTTCCCCAAATGTGCCTGCACACCAAAAGTCTAGCCCAGGGCTGTAAAATAGATGGTTTCCGGAACCAGGAGACAAGTTTCCAGGGGGCAAGTCGCGGGTCTGCGCGACCCTTGCAGGGAAACTTCTTTTCGCCGCCTTAAAGCTTCTGCCGCGCCCCGCTTCCAGGGTGCTTCCCCCGGACCTTGGCGGACCTCGCCTGGAGCTGAGGAATCCGGGCAGTGGGATGGACCTCGCCTGGCGCTGGGGAATCCGGGCAGTGGGACCTGGGGTGCTGCTCCAGCCCCTGCCCGCACGCACGCGACCAGGACGGCTCCTAACCTGTTTCCGTCTGAAAGGCTGCGCTCCCGCCGCTCCTGAGTCTCAGTGTCCCACTTCTACTCCTATTAGTGAAGTTTTCATTCAGCCAGCTTTCTGGCGATTCTGGGTGCTGTCTGTTCTGCTATTATGTTGTAGTTCCCAAATTGTTGCGCGGGCAGAACAATAGGTGTTCACCTATGCCGCCATCTTCTCAACTCTCGATTTCCTCTTTCTTAAAATGCACAAAATAAAACTACCTACCTCATGGGGGTTTCATAAGGATTAACCTAAGATTGTATAAAGGACATTTAGGAAAGTGCTGGCAAACGCTGGAAGCACCTGTGGCCCCGAAGAGACCCAAGGGTGGGCTCCAGGGCAGAGGGAGCCTAAGCATCCGGCCAGGCGTGCACCTGGGTGAGCGCAGGCAGAAGCAGAAGCGCTGGAGAGCTTAGAAAAGGGGCGGGGCAATGCCAGACCCAAGCGGCCTTTCCCATCTGGTGTGGGCCTCCACCAGAGCCTCTCAGCCCGCCAGCGGGCACAGCCACCAAGTTTGTCCTCTGGGTGCTCTGCTCCAGCTGGAAGCCCAAGTTGCCTGGGGAAAGCTTTTGCAGAACGATGCCCGGTTCCAGATCTAAAGGAACGTGCAAAATTCCAGAGAACTCCCTTGGCACTCAGAGGCCCCGCCAGGTGGCTGATGCCGGGGAGAAGCTGTTTGACATGGAGTTCCCCTGCTGCCTTCTTGAGTCCCCCCCACATGGGCCCGATGACCCCAGATCTGCAGCTCACTAACACCAGGTGCCACAACAAAAGGCATGGCACCACTTCGTGCCCTCGTGCTGGAACCAAGATCAAAGTCATCAGTAACCACCAGGCCAAACAATGTATACCACCTGGGTGAAGACAATGAGGGTGCACTGATGCTCACGTGGTTTGCCCAATCCACAGGATTTACAACTGATCTTATGTTGTTTTCTGGTTGGAGATGAACATAAATATTTGCCTTCTGAGTACAGGACAGTCAAATTCAGCCCAGTTTGTAGCTGTAATTTTTAAAAGACTGAACAGTCCCTAGTCCCCCTTGAAGCCAAAAGAATCATCTCAGCAGCAGAATTCACCCACGTGAGGATGGATTCAGGCCTGTGTAGTTTCCAATAAGGAGGGCAGGACATAAATTTGCTTCACCCAGGGCAGGTGCGACAAATGTGTCTCTCTCCTCCTTGAGCACAAACCAGACTTTAGTTGTATCTGCTTCCTGCTCTCCTCTCAGCCAGAGCACTTGAGGAAGATGAATCCTTGACACCGGGGTGGCTTTCCCTCATGCAGAAAGTCAGTGGAACTGCCACATGGAGCGGAGAAAAGCAAAACAAATTGGGTGTATGGGTTTGTGTGGACAGGGTTGGTTTACTCTTTCCACTGCCCCCACTGTCAGTCACTTTCATGCTGTGTGGACAGCTATCCACGGTGTCCCCGCCGGAGTGAGCACACCCTTCTGCCTTCCATTCTGGTTCTCAGCCCAGGAGAGCAGGCATCATCTGGAGAGGATGAACTATCTGCCAGGAAACCCCAGGCTCTCTCCCAAGAAGAAACTTGCTGCTTACTACTTCTGAAGAAATCTTCCATCAAACCTTTTTTTAACTTTGGTCAAATTTTAACTTAAAAGAACTTATCAAATGCACACTTGTTTTTAATAAGTGTATCAGCTAGAACATGGTCCTCATAATTATAGTACCTATCTATAAAAGGATGCATTTGGCTCAGGAGGAAAAGAAGACAGCATAAACTGATGAGGAAGAATTCCCATGTGCTAATGTATTATAGCAAATGAATTAAATAGCTATCCTTTCATGAATTACTAGAGGCCACTTCTTTTGGTGGGGTCCTTTGGCCTGGCCTGCACCCTCTCGCAATCCGGGACCCCTCAGGGGATGTCAGAGAGCCACTTTTGGCCCAACCCCCACAGGCCAGGCCAAGGGACCCCACTAGTGCACAAGTCCATGCACTTGGCCTCTAGTATGCATATGAGATCTTTGGTTAATCTCTTACCACCCTCCTCTCTCCCTGCTTCCCTCTGAGATTCATTAGTCTGTTCCAAGTTTCCATGCCTCTGCATTGAGCATCTGCCCCCTGGTGGTCAGTGTGTGTCATAGCTAATGGCCAAACAATCATTTAGGCTTTTACATCCTATATAATAAAGAGCTAGTATGCTAATTAGACCAAATAGCAGAACGACCATCTGAGGAAGGAATGGTCACTTCTGAGCAGAGGTGATCTGTGCTCAGATAATCTTTTTCCATTTAAAAGCAAAATACCTGTAGTTGTTCAGAAATACCATGCAAATAACTCAGTGTTTACTGTGTATCTAAAGAAAATACAAATATGCAAGTAAGCCCTTTAGAGTTTGTCTTCAATTTAAGATGAGCCTCTGCTCTATTGAAAGCTGCATTGGGCCTGACTGAAAATGATTGTTATGCCTGAGAAGCGCATCCAGGTTGAAGTGCACGGGAAAGGAACTATGCAGCCAGGCTAGTCAGGTGAGGGGCTTCAGGAGGCCTCGGAAATGGAGCCACGTAGTGCACTAGGGGAGTCTCAGGATGGGCAGGCCTGGCACAGATTACACAGAAAAAGGATAAAGCAGGGCTGAATGCAGGATGCCTATCTTAGTTTTTGCCTCAAAGCAACCAATGGTCAACAAGTAAGGTTAAGGGCAGAGTCAGACAGTTCTTTACTGGAATCTAACTGCTTCTGCCTGCCACCCTAACCACTCCCCTGCCAGCCTGATCAACACCTGACTGCTCCCCTGCCAGCCTGTTTGCCACTAACCACCCTCCCCTGCCAGCCTAGTCATTCCCAATGGCCCTCCCCTGCAGGCCTGGTCACCTCTAATTGCCCTTCCCTGTTGACCTGGTCCCCTTAACTACCCTCCTCTGAAAGTCTGGGTCCCTTCCCCCAACTATCCGCCCCTGCAGGCCTGGTCCCCCCAACTGCCTTCCCCTGCTGGCCCAGTCACCCTTAACTGCCCTCGCCTGCTATCTCAGTAACTCCTAACTGCCCTCCCCTGAAGGTCTGAGACCCCCTCCCCCAACTGCTCTCCCTTGCAGGCCTGGTCCCTCCCAATTACCCTCCTCTGCTGACCTGATCACCCACAACTGCCCTCCCCTGCCAGCCATCTTGTGGTAGCCTTCTTGTGTTCACATGGGGGCAGTCATCTTGGACCACATGAGGGCGGCCATCTTGTGTGTTAGGCTGATGGTCAAATTGCATACTACTCTTTTATTAGATAGGATACCAGAGGCCCGATGCATGAAATTCCTCAGCCTGAAGCATTGTGGAGCTTCTCCAGGCAGAGAGCCCATTGAGAACATGTTTGTTTTGCTCATCCTCTGTCCAAATAGGCCCTTTTTACATAGGAAGTTCTAAGGAAAAAATTTTTTGTTGAATTTTACCTTTCTCTCTTACAGAAACAAAGTCCAGAGAAAACTTGTCCTCTAGAGTAAACACATCAACCTAGTTTGCCTGATTCTTCCCTGGTTTGGGCAATAGACGTCACATGTCCTGGGAACTTCCTCCACTTGGGGTCACCCTATTATCCTCTCTGGCATATGTACACATACTTAAAGGGCAGTACTCCCTGCCCATCTCAGGGAATATGCCAAGGAAAAAACAAAATTATCATACACACATATTTGAACTATTCCAAAACATGAAATAGAATCTAACATGACAGTTATAGAAACATAATTACCTACAAGATAAACTTAAAAAGAAAAGATTTTTAGCCCTGAAAATATTTCTCTTATACTTTCTTTTTTAAAGAACCTGATAGTTACGTCATAACTACTGAAAGATACAATGAGAGGGAGGGGGTGAAATGATGGTAGAAAGAAGCGAGGCCCTCAACACGTACTGTCATCTCTTAGAACACCAGTGTAATGTGAACTCAACTGCACCTGTGTAATTTTAGCAGCATACTGTGCACATGTTTTAAAAAATCAATTTTTCTTAAGAGCCAAAGGGTTAAGGAGAGGTCGCAGGCACAATTGGAGAGCCTAAAAGCCAGATATTATTTTTGAGAGACTATAATAGCCTGGTGATCAGTTCAAGAAAATCACAGTCATTCAAGATGATGTCTTACATGTACTAGCTTCTCTGTAAAATGAATTTACCTTTTCATTATTATTTACTGAGTGAGCCAGTATTTCATTTGTATGGATTTTATCCAGCAACTAGGGAGAAAAAAACATAGAGAATCTAATAAAAAGATGAAGCTGCTCTACAATATTTTGAGTCTGTATCCTGCCTTTTGAGGTCACGTTTCTGTCTTTTTCATGATGTTCATTTTAGAAAATGAAAAAAAAATTGTACATATGGAGTTATGCATGTTATGTGTTCCAACTGACAGCAAATGCAACCTGACAAGTATAGCGACATACCTACCAGGAATGACAGCCACAAAACAAAAAATAAAATCACAGCCTCACAGCAGGTTGGCCTCGCTGGTTTACCACTTCAGTGATGATATAGGGTCTTGTCTGTCTGGTCCAGGCACTTCAGTTCTGTCATTTCAGGATGGTGGTGGGAACACGATACAGGTAGCTTTGACATGTGCCATTTTTGATGTGGAACGTTGAGCCTTTAGAAAGTGTGTTCATTAGCAAGTGCCCCCATCTTAAAAGAGACTTCACTAAACGCCCAGCCTTTCCATTTCTCATCATTCACTCTGAAGTCTTGGTGTGTAGAGAGCTTCACAATGAAACATCCTCTTTATAATATCATCGCACTGTGCTGCCGTCCAGGTTAGAGTTCATTAAAAGGTCTTTAAAAATTAAAATCTCTCACGCAATGATTTTTCCAAGGAGCTGCAGAGTCAATACAAAGAGCTTGTGATTCTACTAATTTTCTAATTAGTAGATGCAAAAAAAAAAAAAAATCTGGTTACTGAAAGCAACCTAAGTGTCTATCAGCAGATGAATAGATAAGCGATGTGTGGTGTATATATACAATGGAATATTATTCTGTCTTAAAAAGGAAGCAAATTCTGATACATGCTACAACATGGATAAACCTTAAAGATATTATGCTAAGTGAAAGTGAAATAAACCAATCACAAAATATAAATACCATGATTCCACTTATTTGAGGTAGAGTACAGTAGTCAAATTCATAGAGATAAAAAGTAGAATGGTGGTTGTTGAGGCTAGGAAGAGGGGGAATAAGGAGCTATTGCTTAATGGGTATAGAGTTTCAGTTTTACAAGATGAAAAGACTTATGGAAATGGATGATAGTGATGTTTGCATTTATTATGACTGCATTTAATACCATGGGACTGTACACTTAAAATGGTTAAGATTATATATTTTACTAGAGGCCCGGTGCATAAAATTTGTGCATGGAGGGGGGGTCCCCTTAGCCAAGCCTGCACCCTCTCTAATCTGGGACCCCTCAGGAGATGTCTGACTGTCGGTTTAGGCCAGATCCTAGGAATCGGGCCTAAACCGGCAGTCAGACATCCCCTTCACAATCCAGTACTACTGGCTCCTAACTGCTCACCTGCCTGCCTGCCTGATAACCCCTAACTGCACCCCCTGCTGGCCTTGTCACTCCTAACTGCCCCCTCTATAGGCCTAGTTGCCCCCACCTGCCCAATCCTACTAGGCCCGGTCGCCCCTTTTTGCCCCTGCCAACCTGGTCACCCCCAACTTCATCCTTTGCTGGCCTGGTCACCCCTCAATACCCTGCTCTGCTGGCCTGGTTGCCCCCCCTCACCAACCTGGTCACCCCCAACTACCTCCCCTGCAGGCCTGGTTGCTCCATGCAGCCTGCTGCTCAGTCATTTGGTCACTGCTCACTAACCTCTCTGCTGGCCTGATCACCACACACAGTCTGCTGCTTGGTCATTTGGTCATCCCTCACTAACCCCTCTGCCAGCCTGGTTGCACCATGCAGCCTGTCTGATCATCTGTTCAGTTGCTATGGTCACTTAAGCTTTTATATATATATATATAGACTAGGAGCCCAGTGCACAAAATTCATGCACTGGGGGAGAGGGGTTCCCTCATCCCAGCCTGCCCCCTCTCACATCCTGGGAGCCCTCAAGGGATGTCCTACTGATAGCTTAGGCCCATTGCCCATGGGGCCTAAATCACAGTCTGACCTCCCTTTATGGAGGTGACTGGTCTGATCAGGGAAAGGCACCAGCCCCATCACCCCTCTGCTGCAGCCACTGCCCGTCACCACAGCCACCAAGGTGTTTTCATCAACCCAGAGTCTGGTCCCTTCACCATGAAAAAGTGACAACTTTCTTTAGGCATTTTCAAGATGTGTCTTTCATAGGATATAACATTTCTTTATTTTTCCTTTTTTATCCTCACCTAAGGATATGTTTCCATTGATTTTTAGATAGTGTGGAAGGGAAAGGGAAAGACAGAGAGAAACATCAAAGTGAGAGGAACACTTTGATTGGTTACCTCCAGCATGAGCCCTGACCTGGGCCCTAGCCAAGGAGGAGCCTGCAACCTAGGTACATGCCCTTGATCAGAATATAACCCAGACTCTGCGGTTGGCAAACCTAGGCATTATCCACTGAGCCAAACTGCCTAGGGAAAGGATATGATATCTCTTAGCCCTCCAGCAGCAGACCTTTGTTTTTATCTCCAGAAGTGTGGTGGAAAAACCCTAGATTACTATTTTGGATTCTTATATCCAGGTTACTAAGAATATTACCAGTGGTGTACAGGGAACTCAGCCGATGAGTGGTCAGAAAAGCTGTTTCCTCTACAGTTCACATCTATCTCCTCTGATCTCCGGCTCCACCCCTGCCAAGACCTAAAGCCTCTGGCCCTGGATGGGACCCCCAGTTAGCTGCGATTGCCCTGCTCCACCCTGGCCAAGGCCCCAAGCCTCTGACCAAGGATCCGAGGCTCAGGTCTAGAGCAGGGGACTCCCACTGCGCTTAATCAGTCTGCTCCGAGGATGGAGCCCTGGGCAGTTGACCCCCCGCATGTGCAATCGCCCTGCTCCGCTCCCGGCCAAAGCCACAAGCCTCTGAGGCTCAGGCCCTGGGCAGGGAACCCCCAGTGCATAGGATCGCCCTGCTCCGCCCAGGGCCAAGGCTGCAAGCCACTGATGCTTTGAGAATGGAGCCCTGGGTGGTTGACCTCCAGCGAGGGTGCAAGTACCAGGGCCACAGGGCTGCCCCACCCTCCCTCCCCACCCCACTCCTGATTGGCTGGTAGCATAGCGAAGGTACAGTAATTTGCATGTTTCTCTTTTATTAGATAGGATGTTATGTGCATTTTACCATAACAATTTAAAAATTTGGAAATATATATATATATATATATATATATATATATATATATATATATACACACATACACACACATACTATTATATAAGGGTTCTTAAACTTTTTAACACAAAAACAGAGTCCTCATACTCAAAAGTTTAGAAATCTCCTGTCTAGTAGGGAAAATATAGGTGGGAAACATAGAACTTTGGTTTGTATCCTATCTCAGACACTACCTTTTGGAGCATAAGTGAATCATTTGTCTTCTCTGTGCCTCCATCTCTACATTAAATAAATGAGAATAGGTGAAGGGAAGCTCACTGAAAAGCTTAAAAATAGCCTTCAAAGGAAATAGTTATGACTTATCCAATTTCCTGCCCCATTGCTACTAACCATGACCGAAAAGTATCAAATTAACAATACCCATTTCTCGAGTAAATACCAAACCCACCTGAAACCATAATTATAAATCCCAGATTTATTCATTAGGATTATTTATTTTAATCCTATCTCTGGTCGTCAATATGTGACCACATTGTGGTTACCTAACTCTTCTGCTTTGTGAGTGGTGGAAAGCTTATCTGTCAAATGACATTGCTTACGGCATCCAAATACATAAAGTAGTGTTCCCTTCTAATCCATGCACCATCTGGGCGTCTGTGCTAACCGGGTCCAGAGCCGTGGAGGCAGTCCCAAACCTCATGGGACCCTCAGGAGAGAGTCGACAGTTACTTGGCGCTGGCAGCCTGCTGCAGTAGAGGGAAAAGCTGGGCCATGTGTCCCTGGGGTAGACGTTGGCTTCTTTTCCATGCCACCCACTACAAAACACCTAGGCTCATATGCTCATTGCTGAGTTCCCCTAATTTTTAAAAGTCAGACTAAATTCTAAATCTTAGCTTGAGCTGAAAATCAAAATTCAAGCTAAGACCAACAGTAAAACCTGCAGTAATTCTGAACAACAGCAATCTTTGAAGCAACGTAGCACCTGTCCACTTTAATTTAAAGATGTGCTTCAGAAATTCAATACTAAAAAACCTATTTGAAACCACAGGTCTGTGGCCCGTCTTGATGGATATAAAATAACATTATTGTTCATATGAAATAACATTAAAGATGGAAAATTGAATATAAAATGATATTTTAAGCCAAAGTGATTGATTATAACTATGTAGAATGCTTATATGTACATTAGTAAAGATTGATTATTTTGGATAATAAAATGGTTTAATATTTATTATTTCATTAAATATATTTAAGTTTGGAAGGACAGTAGAATGGAAGAAAAAGAGGCTCAGAAAGATTCAACACAACTTCAATGGAAGCAGTTTTAAACAAGTGACCTGGGACACTAGCCCGTAAAAAGCTGCCTTAGAAACCTCTGACATCCTCAGGGTCAAAGGTTCATAGTTCGGCGGCCATTTTATTATCTGAATCCAGCGGGTGCCATCCTAGCTTCATGCTCCACCGTCACCTTCATTTTTGTTATTCCTCACTCCGTCCAAATCAGAAGCTGCAATTTGTTGAAGAAGCAAAAGTGCAAGCCCAATGGGAATGGGTAAAACCCCAAATGTCTGGACAGGTAGTATCATCTCTCAGAGTCAGAGGGACACAAAGCCCTCCGGAGGGAAGGGTCTCTGCTGTGTGTTAATGCTAACCTTCTTGGAGCAGCGTGCTCTCTTTAGCGCCTACACATGTCTAACCACTAGGGAGTCGTCTAGCTACACGAATTTTTCACGTTTGTCAGCTAAATCAGCGCTCCAAATGCACAATGCAGCACTTAGAAACATTATGTGAATTTATTAAATTCTCTGGAGGACTTTGGGTCCATAAAGCAGTAAATTGATTATCGGGAACTGAGACCATAATATTTTCACCAGCAACAAAAGCCGTCGTGCTCCCATATTGTCCATGGCATGTGAAGAGAAACTGTTCCTCACTTCACTTAAGCCAGCAGGCTGAGAATCACACAGCAAAAGAGGAGAAAGCTCTGAGATGCGCTAACATATTCCATCATTTAATCAGTTTCTTTTAGAATGCCAGCTTTCCAATGCACCAATTATAAGGAAACATGTGAGAAGTATAAATGGCCTCTTTCTACTCTGGATTTACCCATGAATCCTTCCAAAATTAGCCCTTGAGATTATCTGCTTACTGACTTTCCCAGGAAATTCAGGGATGATGAGTGATAATATTTTTTAAATCTATCACTTAATTTTAATAAGCATCTAAAATGACCATAGCTCTTTCCTTTGTGTTAAAGGGTTGTAATACAAGGGGCATAATCAGAGAGTCAGCAGTCCTTACTCCTCCTTCACCTCCAGACTAGACAAGTATATGTATGAGGAAAGCAGGGACCATGCTGCAGAGAGAACCACAGATTTAGGAAGTATGACTCCTCTCCTCTCACCATAGCCCTTGAACCAAGACCCTTAGTTGTGATGGAGAAGTAGCAAGGTCTTCATAAGGCCTGAAAACAACTGGGCTAAAGGAAGGGCTGTGATTTATCCATTTGTGGATTCCCAGTGTTTGGCAGCCTGCCTGGTGCGCACTAGATCCCCAAATAAATGTTTATTAAATTCAAATGAAATATTAAGACAGCTCAGCAGTTTGTCAAGTTGCATGAATTTAGAGTATTAAGTTACTTTGTGAGTTGTTTTATTTAAAAAAAATTTTCTTTATTGATTAATGCGTTGTTTTTAAATGTAGTAATTTGCAAGTGTAATTGTATTTCATATGTGGTAATTCACAAAGCTAAGTCCAGCACTGCCCAGTTCATTTTAAAGAGACTCTTGATCCTATAGCAAAAACTACCCATTATATCCTCTTTTGTTCCCTAGCATATGTGCCCATGCAGGATAGTCTTCCAACACTGGAATTTTTTAGGCCACACCAAGGCATAGAATCACAACTGATCGCCATCGTTTTCTGTATATTTCTTCTTCCCCACACTATTAGCCGCAGTTGTCTGAATTGCAAAGACTGTATGTCCCTCTGACTTTTTTGCTTGTGGAAATAGGAGTGGTTTATTTTTCCTCTATTGTTTCTCTGATGCTTAAAAAAAAAAAACCTATCAATCCTTCAGAAACTAATCTAATTCATTTTGAGATTTATGTTGTGAACTCCAGTTACACAACCCAAATGCAAAAAAGCCTCAATTGCTACATGAAACAGCACCACCTACTGGCACCATTCTCACATTACACCCTCATATTCTCAGCCCTGGAATCCATTTAAAATTCACCTCCTAACAGAACCATTAAGAAAGACTTCAAACAATAAATTTCTTACTCTATCCTATACTCATGGAAACTACTCCCTGATCACAATATTTGTGTTGTAGTTTTTTAAAGAAAGGGGAAATATCTGATCTCTACCTTTTTTCTTGGACCATAAAATTGTAAAAGATAGAAGTTTTCTTCAAGTGTTTCACCAATATCTGATGGGTTCAAAGCAAGTATCTCACGTGTTTGTGATAAATGAGTTCGCCAGCACTATTTCATGTGTAGTATATTTTTCTCTTATGAAACATCAGAACTAGCTTTAATGATAATCATATACAGTAGTTGCTTTTATCACTTTAAATATTTATTTACTAGGTAGAGGAACCAAGATGGCGGCATAGGCAAAACACTTATCTTACCGTCATACACAGCAATTTTAAAACTACAACTTAATGAAAGAACAAACACCTTCCAGAATCAACAGAAAGCTGGCCAAGTGAAAATTCCACAAATAAAAGTGAAGATAAGACACTGTGACTCAGAGGAGCGGCAGCGGACAGCATTGAAGATTCGGGCGGAGTGAGGTTTGGAGCGCGCGCCACGGAGAGAGTGGGCAGCTGAAAACCGGCCAGTTTTCTCGAATGGGAGAGACAAAGATGTCCCACTGGACTGATTCTCCAGCTCTGGGTGAAGTCCAGGGAACCAACTATCATACGGGGTAAAAACTGGACAGTGGGAGGGCACGCTGAAGCTTGGGTGCTGTAGGGGTCTGCCGACTTGTGGAGAAGGCAAGCTTGCAGTTGTGCGACTGCGTAGAGAGCACTCGTGACTTTCTCTTTCATTCGGGAAACCGTCAGACTGCTTTGTTTTACGACCCAGGGTGAGACATTGGGTGTACAGACTCATTTAGGGAGAGTCTGAATTCCCCGGCAGCCGGTGGAGCTTGGCAGCAGCTCTCTCTCAGAGGTGCTGGCAGCCATTGTCCCAGGCACAGAGTCCCTGGGGCCACATAGGGCGGAGCTAACACTGTCTGCTTGGCCCGGAGACTCTGCCCATCCAACCTGAGCACAGCTGAGCTTCACAGACAATTGGCCTGGAGGTCAACCCCTCCAAGTGCTAACAACGATTAACCTGAGCTTAACTTCAGCAAGACTGTGCAACCCAGATCCACCTCAGGTAACTGGAGAGGCTGACTCACTGTCCCTTGTAGGAAGTCTACCACACAAAGCTAATTGACCAACGCAGTGAAGCAGCCACCATGCAGAGACATGTAAAGAAATCAGATGTGAAAGAAATGGAGGGGAAAAAAACGACTGGACATGGAATTCAAAACCACGGTTATAGGGCTTCTCAAGAGGCTCCTACAAAAGGTCGAGGCCTATAAGGAAATAAGCAAGACCGACAAGGAAATGAATGAGTCCTACAAGGAAATGAACGAGACCCTCAAGGATATGAACAAGACCTGCAAGGAAATGATCAAGACCAATGTGGAAATGAATGAGTCCTACAAGGAAATGAAGGAGACCCTCAAGGATATGAAGGAGACTCTCAAGGATATGAAAAAGGACCAACCAGAAATTAAGCATACACTGACTGAAATAAAAAATATTATACAAAGACCTAAAAGTGTTCTGGAGCACCCCAAGAACCAAGTTAAAGATTTGAAATACAAAGAGGGAAAATCCACTCAGCTGAAAAAGCAAGAAACCAAAAGAATCCAAAAAATTGAAGATAGTGCAAGGGGCCTCTGGGACAACCTCAAGCATACCAACATCCGAATTATAGGGGTGCCAGAAAAAGAGAGAGAGCAAGACAATGAAAACCTATTTGAAGAAATAGTGACCGAAAATTTCCCACACCTGAAAGAAATTGACTTAGGAGTCCAAGAAGTGCACCAAACCCCAATATATAGGAACCCTAAGAGGACCACACCAAGGCACATCATAATTAAAATGCCAAGAGCAAAAGACAAAGAGAGAAGATTAAAAGCAGCAAGAGAAAAGCAGTTCATTACCTATAAGGGAGCACCCATACAATTGTCAGCGGATTTCTCAACAGAAACGATGCAGGCCAGATGGGAGTGGCAAGAAATATTCAAAGTGATGAATAGCAAGAATCTACAAACAAGATTACTCTATCCAGCAAAGCTATCATTCAGAATTGAAGGTCAGAGAAAGTGCTTCACAGATAAGAAAAAGCTAAAGGAGTTCATCACCACCAAACCAATATTATATGAAATGCTGAAAGATATTCTTTAAGAAGAGGAAGAAGAAAAAGATAAAAGTGTAAATTAGGAACAACAAATACACATCTATCAACAAATGAATCTAAAAATCAAGTGAATTAATAAGCTGATGAACAGGATAAACTGGTGAATGTAACAGAATCATGGACATAGAGAGGGAATGGACTGACAACTCTTGGGGAGAAACAGGGTGTGAGAAGTACAGCAAGAGACTTGACAAAAATCATGCAACTATGAGAGAGGACAGTGGAGGGGAGTGAGGGTGGAGAGTGGGATGGGTACTCGGTGGAGGGGAGCTATAGGGAGGAAAAAAAGGGAACAATGTAATTAATAAACTGAACAATAAAGATTTTAAAAAGTGTATGAGCCTGCAGAGAGGACTGGTGACTTGCTCTCTTGTTCAGGAAACAACCGGACTGCATTGTTTTACAACCCTGGGTGAGACTTTGGGTGTGCAGACTCATTTGGGGAGAAGCTGAATTGTCCAGCAGTGGGTAGAGCTTGGCGGCAGCTTTCTCTCAGAGGTGCGTGCAGTCATTATCACCAGGCACAGAGACCCAGGTGCTGCATAGTGCAGAGTTGACAGAAATCAAGGCCGCCTGCTCAGCCTGAGACTCCTCCACCCAACCTGAGCACAGCTGATCCTCACAGCCAATTGGCCTGGAGGTCAAACCCTCCTACTGCTAATAACAATAATCTAGGCTTAACTTCAAGACTGTGCAACCCATAAAGGGCTGTACCAAGAGTATCCATCTCAGGTAACTGAGGAGGCTGAGCCACTGTCCTTTAGAGGACATCTACCACACAAAGCTAATTGACCCACTCAGGAAAGCAGCCACAATGCAGAGACATGGAAAGAAATCAGATGTGAAAAAAATGGAGAGAAAAAAAAACACGACTGGACATAGAGTTTAAAACCACGGTTTTAAGGTTTTTCAAGAGGCTCCTAGAAAAGGCCGATGAACTTAATGAGACCTTCGAGGAAATGAACAAGATCGATGAGGAAATGAAAAAGGACCAACTAGAAATTAAGCATACACTGACTGAAATAAAAAATATTATACAAAGACCTAAAAGCAGTGTAGAGGACCACAAGAACCAAGTTAAAGATTTGAAATACAAAGAGGCAAAATCCACTTAGATGGAAAAGCAAGAAGCCAAAGGAATCCAAAAAATTGAAGACAGTGTAAGGGGCCTCTGGGACAACCTCAAGCATACCAACATCCGAATTATAGGGGTGCCAGAAAGAGAGAGAGAGCAAGACAATGAAAACCTATTTAAAGAAATAGTGTCCGAAAACGTCCCCCATCTAGTGAAAGAAATTGACTTAAAAGTCCAAGAAGCGCACAGAACCCCAAACTATAGGAATACAAAGAGGACCACACCAAGGCACATCATAATTAAAATGCCAAGAGCAAAAGATAAAGAGAGAATATTAAAAGCAGCAAGAGAGAAACAGTTAGTTACCTATAAGGGAGCACCCATACAATTGTCAGCGGATTTCTCAACAGAAACGATGCAGGCCAGATGGGAGTGGCAAGAAATATTCAACGTGATGAATAGCAAGAATCTACAACCAAGATTACTCTATCCAGCAAAGCTATCATTCAGAATTGAAGGTCAGAGAAAGTGCTTCACAGATAAGAAAAAGCTAAAGGAGTTCATCACTGCCAAACCAATATTATATGAAATGCTGAAAGGTATTCTTTAATAAGAGGAAGAAGAAAAGGGTAAAAATAAAAATTATGAACAACAAATATACATCTATCAACAAATGAATCTAAAAATCAAGTGAATTAATAATCTGATAAACAAGATAAACTGGTGAACATAACAGAATCATGGACATAGAGAGGGAATGTACTGACAATTCTTGGGGAGAAAAGGGGTGTGGGAGATGCAGCAAGAGACTGGACAAGAATCATGTACCTATGGCAGAGGACAGTGATATTATCCCCACTGCTCAGATCAGAAAGCTGAGACTTAAAAAGTTGGTGAAGGGCATACAGCTAGTAAGAGTGGAGCTAGGATTCAAACCTTGGTCAGTCTTATGCCAAAACCCACGCTGTTAAGCACTACCTTATTTTTCCCCTAAGCTAACTGTGTGTCTTAAAATAAGTCAGTCACAGAAAAGGACCAGAGCGGTATGATTTCACTCATATGTGGAATATTAAAGAAAAAGTGACAAACGCACAGACACAGACAGCAGTGTGGTGGTTACCTGAGGGAAAGGGGAGTAGGAGGAGGTCGCAGAGGGTAAAGAGGGTCAAATATACTGTTATGGTGGCCCAAAAAGGCTTGACTTTCGGTGATGAGCACACCATACACAACACATGTATTATAAAATTCTACACTTGGAATTTATATAATCTCATTAGCCAATGTTGCCCTAATAGATTTAATAAAGAAAAAAAAAGAAAGAAAAAATAAGTCATTCAATTTGCTTTAGATTAGAAATGCCAGCCGAATGGTGTAAATTGATTCTGCATCCATCTTTTTAGACAAACCATTGCCAACTATCTCCCAATCTGAAATAAAACAAAAGTCAGTAATATCTCTGATTTTTTAGGTTCTATTTATCCTATTCTCTATATCAATGAAGTTTCCTTATTTCAGCACCACTTCTGAAATATATGCAATTGTGGAAAATGCTACAAATGGAACATATACACAATTCATATTGCAATTACAGCTCCTTAGTACTTAGTGCTGTAATTATTTCTTATGTCTTTAAATTCACAGAAAACAGCACCTAAACTGATACCTGGAAAATATTAGGAGCCCAAATAAGTGTTTATTTGAATAAATGAATGAATGTCTCTGAAGTGAATGACTCACTAAAATAAGTTTCTCACAGTTTTCTCTTTTGGGACTTTTTTCTTTTGGGAATTTGAAGTGAACCCAAATTTGATCTACACAAGTGAATGACTGTGGTGTCAATCTTTTTTTTTTCTAATGAAAATAGATTGTTGGACCAAGAGTAGCCACTATATCTGGACCTATGAGGAATGCACATTACCCAGAAATCCTAAGCGTAGTGTATCTTTGAGTTGTCTCTTCTTGAGGATGGGTTGAATCTGAGTTGTTGTCCTCAGAAACAAAATATTTTAGAACTTTCAGAATTGCATACATGGGGAAAAGGTATGAATGTGTGCTGGTGTCCAAGTAGTGGAATATAGTGGGTTGTGGTTGCTCTTCTAGTTTGCTTATTTGCCCAGAAAGCATTCCTTCAGATCCTGTCACTAAGGAAACATATTCATTCTGCTAAGGTCCTTCTCCTCTGCCCCCCCAAAACACAGTGGACGATCACCAGACTCAAGCTGGCTCTTCATGGTGCCTCATTCTCCTTATCACCTGATGGGTGCAAAGCTTGGCCTGTTACCTAAATCAGGCCAGTCCTTCCTCTATTATACCTGAATCGGAATGCAGAAAATTGGACTTCTGGCAACAATCATCCTTAAAACAAGAGGGACTAAAACCAAACAGAACTGAGAAAGAGAGGAAGCAGATCTTGGTGACACTGAGACTGGATCTAGCTTCCATGGCCTTGATTCCTACAGCAACTCCGTCAGTTCTGTGAGATAGGTTTCTGTCACTTGAGGCTCAGAGACCTGATGAGCATACCAAGGCTTTGCCCCGCCGAGCCAGAGAATGTAACCTCCCTTTATGACATCGATTCTGTTGGGAAACATTTTCAAATCCAAACAGCCCCAAAGCCCTCATCAAATTTTTAAACACAATCTTTCTGGCAAGTTGAGGAGTTGAATTCAATACATTCATAATGCTGGCCACAAGATGGCACCTAAAGCATTCCCTCAAAGACTTAACCAGACCAGATGATTACCCTTTTGTAATCTTATTCATGCCTCACATAGATCCTACTAGGTTGCAAAATCATCCCATTCTGGTGATTCTGTTCCGATAGTTACAGTGCGCCTCAAAGAGCATCTTATGCTTAATGGTCTCAGGGAAATCAAGTCACTAAAACGATGCACAAATGTTAAAAGGTGGTTTGGTCATTACAGGACAACAGCTCGATCTGCAAAGTGTTCAAAGCACTTAGTCTTATCAACAGGCCATATGACTGCTGAGGTCACCAAACCTTCTTATACAGTCATGATATTAGCATGATTAGTGGCCCTTTCTTCATGGCCAAACACAACTTTATTTTTAAATTGCTTTCTTTGTTTTCCCTTTAGAGTCACAAGTTTATATCCCTGTCCTTAAACCAGATTTAATGTCTAGCAATTGGCCCAAGAAGGCTTTTTAAGACTTTACAACCTACAACACATAGGTCAACACAAAGATGTACTGCATCTTATAGATTCTATCTTTGAATTATGTTTTAATAACAGTTTATGAAAATGGAAGGACAAAGTCTCTTGAATAAAATATGATTTTATAACCAGAATAAAACTTCGTGAGCCCTCTTTATGGGGAAAAGTCCTTCCTCCTTGACCCTCCTTTGATAGTAAAATAACACTATGATCACAGCTTGTCATTTTCCTTTTAATACTTGGCACAATTTATAATTATACATTTCTATTTAGCTATTTGCTTAATATTTTCCTCCCTCTATCTGTAGTTACTATCTTCATGAGGGAAGAACCATATCTTTCTACCACTATGTACTTAGCACCTATAAGATTGACTAACACTCAATAAATACTTATTAAATGAATTAAAAAATTGAGTGTCACAATTCTAAGTCAATTTCCTGAATACAGAGAATTGCTATAAAACAGGTGCAGTTGTTTATCAGAATATGATTTATGTCCTGATAAACAATGGCACAGAACAGTCCCAGAGTCCAAACCAATCTAGATAAGGAGAAAAGCATTTCTCAGAGAACTTGGGATCTGTACTAATTACTGGTATCCAACCCAGTTCCAGCATGTGCTCTCTTCTATCTATAGAAGAGACTAAGAAGTTTCAGGATCTATTCCTATTCCAGCTACAGTTCTCCTTAAACTCCCTTTGCCACAGATGGAACACACTTAACCTGGTCCCCAAACTTACATAGGACTCTTGACCAATTAATATCTTTCTAATCAACCTTTCTTTCCTGCCTTTTCTCTCCATGTATTCACTGTTTTCAGGTGATGTCAGTAAGATTTCCCACACTTTTATTAGCTGTTTAACTTGGTTATAGCCTGACTCCTAGCTACAAGAACTTCTTATTACAAATTGACATTTGAACAGAAGTATTTACATAGACTATGAAGACTGCCCACAACAAAGGGAACACTGAGAGGCCAGTACTGTCGCTGTACCTATTAGAGATAATTATTTTTATTTTTTTCTGAGGTATTTACTTTTAGGCAGCAAAAATTAAATCTGGCAGACTTACACTAGAAAGTAATATATTAGAAGGGCACTATAATTTGTAGAATCAAAAGAAAAAATGTAGAATTAGTACTCATGGAGGAAACAGAGCAGTTTTGAAGAGCTGGGTAGCATGAAATAGAAGATTGTCCTCAAAATGCCTCAAAGTGAACCAGTCCAGTCCATGTTCAGTCCTTGTGGACACTTCACTTCAGATTCCAATTTCAGAGAATATTTTATTGGCCTAGATGGGGTCATGTGACTAACCCTTGTCCAGAGATGGGCA
Organism: Antrozous pallidus; assembly: GCA_027563665.1. Classification (NCBI taxonomy): domain Eukaryota; kingdom Metazoa; phylum Chordata; class Mammalia; order Chiroptera; family Vespertilionidae; genus Antrozous; species Antrozous pallidus. The sequence continues at coordinate 67,744,877 of CM050511.1, forward strand.
CCTTGGTTGACAGGGCCACCTAGAACCCACCCGGGGTGCGGGGGGAGATGGGAAGTTGCTTCAGATACTGGTAAGTTGAGGAGGAAGGAAAGGAAATAGATTATGTCCAGATGTACATTAAAGCCTCTCAATCTAACACAGATTTCCTTGAGTACTAAAATGTGCCATGTACCTGTTAGGTCTGCACCAAGAGGAGCCAGGCCAAAAGACATTGTGAAGTTTAAGAAATTTTATTACATTCTCTCACAGAGACTGAGACTAGTATACTGGTATAGGTGTCAGGGAGCAAGAGTAGGGAGAGTGGGCTATTTATACCTCCTGAACAGGTCAGAGTAACAAGTCAGACTAGGTGCAAGCAGGTCAGATATAGGCAATCCACTGGAAACTGGAAATTAGTCTGTGTGTTATGTAAAGACTTGGAAATAGACAATAAAGGCATTTGGACTTGGTTTTCTAAAGTCAAATAATGAGTTAAACTGGAGACGTCTTTGGAAGAAGTCTTGGAAGCTAAATCTAGCAGCACAAAAGGTCAGTGCCAGAAGGACCTGAAGAATTCATCTTTGTCTAATCCCCTCACTACAAAGATGAAGCCCTGAAGCTTTGGGAAGGAGAAATGGGCGAATTAAACAGATCACCTAAAAACACAGACGCTGACAATCTCTCTCTTTTTTAATAGATTTTTATTGATTTTTTTTTTTAGAAAGAGGAAGGGAGAGGAAGAAAGAGATAGAAGCATCAATGATGAGAGAGGATTTTTGATTGGCTGCCTCCTGCACACCCCCTATTGGGGGTCAAGCCCACAATCTGGACATGTCTTCTGACCAGGATTCAAACCATTACCTCCTGGTTCATAGGCTGACACTCAACCACTCAGCCACCACAGCCAGGCCTGACACTCTCTTTTTACTTTTTACTCATATCTATTCAATACTTGCTCCATGCCAAGCACTCTGCATTTCTACAGTGAGATATACGTATTGTCTCATTCACTCCTCCAATACCTCTGAGAACTACGGTAATTAGGCTAATTTTACAAAGGAGTAATTTGGGCTTACAGAGGTGAATTTACTTGGCCAATGTCAAAGAGCTAATAAATGGAGGGTCAATTTTCAATCCCATGATATTTTATGCCAAAGTCCAGGCTATTAACCAGAACCTACTGTATATCAGAGACCATGCTGAGAGTTCAGAATACATGACACACAAGATACAATACCTGGCCCTGAGTTGCTGGTTCTGATACTGTGAGTTACTGCTGTAGTCTGCAGTGATGTTTCTGTCAGGTGGGGAACAAGAATTTCTCCTTTGAAATCTACTCAATAAGGAGAACCAAGATGGTGGCATAGCTAAAACACCTATCTTGCCGTCATACACAGCAATTTTAAAACTACAACTTAATGAAAGAACAAACACCTTCCAGAATCACCAGAAAGCTGGCCGAGTGAAAATTCCACAAATGAAAGTGAAGATAAGACACTGTGACTCGGAGGAGCGGCTGAGGACAGCATTGAAAGATACGCATGGAGAGAGGTTTGGAGCAGGTGCGCCAGCGGATAGGGCGGGCAGCTGAAAACTGGCCAGTTTTCTCCAACGGGGAGACAAAGACGTCCCACTGGGCTGATTCTCCAGCTCTGGGCAAAGTCCAGGGAACCCACTATCATACGGGGAAAAAACTGGACAGTGGGAGGGCACATCAAAGCTCGGGCGCTGCAAGGGTCTCCTGGCTTGTGGAGAAGGGAGCCTGCCCGTGACCTTGGGAACAGCGCAGCTGCATGACTGCGTAGAGAGCGCTCTGCAACTTGCTATCTCATTCGGGAAACCATCAGACTGCTTTGTTTATGACCCTGGGTGAGACATTGCGCATGCAGACTCATTTTGGGAAAGTCTGAATTCCCCGGCAGCCAGTGGAGCTTGGCAGTGGCTCTCTCTCAGAGGTGCTGGAGGCTATTGCCACCGACACAGACTCCCTGGGGCCACATAGGACAGAGCTAACTCTGTCTGCTTGGCCCAGAGACTCCAACCTGAGCACCACCAAACCAATACTATATGAAATGCTGAAAGATATTCTTTAAGAAGAGGAAGAAGAAAAAGATAAAAGTGTAAATTATGAACAACAAATACACATCTATCAACAAATGAATCTAAAAATCAAGTGAATTAATAAGCTGATGAACAGGATAAACTGGTGAATGTAGTAGAATCACGGACATAGAGAGGGGATGGACTGACAACTCTTGGGGAGAAAAGGTGTGTGTGAAGTGCAGCAAGAGACCGGACAAAAATCATGCAACTGTGAGAGAGGACAGTGGAGGGGGGTGAGGGCGGAGGGTGGGATGGGTACCAGGTGGAGGGGAACTATAGGGTGGAAAAAAAAGGGAACAATGTAATTAATTAATAAACTGAACAATAAAGATAAAAAAGAATATAGAAACAGAAAAAAAATGAAATCTACTCAATAGCAGCAACTCACTATTAGGCAATTAGCTTAGTGCACAGATTATAGGATTTAGGGTCTGAAGACTGGTTTTAACCTCAACTTTGCTGTCTACTTGTCAATTAGGAGCCCTTAGTTTGCCTCTGTTGCCCATACACAAAAGAAAATAATGCCCATCCTGATTAGCTCAAAGGACTATTGGGAATTTAGAAAATTATAGACTTGAAAGCCCTCAGCAAAGGGTTGAGAATTACTGCAAATACCCATCTGAAGTCACATTCTCTCACAAATGTTTTCAAAACTTTGTAGAAATTATTATAATCAGTTCATGAAAATTTAAGGAAGTAAGACACAAATGTGGTTTATAATCGGACAAGAAGGACAGGAAAAGCAAGGAACCACAGTTGAATACAATAGCACTGGTCATGTCCTGCTTCTTAAGTTGATCAGTGGTATTATGGATGCTCAATTTATTAGTATGCTTTTTAACTTATAAATGTGGTGCGGACATTCTCTTTTATGTGTTAAACTAGAGGCCTGGTGCATGAATTCATGCACCAGTGGGGTCCCTCAGCTTGAGGGATTGGGCCAAAACAGGCTCTCCAACATCCCCTGAGGGGTCCTGGGTTGCGAAAGGGCACAGGCTAGGCTGAGGGACCCCACTGGTGCATGATTGGGGCAGGGTAGAGACATGGGAGGTTACCAGCCAGGGAGGGGCCACGGGAGGGCTCCAGGGCATGTCTAGCCATCTCACTCAGTTCCACTGGGCCAGACCCAGTAGCAAGCTAATCTAACAGTCAGAGCATCTGCCCCTTGGTGGTCAGTGCATGTCATAGCTAGAGATAGAGTGGCCTTATCATATCATTAGCATATTATGCTTTAATTGGTTGTAAACCAACCAGATGACAGGACACTTAGCATATTAGGCTTTTATTATATAGGATATTGACTAATAACTGTTTGGCCTGGCTGGTGTGACTAGTGGTTGAGTGTCGACCTATGAAACAGGAGGTCACAGGTTCAATTCCCAATTAGAGAACAAACCTAAGTTGCAGGCTCTATCCCCAATAGGGAGCATGCAGGAGGCAGCTGATCAATGATTCTCTCTCATCATTGATGTTTCAACCTCTCTCTCTCCCTCTCCCTTCTTCTTTGAAATCAATAAAAATATTTTAAAAATAATAATAATAACTGTTTGCATTTTTTATAGAGAAAGTAAATGATTACTGTGGGGAGGGAGAGCTTTAAGGCAAGAGGTTAGAAATATGTAGAGTCTTTTCAGGGGAACTTTTCTATTTTGGGTTCTTTTTTATTTTTTTTTTATTGTGATGTATATTTATATGTTGCTTGAGTTAAAAGGCATAGAAAAACAGACAATGTATGCCCATTAGCTTTCTAAGAAATATGAGCTAAAAAGATAAAATCTTTGGATAAACTCTAAATTTGTAGAAAGAAACTAGATTTGCTATTCTCCACAAAGCAAAAGGGCCTACTATAAAGAATACAGAAATAATTTAATGCCTTTTCACAAGATTATATCTCAAGCTTTGCAAAAGCTTCATATTGCATGGAGGCATATAAAATGCCAACCCATAGAACAGGTGCTTCTTCTTCCCTCATCCATTTATGTGGTAATTTACATGGATTTCTGGCAGGATGTCTCAGACAAAGGCCAAGAGGTTGTCCAGAACTTAATCCCTGTTCTGCTGGAAGTAGGTCTGGAGGTTGATCATCTTCTCCTGGGTTTCCTTTTCCATTTTGGTGCTGCAGCTGCCATGGTATCCCAGAGCCACGGCTTCCTTGGCCTTGAACTCATTCTTTCTCTGCAGGCGGTACTGTTCAGTTTCAGCCTGAGCCTCTTCTTTGGCCTGCTTCAGCCTCCAGTTCTTTCACTTGTGGGCCTCAGACACCTTCTCAGCAGCCTGCTTCTCAGCCTGCTGCTGGATGCCCTGCAACTGACTGGCCATGGTGGCGATGACTCCCAAATCCAGGAGAGTGGCCTAAATGTGCTCCATTGCCCCACAGATCAGCTCTCGGGTGCTTTTATGGAGGGAACTTAAGGTCACACAAATTTTGGGGTGGGTGAGGAGGAGAAAAAGCAACATATCTAACCTACTAATTTCCTTAAACTCAGATCCTACCAAGTTTTAGTCTTAGAACAGTTTAGTGCCCCCTTCCCCCTTTTGAATAGAAGACAATTCCCCTTCCAAGAAAGAACTCTCATCTGCTCCAGGGAGATAACACATTTGTTATAACTATAAATTTATTTGTAAGAACAACTGGGCTTTACGCAGGCCATCTGGAGAAGACAAATGTTTCATGTAAGCATGTGGGAAATTTCACTAGCAACATATATAGCTAAATGAACTGTCTGCAGCATTGCAAAGGAAGAAAACTCCATTACACATGAGAAAGGCATTTCAACAACCACCTCAAAATAAATATGCATCAACTTCTTAATTTAACTAAAACATATGTAAGGTGTAGCTGTGTTTCTTCTCAATGTACTGACGACAAAATATACCGCTTCTGCAGAGAAATACATTGGATTCAACTCCACAGGGACAGCCATGAAATTACTGCCTTCATCCATCTACTCATGTTTAAAGAAATACATTTGCCACCCTAGTCAGTTTAGTTCAGTGAATAGAGTGTCAGCCGGCCAACTGAAGGGTCCTGGGTACAACTCTAGTCAAGGGCACCTATCTCGGTCTCAGGTTCCTTCCTGGCCCTGGTCAGGGTGTATAAAGGAGGCAACCAATTGATGTGTTTCTCTCTGTATTTCCCTCTCTCTTCCACTCGCTCTAAAATCAATGAAAAATATCCTTGGGTATTTTCACATACACACATACACACACATCTTTTGATTCTGTAATTACTTTAAAATAAAAGGTATCACCCTAGATGGTTTAGCTCAGTGTATAGAGCATCAGCTTGCAAACTGAAGGGACCCAGGTTCGATTCCAGTCAAGGACATATGCCCCGGTTTGAGCTCAATCCCCAGTGGCAGGTGTGCAGGAGGCAGCTGATCATCATTGATGTTTCTGTCTCTTCCTCTCCCTTCCTCTCTGAAATCAGTAAAAATATATTTTTATTAATAATAATAATAATAAGTATCAAAAAATAAAAGTTGAAAAAGGTGGGCTGAGCCACCCCTGGAGCTGGAGGTGAGGGTTCCTGCAGCCCTGTGATCTGGGGACACCTGGAGGCCCCTCCTCAACCTGGGCCACAGATGCCCAGAGGAGTCCCTGCCCCGCAACACCTGCGGTCCACCCAGCCTCCCTCAGAACCTGCTGTCCCCCCAAGCCTCCCATGCTGGAGAACCAGAGACACCCCTGGCCCTGACCTGACGGGAGACTAGAGGCTGGAGGTGACCCAGGGGACAGGGTAGAGACCTCTGACTGATTTCTTTCTCTGTCCAGAGACTAGAACAATAAATGAGGAAATAATTTCTTTTCTATTTATTTATTTTTATAATTTAATAAATATTATTTAGATTATTACACTTGTTCCTCTTCCCCCCTCATAGCTCCCCTCCACCCGGTTCCCACCTCACCCTCTGCTCTTACCTCCTCCCCAGTGTCCTCATCCATAGGTGTATGCTTTTTGTCCATTCTCTTCCCGAAACCCCATACTCCTTTCCCCTCGAGAATTGTCAGTCCACTCCCTTTCTATGCCCCTGATTCTATTATATTCACCAATTTATTCTGTTCATCATATTTTTAATTCACTTGATTTTTAGATTCACTTGTTGATAAACATGTATTTGTTGCTCTTAATTTTTATTTTTACCTTTTTCTTCTTCCTCCTCTTCTTAAAGAACACCTTTCAGCATTTCATATAATACTGGTTTGGTGGTGATGAGCTCCTTTAGCTTTTTCTTATCTGTGAAGCTCTTTATCTGATCTTCAATTCTGAATGATAGCTTTGCTAGGTAGAGTAATCTTGCTCGGAGGTTCTTGCAATTCATCACTTTGAATATTTCTTACCATTCCCATCTGGCCTGTATAGTTCCTGTTGAGAAATCAACTGACAATCATATGGGTGCTCCCTTGTAGGTAACTGTTTTTTTCTTGCTGCTTTTAATATTCTCTGTCTTTTGCTCTTGGCATTTTAATTATGATGTGTCTTGGTGTGGTCCTCTTTGGATTCCTTTTGTTTGGGGTTCTGTGTACTTCCTGGACTTTTAAGTCTATTTCTTTCACCAGGTGGGGGAAGTTTTTGGTCACTATTTCTTCAAATAGTTCAGTATCTTACTCTCTCTTTTTCTGGCAACCCCATAATTCAGATATTGGTACACTTGAGGTTGTCCCAGAGGCTCCTTACACTATCTTCCTATTTTTGGATTCTTTTTTCTTTTTGCTTTTCCAACTGAGTGTTTTTTGCTTCTTTGTATTTCAAAGTTTGACTTGATTTTTGGGGTCCTCTAGTCTGCTTGGTTTTCTCTATTGCTGGGGACATCCCTAGCCTCCAGCTCTCTCTAGTTCTGTAGCTGCTGCCATTTCTGTTAGAATTTATTTATCTTCTGTAATTGAAACTTTGTAGCATTGAGTGGAGGCCTAGCTCACAAGGGCAGGTGGAAAGCTTGGCTTCCTCCATTGCAGGGGAAACCCAAGCCTCCTTCCTGTTTTCAGTGTCCACAGCCATCTTGGTTGGGTTTATTTGCATATTCGCTCCTGACTGGCTGGTAGGCGTGACTTGTTGGCATGACTTATGGGTGTGGCTGAGGTATGATCAATTTGCATATCACTCTTTTATTAGATAGGATGCCAGGGTCACCTCTAAAGTTTGTTTATCACAAGAAACTCAAACCCAGATCTCCTCACTAAAAATCAGTGTTTCTCCCACTTAATCATTTGTCCAGCTTTGAATCCCATAGTTCTTATATGTAAAATAGGGATAATATTTGCATATAATATACTAAGTTGTTATATGAGGAACAAATGAAATAGTGGATATGAATGCACTCTACAAACTATAAAGTACAATGTAAATTTAATGGGCAATTGCTATTATTGTTGTATCGCCTTGCTTCTGATGTTTCTTTACTCTTCTTGTCCACCTAAATCCTATTCTTCTGTCAAGAACCATCTTATTGTTGCCTCCTCCATGAGGTAACAAAAGTGTCTATTTCAGTGACAGCTGAATGAACAAATGAATGAATGTCCCTATAGTCTATGTTCAGAAAGTTGGGCTATAGAACTGGTGATTAATCCACAAGATATTTTAACTGATGCCAGAAAATCCACTTGCTTAATTTCATCCATAAATATGACAATAGCAGAACAAAATCCCCTGAACTGGAAATTATTAAAAAGAGTAGACAATGGGGGGAAAGAAGACATATGTAATACTTTAAACAATAAAGAACTTTTTTTTAATTATTAGCTTAAACAATAGGGGGGAGGGCAGGAAAGGAAGAGGAGAGAGAAGGAATCAATTTAAACCCTGTGTCCACATAGCAATTTCCCATTATTTTTTTTAAAAAAACTGCTAATATGGCATTATTTACTTTCTTAATAGAAGATGAAGTTGAACTCTTGGTCTCAGACTTTGGCTTATGTCTGTGAATTTTCTTCTAATGATGCAAGCAATTATTTGGTGAGACCACTTTAGAAGGAAATGAGATCAGTACTGGAAAATAAATGGTTCTTGTTACAAAGAAAATCACATAAGATTTTATATATCCACTTAAAAATGCTTTTTAAAAACTGAACACTTAAAGAAAATTCTGATTTGGTCATCACTTCAGTGATTGCTGTGCCTTTGTTAGCTGAATGACTTGTGCTGCCAAGACACATGATCCTGATCCAAAACTACCTCAAGAACGTGTTAAAAATAGCAAACCAAAAATGAACTGAGCACAGCCAACCAAAGCCAGCCCAGTGCTGAAGGAGCCACACTATTAATAGAGGATCGAGAGAAAACAAGGTCAAAAAAACAACCAAAATGTTTTCTTTCACACAGACTGTTTTCTTCAATACAGTTAGGAAGTGAGTACTGCTTACATTGTTTTATGGAAGGCTGCCGTGGCTTACACATTCTGAAATGCTGAGAGTTATTTTTCTAGAAAGCAGCATTCTCTCCCAAAACGTGTGTTTACAGAAGAAATACGATGCTATCTGCTTCTCCTGCTCCTCCTAAAAATGGAACTAGAGCATTGTGGAATCTCTACTTCCCTTTTGAGAGTCTGTTAAATTATCTCTTTTATGTTCAGCTGTGAGAATGAATGGTGTGTACTATGCTGAAATTTACCACTGGAGACAAATCTGTGTGTTTAGCCTTGAATATGAGTACTCCAGACTACAGAAGGTAGAATCAAGTATAGATTAACTGCGAAAGATATTCAGGGCTTCAAATGCTTTTTTTCTCCATCTCATTTTAAAACAGGGGATGGAACCAAGACTGGTTTGGCTCAGTGGATAGAGTGTCGGACTGTGGACTGAAGGGTCCCGGGTTCGATTCTGGCAAGGGTGTGTACCTTGGCTGCGGGCACATCCCCAGTAGGGGGAGTGCAAGAGGCAGCTGATCGATGCCTCTCTCATCGATGTTTTTGGGAAAATCTCTCTCTACTTCCCATGAGTTTGCCATAACTTGCCTGCCCCAGACTGCCTGGCTGTCTGTCCTGGCACTGACCAGAGATTTCGAGCTCTACAGCTGCTGAAAGGTTCATGTCTCTGAAGGCCCCATTGTCTTTGCCTCAGACAGGAGCTCTGCTCCAGACAGGAGTTCTGCCCCAGACAGGAAACTACCAGAAGCTCCTGGGCACAATTACCTGTCTCAGCTAGTCTCAGGTTTAATTACATTAATATTAATTAAATTTAATGGTTCATACTGTCCAAAAAGAAACCTATTCTGTGGAAAATATTTAGATTCTATCAACATTCAATAAGGTCTGCTGTAGGCATGTTGTGCTTAAACCATTAAAATTAGGTGTTATAATTGAGGGAGGAGAAATCTCTGTTAGAGCATCATCCGCTAAGGTTTCCAGTTCAATCCCTTAGTCAGGGCACAGGCAAGAAGAAACCAATGAATGCATAAATAAGTGGAACACCAAATCTATGTTGCTTCCCCCACCTCACCCTCCCCATCTCTTTCTTTCTCTCTCAAATCAATAATATTTTTTAAAAAAAAAACACACTAAATCTAAACTATATCATAACATGGATCTCTGTTTTTCTCTCTGCTTTCCTCTGTTCTCTCTTCATTCTCGAAGGGACTTTGATTATGGCAGCAAAGATGATTGCCAGGAGCTCTAGAGTTTTTTTCCATGTGCAGTCTCAGAAAGAAAAAAAATAAGAAATTGTCTCTCTGTGATTCTATTGTTCCTTCAAAATGATTGCTTGACATTCTTAGATCATATGTCCACCCTTAGACCAGAAGTCCTTGGACTGGCCAGGATGTGGCAGAAGTCACTTGTCCAATACCAGAGCATGGTAATAAAAGGAAAGTATATGGCCCTAAACGGTTTTGCTCAGTGGATAGAGCTTCAGCTTTCTTTTTTTTTTTTTTTTTAATTTTTAATAGCTTTATTGTTCAGTTTATTACTTACATTTTTCCCCAATAGCTCCCCTCCGCCCAGTACCCATCCCACTCTACGCCCTCACCTCCCCCACCCTCTGTCCTCTCCCATAGTTGCATGACCCCTGTCCAGTCTCTTGCTGTATTTCCCGCACCCTTCCCCTCACCAAGCATTATCAGTCCATTCCCTCTCCATGTCCATGATTCAGTTCTATTCCTCATTTTATCCTGATCCTATGGTTGCCAATTCACTTGATTTTTAGATTCATTTGATAGATGTGTACCCATTGTTCGAAATGTACATTTTTACCTGTTTCTTCTTCCTCTTCTCAAATAATACCTTTCAGCATTTCATATAGTGTTGGTTTGGCGGTGATGAACTCCTTCAGCTCTTTCTTATCTGTGAAGCACTTTATCTGAACTTCAATTCTGAATGACAGCTTTGCTGGATAGAGCAATCTTGGTTGTAGATTCTTGCTGTTCATCACTTTGAATATTTCTTGCCACTCCCGTCTGGCCTGCATCGTTTCTGTTGAGAAATCCGCTGACAGTCGTATGGGTGCTCCTTCATAGGTAACCATCTGTTTCTCTCTTGCTGCTTTTAATATTCTCTCTTTATCTTTTGCTCTTGGCATCTTAATTATGATGTGCCTTGGTGTGGTCTTCTTTAGATTCCTATATTTTGGGGTTCTGTGCACTTCTTGGGTTTTCAGGTCAATTTCTTTCACCAGGTGGGGGAAGTTTTCAGTCACTATTTTTTCTAGTAGGTTTTCATTATCTTGCTCTCTCTCTTTTTCTGGCACCCCTATAATTCTGATGTTGGTATGCTTGAGGTTGTCCCAGAGGCCCCTTATACTATCTTCAATTTTTTGGACTCTTTTGGCTTTCTGCTTTTCCAGCTGAGTGGATTTTGCCTTTTTGTATTTCAAATCTTTGACTTGGTTTTTGCGGTCGTCTGGACTGCTTTTAGGTCTTTGTATAATATTTTTTGTTTCAGTCAGTATATGCTTAATTTCTAGTTGGTCTTTTATCATATCCTTGTAAGCATTGTTCATTTCTTTATAAGTGTTATTTATTTTGGCATAGTTCTCATTAATTTTATCTGCCTTATCTAGTAGTCTCTTCATAAACCTAATTACTGTGGTTTTAAACTCTATGTCTAATCGTCTTTTTTCCTCCATTTCTTTCACAGCTGAGTTCTTTCCTTTTCTCTGCATTGTTGCTGTTTTCCTGAGTGGTTCCTTAGCGGTGTGTGATAGGTATCCTGTATCCTCTAAGGAACCAGTGGCTCAGCTTCCTTTGCAGCGCGCAGCTTCAGCCCTAGGTCCGCCCTGCTTGGCGAGCAGTTTGCGTCTAAAGGGCGCGCAGCGTCAAGCTTAGGTCCGCCCTGCTTGGCAAGCAGTTTGTGTCTATTGGGGGCGCAGCGTCGGGCTTGGGCCCGCCCTGCTTGGCGCGGAGTTTGCGTCTGATGGGCGGGGTCCGTCGGGCTTACGTTCGTCCCTCCTGGCTCCCTCCCCGTTTCAGGTCTATGGGGCTCGCGGCGTCGGCTTATCTGTGCTTATCTGTGCGGCTCACGGGTCTCGGTGTTGCGTGGCTATGTAAATCCACCGCTAGTCTCCCCGTTGCCAGACAACTCTGCCTCTCCCTAACTGAGTCTGCACAGTCAAAGACTCACTCAGGGGTGTAAAACAAAGCAGTATGGTGGTCTCCAAACCAGTAGTTGCGCGTTCTCTGCCCGCGTTCTCTGCCCGGTTGCGCACTCCAATTTACTCGTGCACTCTCCCCAAACACACAGACCTCAGCCGCGCCGGGGATCCTCCTTTCCCCGACCTGGGAGCTCGCCTGGAACTGGGGGGTCGGTGCTGTGGGAGACCTCCGCCCTCCTCGCAGGAGAAAACCAGCCTGGCCGGCTGTCTGCCGCCCGTCCCTCACCGCTCTCTCGCGCTCCGAACCTCAAAGCTGCACACCGCTGCTCCCGAGTCACCGCCTTTACTCTCATGCACCGGGATTTCCCCACAGCCAGCTCTCCGGCGATTTCTGGGTGTTGTCTGTTTCGTTGCTAAGTTGTAGTTTCAGAATTGTTGCGTGGACAGCTAGATAGGTGCTCACCTATGGCGCCATCTTAAGTTCTCTCAGAGCTTCAGCTTTCGAACTGAAGGGTCCAAGGTTCAATTTCAGTCAAGGGCATATACCTCAGTTGCAGGCATATCCCCAGTAGGGGGTGTGCAGGAGGCAGCTGATCGATGTTTCTCTTTCATCGATGTTTCAGACTCTCTATCCCTCTCCCTTCCTCTCTGTAAAAAAATCAATAAAATATATTTTAAAAAATTACATGGCAGTGAGAAAAGATAACATTTATCCATTGCATCATAGTAATATCAGACCTTAGATTGTTTCATAGTAATATCAGGCCTCAATTTTCAAAATGAAACTTAAAAACATTGACCTAAAACATTTAAATATTTTTTTATTAAAACTCATCCAGAAAAGTGCCCTGGTTATTAAAAGACTATATTTTAAATATGTATACAGTCATCTCTCAGTATCTGCAGGAGATTCTCTCCAGGACCACTATGTATATCAAAATTCAAGCGTGCTCAAGTTCTTTAGTTGACTGTTTATATCCATGGGTTCTGCATCTTTGGATTCAACTAACCCCCAACCCAGTGTATTTTTGACCCATGCTTGGTTGAATCTGTAGATGGGGAACCCACGAGTGCTAAGAAGGACCAACTGTACTTATCTATGTGTAATGTGAGTGTGAAATTAAAAGTAAAGGTGTGATGGGTCTGGTCTCCACTTGGATTCTAGAAGGTGAAATCTGGTCTGTTCCATCATACTTTGCCCATCAGTTATTGGTGATTTTCAAACAATAAGTATTATTTGCTATCGTTATTCTGTATCCTGGTGGAAAGTTTATAACAAAAAGTAATGCCTTTCTTAAGTCATAAAGTGAGCTTAGTATGATTATTTCATTATAATCTATTTAAAGACAAAGAAAGAAAGTAAAAGTTGAGCCCTGGCCAGCATTTCTCAGTGGTTAGAGCATCAGCACATGCACCAAAGGCTAAATTCCCAGTTAAGAGGATGTATCTGGGTTGCAGGGTCTATCCCAGGTCCCAGTCAGGCCCATGAGGAAGGCAACCAATTGATGTGTCTCTCTCACATTGATGTTTTTCTCCTCTCTCCCTCCCCCTCCACTGTCTCTAAAAATCAAGGGGAAAATATCCTCAGGTGAGGATAAACAAACAAAAAAAGTAAAGATTGAAAAAAAGAAATGTTCCGCAACCACTATTCAAAAAAGAAAGAAAGAAAGAAAGAAAGAAGGAAGGAAGGAAGGAAGGAAGGAAGGAAGGAAGGAAGGAAGGAAGGAAGGAAGGAAGGAAGGGAAGGAGAAAAGGAATAGCTCTTCTCCTTCTATCTTCCTGAACAATTCAGTCCTATACCACAGGTGAGGGGTGGGGTATGGTAAGGTGCACCTCCACACCAGTAGTAGAAAGTCCACAGTGGACCATAACAGGTGTCAGAGTCCGTGCAGTGTGAGGAAGAGGACATCCATATTGGGAAAAAAATAGCCTGTTGTGGGGGAGGGGGGCCAAGGTTCACAAAATGAAGGGGCATCCACATGAGGGATTAGCCCCACCTGAGTAGGTTAAGAAAAACATTGGTAAAAGGGAACAGTCCAGCATGAGCTGATGGAGACTGCCTGGGAAGAAAAAGCATTCCTGTAAAACAGTGGTGACAAAGCTGTGAGAGACTGGTTACAAATAAGTAAATATATCAGACAGGGATCCAGATTTCTCACTGTCTGAGAAGGGACTTACAAATATAGAAAAGGAGAAAACTAAAAGAACCCGATGGTATTGGATTGGAAATGAAGATGTTACAGATAATTCATGATTTTTTCAGATAAACAGATATAGGTGATGATGGTGGTGGTGATGATGATACTATATAAATAAATAGACCAAAAAATACAGATGTGTGTATGTGTGCATACATATATCTCTAGCTCTGTCCACTGAGAAGTTCTGTGAGCAACAACACCCCAGGAATAATATGCACACCTGGCACCCAGATCTTGGCTTCAAAATTCCATTCTCCCCAGAAAGAAACCAGAGCTCCCGTGAGAAATTATTGATTTAGGGCTGGGGCAGGGAAAGTAAAAATTGAGTCTAAAACAACTTGTGCTTATAATGATAGGGATGTGTCAAAAGGACATTGTGGCTAACCAGAAAGTGTTCCCACAAATCAAATCTAGGACAAATTCATAATTTTTAAAAATAAATAATCATGGTAATAGATTTTAATTCATTAAATGAAATAGAAAACACTAAGTCTATACTATTACAAATAAATAAACGAATAAAAGTTTGATAAGCAATGGGATTCTTACATAGTTTCAAATTATCTCCCTCCAAATGACTTATTAATCAACAAAAGAGAAGAGTAAGTTTGCAGTGGAAGAAGCCTGGCAGACACCATGTATTATGGACAAATTGTGTCTTCTCAAGATTAGTATGTTGAGCCCTAGCTGGCTTTGCTCAGTGGACAGAGCGTCAGCCTGTGGACTGAAGGGTCCCAGGTTCGATTCTGGCCAAAGGCACATGCCTGGGTTACAGGCTTGATCCCCAATGGGGGGTGTGCGGGAGGCAGCCAATCAATGATTCTCTCTCATCATTGATGTTTCTCTCTCTCTTCCCTTACTCTCTGAAATCAATAATATAGATATAGATATAGATATAGATATAGATATAGATATAGATATAGATACAGATACAGATATAGATATAGATATAGATATAGATATAGATATAGATATAGATATAGATATAGATATAGATATAGAAATATAAAGATTAGTATGTTCAAGTCCTAAACTTGGTACCTCAGAATGTGATTCTACTTAGAGATAGGGCCTTTAAAGAGGTGATTGAGGTAAAATGACATCAGATGGGTGGGCTCTAACTCAATATGGCTGGTGTCCTCATAAGAGGAGTTTGGAACACAGAGAACAGTGACCAGGCTATGAGGATACAGAAGATGGCCATCTGTGAACTGAATAGAGAGGCCTCAGAAGAAACCAACTCTGCCAACACCTTTTTTTTTCTTTTTTTTTTTTTTTGTCTCTATCTTCCAGTGCTGTGAGAAGATAAAGTTCTGTAGTTTAAGCAACGCAGTTGGTGGGATATTGTCATAGCAGCCTTAATATAGCAACTAATATACCACCTTAAGTACCCAAACTGAAGATCCTCAGTAATGAGAGAAATCAAAAGAATGCATCACAGGTTAGGATGCAATGAAAGGACTACAGTGTATCACTTCTGACTCCTGACCAAACTGTGTAACCCAGATCTAATCATGAAAAAAAAACATCAGGGCCATCCAAATTAAAGGACATGCTCCTAAATAACTGGCCTGGTATTTTCAAAATTGTCAAGTCATGAACATCAAGAAAGGATGGAGGAATTATCAAAAATTCACCCACTCATTTGGCAAATATTCTTCAAACTGACAGTGTAATGGTGAGTGCATAAAACAAGCAAGTATATAATGTTTAGAAATAAGAGCTAATGGGAAAAAAATAAAAAGGCAAGGGAATAGGGAGTGACAGAGACTGCTCTATTAGGTAGGGTGGCCTGGGAAAGCTTCAAAAAAAGGGGATATTTGAGCCAACAAATAAAACAGAAAGGGAGCCTCACAAATATCTAGATCTTTCTAAGCTTAAGTAACAAGTGTCAAGGCCCCGCAGCAGGAATATTCTTATTGGTTTCAAAAAAGAACAAAATGGCCAGAGTTTTAGGGGTGGTTGCAGAAGGGAAGAATGACAGAAATTAGCCCGAAAGGGTGGCCAGTGGCCAAATTGCAGCAAGGCCTTGGACATCGAGGTAAGGACTTTGGATTTGATTCACAGGGTGACGGGATGCCACTGGAGAGTTTTGAAGGTGGAAGTGACATGATTCAAATATGATTTAAAATAATCACATGAGCAGAGACAGGCAGAACAGTTGGAAGATCCTTATGGTAGCCCATGTGAGAGATGATGGCTTGGGCTCAGGTAGTAACGAACGGTGGAGAAAGAGTAAATGGCTCTGAAAAGAACAGGGAAATTTCAGAAGCAAATAGTTCTGGTGACAAACAAGCCTCTCCTGTTTAGAGTTTTTGTTGTTTTCTTTAGGGATAAGGGGTGCCCGTGCAGGTACAAGGCATTCGTTCTCCTGCATTTTCCCTAATTTCATCAGAGAGCGCTTACTTGTCCTCCACAGCTCACTCAGATGTCCTCCTTTCCATACACTCTTCCATGCCCAGCATTAATCACTTGTCCAGACTCCCACAGCACTATGATCCTGGGCCAAAAAAAGGCCTTGCCACTTCCTCTTGTGGTTAGTGGTGTTTATCTCCACTTCCAGATTCTAAGCTCCTGTGGTGCAGATTCCTGTCTTGGGCAGCATAGAGCTTCAGAACTAAGAAAGCCTGAATCATCATCACACGCATTTCATAAAATATGTGTTAAATGTTTAAAGAAAATCACTTGAATAGATTCACCATTGGTTAATCGGATGACTGCAGAACCTGCTGGAAAGGACAGGGTGTTCCTCCACCCCATCCTGAACACAATTCTGGCTTTTCAGAACCGGCCTTACAACCAACCAGCACTGAACACTTATTCCAGTTAGAAAATTTGGAACTCTTTTTCTTGGGCCTGATTTAGCAACAACCAGATGTCAGGGCTGCTTGTATCAAAAGATGGTTGCTATAATAAACAGGCCTAACCAAGGTCAAGTGTTCCTTCAACTTAGCAATAAGCATTGTCAGGTGTGCATTCCATGGAGCTTATAGACTGATCCCTTCTCCCAGTCTCAGGGCTCGATTCCATGAATGATGCTAGCTGTAAGGGGAATATGCTTTTCTGTAAACTCTTCCTAAAGAAGGCTTATGTATTTACTATCTCAAGCTTTATTAAAAAATAAACATAAAAATAGAAGAGACCATTCTGAATCCCTTGTGATGATTCTGTCCAAACATGCTTCTTGATTTATTTTTCCATCTGCTTCAAAGAGTTTCCACAAGCCCAGCTACTTTGTCCTTAGACTAAGAGTAGTAATGGGCACATAGCAGGCACCAAATGTATATATTTGCTTTATAAAGCTAGAAAAGCAGTAATCTGAAAACATATCTAACTCTAACCTGTGATTGCCAATTGGTTTTTTTATAATTGACAAGGACGTGTTTTAATTGTATTAAAGAATACAATTTTCAAAGCTTCTAAACAAAATTTTAATTTCCTTTTTAAAAAAATATGTATTGTAGCCGAGACCGGTTTCGCTCAGTGGTAGAGCGTCAGCCTTTGGACTGAAAGGTCCCGGGTTCGATTCCGGTCAAGGGCATGTACCTTGGCTGTGGGCACATCTCCAGTAGGGGGTGTGCAAGAGGCAGCTGATCGATGTTTCTCTCATCGATGTTTCTGACTTTCTATCCCTCTCCCTTCCTCTCTGTTAAAAATCAATAAAATATATTTTAAAAAAATAAAAAATATGTATTGTATTTCACCTTGAGAAGAGACTAACTCTTTGGCCCTACTCTTCCAGGCACCGCACTCCCTAATTGTATCTTAAAACCCAAAGGGATCTGAAATGCTTTAGTTCACCAAGACAGACCATACATATTCTATTTTCAAAGCTATCCTGGCATCTTATCCACAAATAGATCAAGAGGCTATCAAGTAATCAGAATTGCTATATTTTCCCTACAGCTGCAAGAGGTACCCAATCATCATAGGGATTTTTGACCTTAGGGTGCATCATCAAAAGCTTTCATGGGACCTCAGCCCAGGCCAATACATGGAAGGACTTGCCACTCACCTACAATGCAAATACCACTGAACTTGCAGCTGCTTTCAGCTGCCCTCACTCTATTGGGTTATTGCATTCTCCACCAATAGTAAGAATTTCATAGCTTTCCCTGCTTCAGTTGCTATCTTCCTGTATCACTTTTTTTATTTTTAAAAAAAAAATCTTCAGCAGGGTATTTAGTTTGCATATTAAGTTACTAATGGTGCAGGATTCATACACATTGGAAGGAAATTAATTAGAAGAAATATTTTAATGTAGCTATTTGCCCTTTCTCTGTAATAGAAGTGTCACTCAAATTCACGATCAACAATGCCAGATGGAAACACACACATGCGACTGGTGCCAGCAAGAGCTTTATATGTATCACGCATGTGCAAATCAACTTAGCCTTTTACAAATACAGAATTAACCTGCTTAATTAGACCTGCTTTCTGATTTAGCTAAATGTTTTCCAGCTCAGTGAAGCACCCCAACTTCTCTTTCAGGTAATTGGCAGCAACACAGCAATAAATATCAATATAAAACAGATTATTAGTATAGATCGTGCAGGAAGAACAAAGGGTAAAATCTTTAATTGCAGCAGTGTTTGACTATATTCTGCACTGTAAGAAAACCTGAAGTCATTTTCAGGGTCGACCATTTCTTATTTCTTTTCAGTTGGGTCAAGTTTCTAAGCTTTCTAAATCTCCATTTTCCAGCTAATGAAAAGAAAATAGGATTCCACCCAGTCTCCTATCTACCTACTCCAGGACTTCTGTGAGGATCAAATAAGATGAGGCATGGGGAAACACTTCACAGACATTTGGTTATAGTGTAAATGTTTGCACCTGGCTATAAAGCAAGTTGTGTTTCTGAGCTGGGCTGGGCTTTGGGCTACATTTTACACCATGAGGTCTCAGCAGCATTGGCTGCCATTGGGTGAGCTGTCGCTCCGGGGTGGTGGCAGGGCCTGTGTCCCACTTGGGAGAAGCTGAGTGCTGCTTTGTGGGTGCCAGATCCGTGGTGCCACTTATTTGTGCGTGTAATGGCAGCTCGTACATTGAGTGCCTGCCCCCTGGTAGTCAGTGCACATCATAGCGACTGGTCGGACAGTTGGACACTTAACACATTAGCCTTTTATACAATGTAGACTAGAGGTCCAGTGCAAACAATTTGTGCACAGCGGTGAGGGGGTCCTTCAGCACAGTCTGCACCACTCCAATCTGGAACCCCTCAGGGGATGTTCAACTACCAGTTTAGGCCCAATCCCACAGGGCCTAAACTGGCAGTTGGACATCCCTCTCACAATCTGAGACCACTGGCTCCTAAACACTCGCCTGCCTGCCTGCCTACCTGATTGCCCCTAACCACTCTGTCTGCTGGCCTGATCACCTCTAACTGCTCCCCTGCTAGCCTGATAACCCCTAACTACCTCTGCCTCAGCCTCCACACCTGGAGCCTGGGCTTCCCTCCCTCTGGCTGGCCAAAGGCACCAGGAACCCCTGGTGGCTTGGCCCAGGCCAGCAGCAGGCACCCGGGACCGCAGACAGATTCTCCCGGGACTGCGGGCAGCTTCTCCAGGGCTGGCTTCAGTCATACGCACCTTGGCCCAGCTTTGTCAGGATGGACGTCCAAAAGAACTCAGATCTAATTAACATATTACCCTTTTATTAGTATAGATAGATGATTCTAAAGGAGTTTTTGCTCTTTACATTAAAATGGCTGAGAAGTTTTTTAGAGTTGTCATTTTATATAATTTTTATTTCTACCAACATGTACTCACCCTCTTTCTATATAATAATAACTAATAATAATAATAATAATAATAATAATAATAATGGAATGCTTCCATTTACTGGCAAGAATGTTATGACTATGCAGACCAAAGATTGAGGGAGGCTAGGTTCTCCTGGGTAGATAGATAAGCAGGGCAGCGAGGCCAGCTGTGGGGCCTTCACCTTGAGGGCACTGGCTGAACCACACTTGAGCAGCAGTTTCCAGAAACTCAAAGGACAACAGATAAAGTTGAAGGCTGGACCAAGGCGGGAAGTCTAACTAGAGACTTCCAATGAAGGTGGGACCGCAAAGGGCAACAGCCTTTTAGAAGAAAGTGAAAATCATTCATCTCCCACTCCTAGATACCAGCCAAGTAAATTGTCTGTGTCAAACCTTAAAACCCTAGTGCTAAGTGAAAAGGGGAGAGGAAAAAAAAAGAAAAAAAAAACCTTTCCCCTAATGATTTAAAAACACTAGGCAATTAGAAGGAACAAACTACGTATGAACACAACAATGTAGATGAATTTCAAAAACATTATGCAGAGAATTCAAAACCACAGGATGGCCTTCACTGGGCTTTACAAGCTAAAGTCTCACTATTTGCATGCCTCAATAAACCGCAGGCCAATAAGGTAGTTTAAAGCCGTCCCAGGTTGATAGTGCCCGTGACCAGAGGTAAGCAAACTATTTTAGGTGAAAGGTCAGAGTAAATAATTTAGACTTTGAGGGCATCCAGTCACTGTTACAACTACTCAGCTCTGCTGTGGTGGTGCAAAACCAAACAGACCATGTGCTAACAAAGGCATGTGGCTGTCTTCCAACATAGTTTTGTTTACAAAAACAGGCAGAGGGCAGGAATCAGCAATCTGTGATTGGCCCAAATGAAGATAAAATTCTTTGGATGACCTATCATTATGAAAATTCTCTAAACACACAAAGAAATAAAACCCCATCAATGATAAGCCACAGGGGGGAAAAGACCCTGAAAAGGTGTAAGATTTAGAAATAGGTGGGAAAAATACAAAATCGATACTCCTAAGATGCTTCAAAACTTACTTAAGAGTAAGCACATTTGAAAAAGAATCAGATATAACTCATATAAATGAGCAATATAAAAATTGAAATAAAAAACTCAATGAAGAGATGTAGCAGCAGATTAGATAGAACTAAAGAGAGAATTAGTGAAATGGTAAGACTGAAGTTGATCTAGAAAGAAGTTTAGAGCTGCAAAGAAATGGAGGCGGAAGGCTGGGCAGGGAGCGGTGGAGGGTTGAGAAACGAAGGAAAAAAATTCATGGACACAGACCACAGTGTGATGATTGCCAGAGGGAAGGAGGTTTGGGGGAAATGGAGAGGGCTATAGTGGGGGATAAATGGTAATGAATGGAGACTTCACTTGGGGTGGTGTACAGAGTGTGTTGTAGAATTGTTCACCTGAAACCTGTGTAATTGTTAACCAGTGTCACCCCAATCAATTCAATAAAAAGGAGGGGAAAAAAGATATCAACAAAATGACCAAAGTACATGTGCACTGGAGATATAATGGCAAATTACCAAGTTGGATATGCTTTGGCAAGTCTGCTTATATAGGAAAACTTTCCTCAGGACTATTCTTTGCACCAAACTGTGATCCAGAACTATTTCCCTGTGCTCTGAGTATATTTACTGTTTCATACATGGCTGCTCATCTGATCTCAGAATGTGCCAGGACATTTCATAAGCCCGGGAATTCCTAAAACCAGTATCTACAAACAGAACCAGGACAAAGAATTGAGATTTCGATAAATGAATCTGTGCAAAAGGTTAGATGAAAGGTCTTATCTAATGCTATTTTTCTACCCAATCCTGCATATCCTTGATATCCCATTACCGTTACAGAAGACCCAGGAATACTAAACTCTAGGAACAATATTTCTAAAGTGGGTATAAATAATATAAAAAAGGCAAATGCAAAAAAAAAAAAAGGAGTTCTAAGGAGTATAAGCTAAATCTCAACAGTATTTATTTACTAAAAACATGTTTTCAGTAACATGGCAATTTCTCAAACAACTTGAAAACTAGCTATGTGAGCAAAGACATACAAAAGTTCTGAGTAAGCCTGGCTGGCTTGCTCAGTGGTTGAGCATCAATCAACCTATGAACCAGGAAGTCACGGTTTGATTCCCCGTCAGGTCACATGCCCGGGTTACGGGCTGCATCCCCAGTGTGGGTTGTGCAGGAGACAGCCGATCAATGATTCTTTCTCATTTTTTATGTTTCTGTCTCTTTCTCTCTTTCCCTTCCTCTCTGAAATGAATAAAAATATATTTGGGGGGAAAAAGTTCTGATTTAAATAGCATGACATTTTCCAGTGAATACACAATAGCATACTGCTTTCACAGTGCTCTTGGAAAGATATGTTTTATCAGTGTCCAAACAAAACAGACTTGCCAAAGCATATTCAACTTGGTGCTTTGTCATTATCCATTAAAGCTCTCTTGGAGAAAAGAAGAAAAAAGGAACTCTTCTTTCTGAGAAAAAATAAATAAGACAATTAGTTACCATATATATACACTGAATGGCCAGATTATTATGATCTCTGAAGGTATAATAATCTGGCCACTCAGTGTATATGAATTTGTGCATGGGTGGGGTCCAGCCAGCCTGGCCAGGGGGAGGGGACATGGGCAGTTGGCCGGCCTGCCTGATGGTCAAACTCCTGGTCAGGGGGACAAATTGCATATTAGCCTTTTATTATATAGAATATATACTGAGTGGCCAGTTATGCATTCAGAGATCATAATATCTGGCCACTCAGTGTACATGGTATATATATAATAAAAGCATAATATGCAAATTCACCAAACAACAGAACAACTGTCCAGACGACCATGTTACAACACACACTGGTGCTAGGCCAGCCAAGGCGGGTGTGATGCAATTGGTCTGGGGGCCCCACAATCACCCCACAGAAGGAGGCCCAGGCCACCCTCTGTACGGCGATCCATCATGAAGCCCCAGTTGGGTGGATAGGGCCTCCCTCTGCTGAATGATTAATCAGAGAGCCCCTGCAATCTATCACCCTGCAGAGGGAGGCCCAGCCACCCAGCCAGCAGCCACAGAGGAAGGCCCAGGCCACTGGCCAGTGACACTGTAGCAGGTGTATGGAGCTGACCAGCAATCGC
Organism: Antrozous pallidus; assembly: GCA_027563665.1. NCBI lineage: Eukaryota > Metazoa > Chordata > Mammalia > Chiroptera > Vespertilionidae > Antrozous > Antrozous pallidus. The sequence continues at coordinate 67,767,604 of CM050511.1, forward strand.
CCTGCAGAGGAAGGCCCAGGCCAGCCAAGTGATGGCACTCCACACCTGTCGAGGAAAGTGGTGGAGGAGAGGGAGACAGCACCATACAGATAGAAAGCAGTGCAGGGCCAGCTGCTAGCAGCCAGGGGGAAGGAAAACCCTGACAGGTCTTGATTGCCAGGCAGGCCTAGATGAAGGTTGGGGGGATGAGAATAGCAGAGTAACTAACCAGGAAGATAGCCTATTTGCAAATTTTCCTTTGGGATCAAATCCATGTAACTAGATAAGAATCTATTCTGATAATGCTGTGCCAGGCTAACCTATAGTCAATTAAGAGATAGTTGCCTGAGTTCACTAGTGAAATAACTGAGGTCTGTGACTCTGCTCAAAACGGAGTCCACAGGGTCAGAGTCCAGATAATCAGGCCAAACTGAAAGAAGAAAACAATCAAAAACCAGGAGCTCATGCTCTCGTTTCTCAGATGTTCCAGTCCAATGAAGTCTATGTCACTGAAATAAAAAAAACAATCATTGTTTGTAAGAAAAAAAATCTAACTTACTCAAAACCGAAAGATGATAGAGGTGAGGGGAAAATAATACAAAACACACTTAGAAATATAGAATTTATTTATGTTCACCATAAGGTAGTTTCACATTCTATACATGTGACCAGGAGAGATATAATACTCTCTGAGTTTAACATGGCATTATATTGCTATCAAACATTGCTTATACTGTGCGTCAAAAATCACTTATTTTTTCCCTTTACAAAATTTAAGGCTCAGTTTCCAAAAGATCATTTTACCACTTATTTTTCTGTTTAAGAAACTGGAAAAATTCTGAAACGAACTATAAAGTGGTGGAGGGTGAGGGGCAGTGACACACATCACTCATTCATACTCCTGCTGAAGACATTAAATGTGATTTTTGTTGTTATTGTAAAAGGCTCCTCATATTTGAAATGTGTTTGGTTACAGTAGATGAGAGAGGTACTAGGTGCAGATTTTTAGCACATAAACCAGGAAAACTAAAAACGTTATCACTAGTTGCTGGCTAAATGTATTTATTGGCAACATGCCTGCATATAACACACTCACACAGTAACTTGGACTCACTTCTCTTTGGTAAAGCTCACCAAATGGTATTTCTCTCCTAACACACTAGTAAAAAGTATTAACGTTGCCTTTGGGATTTCAAGTCAGATGGCCACGGAGTTGTCTTTCTCCTAAATACTGTCTTCCATCTTTCTTTTCAGGCTTTCAGGAGAACATAACCATGATGGTAACCTCACCCTGCTATTTAAGAGACTAAAGGAAGAGGTAAAAAATGGCATGAGAAAGCTAATCAGAAAAAAGAGTTTGGGATGTTTTTTGAGATTGATCATATCGGTGACTCCAAACACAAGAGTTCCAAAAGTGTTTCTGAAGTACTTTTTTCCTGTAAAAGTATTTCATTCAATGGCATAATCATCTTACAGAAGGCAGAATCTGTTTAAACTCAATTAACTCCCTAACAATCCAGGATGCTAAAGCTAGAACAGCAACAACAAAAGGACACCGAAGGGTTCTGCCTCTTGCATAAAAAGGTTAGAGACAATCATCCAGTAGAAAAGATTTACAATAAAAAAACAAACAATAAAACAAAACAATGCCCCCCAACACACACACACACACACACACACACACACACACACACACACACACACTCCATTCTAAGGGCTAGTCTGAGAAGCCAAGTTTTATCTCGAGTGGCAATCAGTCTGACTCAGAGTTGAGAGATCCATTGCCAACAATCATCTTGCTGTAGTTCTTCTGCTGCTCTTCCTTATAAGTGTCCTTCACCTTTTCTCTCTTCAGCCCACCATCCCTGGGAATAGAAAGGCAAACAAATAAAAGACACTCCTAGCAATGATGTAAAAGGGTTACCTATTAATACATGCTGCATTGTTTGCCATGATGCTTACAGCAATGGGACAAAGAACATAATGACCCAGATTCCAATCTCTGCTTTATCACTGACCAGAGATGTGTTCCTGTGAGGGAGGAACAATCACTCTGAGGCATGGTTAAAATGTCTTCACTCAGTTTCTTCTTTAAGGCTGATGAACTCAATATGCAGACTCTCTAGTAAAACTAGAATTGCTTACCTATCTTTTTCCCCAAGGAAATCAAAATATTGTTGTTGTTCTCATCTAATTGGCCCCTGTCTTACTAGAAAACCATATAGACAATCTATTATAATAAAAGCTTAATATCCTAATTAGATCGAATGTCCTTCCGGACAAAGCCAGGGCTGTGAGGGAACCCCAGGTCCCGGGTGCCAGAGAAAAGCTAGTGCTGGCAGCTGGGGGAAAGAAGACCTACTCTTGCATGAATTTCATGCACCAGGCCTCTAGTTTAAAATATTCACATAAGAAATGGTCAGGGTACTGAATAGGTACAAAGTAAATTCCTTAAAGAGAAACCATTACTCAAATCTTAGCCTATGTCTACTAAGTTGTATTTTAATCCACAGCACTATATTTGAAGCATGTATAATCTTCTGTATTCCAAAACAGACTCAGGATAAAACAAAATAATAGTAAGTTGCATTCAACTGGTAGGTAGTGCCTACATAAGCAGCATTCCTTAGCTCAGAGCCTGGAATCTTTGAACTCTCTCCAGGGTGATGAAAACACAAACCTGCCCCAGTTATTAAGACTCTGTGCGTGCCTTTCCTTCTTTGGAGAACACAAAGGAACAACAAACTGTACGAGTTGGGAGGAGACTGGAGTATCAGGGGCCATTCTCCCTCCTAATCAAATGTTTTTCATTTCAACTCCTGGGAGGGCATCAACTGAGAACTTGCTTACTTTATACTGTGCCTGTTTAACTTTAACCCAGTTAAGCACAAATGCTTACCAAGTGCTCCCTGATAATGATGAATAAATCACAGGTTAGCCAGTGAACTTAATGCCATGAAGACAGAACCTGACCTATAAGCAGATGCCTGTCTGAGCCCTCCCCAATACTCTAGCCTCTAGAGTCAAACCTAAGCCAGTATGCCAGTAAGTCCTCAACTTAAGAATACACAGTGGGCCACAAATCCTCCAGGGATCAGCTATAAAAAATATTTCCAAGGGAAAAAAAGTTATCTTCAGGCCCCCAAAATTGCCCACAAAAGTCTCTTCTATCTAAATGAACTGCCTCGAACCATTGCACTTACGTGAACTCTGAATGGTAAGAACTGGGGAAGGGAGGGAGAGACCCAAGAAAGGCCATTCCTTCTTTCCTGAGGTCCAGGCCAAAAATGGCAAAATATGAAGTTAGCAACATTTGCCCTTGAGCACACTGACACTGTTTTTATGAAATTCTCCTTCCCAAGCACCCAGTAAACCTCACACTGCCCTAAGCACCCAGCTGTGACTTGCCACCCCTATAGACTTCAAAGTTATGCCCAGTTCCCCTTTGCAATGACAGCAGACCTTGGTTATTAAGACAGGCAGCAGCCATATTTAAAAGCCAGTTTAAGATGATAGAATTAAGTTTTCATTTAATCTAGGATAAAACTGACCCAGATATGCTAATTTAGGCCTGATAGGTAGATGACAAACACATCTGGAAATGTAGTGAGTCTATTTTCTTTTCAAAGAAAAGGCTAGGTCAGTGGTCGGCAAACTGTGGCTCTCGAGCCACATGCGGCTCATTGGCCCCTTGAGTGTGGCTCGTCCACAGAATACCACAGCCTGGGCAAGTCTTTTGGAGAAGTGGCGTTAGAAGAAGTTTAAGTTTAAACAAATTTGGCCCTCAAAAGAAATTTCAATCGTTGTACTGTTGATATTTGACTCTGTTGACTAATGAGTTTGTCAACCACTGAGCTAGGTAATTAAAATAACCTTTTATTATAAAATTGCTATGGTCTGATAAAAGGAAATTGAAAAATTCTGAGAATCATTTCCAACAGGTTTCATTTAAGTTAATATGATGGGAGTCTATCCCGGGGCTGACTCCTCTTGGCTGTTTTTGTCTCTCAAAGCTTGCTTGCTTTCTTTCCTTTCTGAGGCTACTGAGTCAAAGCTCTAAGCTTTTCATAATGGCTTCAGGACAGGAGTAGGGCTGGGATTTCAGGTAAGAGGAAAGGAGAAAAGTTCAGAAAACAATGAACAAGGAAGCCAGTTAGTTATACAATGAACATGAACTCTTAGGGCATTTGTAAATTAAATCATTGTAAACTAGGGCATTGGGAAGCCTGTCTCTTCATGATGTTTCATTTATTCCAGCTTAGATAGCAAAATACAAATGTTAGTCTTAACCCATCTTAGCCCTAGGGCCGGTCAGTTGCCTTGAATCAAGAAATCAAACTCTGGCCCAGCTGGTAAGGCTCCATGATTGAGCATCCACCATGAACCAGGAGGTCACGGTTTGATTCCCAGCTGGGACAGATGCCTGGGTTTCAGGCTCCAACTCCTGTGGGGTTATGCAGGAGGCAGCTGATCGATGTGTATCTCTTATCATCAATGCTTCCATCTCTCTCTCTCCCTCTCCCTTAAATCAATAAAAACATTAAAGAAAAAAATAATAATAAAATAAAATAAAAAACCTCATACTCTGGGATGGTCAGCCAGGCATTTAATCAGAAACACCATAAGTCTTCAGCTCTCTTGATCTCCCATCAACCTTCTAAGCTTTGTCAATCAGCACAATGAGTTTTCACAGTAAAAATTAGTGGCTTGTTAATTAGCATAATTAGTGACATGTCCAACTTCTAGTCTGTGCTCTAAGGACATGGATGTGTCATGTCCTTCTTGCTTTAGTTCCTCCCTGCTAGGCATCTGCTGAACACACTGAGCAGAGCTGGGCAACCATAAAATACAAGTGCATTGAGGGTGGTAGAGTGACAACACAGCATGAGCGGGAAGGAAAAGGAAAAACTTGTGTTTAAGCCACTGTTATGTTGTATGAACCCTTGTCACTGTCAGCTAAACCTTCAGCTAACTAGCATAATAAATAACATTATTAAAGTGTTTTTAATTTTTTAAAAAGTGGTAGTACTTCTGAAAAATTTCTTACCAGGGAAGCTCAGTCAATCCTCCTTGTCTAGCAATAGCAGACTTAACCCTATTAGCAAACTGGACTGCATCTTCTCCTTCCTGGGGGGAAAAAATTACAAGTATATCCTGGGTACACAGTTTTCAAAACATGCCTTAAAATATCTCAAAATAATTTAAATATCTTTAAATATCTCAAAATAGATTTACTTTAAAATAAAGATTCACATTTTAGCTCAAATATGTTTGAGTCTCAATCACAGAAAATATCATTCATTTTATTAAGACAATGCAGTGCTAGAAAGACTCTGTAAATTAGGAGTAGAAGGGAATTTCCTTAATTTCATAAAATATATCTATAATGGAAAAAAGAGACAATGCAGTACATTGTTGTTTCATTTTTTTTAACCAGGTGTACATATTTATTATGCACTCTATTAGTCTTATCCAAGATGCACCATTCCATAATACCTGTAGGCCCAATAAACTAACAGCAATTATAAAAATTATTATGAAAAATAGTCCCTGAATATAAAGTGGCCTAATCTGAAGAGAACTACATTTTTTAAAGAAAGACTTTCGCAATTTATTTATATACATATATTTATATTTTATCGACTTTTAGAGAAAGAGGGAGAGGGAATAGGTGGAGAGAAAGAGAGAGAAAAACATTGATCTGCTGCTTCCTGCACACCCACTACTGGGGATCAAGCCAGCAACCTGGGCATGTGCCCTGACGGGAATCTAGCTGGCAAGCTTTTGGTGCACAGATGATGCCTAACCAATTGAGCCACGCCTACCAAAGCCAAAAAAAAACTACTTTTTTTTTTAAATGACTCATTTTCTTGAGAAAGCAGAAAGGCAGTCCAGGTCTAGCTGATGTGAGGAAGGGAAAACATCCACGTTTTCAGGTAAAGATTTTCTCATTTTTATCTAATTAAAGCCCCAAAGACCAACTATTGTTTTCTGTGGCCTACCTCTCTGGTCATGGGAGGCAAGTACCACACGTCACAGACGATGGCCCAGCTGGTCATTATCCGAAGCAGGTAGCTCACCATGTTGTATTTACTACTATTCCAAAAGGCATCACCAAACTGAGGGTTATACTGAGAAAAAGAAAAGAAAACACGTCACAGTTATGAATTGGCTTCTCTTATCCAAGTCAATGCTTTCGAGGTGGCAGGCCCAACCTCTCTATAAGATTCAAAAAAAGAGAGAAGTTTCTTTGCTTGACAGAAATGGAAGTAAACCAGTCCAGCAAACTCCTCTGACCACAGCCCAGAGCACTGCAACAAGAGGCAGACTGACTCTTTTTTTATTTTTAAGAGTTTATTTGAGCCAGACTGATGACATAAGCCAGGTACATGACCCTTAAATGTCTATCACCCCACTTAACTGGAAGGTGGGTAAAAATAGGGACAATATCTGTTTTGATCATCACTGACTATTTGCTCAGTATTGAGGCTTTGGCCTGGCCTGAAGTTCCCTGGTACATATCCTATCCATATCCATAGGGAGAGAATGATCAAGCAAATCAGGCAAAATGTCAACAACTGGTGAATCTGAGTAAAGTATATACAACTGCTCCTTATTCTCACCAATTTTTAATTATCAAGTAACTAAGTGCCCTTTTCTGAAGGAAAGAGGGGACTCTGTTTTACCTTAATTGCAACTGGATATATGGTTCCTCCAATTTCAAAGCTTCCCTTTTTAAACATCATAACTGAAGTATTATTGATACAAGTTCCTGCAGGAAAATGGGGGGGGGGGGGAGTGGTTATTAAAAGGAATTACTTTTATATAAAATAATTTAAATTACTCAAATCATACCAAAATTACAGACATTTTACTACCACTTCACAAATTGATTCTTGTTTAAGTAGTAATTTGATAGTGCCAAGCTGATCTCATAAGAAACTTTTACTTTATTTTTGAATACTTTAGAGATACAACTTCTTCACAACAGGTAATAATTTCAACACATTTAAAATAAGGACCTTTGAAAAGTTATGAACAATACCTTCCTAAATTCATTACCCAGAAATAACTTTTAAGATTCAAAAGGTATGACTTCTAGCAAATCTCAAAAGAAAGCAGGGAATTACTAGTTCAAAGAAAGTCATTCCATGCCCATAGGACAACAGATGTAGGCTAAAAATGCCAATTCCAGGACAATCCAAATCCTCATACACTTTTGGTGCTTATTATTAACTATAACTTGGTAAGCAGTCTTTCTCTTACCTTCAGGAAAGATTAATATGGGTAATTTTTTCTTATCAGCAATGTGTTCTTGTAGTCTATGAAGAAAAACAAAGGATCAAAATTCTATCTATAAACAGAGAGAGAGGGGGATCCTCTTTGATATTCTCTACACTCTACTATCACAAATATATAGAAAAGCAATTAAGGAGAAAAGAAACCAGTTATAAGTTAGGAAAATAAATTCAAGTGGGTCCCTTTCTAAAAAAGTGTAAGGATAGCTGCACTAGTTCAGTTTCTCTCAAAGTGGGTGATTGGCAGTGTCTTCTGCCCAGTCTTTAAAAACAACTGTTGAGCTGAAACTGGTTTGGCTCAGTGGATAAAGCATCAGCTGCGGACTGAAAGGTCCCAGGTTCGATTCGGGTCAAGGGCATGTACCTTGGCTGCAGGCACATCTCCAGTAGCGGGTGTGCAGGAAGCAGCTAATTGATGTTTCTCTCTCATCAATGTTTCTGACTTTCTGTCCCTCTCCCTTCCTCTCAGTAAAAAATCAATAAATTTTTTTTTTAATGTTGGGCAGACATATGACAGGAGCTCTGGAGTCCCTGTCATGAGCTTTGTGCCCTTTCTTCTATACCTTTATCACTCCATCTGAAAAATGGAGATATTGATTGCTGGACCTGTCTACCTATGGCCATTAAGTGTAGAACATTCCTTAAGTGGATCAGGCTGAACTTTCCTAGGAAACATGACCATAATAAAGCCTGTAAATTCTTCCAGGCTTAGATTCTGTCCTCCCTGCAGCCAGCCCTGTATTCCAACTGTTCATCAGAAGCTAGTAAAGCTGAATAGGCACCAGAGTGGCCCACTGCTAAATAACCTCCCCCTGCTATCCTCCATCTAGAGGGTAGTTATTCTAACAGATTTCAATAAGTAGGTTTCATTTTATCCTTAAGAGCATGGCTCACCTTCATGCTTATAGAAGCAATGACCAGAGTCCCTTCAGTTAAAGGCCTCAGGCAAAAAAGTGTTTCCCCAAAAAGGTTTCTGGTAGCTCATCTCTATCCCAAGTCCCAGAGGGACTTACCCTGTTTCATAAAGAGATTAGCTCTGTCTGTCTCCAGGTAGATTTAAGTGCTAACAGTCTTTCAGCAAACATTAACCTATTAATTTATTAATGTAATCTATTAATTCACAAAATAATTACAAATTATTTAACTCTCTATGTAGTAATTTTTAACTTTGAAAATTCCGTAACTGGACTATACCTAAATCACAACAACATAAACTAATGGGCTTTCTAATCTCATCATATGCCCCATTATTCCTGCGGAATTAAAACTTTTAAACATCTAGCTAAGACAGGAGATGTAACCAGAAAAGGCCTACCATAAATAGAGCTCCATGTTTTAGCTTTAATCTTAGCACTGTTCTGCCCTCTTGGGCAGGAAGGTCAAGATTTATCAGATTTTATGCTATGCCAATGGGTGGTGAGTATTGTCACTGCTTACCTCTTAATAACCAGGTGTCGATCCCTCATTTCTGAGCGTTCAAACCAGACATGTGGGCAAGCCTTAACCATAGCTCTCTGAATAATTCCCATCAATCCACCATGAACCTGGCCAACCTAGAAATACCATCAGAAAAAGAAAAAATGTAAATGTAAAGGCACAGTTATTCAAAGAAAATGTGTGTGTGTGTGTGTGTGTGTGTGTGTGTGTGTGTGTGTGTGTTTAAGTAGGAGTAAGTTCCTGTTCCCCAGTAGAAAAGATCAATCTCCTTCTACTGACTAAAGCTATTAGCCTATACAAAGGACATGAATAGCCAAATATAAGCAAAAGGTGTTCTTTGATAGCACCTTTGAATTTTAAGCTATGTTGCTATAATAGCTATACTATATGTTTAAAAAGTAGAGTAGTCAAGATAAGAGAAATTCAAATTAAAACTATACTGAAATACCATTCCTCGCCTATCAGATTAAAAAAGAACCAAAGCTTGACAATGTACTCTAAACCAAGGCTATGGGAAAAGGGCACTCTCGTACATTGCTTGGGATGGGGGAGATAATAACACCCATGGAAGGAAATTTTGCAATACCTTATCAAAACTGCATATATATTTATCTTTCAACTCAATAATTCTACTTCTAGAAACTTATCCAGAAGATAGATCATTTCACTCCAACAAAGTGAAAATACATGTGCACAAGGTTGAAGTGGCTTCCTTCAAATGCCTCCCCAGAAAAGTACACCCAATGGAGTGCTACTATACATCTGTGACAAGAAAAAGGTTAAACTCTACGACTGATAAATGACTTCCATGAGACATTATTAAATGGAAAAAAAGCAACCCTCAAAGAACCAATATAGTATATTACTTTTTGTATGAGACAGAAGGGGAAATATGCAAATATATTTGTTTACCTCTACAAAAATAAAGAATATCCAAAAACAATGAAATTGGAATCTTACAAGGGTAGAAAGGAATTGGGTAGAATGGAAGGAATAGGGTAGTATGCCTTTAAACAAAAATGTCTTGACATTTGGAAACATATTACTGTCTTACATATTCAAAAATTAAATCAACAAGGATGGGACTAGAAAACTGAGAGCAAATGAACCCAACTGTATCTCAAGTGAATAAAAGAACAATGCTGAAGCAAAGTGGGGGGGAAGGGCGCATGGGAATCCAAGAAATTTATAAAGACAGTATTTGACCACACCTCCTCATCTTGGATGGGGTACCAAGAACTGCAAAATACCCTGAATTATTCTTACATTTGTTTCTTGTAGTAAAATAGGTGAAGCAATTCTGAAACAATTTTGGATGTATTATAGAATTGAGAAAATGAGTTGATATTTTTGGGAAACAGAACATTCACAGTGGAAAAAAGAAGATGAAATACAGATTGGGGAAAGTAAGGAAGAACCTTAAAAATTGGATAAATTTGTATAAACTCATATAGCTAATATTATATCAATAAGAATTAGGAATTTTAAGTATAAATATATTAAAATATAAATATTTTACATGCATTTTTATAAAGAAAGCCAATGTATGAGAATGCAAATAATAAAGCAAATAGGCCAAGTATTACCAATACGTAAATGTGGATAAAGGACACATGGATGTTGTATGTAACATTTTTATTATTTCAACTTCTATTTAAGTTGGAAAATATTTCTAAATTTTTTTTTTAAGTAGAGATCTTTGCTTAGGAGGGGGAAAAAAACCTTTGAAAAGACACTGAGATGGGATCTTGAACATTCTTCAAATACATAGTTTGTATTTAGCCAAAAGAAACCAAGTATGACCTCTGGAGGCTAGCAGTAGTTTCCTCCCTCCATTCCCCCACTTCTCCACCCCCCACCCCCCGCCTCTAATTGAAATCCAAATGGCTTCAAGTTTCTATCATTCAACACATTCGAAAGTTCATAAGTACTATGCTTTTCTAAACCTTGACTAATATCATGATTGCAACTATGCATGATCAAAAAGCACAGGAAATGCCAACAAAATTCTGAGGCCTTCAGTCACAAATGAGCCATGCTCAACTCTTGTCGACAAAGACACTGGATGAATATGGTCTCAGAAACACAAAACCGTGATTAGATAAGTTGGTTAAAATGCCTAAATCTCTCTTTCTTATCTATAACAAAATGTCAACTCTAACTTCACTGAATTACAGGGAAGGTAAAATATAATGGATGTGAAAGTGTCTATCCACATAAATGCAAGCAGTTATTATAGACTCCCAGAAAGAACTATGCTGACGGGGGGGCGGGGGGGAGAGGGGGGCACACGTCTATCAAGAGTTGTTAACTTGAGACTCCTTGGAAGGGCTTTCTGGAGATCCACAAACATCTTGAAATTAGATGCAGAATTATGTTTGTATGATGCACAAGTATGCTGTTGTTGTAATTTATTTTCCTTTAAAAAATTACATAACTATTAACTGATTCCTAACCTGAAAAAGGTTAAGAACTACTAATTCCTAAAAATCTTTGCAGAAAGTTGGTTAATGCTCCCTTATATTCAGAGAGAACCCAATGACTTAGTGAAATTTAGCAATGTATTATTTAGATCTGAAATCCTGTTTTAGACAGATTAAAATACCTACCAATAAGTGAGGAGTTTTTCAAAACCCCCTCAGGGATTGTATAACCTGTGTACAGTCAAATATCACACATGTGCCAAACTCCCACTCTCCTACCTACAGCAGACAATGAACAGTGGCTTCCTTCAAATGCCTCCCCAGAAAAGTACATCAACCATGACTGTCAGTCATAGGAGCTGGGAAGTGGAAAAAAAAAAAAATCCATGTGCTCTTCCTGAAGCCCAAGCCACTACCACCAAGGGAAATGAAAAGAGGATTCCCTGAGACTGTGGGTTATGAGGTTTGTGTAGGCTTTCTTTTCTCTTTATTTTAGGGCGATAGACAAGAACTGAAAAAGACAATGTGGTATAAATATTTGCCTTTCTTGTTTAATCTTTATTAAAGGGATTGTTTGTTTGTTTGTTTGTTTGTTTGTTTTAAATTGCATAAGACTCCCTGAAGGAAGGCAGAACTAACCTGGCTGGTAAGGGATTTTCACAGATCTAAGGAAGAAGACTTGAATCTCTGAAAATGTTATTAAAACATCGTAGGGATTTTAGAAGCAAGATGGAATTAACTTGATAAAGTCCTATCAAACTCAAATGTGTCTGCATTTCAGTAAGTTAAATTTTACTTAAATGTAATATTTTTTCTTTCTTTTTCTTACACTATATGTTCATGTAAATAATGTGTACATCATATAGCTACAGTAGTATAACCCAGTCACTTTCTAATATAAAACTTTCTGATTTGTGCTCAAATAAATTTAAAATTTGAGCAAGCCACAAAACATGGAACTACTTGAAATATCAATAAGCTGCTCTTACCATAGCATAGCATCCATCCGTTGTTAAGATCAAAACATCTATTGGGGAGGTATGGTTGGCAACACAAATGCCTCCCTTCTGGGGTCTGTACTGCCTGCAATCACAAACAATGGTAAATACTAATCCTTGAAAAATGGCCACTATTTAGCAGAACAGCACGTAAAGATTCATCCTATTTTGTTTTAAAAATTCCATTAAAAAAATAAAATTCGTAGTATATGGGCCCACCTTAAAAAGGTTATCTCTGGGGGTCTATCTGATTTAAACAGTGGTGAATGGGATTGGACAAGAGTATAGGAAAAAGAACCTCTGACTTTCCTTTTATATAATTTATGTTGTTTTTTATAATGGTCAGATTTTCCTTGTATGATGAAAATATAATTTTAAAATATTAGACTGAATTACAAAGATTCTATCATTTTAATAAATTTTGTGATAAGTTTCATTTATCTTAAGCATTTTCCTGTTATTTCCATCTTCATGGCATCACTTTTAGAGCCTTTACAGTGATCCACAGAGTAAATTTCCTCTTGGTTCCTTTCTACCTTCTAACCCTCTAAAACAGAAATTGGCAAACTTTTCTTATCACAGGCCAGGGAGTAAATACTTAAAGCTTTGAAAGCCAGCCAATCCTTGTCAAAACTATAGGACTCTGCTACTTTGGCACAAGGCAACCACAGATAATATGTAAATGAATAAGCATGGCTGTGGTTCACTAAAACTTTATTTACAGAAAACAGATGGTGGGACACATTTTGCCTACGGGCCCATAGCTTCATTTGCTGACCTCTGTCTTAGAGTTCAACCAGTACTGGTCACTAACGAAGCAAAGCAATTTTCTTTGGTTCCATGCAGAAAAGAAAGGGAACCAAATGCATAACAACTTTAGCATATTTTCCTTAAAATGAGAAGCAATTCTGTAAAAAGTTATGAATTCCTTTCTATGAAATTAAAGCACCTTTCCTGTGGAAGTTATCTCCTCAGCTCACATTTCTTCCAAAGCATTTTCTCTTACACCTCACCCCAAAACTTACAGCTCAATTGCAAAATCATATAATTTTAGAAACTGAAGGGACCTTTTATGTTGGTGGCACATGGGAAAGCCAAATAATAAACTGTTTCCCTTCCACAAATGAAATAGAAGGATCCAGTCACTAAAAAATTAGAGGCTTGTTCTAGAACATTTAAAACAATGATGTTAAATGTAAGAAAAAAATAAAGGCAAAAGTTAGCAATCAAAATTCCTCTCATTTAGCTTATAACTTCAATTAGCTACTGTTTTCCTCTACAACTAAGGGTAAGGGAAGCAGAATGTTGGGGTCCGTGTGAAGGCTCAGTCATGGAATTTTAGAAGGGGCAAGAGTGAGAACACAGAGTAGGTCTCCAGATTCCAAGTCTGGTCCTCCTTCAACCACACTAAAGTCCTGTTACCTTCACCACTGTTTAAGTCAGACATACCTCATTCAAAATCTGACTCCCACTTACTATGCAGCCCCAGACAACCAATCCCAGAGCCCCCATTTCTTCACTTGTCAAACAGGATAACAGCGCCTCTCAGAGGGAAGACCTCGAGAAGGACAAGCCTGCCCTGCACACCACAAATGCCCAATGACCAAGTGTCCTTACATGTTTATTGGCATGTCCCTTTTGCAAACAGATTGCTTTTTTTTAAGAGTTTTGTGCGTGGTTATGTCTCTAACACTCTACGAGGTAGGATGAACACACAGGAAGTCCTCTCATTTCACCTGTCCATCACGCACTGACCTGGCCTAGAGAAAGCCAGGCCCGAAGCCAGCAGACACTCACCTGTTGTGATAATGAATGGTCCCAGAGAGGGACCGCACACAGATCCGGCAGCAGGTCAGGTGAACCAGCTCACTGAGCCAGTTTTTGAAGCTGAAGGAAAGAAAAAACATTTTATTGTAGTTCTGGGCACTCCTAGGAAATAATACAATAAAAGCCTTAACGTGCTCCTTCACAGCAGCAGCCTGTGCTCTGAAACACAAGCACAGTTCAATTCTCATCGTTTCACTGAGGCACTTAGGACAAAATGCTAAAGGAAAATAGCCCCCTCCCGACTCCACTCTCCCCATAAGTTTCTGATCAAGATAAGCTGAAGCTGCTTTGGTCTCAGCCTTATGAGGCTGACAATATTATATGACTCTCACTTTCCTTAAGTTCCTCAGTCATTTCTTTCTTCTCTTTCTTCCCCCTTTGAAAATACAACTTCTTGGGACTTATATGAAAGTATGTTTGAAAGTCAAATCAAGAATACGAAGTAAGCAGGATTTTAACAAGTGTGTTGAAGCCATAAATTTGATACTGTACATAGGAATTCAACAAATATTCTCTTTGTGGACATAGTAAGAAGAGTACAATCCTATTTTCGGCTGGAGAAAGGAAACATGTCACCTGCTGTCCGGAAGCTGCCCAACCATTGTGGTTCCAATAACCAACAAGCTGATCCCAATGAAAGCCAAGGTAACCCTGAGAACGAGAAGGGGATGCAAAAGTTTAGTTGAGTAGTAGGGGTAAAGGAAAATAACCTGAAAGTTCACAAATAATAAAATTGTGGATAATGGTGGAGCATCCATGCTATGGGATACGGTGCAGCCATAAAAACTGGGTAAATCTATAGATTCTGACATGGTCCTTGTATATTTTGAGAGGGAAAAAAAAGCAAAGTTTCAAAACAATGTACACAGAGAAGGCCTGGAAATCGAGTCACAAACCATCAAGTTCAATCTACGTAATTATTAAGAGTGTCAAGTGGGCTTGTGAAGGGAACAAATTAAAAGTCTTGACCATGTACTTTATTATTTTAATTTTTAAGTTACTCTGAACTATTTTATATTAATACATAGTAACTTCTATACAAAATAGTTTTGTGTTGTATAAAGGAGTCATTTCAGGTTGAAAGTAGTCATTGTGTTTTGTTCAGGGTACTCTGGTGTGGTGTGATAAGGTTGTAGAAGAAAATATCTTGCAAAGGTCTGAAAATCACTTGGTTTTCCTGGATTTTTTAATGATAGGTGAGCAAAAGAATACAATTCAACATTTTCTTAAAGGTATTTAAAATTTATAACAGATGGCAAAATAAGTTATACTTACGGGCTCATTCATAATAAGAACTCCAAATTATATATTCCTCAATACAAACCTAATGGTTGTTCTTTTGGACAGTTCAAGATAACTTGAAAGTTAGCAAACAAGATGACTGACAATATTTTAAATCTCCACAGACACTTTTTCATTTTTGAAAAGTGCTTTTATATATTTCAGTAACTTCAAAAATAACCTCATTTTAGAAATTAAATAGAATTACTCAAAAAGAAAAAGTTGAGTTTTATAATCTTTCAGAATAAATGGGTTTCCTCATAAACACCTTATAAGGGTATTAAAGTCTTGGTTTAACACCTTTTTGTTGTGTTGTTGCTATTCATCTTCACCTGAAGATATTTTTCCATTGCTTTTAAAAAGAGTGAAGACCAACCATCACGGCTCAGTAATTGAGTGTTGACCTATGAAACAGAAGGTCACAGTTCGATTCTGTCAGAGCAAATGCCTGGGTTGCTGGCTTGATCCCTAGTGGGGGGCATGCAGGGGGCAGCCAATCAATGATTCTCTCTCATCATTGATGTTTCTATCTCTCCCTTTTCCTTCCTCTCTGAAATCAATATAATATATATTTAAAATAAATAAAGAGCATGGAAAGGAGGGAAAGAGACAGACAGGGAAACATCAAGATACATTGATTGGTTGCCTCACGCACAAGCCCCTGGGATGAACCTGCAACTGATATAACGCGCCCTTGACCAGGAATCAAACCTGGGACCCTTCAGTGCACAGGCCAAGCTCTATCCACTCAAAATGGCTAGGGTGGTTTAACACTTTTTGACACAGCAATAAGGAGGTCAAATTAAGTTTCCTTTAGTTGCCATATTTTTCTATCAGTCACTGATGATAACTAAATAGCTGTTTTAATCTTAACCATCAATTATGCAAAAGTTTTAAAATGTTTTGCCACTTGCTCTAATGAGAATCACTTGTTCCTACACATTAAATCAGAAAGGGTGACATTCCAACAATTGTGTTCAAACTATTGCAGGGTTTTGTCTGCTAGATTAACAAGCCAGAAAATTCTGTTTTCCAGTCTAAGTGAGCAAACAGGAGAATTCTCTTAGATGACACAAAGTTTTCAGCCACAATCTGTTTATGAGATTTCATTAAGAGCTTTATGGAGCTACAATTCACATATCATAGAATGCACCCATTTAAAATGTACAATCCAGTTGTTTTTGGCATATTCACAGAGTTGTACGACCACCAACACAATCATATTTAGCACAATCTGATTTTTTTTTTAATGCTTACTTTACAGCAATTCCTTCCTTTAAACACCAGTTTTAAAGCAATTCTTTCATAATGAAGAGTATATAATAAGAATGGGAATCTTAATTCTGCCATTTCTTCTTGTTCTTGGAGACTTACATTTCAGGCTTATTTTAAGCCTGGTTTCTTTGCAAGAATCTTTTATATCACTTATCTATTTTGTGAGCATTACTTTAATTTAAACTAGATAATAAAATAATAACACTATTTGCTGAACACCCATAGCAAGTAAAAAGCTAACCAACAATTGAGAGACTCTCAAGACTGTTGTGAAATCCTCACTGCTCTCAATGGCTGCCTGGGATATGGTGCCTGACTAATGGGCCAAGTGAAGATGGAAGAGCTTATCTATATAATCAACTTCACTGAAATTTTATTTCTTTTTAAGAATAAAAACAATAACTGGAAGCTCTAATTATAATAAACTAGAAACTTCCAATAAATAAAAGCTCAAATATTGCCTTCCATAGCATGCCAAATAGGTAGTCTTGGACATCCCCAAGTACATGAACACTACACTGGCTTAAGATTCAAGCAAAAGTGTATGTGAAACCCAGCTGGAATGTGGAGTGTCTCAGCTGGTTAAGTGTCATCCTGTGCACCAAAACATTGCAAGGGCACATACCTGATT
This sequence comes from Antrozous pallidus, assembly GCA_027563665.1. NCBI lineage: Eukaryota > Metazoa > Chordata > Mammalia > Chiroptera > Vespertilionidae > Antrozous > Antrozous pallidus. The sequence continues at coordinate 67,784,753 of CM050511.1, forward strand.
GGGTTCAATTCCTGATTGGGACACATACAAAAGACAACCAATCAATCTCTCTCTCTCTCTCTCTCTCTCTCTCTCTCTCTCTCTCTCTCTCTCTCTCTCTCTCTTCCTTTTCCTCCTTAGCATGTCTTCAGATGAGGATTTAAAACAAAAACAGATGTAATACCCTGAATTTCACTTTGTTTTTAGAGCTGAAATGACTCCCAAAAGACATAACATGCCCCCAATAACTAGTCACTGGCAAACGAGCACAGGAAAACAGAATGAGTTTCTTAGAAATGTGCCTTTGCTTATACTTAATCTTTTGCCTTGTAATAAATCTGAATGAGGCAATATAGGCCACCCTAGGGATGGTAAAGAGGTTTCAACTTATGTATCAATTTTTGTTGGCTGTAGTGACCGCCTAGAAAGCTCTATTGAGAGAATGCCAAGGCCAGGCCCAAGGGAAATGAAGCAAGACAATAAACAGCAATGTATGACTGATACACATGCATACCACCTGCCACCACCATATTAAACAAACTTTAGTCACCTGCACTTCATCCCAATGCCCAGTGTTACCTCTTCTACTCTAGTTCCACACAATGGTTCCAGTCAGTACCTCCTCATCAGATGGCACTCAATCTTAGAACCAGAAGGAGACCCAGAAGTGGAACTTTTAATAAGAAAAGTGAGTGATCATAAATGGATGTGGATGGAACATATTCACTCTACTGAACGGCGCTCTCCCAGGTGGTAACCACTCTCAGGAATGTTTCCTCACGGAGGCAGCTATGAACCACTACAAACCAGCAGAGAGACAGTTAAAGTTTGTTTGACACACAGTGAGTGCGTAACTGTAAAATCTCTTCTTGTTTCTCATTTCCCTTTTCTATCTATCCGCCAAATTATCTATGACTGAAAGTGTAACATGGATCCAGACTATATATTAGATTCTGAATGCACACCTTAATTTGGGGGCGGGGTGGGGGAGGCAGGGGAAGAGGAGGAGATGTGAAAGGAGAATAGATATTTAATACATTTCTGTGGAGGTCACATTTGGTGGTGTTTTCTTAAGTGAGAAGGAGTGAGACTAGTACCATAATACTCACATGTGGCCATTACATACATGATTTATGGAAAGCTGAACCAATTATACCATCAAACACCTAGGCAGGAGACCTACCTCAGAGGTAAGAGGAAACAGTAGCGTACTATGACGCCCAGCACCCACACCAAGGTGAGCCGCAGACTGATGTACTGGAAATTTATATTGGTCCTTGTGAGGAGATTCCATGACACTAGCTCCTCTGAGGAGAACCTCTGGGTCACTTCATCTTCCACAATGGCTTCCAATCCCTTCTTGGAGAAATAAAACGCGTCAGACAGCTCAAAGTCCCTTCCTCGCAGACCAGAGAGCCCTTTTTCCATGGGTGACTTATCTCTTTGGATAATACCTTAAAAGAAAGCATCAGGACATGAGAAAATGCCATAGGACATATTAAAAAAAAATGGCCAAAAGGCCAACTGTGCACAAGACAAATAAATTTAACAGATAATATGGCAGATTTCATATATACAAGATAAGCAACTGCAGTGGGAGAAGAGGTAAAATCATCGAGTCTGCATGAAATGGCCTCTACCCAAGGATTTCAATTTACAAAGAGGAATCTTGGTCCTCAGTAGCCTTCTTGCTTGCATTTCCTCCCTTCACACCATTAGTGAAAGAACCCACAGAAGCAAACTCGCCCCATGTATAGATCCAGACTATAAAAATAAAGACTTCTGTTCTCCCCTGATAAAAACCATAAAGCAAAAAAACGAAGCAAAATGGTAAAAGGTATTTACCACAAAAGGCAACGGTTGATTTTTTTTTAAATATATTTTATTGATTTTTTTACAGAGAGGAAAGGAGAGGGACAGAAAGTCAGAAACATCAATGAAAGAGAAACATCGATCAGCTGCCTCCTGTACAACCCCCACCGGGGATGTGCCCACAGCCAAGGTACATGCCCCTGACCAGAATTGAACCTGGGACCTTTTGAAACCAGTTTGATGGATAGAACGGTTGATGTTTTTAATATGTGAAAATTATTTTATAAGAAAAGCACAGGTTGCCGAAACCGGTTTGGCTCAGTGGATAGAGCTTCGGACTGTGGACTGAAGGGTCCTGGGTTCGATTCCAGCAAGGGCATGTACCTTGGCTGTGGGCACATCCCCAGTAGGGGGCGTGCAAGAGGCAGCTGATCGATGTCTCTCATCGATGTTTCTGACTTTCTATCCCTCTCCCTTCCTCTCTGTGAAAAATCAATAAAATTTTTTCTTTTTAAATTCTGTGGCCCATCAAAAAAAAAAAAAAAAAGAAAAGCACAGGTTGCTACAGAAAAGTAAGCAAAGTCCATGAACTGAATTTACAGAAACAACATTAATAGTTAATAAATATATTAAAATTTATAATAATCATAGAAAGGTGACTTAGACTGGTCTATTTATATTATTAAATCAGCAACCTTTTTAGAGATAAATTTCAAAGATAAAAATAATACAGGTACTCTCATACTCAATTTGTATTGAGCATGGAACTAGTAGCAATTTTGTCAAAATCTGTTTGGCATGAAGAGACTAAAAAAATAGTTTTGCTGATAATTCAATAATTCCAATTCTAAGAATCTGCCATAAAATACAATCAGAATGGTAGACCAGAGCATTTTCCATTATAATAGATCCAGAAGATGAGCTAGAATGCATTCATTAATAAATATTCTAACATTAAGTGAAAAAAAGGCAAGATTGCTATGAAACATATACATTGAAAAAATGTTAAGAAGGATATTAAGTAGTTATTTTTGGACAATAAGATTAGAGTTTTCCTCTTTATACTGTTACTACATGCATGGGTAGGATCCCTAGGCCTGGCCAGCAATCAGGGCCAAGCAGGGGCCATCCAGCTGTTGACCAGGGCCTTCCTTCCCCAGATGCGCCACCCCCTGTTGGTCAGTGCATTAGCATAGCAAGTGATCGAACTCCCAGTCTCCCGGTCCAACTCCCAAGGGGACACTTTGCATATTAGCCTTTTATATGTATAGATTGCATTTTCCATAAGGAAAACAATTCAAAGGTTTTCAAGTAGCAGATATTTGTAAATTGAAAAATGACTACTACTCAGTTCTAACTACTAAAAAAGAAAAATTGAAGAGGATGTCTTTGAAGAATAAAGAGTTACTATGTACACAGTGATATAACTATCCATTTGTCTCTCTGAAGTGTGTCACAAAGAAATCTATTTCCTATATCAGAAAAGTCTTTTGGGGGGGGAGGGGGGAGGGGAAGGGGTGAAGATTAAAGTGTTAAATTCCCTGAAAAAGACCTCCTTTGATTTTCTCACTTTCCAGTTCTGTAGGAAATCAATAAGGAAAGTTATCCTCTGGAAAATTTGTATGTAGCGGGAGCTGCAATGTATCAGGTTTTTTGAAGGAACAGCAGCATAATGCACTGGAGTAGAAAGTAATGAAGACCTGGAATCCAAAGTCAAGTGCTGTTTAGGACAACAACCAGCTCTATGACTGTGATTGATAGATAAATCACCTAACTTGGTGTCCTCCTTTATAAAATGGGGGGGGGGGGGGGGGGAGAGAAGGGACCTCTAGTTCTCTTACATGGTTAAAGTTTTATGACTTTACTTTTGAATTTATGGGGTGGTTTTGGTTTGTTTCTTTTTGCCCACATGTAAAGTTAATGCCTTCGTCTTAAGAATTAGCATAATAAAGCAAGTTCTTGAGTGATTATTAGACTATCTTTTTCAGCAGTCAGCTCTTAAGTGATTTGACCTTTCTCCATGATCTCTGAAAATTAGTATCAGAGAATGTCCCAAGATAGTGTCACTAGTGAACTACCCTCTTACTCTTAGGCGCTGCAATACAAAGCAGGTTACTCAATTCCAACTATTGGCCTAAATTTAGCAGTGCAAGAGTTCATTATTTAGCAATATATTGAATTTTTTTAAGTCTAGAGGACAAAGGAAGAACAGGTTATTCAGCAAATCCCTAAATGAAACATACTAGAGACAGTGGACAGCCCTTCTAAAAATAACCTTTTCCAGAGGGGCCAGAGATAAGAAGGCAAGTTCAAGGTGGCTGATATTATTTAGCTGAGCCAGGAGAGATCTGAAGCCAGGTCCCTAGTCCCTAGCCTTGATGTACAATATTTTCTCTACCCCCTGACCTACTTTATTCTGTGTAACTCAAATAAAATATAACTTAATTTAAATTTTCATTAAGCCTCTTTCAAAAGTATGTGGGTAATTGTAATGCATTTAATTGGCAATGGATTGGTTTTCAAAATATATTAAGACATACGAAAAATTAAAAAGAAAAAGTCAAAGAACCCAGTAAAAATTTTAGCTAAGAATATGACAAGTAAATCACAAAAAGAATAAGCTTTAATGACTAAACATTTCAAAGATGTTCAAATGCACTATGATTAGAGAAGTGCAAACTAAAACCACAATTTCATGCCCATAAGGATTGATAAAAAAAAATATTAAATTGAATAATATCAAGTGTTTGTGAAGACTTGGGACAATCAGAATATAATTAGTACAACCACATGAAAAATGATTTAGCACCATCTGGTAAATTTAGAGATAGTACAGCCTAAAACCCAGCAATTACATTCCCAGGAAGGTTTTTGTTCAATAATTTCAAATATCAGAAAAGTTGCAACAATAGTTCACTTTATCCAGCATTACTAATTGTCGACATTTTGACACATCTGCCTTATTGTTCTATCTCTATAAGTATAAAAAGATACTTTCTTCCTGAACCATTTGAGAATAAATTGTGGGCATTACACCTTTTTTCCTCAAACAGTTCAGCATTTTTGGACATGGAATTTTACTTATTTAACCACAGAATACTTAGCAAAACCAGGAAAATGTCAATAATTAACATTACTGCAATACTAGTAGTATCTGTGCTATATAGCCCTTATTCAAAATTTGACAATTATCCCAGTAATATTGCTCATAGGACTGTTTTAATTGCTGGTCTAGGATTCAGTTCAGGATCATACATTATATTTACAGGTCAAATCTCCTTAGTCTCCTTTAATATGAAAAGGTTCATCAGCCTTTCTTTATTTTTCAAAGGTATTGACATTTTAAAGAATACAAGCCACATTTTGTAGAATGCCTCAACTTGAGTTGATCCGATGTCTCTCATGATTAGATACAGGCTGTGTACACTTTTGGCAGAAATACTATGTAAGTCATGTTACATTCTTCTCAATGCATTACATAGAAGGCACATTATAATTAGTCCCATAATGGAGATGTTTAACTTTGATCACTTGGTTTAAGGTAGTTGGTGCTTACCAGGTTTTTCCACTGTTACGTTAACTGTTTTTCTCTTTTTGATTAATAAGTATATACTTATTATCAATAACTATCTATAAAGGGAAGATACTTTGAGACTATAGAAATAGCCTACTCCTCAAACTTCCTCCCAGTGGTAATTAACATCTATTGATGATTCCACCTTAAGGAACATTTTCCCCCCCTTATACTCTGGAGAGATTCTTGCAAAACTGTGCACAAGTATACATCTGTAAGAACATTTTGCTCCATTATTTGCAACAGCAAACTAGTGAATCAAGTCAAAGGTCCATTAGATAGATGAACATACAGCAAAATACACAAATATCGAATTATTATGTTATACACCTGAAACTAACATGTTGTATGGCAATTATATCTCAATCAAATAAATGCAGCTCATATTAAAGATGGATACATACATTGCATTCTACATAAAAATTAAAATTAACTAGAACAGTACTGATTTAGATAATTTGTAAACATCAGAATGAACAAACAACTCAGAATGATATATGAAAGAAGGCACTTTTATAGAGTTTGAATAATGCAAAACAATAAATACTATATCTTGTTTAAGGATATACACATGCGTAGGGGGAATATGACAATATGCATAAAAATAATTAATATAAAAAATATAGTAGTAGTTTTAGAGGTTGGTGAAGTAATTAAATCAGGGAGGAATACACAGAAGAATCTGACTATTTCTATAAAGTTTTATTTATTAAATTAAGTGTTAGGTACACATGTGTTATTGCCAAAAAAAAAAAAGAAAAAGTTACATGGAACTGACAGTTGTTCCTAAATGAAGACCTCTATTATTAGAGAGCATGTATCAGCTTAGGAGGTTGTTGTTGTTGTTTAATATATTTTATTGATTTTTACAGAGAGGAAGGGAGAGGGATAGAGAGTTAGAAACATTAATGAGAGAGAAACATTGATCAGCTGCCTCCTGCACAACCTCCGCTGGGGATCCAGCCTGCAATCAAGGTACATGCCCTTGACCAGAATCAAATCCGGGCCAATGCTCTATCCATTGAGCCAAACTGGTTAGGGCAGGAGTTCTTTAATAAGGCACACAAATATCTAAAATTTATAAAAATAGATTTCAAAAGAAGCACTAATGAATATATTTTACCTCCTTCCTGATATATATTGACTACTGAGAGTCAGAATGACTGTTTTAAGTATAAAACTCTGACAGAAAAAAAGTATTCAATTCAATCAACATAGAGTGAATACTCACCATGTATCAGGCATAAAAGAAAGATTAGAAGAGAGGAAATACTTCTTTTGGCACCAAGAATTATTCAGAAGTGGACTGACAGTCTTCAAAAGATAGACATAGCCCCAGCCAGTGTGGCACAGTGATTGAGAGCTGACCTATGGAGGCACAGCTCAATTCCGTCAGGATGCATGCCCAGATTGTGGGCTCCATCCCTGGTGGGGGACATGCAGGAGGAAACCGATCAATGATTCTCTCTCATCATTGATGTTTCTATCTCTCTTTCCCTCTCCCTTCCTCTCTGAAATCAATAAAAACATATTTTTAAAAAAATAAGTGAGTTTCCTAAATGATAGTACAAGCCAATATCAAAATTGTGTCTGTTAGTTAAATCTGATATGTACTTATGAGTATATATTTTTATATTTTTATTGATTTCAGAGAGAAAGGGATGAGAGAAAATATAGGTGTATATATTTTTTATACTTTTATTGATTTCAGAGAGGAAGGGAGAGGGAGAGAAAATATATGTGTATATATTTTTTTATATTTTTATTGATTTCAGAGAGGAAGGGAGAGGGAGAGAATCATTGAACAGCTACCTCCCACATGCCCCCTATTGGGGATTGAGCCCATTACCTAGGCATGTGCCCTTGACTGGAACCGCACCCAGGACCCTTTAGTCCACAAGCCCACGCTCTATCCACTGAGCTAAATCAGCTAGGACAGGAAACTCAATTATTATTAAGAAATTAACCCTGATTCAATTAACCCAGAACAATCCATAGTTCTTAAATTGGTAAAATCGTGACTCTAGATAATATTCTTTTTGTTACACAGTCAGCTTTAAAAAAGTAGAGCTATAAACATTTGAACTTTGTCCTTATACCAAATGCTTTGGCAGAGGTCCATGCTTCGATGGACATAAAATTAGAACAACTACCTCTATGTAATGCAAGAGATTAATTGCACAAGCTTCCCTGTGCCCCTGTGCCTTTAGCAAGTCACTGGTACATAAATAATACCAGCTATGAAAGGCCTTTTAGAAGAAATGGAGGCCGAAGTTAAAATCATCAAGTATAATTAACTCTAAATTAGCTGAGTGTACTCTTAGAATAACTGCGCATTTATAAATCATGCTAGTTTTCCATCCTCCAGTTATTCAGCATGCTTTCTAGGTTAGCAATTGGGGGAGGCGGAGGGGGGAATCAGACCAGAAGGGTATATGAGAGGTTTATATAAAGAAGTTGACCCTTAACTTATCAATGGGCTATATTCCAAAAGTCAGAGGCTCAGAGTTCAAAACACTCTCTCTCATGGAAACTATTTGACTTCATCTATTTGAGCTAGAATCTCATCCACTCATATGCCTAATTAACCCCAAAACATAGGAAATTACATAGTAGCAGTACCATGAACCAGAAATCTTCTTTATCACTGTTTCAATTAAGAATATTTAAAATAAATCTAATTTGGAACAAATATATACTACCTCCTCCTGCAGTGATTTAGAGAGGACACTGGGGAAACTTTCTGGGATAATGATCTATTCTATTTTTTGATCTAGATGAGAGGTACATGAATGCCTTGTGAAATCCATTCGGCTGTACATTTATAATTTTACATTCTTGCCTATCTATGTTATGCTTCAATTTTTCAAAAAGACTTACCTGAGATCTGCTGTATAACATTGCCCACAGTTAACAATACTGTACTGCACATTTAAAAATTGTTAAGAGGGTAAATCTCATGTCAAGTGGTCTTGCCACAATTTTTTAAAAAAGAACTGAAGTAGACACTATTTGTGAATCCTATTTCAATGATTTACTATTTCCCCTTTTTTAAAAAAAAAAAGTTTACTTTACATGCCACTACCCAATTAGTAAGCAATTGGTCAGGGAAGAGTTCACCTGTCCCAGAACCTACTATTTGGTAGTGAGGTCCTTTTTCTGGCATGATGCACTCTACTGAGAGGGTCTGGTCCTGGGCAAGGAAGCCAAGCCTACATACTTCCCTCCCAGGCCCTGATTTCCTTTCTGATTCATAAATGTGATTGGCCTGACGAAAGAAGAGAAAGGTAAAGTAGTTGAAAAGATGAATTTTATGTGGTTAGAGTTGGGCAGGAGGCAAACCAGTGCTGCTGAGTTTAAAGAAGTGAAACATTCAATGCCAAACTCCAGAGAGACAAGACCCATATTTAAGCAAGCACGTAGATGTAATTAACGATCAAAAGGTCTTTATGCAGTCCTGGCCAGTGTGCGTGGTCCCATGCACCAAAAGGTTGCAGGTTGTTTTCTCTGCATGTGCACATGTCCAAGTTGCAAGCTTTATCTCAGCAGGGAACATGTGGGAAGCAGCCAATGATGTTTCTCTTTCACAGTGATATTTCTCTCTCGGTCTCTAAAAATCAATTTTAAAATCTTTTAAATTAATAAAATAAAAAGGCCAAAAACACCCAAGTGTTGAAGAGGCTATAGGGCGAGTGGACGGAACTCACATGCGTTGCTCTGAGATTATGTAAGCAATCTGGAATATCATTTAGCAGTGTCTAATAAAGTTAAACATACACTTGCCTAGCCTATATCTTAGCAATTCCACTTCAAGGTATGTACTCCAGGAAAACAAATAGGTTCACAAAAACCTGTTCAACCATGGTCACAGCAGCTTTACTCATATACTTAAAATCTGAAAGTAACTCGAATATCAATCAACACAATAATGGATACACAAATTATGGTATATCTATAAAAGGAATACTCCAGGGCAAGTGTTTCAAGTCTATTGATGTATTTAACAACAGAGAAATCTCATAAACATACTGAGTGAGGAAAAAATACAGAAGAGCACATACCGTATGATTCCATTTGTGTGAATTTCAAAGATAGAAAAGGCTAACTGATCGTGACAGAAATCAGACAAGAAGTAATAACAGGGCTCTGGCCGGGGCAGCTGGCCCGGGAGTTGCTCGCTGGTGGTGCCTCTGCACAATGTGAGCCCCACTGGCCTCTGGCTGACCTGTCGCTAGAGCAGGCCCCGCACCCCAGGCCCATCGTGTGCCCATTGGTGCAGAGGGTGCTGCTGGCAGCAGGCTGCGCCCTGGCCCTGCTCCTGGCCTGAGGCAACAGGTGCTGGTGTGCAGGGCGACGCTGAAGGGCCCCGGGGAGCCGCTGGCCCAGCAGGAGGACCTGGTGATGGTGGGCACAGACCACGTAGAGTACCGCTAAGGCAAGGCCGTGCCACTCATCTTTGTGGGCGGCAGCCCTACTGCAGCACCATGCTGATTGATGCATGCCATGCTGGACGCCCGCCCCAATGTGCGCTCCTATATCATCCCCCGCGTGCTGGCCATGCACCAGGCCTGACAAAAGAGGTGCTGGATGCTGCCATGCAGGCCTTCATCCTGGAGGTGATCGCCAAGCACAGCCAGCTGGCCAGCGTAGTCTGCAACAAGGACCCCTCACACTTAAGTCCTCCATCTACCTGTCGCGCCTCCTCCCCAACTCCAAGTTCCTGCAGATGGTGCTGGACGGTAGCACCTCCTTGCACTCCATTATCACTCGCAAGGTCGCCATTGAGGGCTTCAACCTCAGCAGCTACCTCGACCGCCTCACCAAGTGGAACAAGGCCGTTGAGGTGTTGTATGTGCAGTGCATGGAGGCGGGCAGGGACAAGTGCCTGCTGGTGTACAAGGAGCCCCCAGCGCTCCCTCAAGCTCATACTGGCCTTTCTCAGCATCGCCTGGAGTGACTCCCTGGAGGACCTCATTGGCAAGCCTCGTGGCGTCTCCCTGTCCAAGATCATGATCTACAGACCAGGTCATCAAGCCCTTGAACCTGGAAGCACTCTCCAAGTGGACGGGCACATCCCTGGGCACGTGGGGAGAGATATGGTCCAGATCGCCCCAATACTGGCTCTGCTATGACCCTTATGCAAACCCTCCCAACTATGACAACCCTGACAGGGTTTTGAAAGGAGATCATAAACACCAGCCAATCCGAAAGGATATTTTCAGGGGAACCAGAACAGTACCGCCTCCCACGTAGGAAGCTCCTGATTTCCACATCTCCACAAGTGGCTCTGTTGCCAAGAAGGAGAGAAACTACATTTGAGTGGAAATCGGACCTCTAATCCAAGCATATTGCTTGCTATTTACCGCCAAACGGGACTGCATGGGTGCTAGCAAGAAAGACTGCCCCTTTGGTAACTTCCCCTCACTTAAATGCTAAAAGACACACCCCTGAGTGGCCATTGAACACACTGAGACATGCGGCCCATGAAGAAGCATGTAGTCACAATGCATAAGAGCCGAGAAAACCCCACCTGTACATACTTGGGATGAGAGAACCAAGTTATTACCAGTAAGTTTTAGAACACTGGGAGTTCACAGACACCATTAATACCTTTCTGCTTAATTTCACCTATTTTTGATAACACTCTATCTATTTGATGGCCAAATTAGCAATGTACCAGTAAGAGGGGTTGCTGAAGGTTAAGTCGAGTATTTGTTGTTATTTTAAAGTTTTGAAGTTTTTCTATTCTGGGAAGTGGAGGAATTGGAGAGGATGAAAACAAACAAAATGTGAATGCAAGGCAAAAATTTAAAACTCGCTACATAAACGTTTCATGAGTATCCCTGTAGTAGCAAAGCTGCTTTAGAAAACTAGATTTTTATATACCGTATAACAGACCCACAAAAAGAAAAGGGGACGAAATCAGCACAACGACCATGACTGTCGTACAAAATGTGCTCAAAGTAAATGCTGACTCAGCATCTCCCCTGGTTTCCCTAAGAGCTACTCAATCATCTGCCTAGTTTGTAAAGAAGCACTAGAGTTATGAAACTACTCCTGCACCCTACCCCACCAGCAATGTTTCCCCAGTTGGCACATTTTAAGAGTTACAGTCAACTTTTTTTTTTTTTTACAAGAAAAGGGGTAAAGTTTACTTCAAACATCTATCTACCCCACAACAGTCAACCCTCCATATCAGCAGGTTCCTCATCTACAGATTTCACCAACCTCAGATCAAAAATATTTGGGGGGGGGGGGGTAAGGAGGTTGGGAATGTTACATTGTTGTTGACGTGTACCATGCAGTTAGGCCTCTTGTACTGAACATGTACAGACTTTTTCCTTGCCATTATTCCCTAAGCAATACAACAACTACTTATTTGGATTTACATTGTAGTTGGTATTATAAGTAATTTAGAAATGATTTAAAGTATATAGGGGAATGTGCAAATATTACACCATTTTATGTAAGGGACTTAAACATCTGAGGATTTTGATATCTTAGGAGGTTCCTAGAACCCATTCCCTGAAAATACTGAGAGATTATTTAATCCAATTAAGAAAAATTAAGGGTGAGGAGAAAGCCCTAAAATTTACAAAAAAAGAAAAAGAAATAACATAAATTGAAAATTATAAAATTTATAAGAAATAAATGTGCACAAAGTCTTATACAAATAAATTTAATAAAAATCTGGGGAAACCACTTTCTATACTTCAAAATAACTTTACCAATACTGACACAAAGAGATGAATGCTCTAAAAAGATATATTTGCACAAATGAAATAATGTTGTAGGGAGTAAAAAAGAATTTTACCCACTCCCAATAATCACCAAATCAAGACCATTTTATAAGGAATTCCATCAAACCTTTAAATCTGAGAAGAAAGAAAGAAAGGGAAGGAGGGAAGAAAGTAAGTAGCTAGGTTAATAGACTAACTGCAAGTAAAAGGATCAACTGGAAAAATCCTAACTCCAATTTTGACAGATGATTTCCAGCACCATATTATGACCAGGCAATGTTTAATCCATAAATGCAAAGATAACTCAAATATTAAGCTATTAATGTAATTTGTCATAATATCCCTAAAAGGAAAATATATATTCACTACTCAAGATGCTGAAAATGTATAAAAAATTCAATATTCATTCTTGGTTTAAAATAACAAAACAAGAATCAACAATTATTTAACATAAAATGGAGAGCTAGAGCAAAGCAAACATGATGCTTACTGGGAAGATACTGTAGGCACTAGAGTCTGTACCCAATTGGAACAACAACTAGCACCAGTCACTCACCACTAAAGCAGCCAACACGATTAGACAAGCAAGAGAAATGCAGTACTAACTAGAAAATAAATAAAATACAGACAGCCCTAATCAGTTTGGCTCAGTGGCTAGAGCGTCAGCTAGGTTTGATTCCGGTCAAGAGCATGTACCTTGGTTGCGGGCACATCCCCAGTAGGGGGTGTGCAGGAGGCAGCTGATCAATGTTTCTCTCTCATTGATGTTTCTGACTCTCTATCCCTCTCCCTTCTTCTCTGTAAAAATCAATAGAATATATTTTTTTTTAAATATAGACTAAAGTTGAATAAGAAGTAGTCGCTATCACTATGCAAAATAATTAACGTACCTGAAAAAAGAGCTAAGCCTATCTGAAAACCTTCATACAGTATGAGAATTCTTACTTGTATATCCTGCTACCTTACCAAACCAAATACTTTCCAATATATGAACAACCATCAGTTAGATAAGATGATGTAAGAAGATGCTTCATTTATAATAGCAACCAGAAATATAAACTTAAGAGAAAATGTACAAAAGCTGTTTAAGAAAAACTTTGAGACATCTCTGGAAAATAAGAACGCCTAAACAAACAAAAAGATAGAATGTCCTTGGAGAGTAAGACTCAACATAGATGATGTCAAACCTTCCTTAATAAATTTATAAATTTAATATAACTCTAATAAAAATAAATAGTTCTATTTCCTCTAGAGCATAAACAAACTGAAGGTCACATAGAAAAATAATCAAGCAAGAATAAACAGGAATAGTCTGTAAAGGAAAAAGCAGCAAGAACAACTGTCTCTACCAGATATGAAAACAATGTATTAAAACATCAATAATTAAAATAAGAAATGAGTGTATGAGAAGACAAGTAAATACACAGAACAAGATAGAAAGTTCAAAAATAGATTCAAACATATTCTGGAGGTTATGAAAGATGCATCAGAAATAAATGTGGTGGAGATGGACGTTTTAATAGTATTACGATAACTGCATAGCTGGATATATTCACCAAAATAAATAAATCAAAGACTTAAATATAAAAAATAAAACCATAAAAGTAATAAATAAATAAATAAACACTGGAGAATTCTCTTAAAATTTGGCCAAAGGAGAAATCTTGATACTAAAAAAACTCAAAACCAAAAGCTATAAAAAGAAAATACTGTATTGATTGATTTAACAACATAAAAATGAAAGATATCTGCATAATAAAAAATATGGTAAACAAAGGAAAAAATACAATCACAAATTGAAAAAATATTTGTATTTCAGTACAAACAAAAGCTAATTAATTTAATATAGAAAAATGGTCAAAAGACATGAGCAGATAATTCCATTCCTGGGCGAAAAAATACAAATGGCCCCTAAACATGAAATGTGTACAAAGTCCCACTTCTTTTAAGAAAAACACAAATTAAGACTAAACTGAGTTTCGACTTTTCATCTCAGACTGGCACAAATCCAAAAGTTTGATATATATTTTTACACCTTTGGTGAAGCTGTGGGAACTTACATATACTCATAATAGAAGTACAAATAGTACAACCATTCATGAAGGGCAATTTGGCAATATCAATCAAAATTACAAACAGTCTTCTGACAGAGCAACCCCAGGTTCATTTTACATGTAACTCATGTTACAGGTATATGTATATGTGTGTGTGTGTGTGTGTGTGTGTGTGTATACAGCTTTTTTTAACAGTAAAAGGTCAACATCTACAGGTGAAAATAACCATTCACATTCATGTAATGGAATTCCTTATTAGCTGTTAAAAATGAAGTAACTTTGTAAGTAATAATTTGGAAAGGATAATAGGATGTAAGTGAAAAACACAAGGCTTAGAATAATATTTAGTATACATCATCTCTGACATTAGCAACTCTAGAAAATAATAAACATTTGCATCAAAATAGCACATTTGTAATAAAGAAATACTGGGAAGATCTATAAGACACTAGCATGATGTAGAGGTAGACAGTAACAAGAATGGAAGCTACACTTATCAAAGCCTTTGTTTTTTGTTTTGGGGCGTGTTTTTTTAATCCTCACCTGAGGATATTCTTTTCATTCCTTTTTCAGAGAGTGAAAGGGAGGGGGGAAGTGGGGAGAGAAAGGGGGTGTGGAGAGAGAGAGAGAGAGAGAGAGAGAGACTGAGACTGGTTGCCTCCTCCATATCTCCATATGCCCCAACTGGGGGTGGGAAGCAAACCCACAACCCAGGTACCTGCCTGTGACTGGGAATCAAACCCAAGACCTTTCAGTGTGAGGGCCAACACTCCAACTACTGAGCCACATCAGGTAGGGCTCAAAGCATACATTTTTATTTTTTTCATATATTTTTATTGATTTCAGAGGGGAAGGGAGAGAGATATAGAAACATCAATGATGAGAGAGAATCATTGATCAGCTGCCTCTGAACACCCCACGCTGGGGATAGAGCCTGAAACCAGAATCTAACCCGAGACCCTTCAGTCTGCAGGCCGATGCTCTCTGTTCACTGAGCCAAACCAGGTAGGGCAAAACCTATTGTTAAATTGATGTAATTGTTGAATCGTTCAAATGCATTACTTACTCTGGCTGGTGTGGCTCAGTGGTTGAGTATCAACCCATGAACCACAAGGTCACTGGTTTGATTCCTGGTGAGGACATATTCCCAGGTTTAGGGCTCAGTCCCCAGTGGGGGAACATGCGGGAGGCAGCCAATTGATGATGCTTTTCTCTCACGGATGTTTCTTTTTGTTTTGTTTTGTTTTTTGTTTTGTTTTGTTTGTTTTGTTTTGTTTTTCTTCTCTTTTCTTGTCTACAAACCCTTGTGTTGAGGGCTGACTTTCAATAGATCGCAGCGAGGAAGCTGCTCTGCTACGTACGAAACCCCGACCCATCTCACCGATGTTTCTATCTCTCTATCCTTCTCCCTTCCTCTCTCTCTAAAAATCAATAAAAACCTTTTAAAAATAAAATAATAAATAAATCCATTACTTGGCAAAAAATAAATATATTTTTTAGTTCTGTCCAGTGCAGCTCAACTGGTTGGGCAGCAACCTGTGCACCGGGAGGTTGCGGGCTCAAACCTCAGTAGGAGCGTGTAGGAAGCAGCCAATATTTCTCTCTCTCCATTATCCTTCCTCCCTCTTTAAAAAATTCAATAAACTATTCTTTAAAAAGTTAATATCTGTACACAAAAACCTGCACACACATTTCCTTTGTGTATTCATCTGCTAGTTCTCCCAGAATCATCATCTGATGTCTCAGGATGTCCTCAGAATTATAAAGATGAAACAAGGTAAAACTACATTATGACCACATTCCATATAACGAGTGATTCCCTTACATTTCAAATCTTACCCAAATATACTTTATTTCTGAGTTCGCTTTAGAAGACCCTAATAATTTCTAATCATGTGTGTATTGGAAAAGCAGTTTACACATAAGGCAGTCTATGTTTTATTTCTGAAAAGGAGTTAACAGTCAACATCTATTATTCTTGGGGGTAAAAAATAGCACAAAGGAATGTCAGTGGGCAGAGGAATAAGGAGAAAGAAAATATAAAGTTAGAACTTTCTCTTCTTAGTTTCCATTCTCTCTGTTCTTATTCTCTTTTCTGATTGATCTTTGTCTGGTTTGTTTATCTCTTCCTGCCCCTTTTCTATGATGTCTTTTCTCTAGCCTTGGCAAATGTCTTTCACTCTGGGAGTTCACTAAACCCACCATTTCAACTTTCACACTCTGCGAATAACTCCCAAATGTGCATCTATTGTTCTGACTTCTCCAAAACTCACATTTTTAAGTGGCTAACTAGATACTTCACTTCTCCACCAACCCCACTGCTCTGGTTCAAGGTCCATTGCCTTCCAGAAATAGCTTCCTAGCTACCATCTCTCCTTTCTCCACTTCTCCCAGCCCCTGTCTGTCTAATCCCACTTCCACAAAGCTACTAGATGTGTCTTCCCAAAACTTTGAGATCCCTTCATCTTAAGAAGTAATGTCTTAGCATGGCATTCAAGGATCTGACTTCAGACTAAATATCCAATCTCAACTCCTTTCACCTCCACTTGGCTTCCCCCATTCTGGCTCCAGCCACACTAAATCAGTTCTTGGGTCCCTAATATCTTCTAGGCACTTCCGCCCTCCTGCTTCTGCTTTGTTTTCTTCCACATGATACCCCTTTTCTTTAAAACCATTCAAAATTTTTCACATCAGCAGAACTCCATGGTTTCCTGGTATTTTTTTCCTAGAGTCTATGAACCACCAATTCCATGTATTATATGATGAAAGGTTGTCCTAACAGAGTACAAGCACAGACCAAAAAAAAAAAAAAAAAAAAAAAAACCAAGTTACATCAAACTTACGAAATTCTAAGTTGCTAAAATTAGATCAGGCACAATGGGTGGCTCTCCTATGGGGCAATGCCCGCCCCCTCCTTTTTTTTTTTTTTTAAGCCAAAAAGGAAAATAAGGGGGTAGAGGGATGTTGGTTCTTTTTGTTGATTACAAAACGCCTGTTCTCTCTTTTGCATACATACCCTTACACAAATGCTTCATGGATTGGCAGTCTTGGGAACACGCTTATCACATAGAATGCAGGAGGACCAGAGGCTAGACACTGTCATACTCTGGAGTTTCACCACGCCTGAGGCATCACACACTTGTTATCTCTGGCAGAGGCATCATGTGGATTACCACTGACTGGTGAGTGAACTTCGTTTGAACACATGAGTCATTGAAAATGAGGATGTTCATTTACTTGGGAACAGCTGTGCCACCATTGCAGAAGCAGCAAGAAGAAGGGACATGTGTGCATGATACACCAGCAGAATCCAGCTTAAACAAAAAGCTTACCATGCTTAGAGAAACAAATGACACACTTACCCTTTGCAATGACTTTAAGTACTTTATATAGTCTGCCGAGCAGTTAAATATTGTCCATCACACATAGCCAAAGGGAAAGTCTCTGGAATTAATTATCAGTCCCCCCTCTGCTTAAACCAAGAGAATGCCACTAGTTGCAAAGAGGATACCTCTGCCCGAAACGACTGTTTTCTAACTTGAAGAAAGGTATTATTCACTAAGCATATGCACTGTCTCCAAAGTACGTAAACTTTTTGAAAAGACCTGGAGCAAATCTTTCTTCAAGTTCTTATTCTCTACATGGGATACGTTTTCCCAGACATTCAAAGGAAAATGTCAAATTATCCCGCCCACCAAGTTTGTCTGTGGTGGCGTTCCCTGCATCCTCCGGCTCCAGGGTCCCATCTTGTTTCCCAGGTGAAGTGAGCAAGTGTGGCTGCCAAGCACTCAGCACCTGAGAAGCACAGAGGCAGGGCCAATCGACTCCAAAAAACAAACAAACAAACGCTGAGGCTAGACAGTGCAAAGGCTCTGACAGACAAGCAGGCCACATTCCATTCTTTCCCCTTGTTCACAAGGTGTCTCCCAGAAGTTATAGAAGACATGTGGGATCTACTGGTTCTGTTCCTGAGGAAGCTTCAGAAAATTGAATAGGACTTCGGGGAATGAAAGTTCTACTCTAGACAGCCTAAGCTTTGGGGAAAAGAAAGCTCTGAGGAAGAGAAGCAGGGAAACCAAGCCCTGACATAGAAAAGTTAGTGCAGGGGGTACAGAGCAGAGCTTCCACCCACCACACTGTCTGAGGTTGGCTCACAAACCTGGCTATTCTATCCCATTTCAGAGCACCTCCTCGGGTAAAGGAACTTAACTAACTCTCTCTCTCTCTCTCTCTCTCTCTCTCTCTCTCTCTCTCTCTCTCTCTCCTTCTCCCTCTCTAATGGCTCATTTATCAAAACCTCCTCAAGATAACTTTAAATCTATTCTTATTTCCTAGGTTGTTTAAAACCCTGACTAATTTCAAAGCATTTCATTAACTATACTGTACTTTCAATTACATCAATGTCAGCAATACAACCTCAAACAGTAAAACCAAATCTATGCCAAAACTCAACTACTCAACAGGTTCCCTTCCTTTCAGTAAGTGACCCTCTGGTACAAAGCATGAGAACCCTCCCTGTTCTCCAGGTCAGAGGTGGTGGCAAGGTTTTACCGAGGAGGACAACTCCAGATCAGTTTGAAGTGAACAGCTCTCTGCAGGATTGTGTTCAGCAGAACTCTGAAAGCCACACATCAGTTCAGTGACGGACTTTATCAGCTAGTCTTCCAGGGCCATGGAAGGGGTAACATGTAGAATGGATTTACTGACCCTGCTATTTGGAATTAGACTATAATCAAAAGCTTTACTGAAATAAAGATACCTTTTAGTTTCCAGTTTTCTATATGGTTTATACATCTGTAATAGAATTATGTGCCCATTTTTTTATCCTGAGTAATTTTCTATTAATGTCTCTTTCAGGTAACAAGACTAAAAATACTAAGCTAGAAATACTGGAGATATACTTTTATTCTTGAGAAAGCAGATAAGAAAATCTACCTCCCTTTTCAACTCTATTCCCTTATTGAATTTATTGCAAGTAGATTCCCAGAAGCATATGAAATAATCAATGCTGACTATAAACCTGGAAGATTTTAATCCAAGATATATAAATACTAATAATGGAATTGACCACTTATGGTTCAAAATTTACATATTTTGAACCATAAGTGGGGAAAAGTATGGACACTTTAATCAAGAAACCAACAGGCATTTAGAGTAACAGGCAAAGTTTCATTTTAATAAGTAACATTTTAACACCACATTAAATATATTGTTGACCAGCAGCCTGCATTAGTTTAGTTGATTTGGACATAACTAACTTGATTAAATAAAAAATAGGAGAGAAACCAAGATGGAAGCATAGGTAAACACCTAAACTGCTGCCTCGCACAACTATTTCAAAACTACAACTAAAAGACAAAACAGATACCATCCAGAACCACAGGAAAGCTGGCTGAGTGAAAATTCTACAACTACAAGGAAAGAGAAAAGCACATTGAGACTCAGAGGAGCTGCAAAAGGCTGAGGTAAGGAGACACGTGATCGTGGGGAGAAGATGAGTGACTAAATGCATGGCAGGCTTCCTCATGTGGGAGGGAGACAAAAGCTCCCAACTGCACTGAACTCCAGTTCCAGGTGAGACTCTGGGAACCCAGACTCATTTGGGGAGAATCTGGACTGTCAGGAAAAGAGAAAAGCACACTGAGACGCAGGGGAGCTGTGGAATGCAGAGGTCTGGAGGCACGCAAGCGCAGAGAGGACTGACTGCTGAGTTTGTGGCTGGATTTCTCAAGCAGGACGGAGACAGAAGCTCCCAACTGAACTTAACTCCAACTGAAGGCAAGACTCTGGGAACCTAGACTCATTCGAGGAGAAACTGGACTGTCTGGCAACGGGCAAAACTCGAGGGCAGCTTTCTCTCAGATGTGCTTACAGTGATTACCAAGGGATGCTGAGACCCAGGGGCCTCATAGGGCAGAGCTGACGGGAAGCCAAGGTTGTCTACTTTGCCATGAGACTCTGCCCCATCCAAGCTGAGCACAGAGGCTTTTGCAATTTAGCAAGTCTTGTCTCATAAGGGTGTCTCCAGCACAGGAGTTCTCCCAAAGTAGAAACAGCTGATCTTCACAGCCAATGGGCCTGGAGGTCAATTCCTTCCAGTAATACCAACAACAATCAAGACTATGGACACAGTCCGTAAAGGGGTGCACCAAGAGTGTCCACCTCATGTAACTGGGGAAGCTGAGCCATTGGGCCCTGTAGGACACCTGGCACACAAAGCTACTCTACCACCTCAGGGAAGCAACCAAAATGCAAAGACAGATTTTCTGGGAAAAACCAAGATGGCGGCATAGGTAAACACCTAAGCTGCTGCCTTGCACAACAATTTCAAGAATACAACTAAAAGACAAAACAGACATCATCCAGAACCACAGGAAAGCTGACTGACTGGAAATTCTACAACTAGAAGGAAATAGAAATGCACATGGAGAATTAGAGCAGCTGCAAAGCCTGAGGTAAGGAGACACACGCGCAGAGAGGATGTGCGGCTGACGGGAAGCAGAGTGCCTGGCTGGCATGCTCTAGCGGGAAGGAAACAAAAGTTCCAGAGTGCACTGAACCCCAGTTCCAACTGCATTGATCCCCGGGTGACCCAGGCCCATACAGGGGAATCTAGACTATGAGGCAGAATCTCAGGGGAACAGACAAAGGTGGGGGTCCAGAGACACGTGCGTGAGTACACGCATAGAGGACGGACTGTTGACTGTGCCGCTGGCGTGATCTGGTGGGAGGGAGACAGGAGCTCCATACAGCACTGAAACCCAGTTCCAACTGCACAGAACCTCAGTGTCGGGCGAAAATCTGGGAGTCCAGATTCATTGGGAGAGAAAGGACTGTCTGGCAGCAGGCAAAACTCGAGGGTGCCTTTTTCTCAGAGGTCCTTGCAGCAATTACCAAGGGACACTGAGAACCATAAATCTCATGGGGTGGAGCTGACTGGAAGCCAAGGATTTGGGCTCTACCCTGAAACTCCATCCCATCCAAACTGAGCACAGAGACTTGTGCAATTTTCTAAGTCAAGTCGCATAAGACTGTATCCCAGTGTAAACACACGTGATCCTCACAGCCAATTGGCCTGGAGGTCAATTCCTCCCAGTGATACCAAAAACAATCAAGACATAAATGCAACAAGGCTGTACACACAGTCCACAAAGGGGTGCACCAAGAGTGTCCACCTCAGATAACAGGGGAGGCCAAGACACCTAGCACACAAAGCTACCCTACCATCTCAGGGAAGCAGTGAGAATGTGGAGAGAAAGAAACAGATCACAAATGAAAGAAATAGAGGAAAACAAATGACTGGATATAGAGTTCAAAACCACAGTTATAAGGTTTTTCAAGAGGTTCCTAGAAAAGGCCGATAAATTCAGCAAGACCCTCAAGGATATGAAAAAGGACCAACTAGAAATTAAACATACACTGACTCTGAAAAAATATTTTACAGAGACCTAACAGCAGACTAGAAGAATATAAGAATCAAGTCAAAGATTTGAAATACCAAGAGGCAAAAAACACTCAACTAGAAAAGAAAAAAAAAATCCAAAAATTTAAAGATAGTGTAAGGAGCCTCTGAGACAACTTCAAGCGTACCAACATCCGAATTGTGGGGAGTACCAAAAGAAGAGAGAGAGCAAGATACTGAAAACATATTTGAAGAAATAATGACAGAAAACTTCCCCCACCTAGTGAAAGAAATAGGTTTACAAATTCAGGAAGTACAGAGAACCCTAAATAAAAAGAATCCAAAGAGGACCACACCAAGGCACATCATAATTAAAATGCCAAGAGCAAAAGACAAAGAGAGAATTTTAAAAACAGCAAGAGAAAAACAGTTTGTTACCTACAAGGGAGCACCCATACAATTGTCAGCTGATTTCTCAACAGAAACTATGCAGGACAGATGGGAATGGCAAGAAATATTCAAAGTGATGAATAGCAAGAACATACAACCAAGATTACTCTACCCAGCAAAGCTATCATTCAGAATTGAAGGGCAGATAAAGAGCTTCACAGATAAGAAGAAGCTAAAGGAGTTCATCACTGCCAGATCAGTATTATGTGAAATGCTGAAAGGTATTCTTTAAGAAGAGGAAGAAGAAAAAAAAGGTGAAGATAAAAATTATGAACAAATACATATCTATCAACAAGTGAATCTAAAAATCAAGTTAATAAAAAATCCGATGAACAAAATAAACTGGTGAATATAATAGAATCAGGGGCATAGAAAGGGAGTGGACTGACAATTCTCAGGGGAAAAGAAGTGGGAGGGAGGGGTGCTGGAAGAGCCTGGACAAAAATCATACACCTATGGATGAGGACACTGGGGTGGAGGTAAGGGCAGAGGGTGGGGTGGGAACCAGTTGGAGGGGAGCTATAGGGGGAAAAGAGACAACAATTGTAACAATCTGAACAATAAAGATTTATTAAATTTTTTAAAAATCACACAGCACAGAAACATCCATTTAACTCCATCATCAAATGAGTCATCAGTTTAACTAAGATGTTAAAACTCCATCATCAAATGAACCATCAGTTTAACTAAGATGTAAACCTTATGGTTTGAAAATTTCTGTATCTTTTATTATAATGCTAAATGCTCTTAATAGATTCATTTTTTCAAATATTTTGTCAGTGATTTGAGATTGAAATGTTATGTGTTTCCTAGTATGCAACAAAGCCAGCACTCAACAGAGACAGTTCCATTTGTGGAAGAGTTGCCTCAAACTTCAAAGAAAGTATCAGAAAGCATTAATTAACCAGAGGAACTGGTAAGGAAGTTGGAGGGGGTATGGGGTAGGGGGCACCATGAAATTTTGAGTAAAAAAGACAAATTGGGATTCCTTTTCAGGCTGCCTTTGACTAGCAAGATGACCTGAATCGTGTTACTTCAGCTTCTTCACCTGCAGTTTCCGTATCAATACAATGAGGATTAACAAGACTTTCCTCATGTAATTAATTTTCCACAGTGGCACCGGTGTTTAATAAATGGGTGATGATGATTGTTACTATTCATAGGTTTTTGTTTATAAAGTAGAAGAAAAATAAAGAAGCTTTGGAGCTTTGATTGGAGTTTTCTCTGGGGGGGCAGAGTGGCCAGAAGGGGTGTATCGGTGGGAAGGTTGGTTTGGGGACATTTCTAAAATAACAAAGGAGGTCGAGCCTGTGTGGCTCAGCAACTGAGTGTCAACCCATGAACCTGGAGGCCATGTTCCAATTCCCTGGTCTCAATTCCCAGTAGGGGTGTGCAGGAGGCAGCCAGTCAATGACACTCTCATCATTAAGGTTCTATCTCTCTTTCCCTCTTCCAGCCTCTCCCTGAATTAAATAAATAAATAAAATTTATTTTAAATAACAAGCGAGATTTTGAATTCGATGGGTACCTGATGAGACATCATCCTCTTCCCAACAGTAAATAGAATTTTAAACAACTAGGGGATGTATTCTTGAGTTGACTATCCTGACAACTAATCCTATTTTCTTCTCACAATCAAATAATCCTTGAGTCTTACTTCTCACTCAGTTTTTTCAAACCTCAACAATTCTGAGATTCAGGTACTCTTCTAAACTGCTCAGGGCTTTAGGACTAAGATCTCCATCAGCTAGTTAGTGCTGGGATAGAAAGAGTAAAGAGCTGCTTATATCAATAATGTTTAAAAAAACTAATTTCACAGAAAAGAGGGATAGAGCACTGGGCATATCATCCACTTTGTTACTACCCCACAAAAAAAGGAAAGCAATCCTACATAATAAAGAGGTAATAAGCAAATTGACCCTCACACCCTCACAAGATGTCTGCCTATGACCGGGTCAGCAGGGAGGTTAGTGAGGGATGACCAAACAACTGGACAGCAGGTTGCATGAGGTGATCAGGCTGGAACGGGGGACAGTTGAGGGGGACCAGGCCAGCAGAGGGGCAGTTGAGGGGGACCAGGCCACCAGGGGGGGCAGTTAGGGGCGACCAGGCCAGCAGAGGAGGCAATTGGGGCAACCAGACCGGCAGGAGGGCAGCGCAATTGGGGACAATTAAGCTGGCAAGGGGGGCAGTGAGGGGCAACTAGGCCAGCAGGGGTACAGATGGGGATGATCAGGCCAGCAGGGGGCAGGCAGTTAAGGGCAACCAGGCAGGCAGGCAGGTGAGCAATTAGAAGCCAGCAGTGCAGGATTGTCAGAGGGATGTCCGGCTGCCAGTTTAGGCCCAATCCTTGGGATCTGGCTTAAACCGGCAGGTCCCAACAGGTCCTGGATTGGAGAGGGTGCAGGCTGGGCTGAGGGGATTCCCCCGCACATTAATTTCATGCACAGGGCCTCCAGTCTGAAAAATAATAGAAACTAAACTTCCTAATAGGTTTCTTAGACTAGGAACCTTCTTTTCTGTAGATTTGGGGCTTAAATCATTCACTTCCCACCCATCATTTCACGACAGTTAAGATCACTAGTCTGATTTGACCTACCTTCTCCTTTCCTGCCAGAACCACTCCATCCTGCTTACTTGCCGTTGGCCAGAATTAAATGCTAAGTCATCTGTTTTCAGAAGTCAGAGCACATAGTTATATGCAGGTCTCTAAACCACTTTAAAGTAAATGTCCCTCCAAAACAGTATATTTTGTTGGATTGTGAGGTAAAATTTGAAGGACAATGCCATTGTCTCACCTCTACCTTGTCTTATAGAATGCACCTCCTTTCCCACCATCCAGGTTTCTACACTAACCCTGCTATTCACATGCTTATCTTGCATTCCTCATTTCTCCAAACCAGAAATGGCTCTTTCAAGGGCCTATTTGTTAGAAAACTAAAATATATTATGTTAATGAAATGGATGCCAACCAATGAATGCATTATTCTCCAAGAGAACTGGTTCACAAAAGACTGAAGGACAAAAGGGAGAGAAGAGTAGAGGATTTTGCTCCCCCTCCCCCAAACCAGGGAACATTTGGCATTGTCTAGCCCAGTGTCAGCAAACTTCTTAGTCAACAGAGCCAAATACTAACAGTACAATGATTGAAATTTCTTTTGAGAGCCAAATTTTTTAAACTTAAACTTTCAACGCCATTTCTTCAAAATAGACTTACCAGGCTGTGGTATTTTGTGGAAGAGCCACACTCAAGGAGCCAAAGAGCAGCATGTGGCTCACGAACTGCAGTTTGCCGATCACTGGTCTAGACCAATCAGGGAACATTTGGCATTGTCTAGAGACAATGGTTGTCACATTAGCGGTATGCTACTGTCATCTAATAGGTAGGAGCCTGGAATACTGTTAAACATCTTACAATGCTCCCCATGACAAAGAATTATTCAATGCAAAATGTCAGTAATGCTGAGGTTGAGAAACCAGCTCTAAGAGGTAGTACATTTTGATTAACAACTCCCTTGTCCCATAGGTTTAAATTTAAATTCTAGGCATTGGTCAAGCTGAATGGAGATGTGTTTTGAAGCAAGTAACCATCAATCACATCTCAAGACAGGAAGACAGGAACCTGTTTTCTGTTTATATAAAACTAGTCCCATTCATCAAACAAAAGACTCTAGCTCAATGATGTTTCTATCTCTATCCCTCTTCCTTCTTCTCTAAAATTAATAAAAACAGTTTTCAAATGGTCTGCCCAAGATTAAAATGAGTATAAAAAATCATATCCCTTAAATGTCTGTCACAAACTTTATCCCACATTTTGTGAGAATTCAAAATATTTGATTAATGTCAGTGTGACCAATGTCATACAGGTATCAATATTGTGAGCCAAGTCTCACAGAAAGAATTCCAAAAATAAAATTACTCAGAGGGAAATATTAAGCACCCTGTTTACTCCCTGAATAGGTATAACTTCAGAAGTTTCACAAAAGCATTATCTCCTTGGTGTGTGTTTGGATGTGTGGGGGGAAACAAGGACTCGGGGACAACAGATACAGAGCAGAAGAGAAATTTAGCATAGGGGCATCATTAACAGTAGATCACATGACCCAAATCTTTAGAGTCTGGTGCCTGCTGGAGTAGAGTACAATGGAGGACCTGAGGAGGCGGCATGCATTTCTCACTGCCCACAGAGCTGAGTCAGACCAGCAACACATTCCAGAGAACACTGCCAAAATGACTAAGCGACAGGCCCCACTTATTTTTATTGTTTGTGATTCATACAACCCCAGGGAAGAGCAAAGAGAGGCCTTGATTTCTGACTGTTGACTTTTGCTGGTGAACATTCAAAATGCTCTAGTATCATAATGTAATTATAGTGGAATTAATCTTGATCATGAAAAGGACATAATTAATTATATTCATTACAAGTGTGGTAGGCAGGTAGATAGGAGCAGAGCAAGGTACAGAAGGCCAGGTACAGAAGGTCACCAGGGTGCCTAGCAAAGGACAATTATAGGGTTGTAGAGTGGGACAACCAAGGATGACTTTTCTCCCCCTCGTATATAGCTGGTCATGAGGTTTGGACCCCAGGTCTGATCTTTCCTTAGAAATAACACCTAGGGGAGAAACCAAGATGGCGAGTAGGTAAACACCTAAACTGCTGCCTTGCACAACAATTTCCATACTATAACTAAAAGACAAAACAAACGTCATCCAGAACCACAGGAAGGCTGGCTAAGTGGAAATTCTACAACTAGAAGGAAAGAGAAAAGCACACTGAGACTCACAGGAGCTGCAGAAGACAGAGCTACACAGGTGCGTGCCACTGAATAAGCAGCTGGTTTTCTCAATAGGGAGGGAGACAAAAGCTCCCAACTGCTCTGAACTCCAGTTCTAGGCAAGACTCTTGAAACCCAGACTCATTTGGGGAGAAACTGGACTGTCAGGCAGCTGGCGAAACTCACAGGTGGCTTTCTCTCAGAGGTGTTCGCAGTGATTATCGCAGGACCACAGACCTGGGGGGCCTCTTAGGGCAGGGATGATGGGAAGCCATTGCTGTTTGCTCTGCCCTGAGACTCCGCTCCATCCAAGCTGAGTGCAGAGGCTTTTGCATATGAATGTCCTGATCCTCTGAATTCTAAACTTACCTAACAAACTGCAGCTGAGTCAGTGAGACCCAGAACATCCAAAAGAAGGCCCAAGGACCCATAGCAGCTTGCATTGTTTCACAGCTGAGCCTCATCTGGGCACCTCCAAAACCCAAAGAAGAGGAATCTGGCCCTGGCCAGTTTGGCTCACTAGGTAGAATGTCGGCTTGTGGGGACAAGGGTCCTGGGTTTGATTCCAGTCAAGGGCATGTACCTTGGTTGTGGGCATATCCCCAGTAGGGGGTGTACAGGAGTCAGCTGATTGATGTTTCTCTCTCATTGATGTTTCTGGCTCTCTATCCCTCTCTCTTCCTCTCTATAAAAAAATCAATAAAATATTTTTTTTTTAAAGAAGAAGAATCTGCAGATCTCTCTCAGGCAGAGGCTAAATTAGCACCTCCTTGGAGATCAAAGAGCCAGTGTACCCAGGGGTAAGAGTGGGACCATCCAGATTATAAGAGATCCATAAGGGACAAACTCAGAGGGCAGACTCAATGAATACCAAAGCCCCCCTGAAGCAAGTCTTATCTCATAAAGGTGTCTCCAGCACAGAGGGTCTCCCAGCATAGACACAGCTGATACTCACAGCCAATTGGCCTGAAAGTCAATTCCTCTCAATGATACCAACAACAGTCAAGGCTTACCTACAACAATACTGTGCACACAACCCAAAATAGGTGCACCAAGAGTGTCTACCTCAGGTAACTGGGGAGGCTGAGCCACTGAGCCCTATAGGACACCTAGTGCACAAAGCCACTCTATCAAGTCAGGAAAGCAGCCAAAATGTGGAGACAAAGAAATAGGTCACAAATGAAAGAAATGGAGGAAAGCAAATGACTGGATAGAGTTCAAAACCACAGTTATAAGGTTTTTTATTTTATTTATTTTTTTAAACAGAGAGGAGGGGAGAAGGATAGAGGGTTAGAAACATCAATGAGAGAGAAACTGATCAGCTGCCTCCTACACACTCCCCACTGGGTATGTGCCGCAACCAAGGTACATGCCCTTGACCAGAAATCGAACCTGGGACTGTTGGGTCCACAGGCCAACGCTCTATCCACTGAGCCAAACCAGTTAGGGCAGTTATAAGGTTTTTTTAAGAATTTTCTAGAAAAGGCCGATAAATTTTGTGAGACCGTGGAGGATATGAAAAAGGATCAACTAGAAATTAAGCATACACTGACTGAAATAATAAATAATATACAGAGATCCAACAGCAGACTAGAGGATCAAGTCAAATATTTGGAATACAAAGAAGCAAAAAATACCCAACTGGAAAAGTAAAAAGAAAAAAGAATCCAAAAATATGAAGATAGTATAAGGAGCCTCTAGGACAACTTCAAGCATACTAACATCAAAATTATGGGGGTGCAAGAAGAAGAGAGAGAACAAGATACTGAAAACATATTTGAAGAAATAATGAAAGAAAACTTATCCCACCTGGAGAAAGAAATAGACTTACAAGTCCAGGAAGTGCACAGAACCCCAAACAAAAGGAATCCAAAGAGGACCACACCAAGGCACATCATAATTAAAATGCCAAGAGCAAAAGACAAAGAGAGATCATTAAAAGCAGCAAAAGAAAAACAGTTACCTACAAGGGAGCACCCATATGATTTTCAGCTGATTTCTCAACAGAAACGATGCAGGCCAGACAGGAGTGGCAAGAAATATTCAAAGTGATGAATAGCAATAATATACAACCAAGATGACTCTACCCAGCAAAGCTATCATTCAGAATTGAAGGTCAGATAGAGAGCCTCACAGATAAGAAGAAGCTAAAGGAGTTCATCACTGCCAAAACAGTATTATATGAAATGCTGAAAGGTATTCTTTAAGAAGAGGAAGAAGAAGAAAAAGGTAAAGATAAAAATTATGAACAACAAATATATATCTTTCAACAAGTGAATCTAAAAATCAAGTGAATAAAAAATCTGTTAAAAAGAATAAACTGGTGAATATAATAGAATCAGAGGCATAAAAAGGGAGTAGACTGACAATTCTCAAGGGAAAGAGGTGTGGGGGGTGCGGGAAGAGCCTGGACAAAAATCGTACACCTATGGATGAGGACAGTTTTGAGGGAAGAGGGGGTGTTTAGGACAGAGGGTGGGGTGGGAACTGGGTAGGGGAGCTTTAGGGGGGAAAGAGGAACAATTCTAATAATCTGAACAATAAAGATTTATTTTAAAATAATTATAAAATAAAATCCCATAACTAAAAAGAAATAATAATAACATCTAGGCCTCAGTTGTATTTCTGCCCCAGACCCAAAAGAGCAACAAAAGCAGCCACAGCTGACCTCAGGACCAGCTGCATTGAATAATGACCCCCTGCCCAGGCGCCAAGCAATCAATCAATGGAGACCCAGACCCAGAAAGGACACACCTGGAAAGCTGCTGAATATTAAGGTCTCCCTCAAGGACCTCCACAAATATCTCCACCCTTAAAACCCTTAGAACAGAGGCCCTAGTGCTGTCCCTCCTGTTAGCCCACCCAAGCCCTTTCTTTTCATTTTTCCTTTCCCCTCCCCACAAGCACTTTACCATTAAGCTTCCTCACTTCCAAGCTCCAAGGAACTTCCTTCACCTCTTATAACTTGTTTCCTCAACCCACTTCTAGGAATCACTTTTTCTGCACCTGTGATTTATAAATAAATGTTCTCTTATAGTTTGGATCATAGCTCTGAATTCTTTCCTGGCTAGAAACCAAGTACCGAGGTTGCTGAACTCAGGGCTGGTCTGACCCCATGGATCTAATATCCAGTGCCATTCCCACCGCCTACAACACAAGTATAATCAAAATTGCTAACTGTTTCACGTTTAGAAGCGTAAGTCCTGAACATCAGTCAGGGACCCAAAGAGTGAGGCTTGTGGCTATTCATAGTCACATGGCCCCTGGCACTGTTCACAACAGAGCAGGGAAAAAGTTGCTAAGATCTCTGTCAGTCCAC
Source organism: Antrozous pallidus (assembly GCA_027563665.1). Taxonomy (NCBI): domain Eukaryota; kingdom Metazoa; phylum Chordata; class Mammalia; order Chiroptera; family Vespertilionidae; genus Antrozous; species Antrozous pallidus. Next base: position 67,814,858 of record CM050511.1, read on the forward strand.
GTCTCAGGGTCTGAGGAGATGCATTTGTGTTTTGGCTGAAGTGGTGAAAGCTCAGCCGATACAAGGAAGCAAAGTAACTTTCTCTCGTGTTAGCCTTCTAGCACATCAGCTCTCTAAGAACAAAAATTAGGATAGAAGATAAAACTATATTCGCTACCAGAGCTGGATGTTACTTGAAGGCAATAAAAACATTGAACTTCACCACTGTATCAACAATGAGGAAAAGTCCTAAACCTAGAAGAGGAAGATGTAATAATAGAGCTTCTTAAAGAGATCTTACTTACCATCATATTTGAGGCTTAATAACTTAGAACATTGTAATAGAAGACACAATAGAATATGGCTAAAGACAGGAGGGAGGAACCAAGATGGCGGCATAGGTAAACACCTATTTTGCTGGCCCACACAACAATTCCAAAACTACAACTTCACAACAAAACAGACATCATCCAGAATCATCGGAAAGCTGGCTGAGTGAAAATTCCACAGATAAAAGTAAAGATAGGACACTGTGACTCAGAGGAGCGGTGAAGTGTACTTGAAGTGTACCTGGAGAGAGGTTCAGAGCCTTGTGCATGCGAGCTGTAAAGGGCGGGCGGCGGCAGACCTGGCTGGTTTTCTCCAACGGGGAGGGCGGAGGCTTCCCACTGCACTGACTCCCCAGTTCTGGGTGAGGTCCCAGGTCCAGGGAAGGCACGCTAAAGCCCGGTGCAGCAGAGGTCTGCGAGTTTGAGGAGAGTGCAAATTTTGGAACGTCAGTTTGTGTGTAAACTTGGGGACAGAGCTGTGCGACCGCGCAGAAAGGACTGATGACTTGCTCCCTCGTTCGGGAGACCACCGGACTGCTTTGTTTTACAACCCTGGGCGAGACTTTGGGTGTGTAGACTCATTTGAGGAGAGGCAGGGTTGTCTGGCAACGGGTGGAGACCAGCGGCAGCTTTCGCTCAGAGGTGTGTGTGGCCATTGCCACCTGGCACAGACACCCACGGGCCGCATAGGGCGGAGCTGACGCTGCATGCTCAACCCAGAGGCTCCACCCATCCAATCTGAACACAGTTTCCTTCACAACCAATTGGCCTGGAGGTCAAACCCTAGTAGTGCTAACAACAATAAACTGGGCTTAACTTCAACAATACTGTACAACCCATAAAGGATTGCAGTAAGAGTATCCACCTCAGGTAACTGGAGAGGCTGAGCCACTGTCCCTTAGAGGACATCTACCACACAAAGTTAATGGACCAACTCAGGAAAGCAGCCACAATGCAGAGAAATGGAAAGAAATCAGGTGTGAAAGAAATGAAGGAAAAAAGACAACTAGACAAAATGTTCAAAACCACAGTAATAAGGTTTTTCAAGAGGCTCTTAGAAAAGGCCGATGAACTTAATGAGAACTACAAGGAAATGAACAAGATCTATGAGGAAATGAACAACACCTACGAAGATATAAAAAAGGACCAACTAGAAATTAAGCATACACTGACTGAAATAAAAAATATTACACAAAGACCTAAAAGCAGTCCAGACGACCGCAAGAACCAAGTTAAAGATTTGAAATACAAAGAAGCAAAATCCACTCACCCAGAAAAGCAAGAAGCAAAAAGAATCCAAATAATTGAAGATAGTGTAAAGGGCCTCTGGGACAACCTCAAGCATACCAACATCTGAATTGTGGGGGTACCAAAAGAAGAGAGAGAGCAAGATACTGAAAACATATTTGAAGAAATAATGACAGAAAACTTCCCCCACCTAGTGAAAGAAATAGGTTTACAAATTCAGGAAGCGCAGAGAACCCTAAATAAAAGGAATCCAAAGAGGACCACACCAAGACATATTATAATTAAAATGCCAAGAGCAAAAGATAAAGAGAGAATATTAAAAGCAGCAAGAGAAAAACAGTTACCTACAAAGGAGCACCCATACGATTGTCAGCAGATTTCTCAACAGAAACAATGCAGGCCAGATGGGAGTGGCAAGAAACATTCAAAGTGATGAATAGCAAGAGTCTACAACCAAGATTGCTCTATCCAGCAAAGATATCATTCAGAATTGAAGATCAGATAAAGTGCTTTGCAGATAAGAAAAAGCTAAAGGAGTTCATCACCACCAAACCAATATTATATGAAATGCTGAAAGATATTCTTTAAGAAGAGGAAGAAGAAAAAGGTAAAAATATAAATTATGAACAACAAATACACATCTATCAACAAATGAATCTAAAAATCAAGTGAATTAATAATCTGATGAACAGGATAAACTGGTGAACATAACAGAATCATGGGCATAGAGAAGGAATGGACTGACAATTCTTGGGGAGAAAAGGGGTGTGGGAAGTGCAGCAAGAGACTGGACAAAAATCATGCAACTATGGGAGAGGACAGTGGGGGGAAGGTGAGGGCAGAGGGTGGGATGGGTATCGGGTGGAGGGGAGCTATAGGGGGAAGGAAAGGGGGAACAATGTAATTAATAAACTGAACAATAAAGATAAAAAATTTAAATAATAATAATAATAATAATAATAATAAAAAGAATATGGCTAAAGACAGAAGAGAATTCTTTAATCACACAGATAATATTTCCCTAGGTTCACTTTTCAGTTGACTTATTCAATAAAAGCACAGATGAAATATAATGCAAGGTTAGGGAGACTTTAAGTGTTTCCAAAAAATGTGCTCCACCAAGTAAAAGAGCAGCCAAAGGAATTTGTTGGTGCAGAAAATAAATATAACTATTCCCTTGTTTAGTTCATCTCTTCTTCTCAGCTCTACAATGCTATCAATGGCCCAGTATCATTTAGATAGACACCTCAAAATGGCTCCCTCTCTCCTGGGAGAGAGCCTTGGCCTGCCTGTGACCGTGGCCTAAACTTTAACCAGCTTATCTCAGGCTTGTGCGGTTGTTGGCTGCAGTAGAGAGACATGATGCTCCGAAGGCAGAAGATTGCACCAGCCAGGCCAGTGCTGTGTGTTTCATCACCCCCCGCCAGTCATCTAGGATTGAAATAATCAGGCTGACTGCAAACACCAGGATGCATCAACAGAGCACACACCCTGGAACAGAGTGACCTAAGCAGGACGTAAGTCAGGACGGGAGCAAAGCTGCATACCATGAACAGTTGTGGGATTAACAGAGATGAAAGCTGCACCCGTCAGAGCGTAAGTCGGACCTCACATTGTCCTTTACTGATGCACCTATGTTAGCATGTGTACAGTGACCTGTTGGATGCCTGTCTCCCCACAGGAACCATGCCTCACCCACCTTTGGATCCCCAAATAATCCTAGAAGGATCCCACTTGTGGGTAGCAAATGCTCAACAACTGCTACTCTTTCACTTCCACTTCCACTCTTTCCTGGAGGTGCCTTGCGAAAATAGAAAAGACAGATGCATAACAACAAAAAATCCAACATGTGAAAGTATTCTCTTTCAGACAGGTTAAAAAAAACGGAAACAAGACTACTGGCCACCTCACCTGGTGACTTTTTGAGCCTCTTAACCTACCATTGAAACACCTTGTGCCCTTTTAAATTCATAACCCAAGATATGAACCACCACTGCCACCACCTCAATACATAGGGCCCCATAAACGGTCATTCAAGATCAATGAAAGCCCAAATTCTCACCAAAGACAACAGAAAACCAGCAATAAAGTGTGTCCTCTCCTTAAAACATAAGGACACCCATGAAAAAACATACCCAACCCAGAAAAACAAAAAATTAGTAGATCTGCTCTATCGGAGAGATACCTGGCACTACAAAGAAGACATCCAATCTTAGTAAAAATATTTTCAGAAATACTTTGGTATTAAAGTAGACACCACAAAACTCTATTAGTGCCTTCAATCATTTGAACATAACAATAAATTATACAAAAACAGACAGATCTTTTCAATCAAGTAAGTTATTTTTTAATAAAATTTCTACAACTCCCCTTCACAAGCCTCCAGCAGATAAATTTTTTCTAGTAAAAACTTTAACAGTTTAACCTTCTTTAATCCCAAATTGGATGGGCATAAAATTCTTTCAACAATTATTTTTGAAAAATTCATAAAGACTTAATCTTATAAATAACTCCAGTGATTCATTTCTTACTAATGTTATAGCCACTACTCCCAGAGAATTCTACTCCTCTATGAACCTGCTGTCTTAAATAATTCTTACATTTTTTTTAAGGTTTCTTGGGGACAAAAGCAAAGCACACCAACAGAAGCAGAGACTGGTTAAATCTGTTAGTTTGTTAATTCACTTCTAACCAACATTAAACAAGTTTCGTTAAGGCAGGTCTTTTTTGAGCCTTTGTTACTGTGAAACACTACTCTTCAAAAGGCAGGTGTAGTATGTGGTGATTCTCAAGCTGATTTCACAGGAGAATTGTTGTTGTATTCCATGTATCATCAATTGGCTTTTATCAGGAAAGAGTATCCTGAGGAACAGAATACTTTGAAAGCCACATATTAGAATCTACACTAATAAAATAGAAATATGCAAAGGGCCATACCTCCATGACACCCACCAGACAATCAGGAGTATGTAAATTAACCCAACTAAGATGGTGGGTTAATTTGCATAAGCAGGCTCAAAACGGCCAGGCAGGGCAGGACACCTGCTATGAGGGGAAGGGTGGGGGGGCAAAGGGAGCTACAGGAGTGGTGCTCTGGCTGGAATCGAGAAGACTGAAGGCTCTGACCAGAGCAAAGACTCCGGCTGGCCAGAGCTAAGACGAAAGGCAGCAGCCAGAGCAAAGGCCTGGATCCCAGGTGCCAGAGGAAAACCAGTGCCAGCAGACAGGGGAAGGAAGGCCTACTGCATGAATCTTTGTGCAACGGGCCTCTAGTAGTATTAATAAAACCTCAAAAACAGGTTTAATTCCCAGTTTAGTCCAATTACCTTTTTTTTAAGCCATTGACTACATCTTTAAAACCATGAACAACGACCTTTAAATGCATGCCTTTATAAATACACAGGTAAACTAGCAAACATTATCTCCTTTACAGTAACAACTCATTCAACACTCAAGCAGCTACTATTTTGAAAATAATTATGAACAATCCTATAGAATGCACTACACTATACAGATTACAAGTTCAAATTTAGTAGACATAAATGGGACATTTTGTATCATCATATTTTGGATATTTAACAGTCAAAATGAAAAGAAAGACTCACCAACAGAAGCTGAGGTTTTAAGAACTGACTCCTTTTGGACTCCTCTTTCAATTCGTAAGGTGGCCCACTGTTCAAAAACAAGAAGTATTAATTTAAACTATTCCATAGACACAGTATAGCATATTTAATCATGCTTTTACAGAAGTAAAATTAAACAGTAAAGCCTTAGTGTTATTGAACTAAAGATTAGATCCCCCAGGGAATCTCTGATGTAGCATTATTCCAAGTCCCAGGTATGCTCTTCTCTTCTGATAATGCCTTAATGATAGGAGGAACAGATCACGTTTACTCCATTTAAATCACTCATACACAATCTGGTGCCACAATAAATTACTCCTTAAAAAGGTGGTGAAACATGTTGGGCAAGAGCAAAGGTTATGGCCTTAAGACTACCAGGGTTTGCCCTGGCCAGTGTAGCTCAGTTGGTTGAGCATCGTCTGGTAACCAAAAAGTCACCAGTTAAATTCCCGGTCAGGGCACCTGGCCAGGTTGCAGGTTTGGTCCCCAAATGGGTACAGGAGACAACTGATCACTGTTTCCCTCACACATCAAAGTTTCTCCCTTTTTATTTCTCGCTCTCTCTCCCTTCCTCTCTCTCTAAAAAAAATCAATAAAAACATATTTAATTTTTCTAAAAAGACTACCTGTGGTAGAGTTACTTAATGCCTCTAGGCCTCAGTCTCCTCACATGGAAAGTGAAGATAGTAGCTCCTATCCCATAGTATTTGCTATGTGGATTAGATGAAATTAACACATGTAAAAACTCAGGACTCAAACTATAGCTATTATTTTCATAGTAAATTAGCCACTTAAGGCTCAAGCCTAATTGCCTATAACAACAATAAGCTTGAAAAGGAAGACGGGGTGAGACTTGGAAAACTGGAAAGCAATCAGTGAAGTCGGTAACTAAAGAAATCATATGCCCAGCCGAGACCGGTTTGGCTCAGTGGATAGAGCGTCGTACTGCAGACTGAAGGGTCCCGGGTTCGATTCCGGCAAGGGCATGTACCTTGGCTGCGGGCACATCCCCAGTAGGGGGCGTGCAAGAGGCAGCTGATCGATGTTTCTCTCTCATCGATGTTTCTGGCTTTCTATCCCTCTCCCTTCTGCTCTGTAAAAAATCAATAAAATATATTTTTTAAAAAAATAAAGAAATCATATGCCCAGATGGTCTCTTATGTTTTAAGATACATCGGGAAAATGTTACCATTAGGAATAACCAGGGGTTTAAGTGATGTTAAGAACAGGAAAAGTCAACTCCCATTTTGCTTTGAATGTATATAGGAGTATAAAGAAATATAGCAAGATGTGACTTGCTATTTTCTTCTTTACACTTTTTTTAATGCATTTGCAACATTATCTACCATTAACATCATAGCTCAGAAACTACAAGTTGGCCCTGGACAGTGTGGTTCAGTTGATTGGCGCATCATCCTGGGCACCAAAAGGTGGCAAGTTCGATTCCCTATCAAGGTCAGGACACAGGTTGTAGGTTCGGTCCCCAGTTGATTGATGTTTCTAGCTTTCCCCTCCTCTTTCTAAAATTAATTTTAAAAAAATTTTAATGTGCTAAAAAAAAAACCTACAATTTAACCTTGTTGACAGCATTCCAGAAAATCCCAATGGTTATTTTTTCTAGTTTAGAAAGGAGCCATTAAAATATTATTTAGATTATAACAACTCCAGAAGTTAACACTGGCTAAATTGACTGATTTGGGGTGGGAAGGAGGAAGCCAAGGAGGGGGAGGTAAAAAGCATTGTAATAATTATAATTAGAACTTAAGCATCCTCAAAGAACAAAAAGAATTTATTAAATATGTCAAGACATATATCTCAATTATTGATAAGCTCAAAGGGATAATTCAGAGAGATGAAAATAATATTTCAAATAAATAAGAAAATAAACTGATAAAAATAAATAACCTAAAATATGTATATGAAGGTCGAAGAGTAAGGCAGATCTGATTATGTCAGGACCCTTGTACAACATCCCAAAGAGCCAAGTAGGAACATGCCATTTGTGCTTAGAGAACAGCCTATAAATAGAGGCTAATCTTCCATGCTTCAAATATCAAATCACAAATTATAATAAGACTCAGTCTTAATCTGCTTACATCTTTTTCTCTTGCTTGAAAACTTAAACTCTAGACCTCCCACATTTTCTCAATAGAGGTAAAGGTTTATTACTATCTTTTTTATTTTTTATTTTTTATTTTTTACTTATGGGTTTTTAGAGAGGGGGAGGAAAGAACATCAATTTGTTGATCCACTTATTTATTCATTCCTTGGTTGATCCTTGTATGTGCCCTAACCAGGGATCAAACCCACAGCCTTCGCATCAGGGATGACGCTCTAACCAACTGAGCTATCTGGCCAGGGCTCCACAGTTTTTCAACTTAAAGTTTTGTACCTATTATCATTGTAAGTAGACCACAAATATGATTAAAACAAAATATTGTAAACAATCAATCATTAGTCTTGGAGCTCAGTTTTCTTTTCTGATAGGTATTTGATTTTATATTATATATAAATAGTAATTACCTTCAACTAGGACAATTATTTCATGCTCATCTGACCGAAAATATTGATATTTTGTGGTTGTAATGGACTAACTTGTCCCCCCAACCCAAATTCATTTGTTAAAGCCCTAACCCCCAGTACATCAGAATGTAACTGTATTTGCAGATAGGACCTTTAAAAAGGTGGTTATGTTAAAGTGAGGTCTTCAGGGTGGATACTAATACAATCTGCCCAGTGTCCTTATAAGATGAGAAAATTTAGCCAAACAAGGAGATACCAGAGATGCACACACACAGAAGAAGGGCCATATGAGGACACAAGAAAAGGCAGCCATCTGCAAGACAAGGAGACAAGCCTCAGCAGAAAGCAACCTGCCAACACCTTGATCTTGGACTTCCAGCCCTCATAACTGCGAAGAAGTAAATTTCTGTTGTTTAACTCACCCAGTCTGTGGTACTTTGCTATGGTAACCCTAGCAAACTAACACAGAGGCATTACTTAAATGGGATGATTTGCTACAAAGAACTACATTGCTGTCACCAGATAAGGTTCAGAGTACATAACATCTCCTGAAATGGTTTAACAGCAAAGGTCTGTCCTACCAAATGCAATTATAGTGTTGAAGACTAGCAAACTTTAAGGTGGGAGAAGTTATTTATTTATTTATTTATTTATTTATTTATTTATTTATTTATTTATTTTTGATTTATTTGAAATACTGGCTTTTATTTTTTGTTTTTTTATTTTCTTTTATTTTTTACCTTTATTGTTCAGTTTATTAATTACATTGTTCCCCCTTTTCTCCCCCTATAGCTCCCCTCCCCCACGGTATACATCCCACCCTCCGCCTGCACCTCCCCACCACTACCCTCTCCCATAGGTGCATGATTTTTCTCTATTCTCTTGCTGCACCTCCCACACCCCTTTTCTCCCCAAGAATTGTCAGTCCATTCCCTCTCTATGTCCATGATTCTGTTATATTCACTAGTTTATCCTGTTCATCAGATTATTAATTCACTTGATTTTTAGATTCATTTGTTGATAGATGTGTATTTGTTGTTCATAATTTTTATTTTTACCTTTTTCTTCTTCCTCTTCTTAAAGAATATCTTTCAACACTTCATATAATATTGGTTTGGTGGTGATGAACTCCTTTAGCTTTTTCTTATCTGCAAAGCACTTTATCTGACCTTCAATTCTGAATGATAGCTTTGCTGGGTAGAGTAATCTTGGTTGTAGATTCTTGCTATTAATCTCTTTGAATATTTCTTGCCACTCGCGTCTGGCCTGCATAGTTTCTGTTGAGAAATCCGCTGACAGTCGTATGGGTGCTCCCTTGTAGGTAACTAACTGTTTTTCTCTTGCTGCTTTTAATATTCTCTCTTTGTCTTTTGTTCTTGGCATTTTAATTATGATGTGCCTTGGTGTGGTCCTCTTAGGGTTCCTATAGTTTGGGGTTCTGTGCGCTTCTTGGACTTTTAAGTCAATTTCTTTCACTAGATGGGGGACGTTTTCGGACACTATTTCTTCAAATAGGTTTTCATTATCTTGCTCTCTCTCTTTTTCTGAAGCCATTATAATTCAGATGTTGGTATGCTTGAGGTTGTCCCAGAGGCCCCTTACACTATCTTCAATTTTTTGGATTCTTTTTACTTCTTGCTTTTCCGTGGATTTTGCCTCTTTGTATTTCAAATCTTTGACTTGGTTCTTGTGGTCATCTGGACTGCTTTTAGGTATTTGTATAATATTTTTTATTTCATTTAGTGTGTGCTTAATTTCCAATTGGTCCTTTTTCATATCCTCAAGGGTCTCGTTCATATCCTCGTAGGTCTCATTCATTTCCTTGTAGGTCTTGTTCATTCTCTTGTAGTTCATTGGCCTTTTCTAGAAGCCTCCTGAAAAACCTTATAACCATGGTTTTGAATTCTATATCCAGTCGTTTTTTTTCCTCCATTTCTTTCACATCTGATTCCTTTCCATGTCTCTGCATTGTGGCTGCCTTCCTGAGTGGGTCGATTAGCTTTGTGTGGTAGATGTCCTCTAAGAGACAGTGGCTCAGCCTCCCCAGTTACCTGAGGTGGATACTCTTGGTTCAGCCCTTCATGAGTTGCACAGTCTTGTTGAAGTTAAGCCTAGATTATTGTTGTTAGCACTAGGAGGGTTTGACCTCCAGGCCAATTGGCTGTGAGAATCAGCTGTGCTCAGGTTGGATGGGTGGAGTCTCCAGGCTGAGCAGGGAGCCTTGATTTCCATCAGCTCCGCCCTATGCAGCACCTGGGTTTCTGTGCCCGGTAGTAATGGCTGCATGCACCTCTGAGAGAAAGCTGCCGGCTAGCTCTACCTGCTGCTGGACAATTCAGCCTTTCCCCAAATGAGTCTGCACACCCAAAGTCTCACCCAGGGTTGTAAAACAATGCAGTCCAGTGGTTTCCTGAATGAGAGCAAGTCACGAGTCCTCTCTGCACACTCCCGCGCTTCTGTTGTTCCTAAGTTTACAAGCCCTCTCCACAGGCTCGCAGACCTCTGCAGCACCCGAGTTTCAGCGTGCTTCCTTACTGTCCAATTTCACCCCGTATGAGTGTGGGTTCCCTAGACCTCACCTAGAACTAAGGAATCAGTGCTGTGGGATACCTTTTTCTCCCTCCCCATTCGAGAAAACCAGCCAGGTTTGCCGCCACGTGCCCTATCCGTTTGCACGCATGCAAGGCTACAAACCTCTGACTCCACGCGTATTTTCAACGCTACCCTCCGCCGCTCCTCTGAGTCACAGTGTCCTGTCTTTACTTTTATTTGTGGAATTTTCACTCAGCCAGCTTTCTGGTGATTCTGGATGATGTTTGTTCTGTTGTTAAGTTGTAGTTTTGAAATTGTTGTGTGGAACAGCAAGATAGATGTTTACCTATGCCGCCATCTTGTTTCCTCCATCTGGGAGAAGTTATTTAATATAACAGGGAATTTATACTGGAAAACCATTTTCTTCCTTGGGCTTCTTCTCCAGTGAATGTGAAAATGTGCCTGCTCTGCAGTCAGACATACAAGCATATGAATCGCAGTTCTGCCACTTCCAGGCTGTCACCATCTCATACAAAATACTGTAATCTCTTGGGGCCTCATTATCATCTTCTCTAAACCTGGGACAATTGCCAAGCATTATTATAAAGATTGAAGAAAATAATATACCTTTCCAGGGATGCAAAACTGGTACAATAGTCACAAATCAATAAACATGATATATCACATACACAAAATGAAGGATAAATATCACAAAATCATATCAATTGATGCAGAAAAAGCATTTGACAAAATTCAGCATCTTTTTTTTTTATAAAAACTCTCATTAAAGTGGGAATAGGGGGATCATACCTCAACATAATAAAGGCCAAATATGACAAACCGAGAGCCAACATTAGACTCAATGGGCAAACCTAAAGGTGTTTCCCTTAAGATCATGAATAAGACAGTCTTATTCACCAGAGCACTGGAAGTCCTAGTCGCAGCAATCAGACAAGAAGAAGAAATTAAAAGGCATTCAACTTGGAAAGGAGAAGGTTAAACTCATTATTTGCAGATGACATGATATTGTACTTAGAAAACTCTAAATACTCTACCAAAACCCTGGCCATGTGGTTCAGTTGGTTGGAGCATCACCCCATATATAAAAGGGTGGCAGATTCAATTCCCAATCAGGTATTAAAAAAAAGAAAAAGACTCCACTCAAACACTGTTAGATTTAACAAAGTAGCAGGATACAAAATTAACATCCAGAAATTGATGGCATTTCTAAACACTAATAATGAACTCTCAGAAAAAAGAAACTTTTTTAAAAATCCCATTTACTATTGTAATAAAAAAATAAAATACCTAGGAATAAACTGAACCAAGGAGGAAAAAGACCTGTATTCAGAGAACTATAAGACATTGAAAAAAAGAAATAGAGGAAGACATAAACAAATGGAAGAATATTCTATGTTCATGAAAATGGAGACTGACATTAAGAGAAACAACAAGAGTCTTCTAGACCAGCATGGACATGCCCCATATGGATGAACCAGAGCCAAAGAAAAAGGCTGAAGGCAAAGCGAGAAAAAAGAGAGGGGAAAAGCAAAGCAAAAGCAGTGAAGGCTGCTTAGGATTTGGCCTGGTAGACTTAAAAACTTGAAAAGTACCACATGGGACAGATCTTTGATTAGAATTTATACACCTATTTCAGCTTCTATCAAATGAAAACCTTGTTTCCATTTTTTAACTGGGCCTTTTTCTTCAATTCAAACTCAATATAACACCTCAAATTTGTTTTAGGAATTTGAACAAAATATTTCCTTTAAAAATATTCCATGTTCATGGGTTGGAAAAGTTAATATAATTAAAATGTTCACACTACCCAAAGCAATCTATAGATTCAACGCAATGCCTATTAAAACACCAAATGCATATTTCACTGATCTAGAACAAATGTTCAAAACTTTATATGGAACTAAATAAGACCATAAGTAGCCTCAACAATCTTGAAAAAGAACAAAGTTGCAGGATCACAATACCAGATATCAAACTATACAAACTATACATATCTCAACTATATTACATGAACATTGTAATCAAAACAGCCTGGTACTGGCCCAAGAACAGACATATGGATCAACAGAACAGAACAGAGACCCCAGAAATCAACCCAAGCCATTACTCTGAATTAATATTCAACAAAGGAGGCAAGAGCGTACAATAGAGTCAAGACAGTTTCTTCAATAAATGGTTTTGGGAAAATTGGACAGGTAATGAAAAAAAATGAAATTAGACCACCAACTTACACCATACAGAAGAATAAACTCAAAATGAATAAAAGACTTAAAGTTGCAAAACCATAAAAAATCCTTGAAGAAAACTAGGCAGTAAAATCTCAGACATCTCATATAGCAGAATTTTCAGATACATCTATGGCAAGAGAAACACGGGAAAAAATAAACAAATGGGACTACATCAAACTAAAAAGCTTCTACACAGCAAAAGAAACCATCAAAACAATGAAAAGGTAACCCACTATATGGGAAAACATATTAGCCAATGATACATCTGCTAAAGGGTTAATTTCCAAAATATATAAAGAATGTATACAACTCAACACCACCAAGACAAACAATGCAATCACCTCACACCTGTCAGAATAGCTACATCAACAAATCAACAAATGACAAGTGCTGGCGAGGATGTGGAGAAAAAGGAACCCTAGTACACTGCTGGTGGGAATACAGATTGGTGCAGCCACTGTGGAAAACATTATAGAGTTTTCTTTAAAAATTAAAAATGGGACCAAAACCGGTTTGGCCTGTGAACTGAAAGGTCCTGGGTTCGATTCCAATCAAAGACATGTATCTTGGCTGTGGGCACATCCCCAGCAGGGGGTGTGCAGGAGGTGTGCTGATCGATGTTTCTCTCTCATAGATGTTTCTGACTTTCTATCCCTCCCCCTTCCTCTCTGTAAAAAATCAATGAAATATATTTATAAAAATTAAAAATGGGGCTGCGATTTGACACAGTAAACCCACTTCTGGAAATATACCCTAAGAATCCCTACCTGAAGCACCAATCGTAAAGAATATATGCATCCCTATGTTCAAAGCAGTATTATTTACAATAGCAAAGATCTGGAAACAGCCCAAGTGCCCATTAGTAGATGAGTGTATAAAAAAGCTATGTACATTCATACAATGGAAAACTACATGGCCATAAAAAAGAAGAATCACCCTAACTGGTTTGGCTCAGTGGATAGAGCATTGGCCTGTGGACTGAAAGGTTTCAGGTTCAATTCTAGTCAAGGGCATATACCTTGGTTGCGGGTACATCCCCAGTAGGAGATGTGCAGAAGGCAGCTGATCGATGTTTCTAACTCTTTATCCCTCTCCCTTCCTCTCTGTAAAAAAAAAAATCAATAAAATGTATTTTTTTTAAAAAAGAATCTCTTACCCTTTTGACAGCAAAGACCTGGATATTATTATGTTAAGTGAACTGAGCCTGACAGAGAAACACAAATACCACTTATATGTGGAATCTAATATGAACAAAATAGGTCCAGAGGCACTGATGCATGGGACAAACTGTCAGATCTCAGAGGGAAGGGGTGATGGAAAGAGATTAACCAAAGAACATATACATATATATGCATATCCAATGGACAGAGACAATAGTATGGTGAAGGCCTGGGTGGGGCAGGGACTGGATGGAAGGGGGCAAAAGTGTGTGTGTGGAGGGGGGTGGGAGGGAGATGGGGAACAGCTATAATACTAACAATAAAGAAATAAACAAATAAATAAAGAAATAGATAATTTATCCAATGACCACCACATGCCTTTTAAAATGATGGAAACTTAATTGGTGGACAAAAAGAAGGCTAAAGGGAAAGAATAAGAATTAAAACAAAAGGCAGGAATTGTCTGCTCTGAGTACATATGCTAACCTATCAAAGATCTGAAGGTAGGTTAAATTTTAGCCACATGGAAGAAAACAAAAAAAGACCAAAGAGTTTTTTAATTCAAACTCTAAGAATTGAGCCCCTGCTATGCATCAAGTGCTTTTATTCACCTCTCCTCATTGAATCTGACCAATAACTCTATATACACAAGTAGAAACTAAGGTCAAGATGGTTAGTTAAGTAACCTGTCCAAGGTTACAAGACCAGAAATTTTTTTTAAATATATTTTATTGATTTTTTTACAGAGAGGAAGGGAGAAGGATAGCGAGGAGTTAGAAACATGGATGAGAGAGAAACATTGACCAGCTGCCTCCTGCACACCCCCTACTGGGGATGTGCCAGCAACCAAGGTACATGACCTTGACTGGAATAGAACCTGGGACCCTTCAGTCTGCAAGCCGACCCTCTATCCACTGAGCCAAACCAGTTAGGGCAAGGCCAGAAATTTGAAAGAACTTGTTCATGCTTCCATCTTATTCCTCAAAAACTGAAGGAAAATTAAAAAAATAAAGAAACAAACAAAATTTAAAAATCTATAATAATAAAAGCATAATATGCTAATTAGACTGGATGTCCTTCCAGATCACCTTCTAGACGAAGCCAGGGCTATGAGGGAAGCCCAGGTCCTGGAAGGAAGCCAGTGCCAGCAGCTGGGGGAAAGAAGGCCTACTCTTGCACAGATTTCATGCATCAGACCTCTAGTAAATAAATTTAAAAGTTGAGGGGAAAATTTAATAACATTCCCCTACTTTCTTCTTCTCCATTAATCCTTTATTCTCTTCCCATTCTTTATTTCCCACTAATCATAGTGGGAATTGCAACACTTCAACCCTTTCACCTCCATCATTAACCTTACAATTAACATTCAAGGTTGACAACAGCATTTTTCAACCTTTAATCCATGCTCCTCTCTAATAAACATGAAAACTTCACGCAGACCTTCTAGAGATTCAGATACATAACACCCCACCATCCAGATGGATCACTCTCTACACACCATTCTCTCAGCCAAAATTTTACTTTTCATAGTTAACATTCCTAAAACAATTTTCCCAATATAATGTAACAATCCTGAGAAATTATTATGCAGTCCTTGAAAATCACTAGTTTAAAGAATCACAAAGAATTAAAGCGTTGTCCTCAAGTGCCTTGCCATTATCAGGAGCTTATGCACACATCTACATATATAAAAGGCTAAGTGACCGTTCAGCTGGCTGACCCACAAGTACATATGACACACACTGACCACTAGGGGACAGACGCTTAACACAGGAGCTGCAGAGCTGCTGTGACTTTGCAGCCGCAGTTCTCCAGTGATGCACGCTGGAACCAGAGTAGAGGGAGCCCGATTCCTCCCGGGACCTGCAAGATTCCACCTTCCACAGTGGGTTATGTTGTTGCTGGGGCATTGCCAGCCCTAAATCTGGTTTGCTGCCAAGCTGCAGTTCTAATTAATTTCCTTTCAATGTGCACAAATCTATATCCCGGGCCACTAGTATAGACATTCAGCAATGCACAAGGCAGCATGCAGTAGGTGCTCAATAAAAAATTATTACCTGAAATCATAAGCAGCTAAGACAAAGTTAGAGAAGAGCTGGGTCAGCTACTTGACAAATAGCAGTTACTACAATCAGCTATTCAGAAGGCACCCACACACATTTAAAGTTCCAGAATTTGCTGAAACCGGTTTGGCTCAGTGGATAGAGCATCGGCCTGCGGACTGAAAGGTCACAGGTTCGATTCTGGTCAAGGAGGCATGTACCTAGGCTGCAGGCACATTCCCAGTGTGTAAGAGGCAGCTGATCAATGTCTCTCTCTCATCGATGTTTCTGACTTTCTATTCCTCTCCCTTCCTCTCTGTGAAAAATCAACAAAATATATTTTTTAAAAAATAAAAATCCACAATTTGAGTTTATGGTCATGAAAAAGCCATCCATTATCAATAAAACTTAGAAAAGTAAATACATAATGTATAAAATTAAATGACCTTTTATTTATTTTTTAATATATTTTATTGATTTGTTACAGAGAGGAAGGGAGAGGGAAAGTCAGAAACATCGATGACAGAGAAACATTGATCAGCTGCCTCTTGCACACCCACTACTGAGGATGTGCCCACAGCCAAGGTACATGCCCCTTGACCGGAATCAAACCCAGGACCATTCAGTCCCCAGGCCCATGCTCTATCCACTGAGCCAAACCAGTTTCGGCCTAAATGACCTTTTAAACAGTATGGCGGTTGTAACCTGGGAAACTTGAGATTTTTCAACTTTCGATCAAAGAGCCCATAGAATGTTCGTGGGATTGGAATGCAAAAGAAACAATCAAATCAGCTGCAAACATACTAAGGAATAATGACTAACAAGAAAGGCTGGACCTTTAATGGAATCTATAAAAGAACAGGGTATTTGTCCAGAACTCAAGATATTCTAATACTGAACACTAACACAGATGTTCTAATACTAAACAACCAGTACAAATTTTAAGGGAACTATTCCTATAGTCAGAAAAAGTAATCCCCTGTGCTAACCCCTGCCTAACAGAAAGGTCTTTGAAACAACTCCTGCTGTGTGTTGGACGGATGGAGAGCCCTGGGTTGCCACTTTCATCTCCTGTGCCTCCAGCAGATATCACCGTGGGATCGCAGCTCTTTCCTGACGTGCCCAGCTTCTTCCAAACACAGACGCTCCAGGCAACTACAGCCGTCAGAGTTGGCTCACAAAATGAATCCCCATCCTAAGTCCATATATGCCAAGCATCTCTCTGACCTAATAACTTAGTCTTGGCAAAGAGGGTGGTTCCTTATGCCACCTCTACCTGGTTTCCAAGCCAAGTGAGGTATCGCCCACAACAATTCGAAAATTGTTCTTGATAAGTTTGATTAACAGAGAACATTTCTGAAAGCCTCTTCAACTCTAGATGGACAAAACTGAAAACTTAAGCTGCTGCCAAACTGAAGGCCAGGTCCTGGACCGGTGACATCTCTTCGAAATATAGTTATTTACCAGGCTGACGGCAACTGCTCTTCTCTCTCTAGGACATATCTTCAGCTGTACCTTGAATTACTGAAGCAAGAAACACAGGAGTCAGCACCTGGAAGCCCGTTTGTGCAATTTACCCTCACTCCATCCTTACTTGGGTATAAATCCCTACAGACATTGCTGTATGGAAGAACAGTTCAATTATCTCAGAGTTCTGAGAAAGAATGAACACCAGCTAAAGAGGATCCTGTGCTATACGGAAAATAACCTGAACAAGTCAAATAGTGGGAGGCAGCTAAGACATCCACAGCTTGGTGTGACCACATTCAGAGTGTGAAGTCAGTAAGAAAGCCCTGGCCGGTGTGGCTTGGTTGGTTGGAGTGTCAACTCCTACACCAAAGGGAGTGGGGTTTGATTCCTGCTCAGGGTACATACTCAGATTGCTGGTTCTATCAGGGCCAGGGCCCTGTGGAAGGCAACTGATAACCGAGGCAACTGAAAGATTTAACAGATAGATAGAAGATAGATAGATAGATAGATAGATAGATAGATAGATAGATAATGATAGATTAATGATAGAGAGATGATAGATGATAGATAGATAGATAGATAGATAGATAGATAGATAGATAAGCCGCCCTGCAGGCTGGGTTTCATCCTGAGACAGGAAAAATGAGAACCCACATTAGAAGTTAGAGAAATGAGGACCCGAGACCCTAAACAATAATATTATTCTTTGAATAGCAGCAAACTCTTACATGGCACCTAACATGTCTCACACCCTTCTGAGATGTTTGACATATTTTAACATACTTCAACAAGCATATGGAAATCAGAATTATTGTTCCTCCCTGTTTGACAGATGAGAAAAATGAGGCTTCCCTACAGCCTGGTATTAAGAAGCAGAGTGGAGAGTTTGGTATCACATCTAAGCGAATCTGTACCCATGGCTCTCCTCCTAATCACTAGGCAGACACACCCGCTCCTCAGTTATGACCACTTTGTTAAACTATTGGACTGGGTCTCAGATTTCTCATCTGTATAAAAGGGGGATAAGTGCCCCACATCTTCCAAGGCTTTGGGGAGCAGATGCTGAGACAGTGAGCAGGAGGAGAGCCCTTGAATTTAATAAAGTAAAGCCATGTACAAGACGAAGCTGCAGCCGTTCCCCACCGGGCCCACCTGCACCAAATACCTTTCTTCGCAGAATTTGGAAAGAGGAGTGTAGGGAGAGCAGAGGTGAAGGACACATGTTTAATGACATTTCAAGGGCCGATAAAATTTCCATGACTTCATTAAAATATAATCAGATTTTTTTTCTACCATTGAGCAATTTGTTTCTTATCTTGGGCATAAACCTGATGCCTTAGTATAGAAAAAGACCTCTGAAACCAGGGGCTGTAAAAACTTCGGAGAGGGAAGTGACAGCGGCACTGCCTGATGGATATAAAGAAAGCCAATGACATAAAAGGCGGCCACACTGTTCATCTATCAGTAAAAATAGTAATAACGGAGCACCGGGTGGGGTTCTGCCTCCAAGAAGAGTGATAATAGAGTGGTCCAGGGGTCCCAGCCCCCATCTCTCCAGCTCTGCAGAAGCTGTCTTGGAGCTACTGCGGAAGATAAACCGAAACGCACACCCTTCGGACCACTGACCTTCAGAACTGCCCCCAACCCATAAACTGGGCTCTACCCTCGGTCCCCACCCCCAGACTCTCCCTGAAGCCCTCCGAGGTGCAGGGACACTCACCTCTAAAGTTTTCACCAGGATCTTCATGTACATCTCTGAGATGCCCAAAGACACCCCGAAGGCCGAAGGCAGGAGGATGAGGCCCAGCACCATCGTCAGCCAGGTGAAAAAGATCTTCCCAACCAGCTCTGCGCCGTCCATGGCGATGCGCACCCGTTCAGGAGGGGTCCCCGCGGAGGTCCGAGCGCGACGGCTGTCCCTGTCCCCGGGCAGTCGGGCGGCAGCTCCCGGAGCAGAGGCGCGGAACCCGGCCCGGGAGAATCAGCGCTGCCACCTCCCGGCACTCACCTCTGCAGGGGGGAAAGAAAGGAAGGAAAAACTTTCAGAACCTCGGTAATTTCCTTCCTTCCCTCTGGGGCTCCTCCTGCGGCGGCCGATTAACTCCTTCTCCGCTGGAGACCCGGACCGGCGCGGAGCCACCGAACGCACCAGCCAGGACAGGCGAGCTGGGGTGACCCCGCGGCGCCCGGGAACGCGCCCCACCCGGTCGATGCCTGATTTCCTCTGGGTTGCGATCGCGACAACTCAGCGGGTGACTCACCGAGGCCCTTGGGGAGTAAGGATCCCTGCGAGCGTCCCGCACTGCACCACACCGGCCTCCGTGGGCACTGGCTCCGGGCGGGAGACTGTCCTGGTGGCTGGCGGCGCTCCGCCGTCCGCAGCCCTATTTCTGCGCGCCGCCCTGGCCCCACCTCCTCCGCCACCCAACCCGGAGCACCCAAGCTGGACCGGCTCCGGGAGCGTCGCAGCCTCCCGGGCGTCCTCGTTTCGTCCCCTTGCCCCGCCTCCCCCAGCACTCTCACCGAGAATCCCTTAAAGAGAATTTTCATCTACAAAAAAATGTGAGCATTTTCTCCACCATATCCCCAAACGAACTACTACGTGCCCGGGATGCTCGAGAAGGTCCTGTTTGTGTGGGCGTAAAACAACTTCTTGCAAGGACTTTCGGGGAGAGCGAAATGGTCGGAGCGCTGCGAGCTGCGGTTTACCCGGCTCCCAGGTCTCCCACATCTTCCCCTCCGTCCCCTCCCGAGCTGAGCTTTCTAGGGCGGGGGAGACCACGGTCTCCACGAGTGGCCTACACCACCCAGCTGCTGTCTCCCTGGCACAGAAATGTTTCAGCTGAGGCTCGCTCTCTGCCTGGAGTAAGAATCCAACCACAGATTCCCTTACTGTTCACGCAACACTCAAGCGCACGGGGAGCAGCTGCAGAAAAAGGCCGGGCGGACGCAGGCCTTCCCCAAGCTGACAGCGCCTCCTGGGTATTATCCCCCGCACTGCTGCCTGGCTAGCGCTGATGAGAACGCGGGTGGCCAAAAGCCTACGGGTGTTTACTTCACTGCTGTTCATGCTTCTTAGAGGCATGATCTGATTTTTAAGACTCAACAAGATAATCCGAATGTTGGGCGTGCAGTAGATAAGAAAATCCGGCTGCCCAGGTATTCCAGACCATCCTTGAATGGGACCAAAATCTCCCACAGGTCTCTTTCCCGTGTTATTTCCAGCTGGAAAAAAACTAGGAGGGCCAGCAAACTGGATGGAAACTGTTGATAACAAATACTGCAGAGAAAGTGGCCCGTCCCCAGGGTGTGGAGGAAGTGGGAAGCAAAGGGAGGAGGCCCAGGAGAGAAGTCCAATTGCCAAGAATGTAAATGTTTGTCCTCTGCACCTCCCGCCAGTTAGGTATCAGAAACCCCTTTCCCAAGGAGAAGGAGGAAATGATAACTTGGTCATAAAAAAACAAATTATGAATGAAGACGTTCAAGCATTTGGTTTCTCAAAATTAAATGTGGTCTGCCAGTTTACAAAAACAAGGACAACACAATTGCCGAAATCTTTCAAAACCAAAGTTCCCCACACACACACACAGATCCACAAATACAGTATAGAACCAAAGGACCGAAACATAACTTAAGCATCCGAACCTTTTCAGAAGCCAAGGGTCTATTATCCCGAAAGATCCCAAGTTGGTGCCCCTTACCATAAATGGCCAAGTTCCAAGATCCGCCCTCCCAGCACTTCTGTAAACCTGTTCCCTCTAGCTCCTTAAAGTCCTTTTACCTAGTCCAGTGAGCTGGATGAATTTGAGGTATCATTAGATCTCCCACCCTCTCTGTTGGCACCTTCTCAATCAATAAATCTCTCCTTACTCCAAACTCTTGATGTTTTGAGTGTTGGTCTTTTGAAGCACTGGGTTTATAAACTTTGGTTAGGTAACATATTGAAAATAAAAAACCTGCATTAGGGAGGGCTTTAAATCTAAGTTGGTAAGTGTCTTTAAAGAGAGGGGAAGAAAAGACATAGACAGAAGGCCATGTGAAGACTGAGGCAGTGAGCAGAGTTATGTAAGCTCAAGCCCAGGAACCCTAGGGCCTTTGGAGGGAACATGACTCAGCAGACACCTTGATTTTGTTACGGGGGACCTATAACCTAATAGAGACCTTGAATTAATCTAAAAAGTATTAACAAAACTTTTCTTCAAGTTTCCTTTTCAAGGCCTGTGTGAAGCGATTGAGGAGGTGAGTCAGCTGTGAACCCATCAAGCAGAACTGAAAAGCATGGCCAGACCTACCCACCAGAAGTCAAAATATTACCTCATTGCCTGATGACTAATTACAATACCCCCAGGCCTGCACGAAGCTGCATTCCTTCCCAGCCTCACCCTAGCCCCTTCCCCTATATAATCCTGTCCCCTGCACCTAGCTGGAAAACAGAATTTGATGCTTGTAAGCCTTCTCAATAAATGCCTAATATAATTCAACCCTGCCTTCATTCATGGACACAGCTGGGGGTTTCCCTATAACAATTTCAGACTGGGCTTCAGAAGTGAGAGAATAAATTTCTGTGTTTTTTCATTTTTAAATATATTTTATTGATTTTTTTACAAAGAGGAAGGGAGAAGGAGAAAGAGTTAGAAACATCAATCAGCTGCCTCCTGCACACTCCCAACTGGGGTTTTGCCTGCAGCAAAGGTACATGCCCTTGACCAGAATCGAACCTGGGACCCTTCCATCCACAGGCTGATGCTCTACCTACTGAGCCAAACCAGTTTGGGCATTTCTGTGGTTTTTAATTCACCAAGTTTGTGGTCATTTGTTAAGACACCCCTAGGAAACCAATACAGTAAGTGAAGGGAGTTCTAACTGCTGGAAGGCAGGGAGGACCCTACCTAGGTTTTCTGGGAAGAGCCTAAAGGAGAACAGAAGAGAGAGGTGAAATGAGTGAAAAGGAGCAGAGGGGCTTCCACCATGTCTTCTCTTCCTTCTCCCTCCCTCATCACTGCAAAAGCGAGCTTCTCTTGGCTGTCCTGTGTTTCGGGCGAGAAAAAGATGGAGAGCTTTTGCATTTGTACCAGGCTGCCATCTGCTCTCTGCACAGAGCTCTGTCATTCACAAAGCAGTTTAAAACACAATCACATTTGGCCCTTAAAAAAAAATCCATTTACTGATGAGAAAGCTGAAACAAAGAATGACTAAATGAATTGCTCACATTTGTGTGTCTGTGCTGGAGTCGATCTAAGACTCCAAATTCCACATTATTACCATTCCACCATTTTAGGGATGGTCTGAAATTAAAACTTCTTAACTAAAACCAAGTCATGATGCCCAGCTGGTGTGGCTCAGTGGATTGAGCATTGTCCCATGGACCAGGAGGTCATGGTTCAATTCCAGGTCAGGGCACATGCCTGGTTGTGGGTTCTATCTCCAGTAGGGGACATGCAGGAGGCAGCCAAAGGATGTGCCTTTCTCGTT
Organism: Antrozous pallidus; assembly: GCA_027563665.1. Taxonomy (NCBI): domain Eukaryota; kingdom Metazoa; phylum Chordata; class Mammalia; order Chiroptera; family Vespertilionidae; genus Antrozous; species Antrozous pallidus. Next base: position 67,837,485 of record CM050511.1, read on the forward strand.
ATGTTTCTATCTCCCCCTTCCTTCCTCTCTATCTAAAAATCAATGAAAACATTGAAAAATAAATAAATTTTAAAAAATTAAAGCAAGTCATGGTGAGGAGTCTTCCTTGACAAAAGTCAATCTTTACTTTATCTGAGCCTGTGTATAGTCTATTTACGGTTACTATAACAAAACTTTGAAATGTCAGAGTAATTTCTTTTTGCCAGACCCCTCTGGGCACAGTCACTACACCAGAGCAAGACATCACTGAACCTCTCATTGTTATTGTTATCAGGTCAATTGTTAGCTGTTAACTATTCTATTCTCACTTTGTAAAAGAAGTAAACCTCTATTCCTTTTACTTTTTATCCAGTCCCAGAGATGATTACCACCACCACCACCACCATCACCACCCCACCCCACTTTGCTTTCCTATGACAACAGTCCCTTTGAGAAAAACTGGGAGACTGATCAACAGTATAAATTTTCTGCAGTCATGAAGAGGACCCAGTATTCTCTTCTTTTAAGTGGTTCTTAGTCTGTAAACTGGCTCTCAAGTTTGGAAATTAACTGAGGGACTGTGACTATCCTTTGTAATTCAAGTGAGACTTCTGTTGACCAAACCTAGACGTCTTCCACTTCTATAGAAGACAAGTGAGAATTTAGTAGACTGCCCACCTATTTCTTTTGATCACCCAGAGTCTGAGACAAAGCCCCAGGTTTTCCTCGTGCCAGGCTATTCTGATTGCCATTTTGACTCTGCTGCCCATTACAGTCATCATGCTCACCTTGTCTTTGGCATTTAAATGCACCCACTTTCCCCCTGCCTTCCTTGAGGCCCATTATCCTCATTGCAAGTAGGGATCTCAGTTCATTGGTAAAGTTGCCACTGTAAATTCTGACCTACAAAGAAGAACAGCCATAGAGCTCTTCAGGGATACTAGAGCTCAACTCACAAATTTATTTCTCACAGTTGAGGTAAAAGGTATGTGTCTTTGGACCTTCCCAGGATGAATGAGCAGGTCTTACCTGATATGTATTCCACTGTAACATTGCAATCTCCCTACACCTTTGTCTACTTTCCTCCATTGTACATCAAGGTAGTTCTGGCATTTCAACTTAATTTAATGTAGACCACTGTTGGATCCATGTTTCAGACAATAAATGGGTCTGTGATAGGCAGTTAGACATGAACAGAGCAAGGATGATTGGCCAAGTACAGAAGGTCACCAGGATGAAAAAGCCCCGGTGCCTAGCAACGGACAATCAATTGTAGGGTGGGGCCTCGCCCCCAGGGTTACTTTTCCTCCCCTAGCATTTCTCTGGTCTTGTGGTTTGGGCCCCTGACTTTTCCTTCCTAGAGATAGCATCTATACCTCAGTTGTATTTCAGCTCCAGGCCAATAAGCAACAAAACCAGCTGACCTCAGGATGCTTCATTGAATAATGAACCCCTGCCCAGGTACTAGCCAATCAATCAGTAGAGACCCCAATCCTGAAAGGACACGCCTGGAAAACTGCTGAATATTCTTTTGAGATCTTCCCCTAAAATTCTTAGGACAGAAGACCAAGTGTGCTCTCTCCTCTCCTCATTCCCAATGTATCTGTGCCTTTTCCATTTCCTTTCCCTCCCTCCACCCCCCCGCCCCCCGCCCCCACCTGCACTCCTGGCTCCTACACCCACCCCAGCCTACCCGCCCCAGGCATGTTACCATTAACTTCCTCATTCTGAGGCTCTAAGAGCCCTTTCATTACTTTCATAACTTATTTCCTGAGCTCATCTATCCTAGGAATTACTTCTTCTACCTCTGTAATTTACAAAATAAACATTCTCCTACAGTTTGGGTCTTGACTCTGAATTCTTTCCTAGTCAGAACCTAAGTACTGAGAATAGGGTGAAAAAAAAAAGTAATAACTTAGTATTACTACAAAATTAGTTGCATCTTCATGCACCATCTGAAAGGGTCTTGGGACCACCAGGACTCTCTAAGCTATACTTTGGGAACTACTGACCTATATAAAAGGCCTGCATAAAAGTATTTATCCAACAAAAAACAATTGGGAATAGAGGCACATTATTTATAGTAGATTGCCTCATACCTCATGCCTCATTTGACTTATGTGAATTAAATTATATGACTAGAAAATTAAAAGAGCAGTAATGAAATGGTGGCCATTCTACTCATGTAGCATTTTGAGATGGGAAACATAAATCAGCGTTTCCTTGAGACATCTCAGTTCTTGGGTGGAGGGGAAAGGTCTCTCAAAATGTGAATATTTCCCCTATTGAGTGTGATATATTTAAAGCTAGAGTGCATATTTTCAAACTGCTTACCCCATCAAGTCAAGCAACTACATCATCTATGCTCAGTCCAAAAGCAATGAATCTATTTCAATACTGGCGGGAAAACTGACATGGTGAGAGGTAGCCTATTGGTCTCCATGATGGAAAGTTCCTAGAGAACTTTTAAAAAATGGCTTTGAAACACTTAAGTTTTTCTTTATGGATGGGCTTTGATCCTAACTCTTGTATCCAAGATGTGACAGAATCTACAAACTGTCATAGGACCTGATATATGAACCTACTCTATCAAGTTTCCAAAAGTAGTAGTGAGAACTAATGGTGAAAATTTTTTTATCCCAGAGAAAACTGTTGTGATATAGTGATATAATCTTTTTTTTTTAAGTTGAATTAAAAGGGTAGTATGCTAGGTGTTGACCAGTCGCTTTGATGTGCACTGACCATCAGGGGACAGATGCTCCTATCAATAGGTTAGCATGCTGCTAGGGACCAGCCAATTAGGCCTGGTCGAGAGGGCCAGACATGCCCTGGAGTCCTCCCCCAGTCCCTCCCTGGCTAGCCCCTACTGGCCTCAATTGCAGGTCAGGCTGAGGGACCCCACCCATGCATGAATTCATGCACCAGGCCTCTAGTTGTTTAATGTATTTATATAGGTTTCAGGTATACACTTCTATAATACATCATCTGTATAGTATTTTGTGTGTGCATCACTTCAAGTTAAGTCTCCTTTCATCACCATTTATCTTCCCTTTACCTTCTTCTACCTCATCTAATATCCTATCTAATAAAGAGGGAATATGCTAATTGATCCTCACGCTGTTGCAACGATAGTGGCGCCCACAGCCACAAAATGGCAGAGCCCAGTCCCCTCAGCCCCACTGGGGTGACAAGTGCGTGGTAAGTCCGGGCCCGCCCCCAGGTTGGCCCGGATGCTCCATGCACCTGCCTCTAGAGTCCCCAGTCCCCTCATCAGCCTTCCAGCCACCCAGGGATGGCCCAAGGCACAGGCAAGCCTAGGATGGCAGCTGCCCAGCTGCCCAGGGCTGCAAGAGGCATAGGTAACCAGGGCCAGCAGTGACAGCAGCAGAGGTCTGATGGGCCATTGCCTTCCCCTGACCACCAGGTCACCTCCCGTCCCTAAGGGCTCCTGTACTGTGAGGTGGGGGCTGAGGTACACCCCCTCCAGCACATGAATTTTCATGCACTGGGCCTCTAGTAGTGATATATTCAATGCACACTTGCTGAATTGAACAGACTGTCCCAAAAGGGCAAGAATGCATCTTCAAGGAGTGTATGCATAGGGAAAGGAAGTCTCTGTCCAGAAAGTCCAGGCTTTCCTCTTCCTAATCTATTTATTCATTAATTATAAATAAATCAGGAGTCAGAAATGAGAGGACCTTTGCAAGGATCCATACAATGTTTTTTAGAAAATTTGAACAGATTGCCCACATATTTAAAAAGTCAAACTAAAATTAGGATTTCTAGGTTCTCCAATAATCAGGCAACACTGAGCTCACATTCCTATAAGACATAACGTTTCCAGTATTATATTCTCTCCATCCCTTTCCAGGTATTTTGTCATCATTGATGTATTTCTTATAGTAGAATAGAGTTGAGAGGAAAATGAAATGTACTTTGTACTTAAGTACTTATCAAAATTTTTTGCTCTGGACAATGTTCTCAGTGGTTAGAGCAGCGGCCTTCCCACTGAAGGGTCTCAGGTAAGATCCCCAATCAAGGCCAATCAATGTGTATCTCTTATATCAACGCCCCCCCCTCTCTGTTTCTCTCTCTCTCTTTCTCTCCCTCTCCCCTCCCTTCTTCCACTCTATCTAAATGCAGTGGAAACAGATCCTCAAGTGAGGACTAACAACAAACAAAAAAATAAAAAGAGAGAACAAATTTATCCCAAGATTAGTCTTGGAGTCTTTCCTTCTGTAAGTTCAGCAGTTAAAAACTTTTTCAAATCATGAGTGTTGCCTTTTATTAATGGATTGCTGTCACCACCTTGTAATATATGGTGCTAAAGTTCACTTCTGCGTTTTGAGCAGAGAGCAACTAGCTGACAACAACAATTAAAAAGAAAACAACCTGGTGACTAATCAGTAGCTTCAGTGTACTCTGGCCTCTGTTAAAAAATACAATCTCTTCAATACCATGATGACTGTTAGAACACATTTCTATCATTTATGTTGCTTCACCCATTACTCTTATTTGTCCCCTCCTGGTATCTCCTCCCTGGAGTCCTAGGAAAAACACTTCTCTCATCAAACCAGAGTTTAGTTGAGCAAAGCTTAAATTAGATAACAATGTCAAGCACTTACTTCCCAGTGTCATTTCTATGCTTCAGTTATTTCCACTATTATTTTTTTTTAACAAATGATAACTTTTTTGTTTTACTGACATTTAAATCCACCAGATATTGTTCTCAGTAGAAGACTAACATTTGAGGCAGGACCGCAACATAAATGCAAAAAAAAAAAAACTGGTAACCAACCATGTCCATGAATAAACAATCAAATGAAGGGAGTCTTCCCCACAGTGCTTCTCAAAGTGGAGTCCCTGGAACAATGGGGGCACAGACATATTTCAAGGGTTCCTAAGTCCTCTGTAGTAAGTAGTGATCATCCACTCTTTAAATTCAATATTTCTTAAGTTAGAGTATATAAACATCTTCTTCGAGATCTGAGAATTCTATGGGTTGAGCATCCCAGGAAGGTGGTGGTATGGGTTTGAATATGATGAATTTAATACTAGAGGAAATGTTCTTTGGAACCAGGAAAATCCCAGCCTGAGTCTATCACTCAAGACCTTACAAACCAGATGGTTCACTAACATGTGTGCATTGAATGAATTAAGGAGAACATCAGCTTGTTTACTGTTGACTGAAGTCTCAGCCTCTTAGATTTTCCTATTGACCTGCCATTCCAAAAGTGTGTCTGGGGGGCATTTTCCCTGTGACTCCTAACTGGAATATACCGTGACCTAGTCTCCATAGCAATCCCAAAGCTAAAGTCATGGAGAAATTCTGCAAGATTGCCTAGGAATGAGCTACCCTGATGAGACAAATCCCTCCTATAAAATTCCTATGGGGTTAGAGAGGGTGAGATAATATAAAAAATGGTGATGGACCTACCATTTCCTTAGTGTGATTATCTCCATTTAACATAGATAAATGGCCCTTGGTTTTAAGATTTTAAAAGCCTGACTTGGTAAAGCTTTTGTTGCCAGTTCATACTAATCAAATTTACAGGAGACTGAGCTAAAAATCAGAATGATAAGTGCCATGTGTAATACTGTATATATTTTGCTGTTGGCCAGAAAATCTTTAAAATATAGTGCTTCCTCTTTCACTGTGTCGAAGGGATGAAAGGCCAAATCACAATAAAAAGAAATGAGAGTATACACCAATAATGAACTCACAGAAAGAGAAATTTTTTTAAAATCCCATTTACCATTGCACCAAAAAAATAAAGATACCTAGGAGTAAACTTAACTAAGGATGTAAAAGACCTGTACTCAGGAAACTATTGAAAAGAGATAGAGGAAGATATAATCAAATCAAAGAACAAACCATGTTCATGGGTTGGTAGAATAAACAACATTAAAATGTCCATACTACCCAAAGCAATCTACAGGCAATGCAATCCCCATTAAAATATCAACAGCATATTTCAAAGATCTAGAACAAACTCTCCAAATATTCATCTGAAATAAAAAAAGAAATTTGGTCAGACACATGCAAAAAAATGAAACTAGATCACCAACTTATACCATACACAAAAACAAACTCAAAATGACTAAAAGACTTAAATGTAAGACGGGAAACCATAAAAATTTCACAAGGCTCCATAGACAGCAAAATAGCAGACATATGTCGTAGCAATATCTTTACAGACACAGCTCCTAGGACAATGGAGACTAAGGAGAAAATAAACAAATGGCACTACATAAAAATAAAAAGCTTCTGCACAGCAAAAGAAACCATCAACAAAACAAGAAAGCCCACTGTATGCAAGAACATATATTTCCGATAAGGGTTTCATCTCCAAAATTTAGAGAGAATTCATACAACTTAACAAAAGGAAGATAAACTATCCAATAAAAAACGGGCAAAGGATATAAATAGACATGTTTCAAAAGAGGAGATATAGAAGGCCGAGAGACATATAAAAACATGCTCAAAGCCACTACTCATTCAAGAGATGCAAATAAAAAAAAACAATGAGGTACCATCTCACATCTGTCAGAATGGCTATCATCAACAAATTAATAAATGACAAGTGCTGGCCAGGATGTGGAGAAAAGGAACCCTCGTGCACTGCTGGTGGGAATGCAGACTGGTGCAGCCACTGTGGAAAACAGTATGGAGTTTCCTCAAAAAATTAAAAATGGAACTCCCATTTGACCCAGTAATCCCACTTCTAGGATTATATCCCAAGAAACCAGAAACACCAATCAGAAAGGATAATATGCACCCCTATGTTCATAGCAACACAATTTACAATAGCTAAGATTTGGAAACAGTCTAAGTGCCCATCAGCAGATGAATGGATTAAAAAACTGTGGTATATCTACACAATGGAATATTATGCCGCTTTTTAAAAAAAAGAAAAGAAAAAGAAACTCTTACCATTTTGCAACAGCTTATTTCGAGAGCATTATGCTAAGCAAAATATTTCAAAGATCTAGAACAAGCTCTCCAAAAATTTATCTGGAATAAAAAAAGACTCCAAATAGCCATAGCAACCCTGAGAAAGAAGAACAAAGTTGGAGGGACCACAATACCAGATATCAAGCTATATTACCAAGCCACGGTTCTCAAAACTGCCTAGTACTGGCACAAGAACAGACATATAGGCCAATGGAATAAAACAGAACTCAGAAATAGACCCAAGCCATTATACTCAATTAAGATTTGACAAAGGAGGCAAGAGCATACAATGGAGTCAAAACAATCTCTTCAATAAATGGTGCTGGGAAATTTGGTCAGACACATGCAAAAAAATGAGAAAGATAAATACCACATGATCTCACTCATATGTGGGATATAATGATCAACATAATTTGATGAACAAATGGGGGGAGCAGGGGGGCTAGAGAGCAACCAAAGGACTTTTATGCATGCACATTAGCATAACCAATGAACACAGACATAGGAGCAATGGGGGCTTGCCCAGGGTGGGAATAGCTGGCGGCGGGGGGGGGGGGGGTGTCAATTATGGGTAAAGGAGACTTATATAAAACTTTAGATGGAAGGAAGGAAGGAAGGAAGGAAGGAAGGAAGGAAGGAAGGAAGGAGGGAAGGAAGGAAGGAAAGAGAGAAAGAAAGGAAGAGAGGAAAGAAAAGAAGGAAGGATGGAAGGAAGGAAGGAAGGAAGGAAGGAAGGAAGGAAGGAAGGAAGGAAGGAAAAGAAAGACAAGAAAGACAGAAAGAAAAGAAAGAAAGAAAGAAAGGAAGGAAGGAAGGAAGGAAGGAAGGAAGGAAGGAAGGAAGGAAGGAAGGAAGGGAGGGAGGGAGGGAGGGAGGAAGGAAGGAAGGGAGGAAGGAAGGGAGGGAGGAAGGAAGGGAGGGAGGAAGGAAAAGAGAGAAAGAAAGGAAGAGAGGAAAGAAAAGAAGGAAGGAAGGAAGGAAGGAAGGAAGGAAGGAAAAGAAAGACAAGAAAGAAAGAAAGAAAGAAAGAAAGAAAGAAAGAAAGAAAGAAAGAAGAGGAAAAAGGGCAAGGAAACTGTATTAGTATGCAAGGTACTTTCATCCAGGGCCAGGAGAAACCTGGAGCAGATGACTGCTGTGTGGCTAAAGGATTACTGACCACCACCTGGCCCCTCCTGGTGTTACATGGCATCCACCCAAGCCAGCCTCTCTTGTTTCTCTTTCCTGATTCCACCTGGAATCCTGTCTTCCTGCTTTAAACAGGTTTCTCGATAGTCAGTGAGGTCACAGATTTCTTTCACATTAGTCATATTAGTCATATTCTGATCATTCTTCTGAGAAATTTACTCTAGTCACCTTCATGGGTGTTCCTCACATCTCTTTGGTACATTTACTAGTCTTTCTCAAAAAAACTTTTTTCAGAAAAAAATGACTTATTATGCAGTTTAATTCATCCCTTAAATCAGCTCGGGGGGGAAAGAGTGAGAATAAATTATCAAGAACAAAAAATAATGAGTAAAGAAATAAATATGTACATTATTTTCATTCTCAAAGGATGTTCTTATTTCCGAATTTTGGTCCTATTCTATACTCTGTATAATGACCCTTTATTATTTTTTTTTAAATATATTTTTTTTTTTTTTCAGAGAGGAAGGGAGAGGGATAGAAAGTCAGAAACATCGATGAGCGAGAGACATCGATCAGCTGCCTCTTGCACGCCCCCTACTGGGGATGTGCCCGCAGCCACGGTACATGCCCTTGCCGGAACCGAACCCGGGACCCTTCAGTCCGCAGTCCGACGCTCTATCCACTGAGCCAAACCGGTCTCGGCTGTATAATGACCCTTTAAAAATAATCTTAAAAAGCCCATTCATTCAATAAGCGAATGAGGGAATACTATGTATGTAGATATTATGATAAATCTTGGAGATTTAAAGAAGAATTCAATGATCTTCTGCTGGAACAGCGGTCGCCAACCTTTCAGACCTCACGGACCAACGGTTGGTGACCGCTGGTAAGCAACACAAATTCATCGTCTCACATTCTGGAGAGCGGAAGTCCGAGGGCAGCAGGGCCGGGCTGGTTCCTTGTGAGGGCTCTGAGGAATCTGCTCTGGGCCTCTTTCCCAGCTTCTGGTGGTTTGCCTGCAGTCTGGCGTTCCACGGCTTGCAGACAGGTCACCCCATGTCTGCCTTCACCTTCACATAGCGTTCTCCCTGTGTGCGTATGTCTCTTTACAAGGATTCCTTCATAAGAACACCGATCATACTAGGATAGGAGCCCACCGTATGAAGTAACTTCAGTTTCCTCATCTCTAAAATTTGGATAATAAAAGCACTTATTTCATAATCTCCTGTAAAGCAGTGGTTTACAAACCTGAAGACTATCAGGAACCACTTTTATCAAAAAAGGCAATGCCTGCCCTGGCAGGTATGGCTCAGTTGGTTGGAGCATCGTTACATACATCAAAAGGTTGAGGTTTCTATACCTGATCCGCAAACATACCTAGATTGAGGGTTCTATCCCCAGGAGGGAAGCATAGGAGAGACAAACAAAGTTTCTTTCTTATATCCATGTTTCTCTCTCTTTTCCTTCCCCTCTCAAAACATATCTTCAGGTGAGGATTAAAAAAAAAAAAAAAAAAAAGTAATGCCTGGGCTTCCTCGTTGGTGGGTCCTGTTCATTAGCTCTGTCCTGAAGCCTAGGAAGCAACGTTTTAAAGATGCTCAAGTGGTATCAGCTGTCAAGCGATGGGCATTTGTGCCAGTTCAATGCCAACAGGAATCCCCAATTTGGTGTGTGGTGAAGAGGAAAACCTTTTCAGTGCAAACAGCTCAGTTGTGATACAGCACAGCTATGGAACAGCTGGGTTAATTTATTGCTTTGGGCTTCAGATTCTGCATCAGTAAAATGAGGGAGATGCATGGAGACTGTTTTCACTGCTTTAATTAATGTCTGGCTTTGTTTATCTCTGATACATTCTAACTTCTAATAAAGTTATAAGTTAAAGGCTGAAAGTAAGTAATGAATTAAAATCAATAATGTTACTAATGTTAAATAGTGTAGATTCTTACAAAGCTGATTCCTCCACACTTACGCTCCCTGGGAACTGTGCTTGAAGTCTAAACTCCTTCAGTGGACCTAAGTTCTGACCAGCCTTCCTAGCATTTCAGAAGATTTCCCAGGGCTTCGTATATTTCACATGTATAAGGCTGCTTCTCTCTCAATCACCTCTTTATTCTTTTTGGTTTACTGGAAAGGATATAGTGCTGGGAGTCAGGATAGGATTAACAATTCATTGCTGTATTATTCACATTAGTCAAGATAAGGAAATAACCTAAGAGTCCCATAAAAGGACAAAAGGATTTAAAAATTTTGAGACTCTGCCCTGGCTGGTTTGCCTCAGTGGAGAGAGCATTGGCCTGCCATCAGGGGGGGTTCTACTCTTGTCAAGAGCACATGCCCAGGTTGTGGGCTCGATCCCTAGTGGGGGGGCGTATGGGAGGCAGCCAATCAATGATTCTCTCTCATCATTGGTGTTTCTGTCTCTCTAAAATCAATAAAAAAATGAGACTCTATATAAAGTACATGATTTTCTAATCACTTTGTTGTATATCTGAAATTAGTACAGAATAATATTGAATGTAAACTGTAATTGAAAAATAAATTTTAAAAATGTGACCATACACACACACACACACACACACACACACACACACACACACACAATGGAATATCATTTAGCCTTTAAAAAGAAGGAAATCCTGCCATTTGTGACAACATAAAACTGAAGGACATTTTGGTAAGTAAAATAAGTCAGGCACAAAAAGACAAATACTGCATAATCTAAATAGTTGAACTCAAGGAAGCAGAGTAGAATGGTAATTGACAGTGGTTGGGGAGTAGAAAAAATGGGGAGATGTTGGTCAAAAGGTATAAATTATAGTTATAATAGTGGCCCAGTGCATTAAATTCATGCACATTAAAAGGGGATTAATTGGAGGAAATAATTTAATATTGCTATTTGCCCTTTTTCTATAATAGAAGGGTCAGAGAAGAAAGAAAATCAGTAAAATGTATATGAAAACCCTCTAAGTGTCACAGTCTGGGGCTTCCCATGGGACCCAGAGTCTAGTCCCCACCCACATGTACCTCAAAATTGTGTGAGACCAGACCTGGCTGGCCCCCCGGCCATTGGATTAGATCCAGACCTGGCCAGTCCTACCCTTGTCAAGCCCCCCCCCCCCCCCTGATGGCAGGCCAATGCTCTCTCCACTGAGGCAAACCAGCCAGGGCAGAGTCTCAGAATTTTTAAATCCTTTTGTCCTTTTATGGGACTCTTAGGTTATTTCCTTATCCTGACTAATGTGAATAATACGGCAATGAATTGTTACTCCTGTCCTGACTCCCAGCACTATATCCTTTCCAGTAAACCAAAAAGAATAAAGAGGTCCCCTGGCCCACCACCAGAATGAGGGCATGGTCTGAGGTTCCCAAGCCCAGCACCAGAAGGGGGCGCAGCTTCAGGTCCCCTGTCAAGCCCAGCCAGGCAGGGGGTCACAGCTTCAGGTCCTCCAGCCTGATACTGGGGGGACAGGGAGGTGCAGTCTGAAGTCCCCTGTTAAGCCCCACCTGGTGGGAGGCAAGGCCTGAGGTTCCCTGTTAAGACCCACAGGGGTGGGGAAGGGCATAGCCTCAGGTCCCTGCTGATTGCTCATTAAGGCTCCTTAAGGGAACTTGGCCTCAGCTGTGGGTGCAGCCATCTTTGTGATGGAGTGATGGTCAATTAGCATATCCCCTCTTTATTACATAGGACAAGGCAAATAGGTTCTGGGGATCTAATGTACAACATGGAACCTACAGTTAATAATACTGTATCATATACTTGAAATTTGCTAAGAAGCAATCAGATATCCCTCTCACAATCCAGGACTGCTGGCTCCCAACTACTCTCCTGCCTGCCTTCCTGATTGCCCCTAACCACTTCTGCCTGCTAGCCTGATCACCCCCTAATCACTCCCCTGCCATCCTGCCCCTCACTGCCTTCCCCTTCAGGTCTTGTCACCTCTAACTGCCCTCCCTTGCAGACCTAGTCCCTCCCAACTGCCCTCCCCTGCTGGCTGTCTTGTAGTATCCATATGGGAGCAGCCATCTTGTGTGTTGGAGTGATGGTCAATCTGCATATTAATCTTTTATTAGACAGAATAGAGCCTGGTGCATGGGTGGGGGCCAGCTGGTTTGCCCTGAAGGGTGTCCTGGATCAGAGTGGGAGTTCCCTTGGGGTGTGGGGTGGCCTGGGTGAGGGGCCTATGGTGCTTTGCAGACTGGCCATGTCCTCCAGTGGCCCAAGCGGAGGTGCTGGGATCTGGGATTAATTTATGTTCTACAATTGAAACTTTGTAGCCTGGAGTGGAGCCAAGCCTTCTGCTCGCTCAGTGGCAACAGCCATTTCTGTTTGAAACTTTGTAGCCTAGAATGGAGGCCTAGGCTAAGGCTGTAGAAGTTTGGCTTCCTCCATAACCCCAGCAACCATAGCCTCTTCTCTCTCCAGCTCCATGGCTGCCACCATTTATGTTGGGTTTATGTATCTTCTATAATTGAAACTTTGTAGCATTGAGTGGAGCCTAGTCTGGCAAGGGAAAGCAGAAAGCTTGGCTTCCTCCATTGCCAGGGAAACCCAAGCCTCCTTCCTCTTAGTGGCAGCAGCCATATTGGTTGGGTTTATTTGCATAATTTGCTCCTGATTGGCTGGTAGGCATGGCTTAATCAGAGGTACAGTTAATTTACATATCACTCTTTTATTAGATAGGATAGATTGCCTCAGAGTAGATCAGTATCAGCCCTTTCCACCTGAGTCCTATGTTAGGTTATATTTACATCATTCTTTGAACCCACCTAGTTTCTTTTAGTAAAGAAAGGAACAAATTATCATTTCTAAAAAGTCTTCTTAAAACAATTCTTTTGTTTTATGGGTCCAGTGTGCAAGCTTTTAATAATTGAACTCTGTTGGTTATGATTCCATTCAGCCAATGATCTTTTTTTAAATTTTTTGTTCTTGTTTATTTATTCATTTTTATTGAATTTATTGGGTTGACATTGGTTAATAAAATTATACACATTTCAGATATACAATTCTACAATGCATCATATATATACTATATTGTATGTTTATCACCCCGTCAAGTCTCCCTCCAACACCATTTATCCCCTCTTTACCCTCTTGTACCTCCCCCAAGTCCACTGGTCTTAATTAGTAATTGCTTCCTATTGAAGAATCCTATATAATAAAAGAGAAACATGCAAATTTGACTGTACCTTCACTCCTGATTGGCTATGCTACCAGCCAATCAGGAGTGGGGACAGGGCAAAGTGGCACCAGCACCGGGCCAGGGGATGGAGATGAAACGGCGGTGGCAGCGAGCACCCAGCCCCCTGGGCGCTGTGAGGGGAAGCAGTGGCAGCAGCAGCGGTGGTGGCTGCAGCAGGGAGCACCCGGCCCCCGGGTGCTGTGAGTGGAAGTGGTGGTGAACAACTGGGTGGTCACAGACAGCTGAGGCTGAGCTGAGCAGGGCAATGGTTGGGTGCAGGCAGACTCGGGGTGAGCCATCAGTAGGACATCCCCTGAGGGCTCCCAGTATGTGAGAGGGGGTTGAGGGACCACCCACCCCCAGTGCACAAATTTCATGAACCAGGCACCTAGCCCTATCCAATAAAAGACTAATATGCAAATTGACCATGCCTCTGCTACACCCACCAGCCATGCCCATCAGCCAATCAGGAGTGATATGCAAATTAACCCCCAACCAAGATGGCCTTGGGTAGGCTAAGGCTGGGATGAAGCCAGGGATTGGCCCCATTGCAGGGAGATCCCTAGGTGCCCAAGTCCGGAGCTGGGGCAGAGCCAGAAATCAGCCCCATCACAGGGTGATCACAGTGTCCGAGGCCAGAAAACTTCCACCAGAGGCTTTCGGACTTGGGCAGGCCAGAGGTTAGCCATCAGTAGGACATCCCCTGAGGGCTCCCAGTATGTGAAAAGGTGCAGGTTGGGCTGAGGGACCACCCATCCCCAGTGTATGAATTTCGTGCACTGGGCCCCTAGTAATGTCATAAGACAGGAAAGTCTTCCTAAATATGATATATTGGACAGAAAGATTAAGGGCATGGATAAAAGTTAAAACACAAGGTTTTAAAGCTTCTGTATTAAAAATAATTACCTTAAACATAATTAAAGTCAAAAACCAACTAAGAAAAAAACACTTTCAGTGTTTGACAGACCAAAAGATAATTCATTTAATATATATTGATTTAACAGTTAAATCAATAAGATATAAATAGCAATAGAAAATGGGTAAATATAAAGGAACCAAGATGGCGGCATAGGTAAACACCTATTGTACAGCCCCGCGCAACAATTCCAAAACTACAACATAACAACAAAACAAACATCATCTAGAATCACTGGAAAGCTGGCTGAGTGAAAATTCCACAAATAAAAGTAAAGGTGGGACACTGAGACTCAGAAGAGCAGCAGAGCGCAGCCTTGAAGATATGCGCAGAGCCAGAGGTTTGGAGCCATGGGGCGCTGTAGGGCTGGCAGCAGCAATCCCGGCTGGATTTCTCCAACGGGGAGGGCGGAGACGTCCCACTGCACAGATTCCCCAGTGCCAGGCGAGGTCCGAGATCCGGGGTACGCCCGCTAAAAGCCGGGCACAGCAGAGCTCTCTGAGTCTGAGGAGAGTGCGCATTGGAACAGCTGTTTGCACGTAAAATGCACTACAGTACAGACGCGCGACTTGCTCCCTTGTTACCAAGACCACCGGACTGCTTTGTTTTACAACGCTGGGCGAAATTTTGGGTGTGCAGACTCATTTGGGGAGAGGCAGAGTTGTCTGGCAACGAGGCGGGGAGCGGGGGGAAGACCAGCAGCTTTCTCTTGGAGGTGCCTGGAGCCATTCCCACCCAACAAAGAGATCCGAGTGCCACGTAGGGCATAGCTGACACTGACGCTGCGTGCTCAGCCCAGAGACTCCGCCCATCCAACCACCTGAACAGTTTCCCTGCACAGCCAATTGGCCTGGAGGGCAAACCCTCCTGGGGCTAACAACAACAAGCTGGGCTTAAATTCAAAAATACTGTACAACCCATTAAGGATTGCAGTAAGATTTTCCACCTCAGATAACTGGGGAGGCTGAGCCACTGTCCCTTAGAGGTTATCTACCACATAAAGCAGCCACCATGCAGAGATATGGAACGAAATCAGGTGTGAAAGAAATGGAGGAAAAAAGATGACTAGACATAGAGATCAAAACCACAGTTATAAGGCTTTTCAAGAGGCTCCTAGAAAAGGCCGATGAACTTAATGAGAACTACGAGGAAATGAACAAGACCTACGAGGAAATGAACAAGACCAACGAGGAAATGAACAAGACCTACGAGGAAATGAATGAGACCCTCAAGGATAAGAAAAAGGACCAACTAGAAATCAAACATACACTGACTGAAATAAAAAATATTACACAAAGTCCTAAAAGCAGTCCAGAGGGCCGAAAGAACCAAGTCAAAGATTTCAAATACAAAGAAGCAAAATCCACTTGGCTGGAAAAGCAAGAAACAAAAAGAATCGAGATAATTGAAGATAGTGTAAGGGGCCTCTGGGACAACCTCAAGCATGCCAACATCCGAATTATGGGGGTGCCAGAAAAAGAGAGAGAACAAGGCAATGAAAACCTATTGAAGAAATGGTGACTGAAAACTTCCCCCACCTGGTGAAAGAAATTGACTTAAAAGCCCAAGAAGTACACAGAACCCCAAAATATAGGAATATATAGAAATGATACAGGCCAGATGGGAGTGGCAAGAAATATTCAAAGTGATGAATAGCAAGAATCTACAACCAAGATTGCTCTATCCAGCAAAGCTATCATTCAGAATTGAAGATCAGATAAAGTGCTTCGCAGATAAGAAAAAGCTAAAGGAGTTCATCACCACCAAACCAATATTATATGAAATGCTGAAAGATATTCTTTAAGAAGAGGAAGAAGAAAAAGGTAAAAATATAAATTATGAACAACAAATACACATCTATCAACAAATGAATCTAAAAATCAAGTGAATTAATAATCTGATGAACAGGATAAACTGGTGAATGTAACAGAATTACGGACATAGAGAGGGAATGGACTGACAATTCTTGGGGAGAAAAGGGTTGTGGGAAGTGCAGCAAGAGACTGGACAAAAATCTTGCAACAATGGGAGAGGACAGTGGGGAGGGTGAGGTGAGGGTGGAGGGTGGGATGGGTACAGGGTGGAGGGGAGCTATAGGGGGATAAAAAAGGGGGAATAATGTAATTAATAAACTGAACAATAAAGATAAAAAGAAAAAAGAAGAAAATCCATTTAAAGAGAAAGAAAAATGGGTAAATATATATGTATTGAGATAATTCATAAGAGAACAAACATGTGTCAGCCTCATGAGCAAAGCAGTACCAATTACATCAACTGAAATTATCTAAGAGAAAATTTGTGACCCATAACATTGGCAGATTCCATTTAATGCCATTTCATTTTCCCAAGGCACTCATTTTTATGGAATTGTACATTAGAACATCTTTATTATAGGACAATTGGATGATATAAATTTAAAATTTTGATTGGTTTTGGTTTTATGATATTAGGTAGGGAAAGTGTTTCTAAGTCAGATATCATATCTCTCCCCATAAAACAGTGGTCATACAAACTACGGCTTGTGAGCCACACACAGCTTTTGGCTCTTCCACAAAATACCACGGCCTGGGTGAGTCTATTTTGAAGAAATGGCGTTAGAAGAAGTTTAAGTTTAAAAATTTGGCTCTCAAAAGAAATTTCAATTGTTGTACTGTTGATATTTGGCTCTGTTGGCTAATGACTTTGCTGACCACTGCCATAAAGCATTCAGATAAAGGAGACACAACCTCTTCACATAAGGCCTGTCATTCAAGCTTTCACCTTAATCTTATGACCAGTAATAGGATTATTACTGTTATTATTATTGATAATCTTATACATTTCTATATTCATTCAATTTTTTAATTGTAGCCCATATTAGGGCTTTACCAACAGATGTTGGTACCATAATGCATGAGGCTCCTCTTTCAAGGAATCTCAGAAAGTTCTCTTTTTCATTCCCTGACCATTTTACCCACTCCTGTGCATTGGGTTTTAGGTTCCCAGCCACAGAACCCTGGCACTTTGGTCAGTCTTTTTAAAAATATATATTTTATTGATTTTTACAGAGAGGAAGGGAGAGGGATAGAGACTTAGAAACATCAATGAGAAAGAATCATGAATCAGCTGCCTCTTGCACACCCCTTACTGGGGATGTGCCTACAACCAAGGTACATGCCCTTGGCTGGAATCGAACCTGGGACCCTTCAGTCCTCAGGCCGGGGCTCTATATCTGTCAAAGAAACCCAGCTCCTCTCCAGCTCCCCCGCCCAATACCACCGAACGGATGAATAATCACTGGAGAGTTCTAGAAGAGACAATCATTGGTAAAGGGCAGCATCCTGCAGTTTGAAAGCCATAAACGCAGCGTATCTATTGCGATATTACAGTGCCACTAAGCCATGCTTCCATTCTGTCAGCAGTGTTCGTTTTGGATAGTTTTGCACTTTTATGCCACGGGTTCTTCAGGAGCAACTGGCCACCAAAACACATTCTGAACCCTCCCCAGAGACGCCAAACACGTAGCGGCCTCAGGGAAGCCAGGGAAGGACCAGCGCAAAGATGGAAGAAGAGAGAGGGGAGGGTCCCACCAGCCACAGTCGCCTTACGGAGCCCTCCCCAACAGAGGGCGCCCGCGCCTCCCCAGCCCGCTCCCAAGCAGAGAGCTTCGCGGAACGTGCACCACGCGGGCCACGCCCCCACAGACAGACCCCGCCCCTAGCCCAGCATGGCCCTGCCTCCTCGCCCAGCCCGGCTCCTCGCCCGGCCCCGCCCCTAGCCCGACATGGCCCCGCCCCTACAGCGGCATGGCCCCGCCCCTACAGCGGCATGGCCCCGCCCCCTTGCCCAGCCCTGCTTTGCGGCTGTGCGGCCTCCAAGAGAGGGATCCGACCTGGTGCGCTCCGCCCCGCCCAGGAGTTCACCGCTGTGGCGGCCCAAGCATGGAGGGCGAGAGTACGTCGGCGGTGCTTTCGGGCTTCGTGCTCGGCGCGCTGTCCTTCCAGCACCTCAACACGGACTCGGACTCGGTGAGCTGAGGAGCGGGGCGGGACCCGGCGTTGCCTCGGAAGAGGCCGAGCGCCCTCCCCGCCGTTGCCCGCGAGCTCCCGGGGGCCGCAGCGCCGGCCTCAGCCTTCGGGCTCTGCCTCCGCCCGCTCCTGGGCAGCCCCGGAGGTGCCTCCAGCCCGCGAGGTCTTTTCCAGGATGAGCCCTCCCTTTGCTAAGCAGTGTTTGTTCCGAGCCCCGATCGAGTGACCCGCACGCCCCCGTTTCTCTCTGCCCGCCGTCCCCTCTCTCCGGTCCCGCTGGCGGTGGAAGGGGGGAAGTGCGCCGCGTCCTGCCGCCGCCGCCAGGCTGCGGGCCGGGCCGGCCCCCTTTTCTCCTGACCGAGTCCTCAGACTGCCGAGGGGGTTGAAATGTTAGGGTGGTTACGGGATAAAGAGGTGTTGCATCCAGTGGCCATTTTGGGGGGAATCTAAGTGGATGGAAAAGCTTAATTGGGTATCGGATATCTGACTTTTGCTTTAGCATTAACTTTATTAAGTTGTAAGGCCTCTGATAGTTCCTTTCCTGATGTTTTCAGTTATGATTTAAATATTTATGCTCAAATATTAGATATTTAAATAGTTATTTCATACTAACTGCCCAGGATAAAAACCTCTGGATGAAGCAATGAAGTCGTTTTTTAAATACAGTGTCTATTTTAATAAACTTATTTTTATGAAATTAAACACTATAAAACTTTGAGGCCAGAAAGTAGTGCCCTAGAGTAAGTGCTTACTAACTTGCTAATAGTTTAGAAAATACCATACTGAACAAACTAGTCATTTCTTAAATAATCTTGATTACCACCTAGAAAAGACAAATATGACTATTTTAAATGTAGGCAGTGTGGAAATAATTTTGGGATGTCTTAGTGTAAATATAGACAGAAGGGGTCCTTAAGTCCTCTGTAGCATAATTAGCCCTTGGAAAGTATCATAATGGTAGGCCCTTGTTTTTTAGATCTTTTTCCTTTAGTCTATACAGTGATTTATTTTTATTTTTTAATTTTTTTAATTTTTTAATTTTAATTTTTAATTTTTTTGCCGTAAGTGGTTTGTCTCAGTGGCTAGAGCGTCAGCCTGAGGACTGAAGGGTCTCTGGTTCGATTCCAGTCAAGGGCATGTACCTTGGTTGCGGGCACATCCCCAGTAGGAGGTGTGCAGGAGACCATTGATGTCTCTCTTTTCAATATTTGTTTTTTTTTAAATATATTTTATTGTTTACAGAGAAGAAGGGAAAGGAATAGAAAGTTAGAAACATCCATCAGCTGCCTCCTACACACTTCCTACTGGGGATGTGCCTGCAAACAAGGTACATGCTCTTGACCAGAATTGAACCCGGGACCCCTCAGTCCCGCAGGCACACGCTCTATCCACTGAGCCACACCGGTAGGGCTCTCATCGATGTTTCTAACTCTTTATCCCTCTCTCTTCCTCTCTGTAGAAAATCAGTAAAATATATTTTAAAAATAGTGACTGTCTTCTTTTTTTAATATGTTTGTATTGATATGTAGAGAGAGGGGGAGAGGGAGAGATAGAAACATGGATTGGCTGCTTCCTGCACGCTCTCTGCTGGGGGTGGAGCCTGAAATCTGGGCACGTGCCCTGACCACGGATCAAACCTGTGACTTCTTGGTGCCTGGGCATACAGTCAACCACTAAGCCACTGGGCTAGAGGTTGATTTTCTAGATAATTATACTTGTGTTGTCCCCGCTTCCTTTCCCAGGATTTGTCTAGAGTACTAGAGTGTAGAGTTTTCTAGATTTGGTTCCCTTTTTGTCTAGTAAATCCTCACATCGTGGAAACATTCCTTTTGTGCTCTTCAATGAAATAGGGAGAAAAGGGTATTTTTAATTATAAAGACCACAAAATCCCCATTGTTGCTCAAGCATATGGGTCTTTAAATGTGCCAAGAGAAATAACTAAATTCTCCAAAACTCAAAAGAAATCATCACTGTTTTAGCAGGAATGTATATAGTTCTTTGTAGAGGGCTGGCCCCCAGGGAAGGTACCTGAGCATTCTTTAAGTCAGTGTCAGCTGAATCTGAGGCACCAGGTAGAGCCACGTCTTGGAAACACATCCACGGGAAAGGCTGGATGCCTTATCAGTACTGACTTTTAACCTCTCTTCAAGTGTGTGGCGGGGGAGGGAGACCTTGAAATGTATATTCAGCGGAGCCCTGGGAATGAGCGAATGAGTGGGGCCCAACCCCACTTAAACTCCTTTGATTTTAAGTCTTTTCATGTGAAACCCCTTTCTATTTTAGTATAAATAAACACGCTGTGTTTGGGTTGGAATTCTGTCTCTCCATCAGAGAGCAGAGATTCCACCCAGCCCCAGCTTTATTTTCTACTTCTGTGTCGTCTATTCTTTTCTATTTCTCAATCGCCAGCCCCTCTACTCAGTAACTGGACCCTACTCCTTTCTCCACACTGGTCGTGGAGAAGAGAGGAAAACCCAAACAGTTCTTAAAGAAGCAGGGCTTTCAGCTCACCTTGTATTTTTTTATTTCTTTTTTGAAAAAAATATATGTTTTTATTGATTTCAGAGAGAGAGGGAGAGAAAGAGATAGAAACATCAATGATGAAAGAGAATCACCCATCTGCCTCCTGCATGCCCACACTGGAGTTCGAGCCCACAACCCTGGGCGTGTACCCTGACCAGAAATCGAACCCTGACCTCCTGGTTCAGAGGTCGACGCTCACCCACTGAGCCGCACTGGCTGGGCTATTTCTTTACTTTTTTTTTCAGCTCCTCTTTTAGAAGGCAAACTCTGATGTAGAATTTCTAATCTGTGATGTTTTGTACGATTTTTAATCTAAAATCATTGATCATTGTGTCATTTCAGAGGCTCAGAAGCCTCCACTGGCTCCCAGAAGTATGTGCCATCAATTCAGAGTCGTCGGCTAATCGTTTGGGATGTTCCATTATTGGAGTTGTTCCTATCTGTGGTTTCCTTACAGATGGGAGTCTCCAGCTCTCAGGCAGAATGCTCTGCTTATTCCTCATGCACTGTGTGCTCATTTCTGGCTTCAAACCTTTTCTTCTCCCAAATATGCTAAAATTACAATCTCTACTCATTTTTATTTAACTGTTCATATTTCCCAGCTAAATTTGGAGTGCATCTAATCTTTGTTTTCTGTGCCCCCAAGCCGGAAGCACATACTGTATACATTGTTAAATACTTGAGAGATTAGTTAGTTAAGTGACTGAATGATAATACTGTCAGTATAATCCATATATTTATCCTTTCTAATTTGATCGATAGGAAGGTTTTCTTCTTGGAGAAGTGAAAGGTGAAGCCAAGAATAGCATTACTGATTCCCAAATGGATGATGTTGAAGTTATTTATACAATAGGTGAGTAATTTATTTCTTTGTCTCCCATTTTTTATGGTTTATGCTAAAAAGGGGTCAAAATAAATTACTTTTTAAATTGATTTAAAAGAAAAAAATTTAAAAGCAGATTTTAAAAGAGCATATTGCTTTTATTTCTCTTTAAAATACATATTTTTTAATATGTTCTTATTGATTTGAGAGAGAGAGGAAGGGGAATGATAGAGAGAAAGAAACATCATTTATCAGCTACCTCCTGCAAACCACTTACGGGGGAGCAAGCCCACAACCTGGCATGTGCCCTGACAGGAATCACACCCATGATCCCTTGGTTCATTGGTCAACACTCAACCCCTGAGCAACACCATTCAGGCTTGCCCTCATTTCTCAATTAAAATTATGGCCATGGCCTAGTCTAAAGCAGGAAAAAGTTTGGGACATAACATTACTGTGGGAAAACAAAGATGGCAGCTGTTCTTTTGGGGGGGAAAGAGGAAAAAGACAGCTTTAAAATAAATAGGGAGTTTTTTGATTAACATATACAGCTTTTTCTGAACTTTTTTTTTTTTTTTTAATATATGTTTCTATTGACCTAGCACACAACCCGGTCATGTGCCCTGAGCAGGAATCGGGCCAGCGACCTTTTGGTGCGTGGGACAATACTCACTCAACCGACTAAGCCACACTGGCCAGCGCCTGAGCATATTTTTAAAATAAAATTGGTGGTGTACTTTAAAAAAATTTGCATCATGACATCATTGTGTCATGACCATTTTCCCAGGTTAAATTATCCTCTATCATTTTTTATACTGCATTGTATTCTCTATGGCCTTACTTCGATGGACTTTCAGCAGTCCTTTTATAATCAGAGTTATTTCCAATTTTTATTATAAGCTACACTGAAGTGAACTTCCTTGTATAGATATTTTCCTTGTTATAGATATTTTCCTGGCAATATGCTTATAATGTCAAAGGATATGAATCTTTTTTTTTTTAAAGATATATTTTTATTGATCTAAGAGTGGGAGAGAGAGAGACAGGAACATCAATGATAAATAGAGAATCATTAATCGGCTGCCTCCTGCACGCCCCCCTCCAAGGATGGAGCCTGAAACCCAGGCATGTGCCCAAACTGGGAATCAAACTGTGACCTCCTGGTTTGTAGGTCTGAGCTCAACCACTGAGCCACACCTGCTAGGCAAGGTTATGAACATTTTTAAAGTTCTTACTCTGTACTCTCAGATTGCTTTTTAGAAAGGTGTAAGTATATATTCACACTAGGAGCCCAGCACTCGAAGTCACACGGCCCCACCCACCCACCATCCTGCCTGGACACCTGAACCTCTCCACACACAGCTCCAGCGCACCTGGCCCAGCTCCCCACCCCTCTGTCTTCTCTGGCCGCTTCAAGTCCCGCCCTCAGTCCCTTGAGTGGCCTCGGGCTGATCCCGCCTTCTCCAGGCACCTCCCTGCTTCTGCCCCATCTCCAGAACAACATAGCAGCTCTGCCCCACAAGAGAGAGAGAAAGTCTCCCACCTGCTGTGCTGTGCTTCTTCCCCTAGGGTGGGTGGTGAAGGACTGGTGAGGGGGGCGGTATGGGCTCTCACCCCTGCCCTCTCCCGGCATGGATGGTCCTGCCTCTTCCGGGCACCCCCTTGCTTCCGCCCCATCTCAGGAGCGGTGCCCACGGTGCACGGGCAGACAGCCCTGTGATCAGTCATGACGTTACAGAGTATGGACAATTTGCATACTGCTCTATTATTGTATAGGATAATTCATGTTATTTTTTGTTTGCCACTTTAAAAGGTTAAAAATGGAAGTACAGCCCTAACCAATTTGGCTCAGTGGATAGAGCATCGGCCTGTGGACTCAAGGGTCCTAGGTTCGATTCCGGTCAAGGGCATGTACCTTGGTTGCCGGCACATCCCCAATAAGGGGTGTGCAGGAAGCAGCTGATTGATGTTTTTTTCTCATCGATGTTTCTAACTCTCTCTCCCTTTCCCTTCCTCTCTGTAAAAACTCAATAAAATATATTTTTTAAAATGGAGTACATAATATGTAAATTTACATATGTGGATATAGTGTATATGTGCAAAGTAAATACATAAAGTCAATTTAAACACTCTCATTAGTTTCCTCTGTGACTACCACTATTGGTTTCATATGTATATGCTTCATTTAAACAAATGGGATCAACTATACATGGATAAATATCTCCAAGATGTTATTAGTACAGAAGAATGTCATTGTGTATAATTTGTCATTCTTTCTGATGGCTTCAGAGTCCCATTATATGGACCTACCATAACTTATTTAAACAGCTATGAATGACTTTATATTTGTAATAAGATAGTTGACATTTTATTGTGCATATGTCTTTGTGCCTTTGAATATATCTGAAAGTCAAATTCCTAGAGGTAGAACATTGCCTTTTGGAAAAGTCATGCCATCCTAGACTCCTCAATATGTAAAAGTACCTGTGTCCCCAGAATCTTGGCACCACAAATTATTATCAGGTCTTTGAATCTTTGCCAATGTGATAAGTAAAAAAAAACAAAACATTTTAATTTGCATTTCTTAATTACAAATGAGATTGAACGTTTATGTACTCATCTTTTTGGAGGGCCTTTTTCTTTTAATTGGCATGCTGCCCAAAGTATCAAACACACTTTGAGGAGTTTAAATAACCATTTACTGAGCCATTGTGTCGGGTAGTACTCAGCTTTAAGGTATCAGCCAAGTGCTATAGAAATGCTTAAGTATTTGTTCAAATTATTTTAAAATGTTAGATTACTTTAAGACACATGATAACAGATAAAATCCAAGATCTAAAAATTTCTATATTGCTTTGGAATTTTCTTTTTTTTTTAAGTTTTTTAAATATATTTTTGATTTTTTTTTTTTTTTTTTTTTGCAGTATAACTTATATTTAATAGTAGTACATATGTTTTCCTCTCCCCCCACCCCCCAAGCTTTGGAATTTTCATTTTATACTTTGTTATCTGCACCGGAGAATGTTGGGCTGTTATCAGTTACAAAGACCATCTGTTCAGTGGAGACTGGTTTGGCTCAGTGGATAGAGCGTCGTCCGACTGAAGGGTCCCAGGTTCAATTCCGGCAAGGGCATGTACCTTGGCTGCGGGCACATCCCCAGTAGGGGGCGTGCAAGAGGCAGCTGATCGATGTCTCTCTCTCATCAATGTTTCTGACTTTCTATCCCTTGTGCTCTGTAAAAAATCAATAAAATATATATTTTAAAAAAGTGATTGATCTTTTTTTAAAAAAAGACTATCTGTTCAGTGTTTTTTTCAGGCAGAGATTTATCTGAGGGTAGCATACATTTGCTAGAAGAAAAATGTCTAAAAAGGATGATCACTTTTTCTATTTAGATTTATTTCTATTGACAGGAAATAAAACTAGCCTCTTAAAAGAGGTTTTGCCCTAGCTGGTATGGCTCAGTTAGAGCATAGTCCCATGCCCCGTAAAGAAAAAGATGTTTGGATTTTATTATTATTATGATTGGTTTTTTTACATAGAGGAAGGGAGAAGGATAGAGAGTTAGAAACATCGATCAGGTGCCTCCTGCACACTCCCTACTGGGTATGTGCCCACAACCAAGGTACATGCCCTTGACCAGAATTGAACCTAGGTCCCTTGAGTCCCTAGGCCAGTGATAGGCAACCTGTTGAGCTTGGTGTGTCAACATTCGCCAAAAAACCGAGCATAACTCTGGTGGTGTGTCACTTCGAGAAAAGACCATGCGTGTCATCAAAAATGGCTTCCCCTGTCAGTGCTGACACCAGTGTCATAGGTTCGCCATCACGGCCCTAGGCCGATGCTCTATCTGCTGAGCCAAATCTGTTAGGGCTGGATTTTTAACAGTTAACATTAACAAATCCTTTGTGAGACAACTACTTGTAATAACAAAAGATTATCCTACTAACAACTGTTTTTATCAATTGAGTAAAAGTAGAGTATAACCCATTTTGGAATGCAAAGGAAAAATTGCAGCTTTGAATTTGTCTTTTGTGTTGTTAGTAACATACCTAGAAGGAATATTCCACTCTAGTTAGGAGTGAATGTTGGCCCTGGCTTGGGAGAGTCACTTAATCTCTCTGCCTGTTCCCTGCTCTTTAAAATGGAAGGAATAACATCTGTCTCATAGGTTTGTTCTCAGGTTTAAACGGGATAATGGTAAAGTACTTCCTGGCTTGAGGTATTCGACATTATGTTATTCAAACAACAATGAATGTAACCTTAATTAAAAATTCTTTTTTCCAGACATTCAGAAATATATTCCATGTTACCAGCTTTTTAGGTGAGTAAGCAAGAGCATGTAAATGATCCACTGTGAAAATTGCTCTGCAAGTGAAGTAATTCTTAAAACTAACGGAGTATCTTTGTTATATATGGTGCTGCTGTTTACAATGAAAAGACTTTTTTTAATACATGAAAATTTACTTGTTCATTTCAGCCCTGATAGTTCATTCTTTGTATTTATATGCTGTGTTAGCTGCTCTCTACTGCCTCTCCCAGGTACCAGTTTACTTTGAGGATTGCTTTTCCTTCTCACACCCACTCACCTCATTGCATCATTATAAACTCAGTGACACCTTTTCATATATCAACAGCAGCCTTTTTTCCTACCCTTTTATTCTAGTTTATCGTAGGTTTCCTCACTTACCATATTTTTTAATGTTATATTTTGTGAATTAACCAGTTAGGTTCTTTATCCTGCGTCCTTTTGCTTTTTTAGAGTGAAAACTTGTGCTTAGTCTTATAGATAGAAGTAGTATTGTTAGCGCTTAATATAAGCTATGGTATTTTTAAATACTTTTTATTGAGGTATTGTTAAATACATATAGAAAAGTAGACAAATAAATGTTCATAAAGCCAACAGTTATAACTATAACATGGTATAGTTCTAATGATATAGCTTTATGATTTCTATAAACAGTATATGGATAATCAACATTACTATCTTACAGTCACACTTAGTGACTGTGTAAGAGTTGCAATGGAGCATTTGATTAAGGTGATAAAGATTTATGATAGGGGATGATAGAAATAGAGGCTTAGTATAGTCTTTTTTAAAAATACATTTCTTTATTGATTTCAGAGAGGAAGATAGAAACATCAATAATGAGAGAGAATCATTGATCAGCTGCCTCCTGCACGCCCCCTACTGGGGATTGAGCCCACAACCTGGGTATGTGTCCTTGGCTGGAATCGAATCTGGGACCCTTTAGTCTATATAGGTCGATGCTCTATCCATTGGGACAAACTGTCTAGGGAGGCTTAATATAGTCTTAAACTGCTGCACCAAAAAGAGGTACAGCTCGTATAGTGCCTTACATAAATGGACATACAAAAATATTTGTTGGATGACTAAGGGATTCTTGGTGGAGACTCAAGAAAAGTATTTCTCTGTACCTGCCCTTTGGTAGATAGAACCCTTTGTCTATTTTTCCATTAAAAATTTTTTTTAAAACTTCACCTGAAGATATTTCCCCACTTATTTTTTAAAAATATATTTTCATTTGACCTCAGAGAAGAAGGGAGAGGGAAGGAGAGAGAAATAGAAACATCAATGATGAGAGACAATCATTGATTGGCTGCCTCCTGCACACTGGGGACTGAGCCCACAACCCGGGCATCATGTGCTCTTGGTCGGAATTGAACCCGGGACCCTTCAGTCCCCAGGCCAATGCTCTATCCACTGAGCCAAACCAGCTAGGGCTCCACTGATTTTTAAAGAGTGAAGAGAAAGGGAAAGACAGAAACATCCATGTGAGAGAAACACATTGATTGGTTGCCTCCTGCACAGTCACCAGGATTTGGCCCAGGGAGGAGCCTGCATCCGAGGTACCTGCCCCTGACTGGAATTGAACCTGGGACTCTTCAGTCTGCAGGCCGATCCACTCAGCCAAACTGGCTAGGGCTCCATTAAAAACTTTTAATGTAAGCTTTTGTAATTTAACAAGAAAAAATATATTGTCCATTAGGTATAGCTTTAGTTCTATGTAACTTAATTTTTAGTGTACAGATTAGAATTACCATTAAACTTATTAAAGTGATTATTATTTATAAAGGATTTTGCATAATAAGTGCACCATCATAGAAAAGAATATGGTTTATCTCAAATGTTAACAGGAGGAAAATATTACGTGCATTCCTTGTTATTGGAAGGGAAAGAAGGCTGGAAGTAAACGCTTTAGAATCTTTTAGAATTATCTTTTAATTCTCCCTACATCTTTGGCTTTCCAGTTACAGAACAAAGACCACTAAACTAAAGCAGTACCTATTCTGTGCTCCCCCACACTTCCCATTAAAAAAAAACAAAACACACACACAAAACCAACTAACTCCTGAAACACTTTGCTTAACTTAATGCAAATATTGCCCTTGGCACGAACAATTGGAGCACAATAATGATACATACAAAATTATGTAAATAATAAATTATCTTTTTATTATTGTGCTCCAATACTCATTTTACATATTTTTGTATGTATCAATATTTCCTTTTAAGTTTTAATAAGTAAAATTATGAATTAATTTTGAACTGGCTGTGTGAATTCACGGAGTCCTGTGTTTAATGAAGAGTGTGTTGTTTTCAGAAAACGGGATGCCCAAAGTTCTCTTGAGGTTTCACCACCCTTTTCCTTTTTCATTGCTGATGGGCCTCATATTTCTACCACTTTCAGTCTGATACTTTGAGAACATTCTCTGCTATTTCTTTTAGTGCTTCATCTGACAAGCAGGTAGGTATATTAGGATTTGAGTTGGGTAGTTAGGTTAGGAGTAACTAAAAGGTGCTAATAAAATAATTCATATTTTTAGCTTATTTGAATTGCTTTTAATTTTGGTTTTTACAGTTTCTACAATTCTTCTGGTGAATTAAATGAGCAAGCACTAAAGAAAATACTATCAAGTATCAAAAAGGTATTCCCTGACTTACCTGGCCTTTTATAAGTATTATTTTCAGTTTCTAGAAGCATGTAACACTTTGACAGAACTTGTAAGCACCATGTGTCATCACAATGTCCTAGGGGCTTAATCACAAGGAACAACAGCCTGTAGTTATTGGAATCGAGAGCCTAGGATGGACTCTTGATTCCAATAATTACAGGCTGTTGTTCCTTGTGATTAAGACCCTATCCCATTGGTCAGCAAACTCATTAGTCAACAGAGCCGCAGTTTGCCGACCACTGTCCTATATTAGTAAAGCAGGTGAGGTAAGACTTGTTCTTTCCAGAAATTTAAAGGGGCTGCTCTGAAAGCAAAACTAGTCATTAAAAGAATTAATCTTATTTTCATCCTTCCCTTGACTATTCCAATGAGCATTGATCTCTTCCTCTTCCCACCATACCCTTCCCAGTATCATTTATTCTAGGACTTAATCCATTACTGTTTTTACATGGCTGCAGTTACTTGTTTTTTAGGGCAGGGATGATTTCCTATACAGCACCTAATTTGATTCCTCCACAGCATACCTGGTATTCAGTTAAAATTTGTTGATCAAAATAGATATTTTTTTCACAAATACAAATTTTTTTCTGGGTAGTATTTTCCTCTTAAAACTTTTTGATCTCTGCCCTAGCAGATTTGGCTCAGTGGACAGAGCGTTGGCCTGCGGACTGAAGGGTCCCAGGTTCAGTTCCCGCCAAGGGCACATGCCAGGGTTGCGGGCTCGATCCCCAGTGAGGGACATGCAGGAGGTAGCCGATCAATGATTCTCATTATTGATGTTTCTACCTCTCTCTTCCTCTCCTTTCCTCTCTGAAATAAATGAAGAAATATATATTTAAAAAAAAACTTTTTGATCTCTGAGTTCAGAATAAAAATTCAGTAAAAGAAGTTTCTTTAAAAAAATCATTGTTGGAAATGCTTGGGCTTCTAATTATATTTTACAAATGTACCTGTAAAATGTTTCAGTTGTAAAGAAATGTCATTTTACCCAGCCAGTGTGGCCCAGTGGTTGAGCATCAACCTATGGACCAGGAGGTCCTGGTTCAGTTCCTGAGAGGGGCACAAGCCCAGGTTTCCGGCTCAGTCCCCAGCAGGGTGTGTGCAGGAGGCAGCTGATTAATGAGTCTCTTTCATCATTGATGTTTCTCTCTCTCCCTCTCCCTTCTTCTCTGAAATAAAAAAATAAATTTTTAAAAAGAAGTAATTTTAATTTCCTCAATTTAAATGAGCAAATATAAAAGTCAGTTGCTGAAATGTCATAGACAGATCTCTAAGCAAAGCGGTTGTTTCTCTCTCTCTCTCTCTTTTTTTTTTTTACAATTACTAAGTTTCCAGCAAAAATTAAATTAATTTTGTAGTTTAAAACAAACAGGTTTAGCCGAAACCGGTTTGGCTCAGTGGATCACAGCTGATGTTTCTCTCTCATCGATGTTTCTGACTTTCTATCCCTCTCTCTTCCTCTCTGTAAAAAATCAATAAAATATATTAAAACAAAACAAAACAAAAAAACAGGTTTAGCTGAAACCGGTTTGGTGTTTTGGCTCAGTGGATGGAGCATCGGCCTGCGGACTGAAAAGTCCCAGTTTCGATTCCGGTCAAAGGCATGTATCTTGGTTGCGGGCACATCCCCAGTAGGGGTGTGCAGGAAGCGGCTGATCGCTTCTCTTTCATCGATGTTTCTAACTCTCTATCCTTCTCCTTTCCTCTCTGTGAAAAATCAATAAAATATATTTTTTAAAAAAAGGTTTAGTAACACTTAACACATTTCTTTAACACTTTTACAGTTCATAAAACCCCGTCACGTAATCTATTCAATCTTGAAATCAATTCTCTAGGATAGGTGATATCATTACATATAAACTTCAGTTTTAAAAGCTACTGGGTTCAACTTATTTATTTTAAATATATATATTTTTATTGATTTCAGAGAGGAAGAGGGAAAAAGAGTTAGAAACATCAATGATGACAGAGAACCATTGATCAGTTGCCTCCTGCACACCCCCTACTGGGGATCAAGCCCGCAACCTGGGCACATGTCCTCGACCGGAATTGAATCTGGGACCTTTCAGTCTGCAGGCTGACGCTCTATCCACTAAGCCAAACCAGCCAGAGTTCAACTTACTTAACAAACCAAGTATCCATATAGGAAATCAACTTGTTTTCATTGATATTATCTTAGTTTAAATTTTGACTAAAGATTAAGATTTTATTTTACTTTTCCCTCCTGAACAAGCATTTAATAGTCTTATTTCAGTTCGAGGAATAATTGGAGAATAAGTTACAGAGACAGACAAAAAAACAAAAACTCACACAACTTAAAGTGCTTCAGGCTGCAAACATGAGGAGGCCACCTAGCGACCTCCCCTCACCTCTGAGTCAGGAGGGTCATTGTCTGGGTCTCTATCACCACCATCCTCTAATCTCAGCCTTGAGGTGGGTAGGTGTGGAGGAGGGGGGAAATGTCAGAGGCAGAAAAGACAACTTAATAGAAATGAGAAACCACTTTGTAAACTTAGAACCAGGGAACAAGGCAGGGAAACAAGGGAGCTCTTGGAACCTTTGCCCTGACCAAGAGGTGGGACCAGCCCTCCCCCCACCCCCCACCCAGGATGTCAGGGGAATACTGTTGGTTTAATGCTGTAGCCATACCCGCCCATTTCACACCTTTTCCTTCATCAGCAGATACAGACAGGCTATGGCCTCTTCACCTACAATGGGAGGCATCCCTAGGGAGGCACAGCTTGGAATAAGGACCCCCTCCAGGGGCATTCGATTTCTGGGCATGTAAGGTGCTACTTTATGGGCTCCACCACCAGGACTTTGCACTCTCATTTGGCAATCTTGTCCAGAGAGAGCACAGCCTTTTTCAGGGGTAGGTAGAGTAGGTGGCCAACTGTGGAGGCCACAGGGGGTATAATGGCCCTGTGCTCCATCACACTGCCAGACCTGGAGGAAGGCAGAGGGTGTGGGCTCTAGTTAGACCCTAGGATCGCTTCCTGCTCCCTCTCCAATTCTGACCTCTACTGATTTCAGTGGCTCCCCTCCCTTGGTTCCATTCCTCATGAGGTGGCTGCGGGAAGGCTGATGTGGAAGGATTGAGAGCAACCCAGGCTAGCCTGGTGCCTCCACCAAGTCCCGGACAGCTGGGCCTCGGGTGAAGGGTAGGACACACTAGCAGTGAATTGTAGCTTCAGTTTCATGTGCTGGCTCAGCTGGGGCGGAAAGACAGATCAGCATTCCCATTTGGCTTCCAGGCCCCAGATCTCCTTTCAAATCACCTTTCCCCTTGACAGACCAATA
Organism: Antrozous pallidus; assembly: GCA_027563665.1. Classification (NCBI taxonomy): domain Eukaryota; kingdom Metazoa; phylum Chordata; class Mammalia; order Chiroptera; family Vespertilionidae; genus Antrozous; species Antrozous pallidus. Next base: position 67,869,275 of record CM050511.1, read on the forward strand.
CTGGATCTAAATTCCACCTTCCCTCATCCTGGCTTTAGTGCCATCCATTGTATTTCCTCTTCAGCAACTAGCAGCCCTGATGCTTCCTATCCCAACATTCTGCATCACCACCATACCCTCTACCCCTCTGCAGCACCTCCCCAGCCCACCTCAAAGAGCCCTGTCCTTGGAGCCTGGAAGGCTACACTGAGGCGAGTGCACTGCCCTTCCAGGAAAAGCCAAGGTTGTTGAGGGGCGTGTGGCAGACAGTGGAGTCCAAGGCAGCCTGCATGGCCTGAAGGTCCTCACACAGCTGCTTTCGGGGGGGGGGGGGGCAGAAACAGCACCAGTAAACACATCTGTACAGTGTTCCTTCAGCCAGGGGCTTCCAGGAACAGTCTTGATTGATCCGCAGTCACCCAGCCTGTGTGTGTTCCGGGGTCCACACAAGCCTCACCGCAAGGAAGTCTTGGAGATTGTTGAGCAGCGTGTAGGTGACCGTGAAATGCTCGTAGGTCTGAAATGGGGTCTCACAAGAAGCACTCATCACAAAGCATGGCAGTCCAGGCGAACGCTGGGCAGGCAGTAGTGGGTGTAGATGCTCTGGGGGAAGGGCAGCTTTGGGGTAGACCACTGAACCACAGCAATCAAGGGGACTTCTAGGCCCTTGGCCTTAGGTGTCCGTGGGGCCAGTCTATCCAGTGTAACAGTGAGTGGGAAGATAACCTCATCTGTGGACACATTTGGTTCCTCCACAGGCATCGTGGTCACTCCCCCTGAGGTTGCAGGCCCGGGTGGTGGGTGAGAAAACAACCCCCACTGCCTGGATCCCGCTCCCTGGGGGTTCGGGAGGCTGGTTGCTGGGGTTGCCAGGGTGGTGGCCAGTTCTGCTTCGGCCACCCCCAGTGCCAGAACCCTCCACCTCCCCCCCATCCTCCCCACCCCCCGGCAGTGAAGCACTAGCAGGAAGCGGACAGTCTCCCCCAGGTAGACATGGTTGAGCACCTGGTTACCGGCCTGGGGCCCCCACTAGTGGCACAGCGGAGTTAAAGATTAAGATTTTTAAAAAGCTAATGCCATAAAAGAAGTTAATATTTTTTCTCCTAATCTACATTGAATAAAATTTAGTCCTGAAAATGAATAAAAAGTAATTTAACTGCAAGACAGTATACAAAGTATGAAAGTTTATATTTAAGTGTACGTTTTGTTTACATATGCCCCAAATCTTGCTAAATATTAATAAAGCCATTTAAAAAAAATCTTGTATTGATTTCAGAGTGGAAGAGAAAAGGAGAGAGAGATAGAAACATCAATGATGAGAATCATTGATCGGCTGCCCCCTGCACACTCCCTACTGGGGATCAAGCCCGCAACCCAGACATATGCCCTTGGCCGCAATCAAACCTAGGACCCTTCAGTCTGCAGGCTGATGTTTTATCCCCAGCCAAGCCGGCCAGGGTGAAAAAGCCATTTTTTAAGGCTGTCAATTGTATTGCTTAATTATGATAAGACACATAATAATTGTAATTATTAAGGTGTGTGTGTTTTTTCTGTGTTTCCTTTCAGGATGTGGTGGGTTGGTATAAATTCCGACGCCATTCAGACCAGATCATGACGTTTAGAGAAAGACTACTTCACAAAAATTTACAGCAGCATCTTTCAAGCCGGGAGCTTGTTTTTCTGCTATTAACACCAAGTATAATAACAGAAAGCTGTTCTACTCATCGGCTGGAGCATGCCTTATATAAACCACAGAAAGGGTAAATGTTGGCCAGTCATTGGCTACCTTCAGCTAATAGAAAAATACACTCAATATTTTTATAGCACTTTTGGTAGCTTACCAAGTATTTTCATACATTGTTACATTAGATTGTCATAATATTGCTCTGAAATCTGTCTTACCATCTGTTTTTAATAGTGGGAAAATGAATGTCAGATAAACTAGAAGCCCAGTATGGAATGTTAACTGATATTTCTGGCACTGAGGGTTTGCTATTATTTAACATAAGGTAGAAAAAATATGTGTGCTTTAGATATTGGTTGCTAAAGGATATAATGTAGAACTTAAATCTAGATACTTGAGCAGCTTTTCTACAACCTCTGCAAGGAAGCAAGGTAGTTCTTGATGATCTACCAAAATGGTTTAACAGAATCCCCAAAGGTTGTATAAACATTTTCATGGAATACGAGAAGTTTAAGTTAAGAGTACCAACTAAGGTTAATTTTATTATTCATGGAAGATAGGCTAAATTTCAACAATTAGCCTTATATTTATACTTAGAGGCCCAGTGCATGAAATTTGTGCACTCGGGATGGGGGGGTCCTTCAATCTGGCCTGTGCCCTTTTTGCAGTCTGGGAGCCCTCAGGGGATGTCCGACTGATGGCTTAGGTCTGCTCCCTGTCAGTAGGACATCCTTAGCGCTGCTGTGGAGGCAGAGGAGGCTCCCACCACCGCCCCTATGCTCATCAGCCATGAGCCTGGCTTCTGGCTGAGCAGTGCTCCCCCTGTGGGAGCATTGATCATCTGCCCCCTGGTGGTCAGTGCACATAATAGCAGCCGGTTGTTCCTCCATTTAGTAGATTTTCATATTAGCCTTTTATTATATTGTGTGGAAGGCCCCCTGGGGAGATACATAGTCAATTCTTTATTGTCAGCTGAACTCAAGGCCCCGGGCTTCACCAAAAAGGCTGATGTGTTATTAGCTTGACCTTCACATTTGCCCAGGTGTCAGGGAGTGGGACTTTTGATATGTAAATCTAGTCAAGCACCAAGAATGCTTCGGGCCTATTCAAGAATGCAAATAATCTCCTTTGATCCTAACTTTTGGTGTAACTTCCTGGTATTTGGGGGATATAAATTAACTCGGCTTCCTGGGCTCCAGGTCCCTGTCTCCATGAGAGAGAAGATATGTCCCACCCGGCTCCCAGCTTTCTTCTATTCTTTTGTCATTTCTCAATTCCCACCTGCCTCCATTCAGAACTGGTTTCTTCCAGTGCTGGACGCGGAAAAGGGAGATCCCCACCATATTTGGCCCTCTGTGCCACAATGTTGGATGTGGTAATCAGTTAAAATAGCCATAAAAGTGTTTTTTATGTAATTATCTTACACTGTGTATACGTCACAACTTTTTTTTTTAATACTCACCTTTTGTGTTGTTTTTTTATTACCTTTTTTCATATTTAAAAAAATATATTTTTATTGCTTTCACAGAGAGAAAGGGAGATAGAAACATCAATGATGAAAGAGAATCATTGATCGGCTGCCTCCTGCACTCCTTTACCGGGGATCAAGTCCACAACTTGGGCATCTGCCCTTGACTGGAATCAAACCCGGGACCCTTCAGTCCGCAGGCTGACCCTCTTTCACTGAGACAAACCAGCTAGGGCTTCCCATTGATTTTTAGAGGTTTTGGAAGGGAGGGGATGAGACAGAGAAAGGAATAGCAATTGGTTGCCTCCAGCACACTCCTGCTGGAACCAGGGATCGAGTCTGCAACAGAGGTATGTGCCCTTGACTCGAATCTGTGACACTGCAGTCCACGGGCCAATGCTCTAACCACTTAGCTAAACTGACTAGGGCAGTCCACAACTTTTAAAAGCCATTTTCCTCAAGTCAGTAAATTCTATCTTGGATAAGTAGTAAGGAATAGGATTTTTTTTGTTTGTTTCTTAATCCTATAGGGGAAAGGTACTCTATTCTAATAAGTAGTTGCTAATCTTCGACTTTATTCTTGTTTATATTTTAAAATTTTATTTCCTCAGACTTTTTCATAGGATACCCTTAGTGGTGGGCAACCTGGGCATGTCTGAACAACTAGGTTATAAAACTGTATCAGGTTCCTGTACATCCACTGGTTTTAGCCGAGCAGTAAAAACACACAGGTGAGATTCCTCAATTGCTTCTCCACTAAAATTATTCTTAGTCATTTACTGAAGTTAATTATTATACAAATGAAGAATAAAAATAAAAGGAAAATAGACTAATAACCATATCACTCAAATAAACTAGACCTTCTACTTTTTCCATATTTCCTAGAAGTTGTTCTACATTTTAACATATTTTATAAGACTTAAGTTGCTAGCCTTAAAATAATAAATTTTCTAAGGTATCAGTTTAGATTAAAGGCACAAAATTAGACTGGATAATAAATACAAAAAATGAGGCTCTAGCCAAGATTCATGCATACTACCAGCTGCTAAGTTATAACTTTTTTGTGATCATTAAAGAAATGGTTATCAGAAATAGCAACAAGGGCATTACAGGATACTTCCTAGTGAATAAACTTTGAGAAAAGGCACTAGATTTTATGTGTTCCTGCAATGCTTACCAGTGTCTTATATAAATACCACATTTTGTTGATTCTAAGATGTACCTCAAATTGGGATGTTTTACAAACCATGCCTTAGCATTTTTTTCTTCTTGGTATGTAAAATAATGTTTCCTCTTTCAATCAATGATGCTTTAAAATCAGTAAAATATGATTGTGATTTCTTCCATAGCTCAACTACAAATAAGTTTTCATCATATCATTGAGTTCTGTACACTTGCCTGATGAAATGATAATGTCTTACAGCCCTGAATTTTTTAAAGAAGATGGATCTTTAAAGGAAGTACACAAGATAAATGAAATGTATGCATCTTTACAAGAGGAATTAAAGGTAACATAACTTGTCCAACACTTAGAGACCACTTTAGAGTTGATATCAAATTGATCATTGAGAATTTTTAGGCAAAAATTGACATTAAATTTTAGTTTCATTTAGCTTCATTAACAAAGACCTCAATCTTAGGAGCCTATAAACACAAAAATTTAGTCTCAGAGTAAGTCTTGGCTGCAACTCTGCTCCTGTTCTAAGTTTCTTCATTCTAGGATCCAGACTGAAGGAGCAGCCCTTAACGTGGGATATGCTCTTCTCATGACAAAGGAAAAGAGCAAGAAAGCTAGTGGAAATTCACAGCAGTTCTTAAAACTGCTGAGATGGCTTGTCTCTGCCACTTATATTTCATTGGTCAGAGGATATCGCATGACAATAGGTAGGGACATATAATCATTTTATAGGATAAAAACAAAAGCAAGTATTTGGGAACAAGGCAGTCTAGCACTGTATTTAGTTCTATCTTACTTTGTCAGTTCAATCCTTTGAGAAATAAACATCAAGGTAAGATTAGAAAGATTTATTGGGCCTGAGAAGGGGAGGATGCTTCTGAAAAAGAAGACAGAGAAAGGAAATTGGTAGGAAGAGCTTTATTAAGACTGCAGGACCAGAAAAGTTTCAGCCAGGCAAAGCTGTCCTATAGGAATGGACTTGTAATAATACCCACACCGTGCTCAGTCACTAAGAGCAGCCTAGAGAAAGCCTGGCCTAAGCACAGACACAGTAGTGGGTCCAAAAGCATGGCAGTTGGGCTGCTAGTTGACTCCAGATGAGATTACAGTATACTTCCATGGTTGCCATACTCCTCAATAGAGCACACACTAAGAGAAATGACGTTAATACATTTTACACACTGCTAATATGAATGATAGTACAGGAACTTTAGAAAATGGAGAGACATTTAGAATGCCACCATTGCAACATAACTGTTTTCACTTTGCCATATTATTCCCTAATGTATACATTTGCCTGCAGTTATTCCCTAATGTATACATACTTTTATATAGTTGATAGTGATGGAGGTACATCAATGTGTATCATGATTTTTATTTATCCAATATATTATACATTTTCCATGTTGCTACATATTCTTTTGTTCTTTTTAATGGCAGTGTATTTCATAGAGTAGTACATTGGAACTCTTATGTTAGAAGTTCCAACTTGGGCTAAAATACGGAATGTAAAGAGGTGTATTAAAGGAACTGTAGGCAGAAAGCACCTGAGTTTCAGGAAGAAAATGGAATCAGGAATTAAGAGTGCCATCACAACTTTCTCTCCTTGTCTCCACAAAGGTTTCCTTTATAGTATCTGCAGGTCTTTCTGTTTATTCATCCACTGGCTGGCCAGACAGCTAACTCACAGTTGCATTTAGAGCTCTTCTTTTCAAGAGATTAGGGTTTGCTGATTTGCTATGTATGTCTCTGCTTGGGTAAGTTAGGGTGACGTTAGTGAAGGGTTTATTGGTGAACTTATGGCAGGGTGAACATGTTCATGATAAATAGGCTGAGCAGACATTTAAAAAAGTATCCACTAGTCCTGGCCACTTTGACACTCTCTTTATGGCAAAGAAATGAACCAAGGCAGGGCTACTGTTAGCTCACTAGAGAGTCAGAGAAAAGGGAACCTTGGGGGGACAGGTTCAAGGGATTAGCTTGGGACAAGGGCTACTGCCCATTGCTCCCCTAGCTGCAAGTCTTATGGAAACCCTTGCAGTTTAGGAGATGCATGCCTGTGGGGGAAGAGAAAGAGGGAGGGAAAAGCATGCCTGTGGGGGAAGAGAAAGAGGGAGGGAAAAGCATGCCTGTGGGGGAAGAGAAAGAGGGAGGGGAAAGCATGCCTGTGGGGGAAGAGAAAGAGGGAGGGGAAAGCATGCCTGTGGGGGAAGAGAAAGAGGGAGGGGAAAGCATGCCTGTGGGGGAAGAGAAAGAGGGAGGGGAAAGCATGCCTGTGGGGGAAGAGAAGGAGGGAAAAGCAGAGGCTTGTCTCTGTCTTTTTTTGGTACTATTGGGGAGGTGGGGGACTGGGTGGAGGTGAACAAAGGGGAGGAAAATAATAGTGTCAATAGTTAAAAATAAAAAAAGTAGTTTCTTTTATAAGAATTATGAAGTTCCTGTATGAAAATTCTTTCATAACAGCAAAATACAGTCACTTTTCTTTAATATTAAATGTTTACAGTAATTATGCACCTCTCAAAATAGTACAGTATTTTTTTTCAACATTTGTTTTTTATTTCAGTGCATTATCAAAGAAATAACTGGTATGATAAAGCTAGTGTATAAATGGGAAGCTAATACATCTGTAAAACATTTGCTATCTATAAAGTACCATACAAGTGCTATTGTTGAGTGCCTCCCAAAAATAGCAAAACTAAAGTTTTTATAAAAGCAGATAATACTTGATATTATGTACCATGAAGGTTTTTATGAAACCAGACTAGGAACTTTATCCATACCCTTACATTATTTTATTTTGCAGAGTATATGCAAACAAGTAGAAGAAAGCGAGGAAGCAGTAGAAAAACTACTAAAGGACGTAAACAGATTAAAACAAGAAATTAAAAAAAGAAAACAAGCACAGATTCAAGCAGCACGTAAGTAAAAAATTCGCACACCACCTCTTTCTATGCCTAAAAAAATTCTGATTTGAATTATGGATGAGCAAGCTGCACTGATGAATTTGCCCAACTTAAGATTAAAAATAATTGTTTTATTAATACTCTTAAATCCCACTGAGCAAAGAACATGGTACTATTATAAATATATTCTATTGTTGATATTACAGAATTTAATTATAATATTCTCTTAGAATATTATGGCATGAGTTGGAGTTTGGGATTATGCCAATCATTTTTTTCAGTTTAGACAAGTTGATAAAATTGTTAGTATTTCTGACTCAACTTTGCTAACAGATAACTGTAAATGCTTTGTAGAACAACTATTGTATGTTGGTTGAACTGTTATTTTATTTTGTTTTAGGAGAGAAGAATGTCCAAAAAGACCCTCAGGAGAACATTATGCTTTGTCAAGCTTTACGGACTTTTTTTCCAGATTGTGAATTTCTTCACTCATGTGTTATCTCCTTGAAAAATAGACATATCTCTAAAAGTAGCTGTAATACCAATCACCAACTCAATGTGGTAGACAACCTGACCTTAATGGTAGAATACACTGACATTCCTGAAGCTAGTCCAGCTAGTATTGCTCGGCAAGAGATGAAGCGTAAAGCTTTAGATACAGATGACAAACGGCAATTCAAGAAGTTACGGCTATTGGAGAAACAAAGCCAACCTTCTAAAACAGATATTGGTAATAGTAACCAAGAAAAATCATCCACGAGCAGCCCAGAAACAGACGAGGAGATTGAGAAAATGAAGGATTCTGCTGACTATCCAAGGTCTCCTACATTTTGATCCTTTTAGGCCAAAAGATTTTTGATCAGCTGTGTCTGGCTATTTGCAGTAATACATTAAAAACAAACAAACAAACAAAAAAAAACCTAACCACACATAATTTGACAACTATTTTTTGAAACTATTTCTATTGGCCTTCCAAAGCATTTACTTAGTTTTTATTGTAGGAGTAACTTTCTTTTTAATGCTCATTTTTCATCACTGCAATAACAAATCAACTTACAGGTATGAGAACAAAAGAGCTGACTCTTGGCAATGCAGAACTCAACAGGTAGGAGAGTCATGGCTTCAGTAAGATTTTTAGGAAGAATTTTTAGTTTAATCCAATTTAATGAGTTGGTTAATTGGATGTTGGCTAAGAGAGCTTTTATTATGTTTTTTTGTATTTGTTTTGTAATTGTGAGAATTTTCCTTGAAGTATACACATCACATGAAGCCTTCATGTTTCACTCACTGTATGAAATGCTGAGCACACACTTTGGCCATTGCTTTTCCATGTTATTTCCTAATAGAGCAAATTCATAGCCAATATCAAAAATCATCATCGTTTATCTATGTGTTAACATGCATTAGTTACCATGGGGTACTTAGGAAGCCGACATAATACTAGGAATGATTTTGCAAATAATGAGTTTCTTCTGGGATTGTTTTACACTGGTTACATGAGAAGCCCTGTGGTGTTGTGGAGGGCAGGAGGAAAACAGGTTGTCAGTCTGAACCCTATTTAAAAATAATCACAAACATTAGAGTAAACAGAACATAGGTAATATCTAAATGTAACCAATAAATGAACAAAACTGGGTTCACAGGCAAGAGGAGGAACGGCAGAGGCAATAAGTAGCCAACATATATGCAAATATCTTCTTTAGATAACAGTTTGAGATTTTTCAAAGATCCTACATATTAACTCCGGCTAAAGTTTAAATGTGCCTTAAAAGTTCAACTTGCTAAAATGCTACAGAGGTACAAACATATTTAGCTTATACTGTTGCACAGCACTACTGACCTGTCGATCAGAGAAGTTTGCTCAGGTCATTAATTAGTACACAGTTGAACTTCCACAACTGAGTTTGATGACCCAAAAACTTTCAGCGTATTTAGTGAAAAGGAGGAAAAGAATATAGAAAAAAATTCTAATTTCTCTCCAACTTTTGGCAATAAGACAATACAATATATCACCTATGGATCAGTTTATTTAAAGGACACAACCAGTTTCAGGATAGACTAGCCCAGGAATAAATGTTAGGTCCTGTGACATCACCACTGCCCATCCAATGAAATGTACCTACAAAGAGAAGACCCACTGTCGTAGCTCAGTATACCTGTATTTGCTAGTTAGAAAACCCTCCTGAGCTATTTCATTCCATACCCTGTCGTGAGGGATTTGTACATTATACAAGCATTCCACTTTCCTGTACCCACATCTCTAAAATGCCACCGACAAGACATAATCTGGATCTAAAGTAAAATCCCAATACAAGTCATCTCTTCCATATTTAATATCCCATTTTCAGCAGTCAATAAATTATTTGTGGGCCAGATATAAATGACAGTGCTACAGTACCATTTTTTTAATCATGTGTATGGAAATGTAATGAGTGTTAACACTTCAAATAATCTGGTTTTATTTAGTGAACACTCACTGGTATGGAACGCCTCACTTCACTCCTGAAACACTTTTTCTTCATAAAATTTCATATTAAGCGTTACAGCAGTGATTTATATTTGATAAGATTTATTTTAGCCTACTAATTTTCTAAAGGTTATTAAATCTTACAGTTTCAGTCAACAACCATTTATTTTAAAATAAGTTTATTGATGACTTCACATAATTTACTCTCGATATTTGATGTTACAAATTTTAGGGTCTTTGAGATATGCAGGATCCTTGTACATAACTGGCATAAATCCTGTAAAGAGACAATTAAGTTCTTCACAAAAGGTAACAGCCAAAATTGGTTAAGCCCAAATAATTTTTCAGATTCTCTTACCCATTATTTGTGCTCTCTTAATAGCTTTTGTGATTTCTTTTTGTTTCTTCCCACAAAGACCTATAAAAAATGCTTATTCATAAAAAAATATCAATATTCAAAATGCATAACAATTGTTTAAGTCAAGGGAGGATTGGAAAACCTGTAAAGAGCCAGATAGTAAATATCTTAAACTTTGCAGACTGTACTGTCTCTGTTATAACTTCTCAACTCTACTCTTAGTACACAAAGCAACCAGCCACAGATACTACATAAAATAAGCGATTTACAAAAATAAGTGACAGATCCAATTTGACCTATGAGAAATAGGCCTCTTGTTTAAATAATAGTCTAGGAGCGATTATAGTATACTCCGTACTCCGAAATACCAACACAATTTCTTAAACTTAAGTTTTCTACAAGTCAGATTCTGGCTACCTCTGACTATGGACTAAGAAGCTTTCTTAAATAGTAAGCTTTATTTATATACTATCTGAAAAAAAAAAAAAAACATTTGCAAGTTTTCTTAAGTAACAAAAGTAGATTTATAAGTTGCTATAAGAGAAAACAAAATACCTGTTATGTGCCTTCCATGAATGCATCCAGTAAATGGAGAAATAAACTGGGACAAAAGCTGTTTGAGTTTTATTTGGAGAGAAAGAAAAAGTTTATATTAGTACATGTATTATTCATTCTTGATTGTGTAAATTTCAAAAAGCATACCTTATGTCACCTTCAAGTTACATAAAGGTTTATTAATAAATCTCAAACTTCATAAAATATGAAAAATACTACTATGCTCATCCCATTGACAGATCATCTTTTTAAATAACTAAAGCAATTACTAAAGTTAACATCTCTTACCCAGTCTGTTCAAAATACCTGTACAACAAATTAAAGAGCATATTGTTTCAGCACTAAACCTGTTTTCTTTTTTAAATGTTTTTATTAATTTTAGAGAAAGGAAGAGAGAAACAACAATGTGAGAGAGAAACACCCTACTGGGGATTGAGCCTACAACCTGGGCATGTGCTCTAGCTGGGAACAGAACCAGTGGCCTTTGAGGCATAGAACAACACTCAACCAACTGAACCACACCAGCCAGAGCTAAAGCTGTTTTCTTGTTTATACAGGTTCTTTTCTAAGATACTCCTGCTTACAAAGAAATACTAAACATTTCACCTATCATGATAGACTGTCACATAATACCAGACTATATTGAGGTCTTTAAGAGATATAGGTACACTGGGCCATTTGCTATAATTTTGTTTAATAAATTTAAATTCTTCAACATTTTCCAGTTGCCAGGCAGTGTTCTTAGCATAATCCTCCTAATGTGTTGCATTTATTTTTACTTTTTTATTGTTATGACTGTTATCTATACTAATAAAAGGGTAATATGCAAATTGGCCACAACACCCTCATAGTAACAGCTGAACAGCAGGCTGCGTGGGGTGACCAGGCCGGCAGGGACATCAGTGAGGGGCGACCAGGCTGGCAGAGGTGGGCAGTGAGGAGCGACCAGGCCAGCAGGGGGGCAGTTGGGAGTGACCAGGCTGGCGGCGGGCGAGGGGAGGGAAAGTTAGGGGCAATCAGGCAGGCAGGCAGGTGAGCAGTTAGGAGCCAGCAGTCCCCGATTGTGAGAGGATTTCTAACTGCCAGTTTCAGCCTGATCCCAGAGACATCTCCTCAGGGGTCCCGGCTTGGAGAGGGTCCAGACTGGACTGAGGATCCCTCCCCACCCCTTCCATGAATTTTGTGCCCTAGGCCTCTAGTTTTCTTTATAATTCTTTATTGTTGGAAGTATTGCATATGTTTCCTTTCCTAATATGTGCATTTAAAATTTTTCTTGGTTTTTCTCCCTATAAGGCAGCTATCACTATTGTCAGTATACTTAACTCCAACATCATTCTCTACCCCAGATTTGCCACTTAACTTGCTGAGAGCTGTAAAACAGATGAAGTTGTATTTGAAGCAGTGATACTGGTGGTGAATAGAGATCAACTTCTTCCAAACTACTCACCTCCATCAACTGAGAATTACTGCCATTGTGAGCTACTATTAGAATAAAATAGAGATGCTTTATACATAGAAATATAACCAGATTTGGGATTATGATGTTGCTAAAACAGTTGCCCCTCCATAAAGCCTGTTATAAAACTGACTTGAATCCCTTTTATTAGGACTAATAAAGCAAAATCCTAGAATCAAATACAGTGAAGTAAAAAATCTCACCTGTACATTCTTATAATCTACACGTTTTCCACATAAGACACACTTTTTAAGAGGCTCCTTATAAGGATTTTCTATTGGGACAGGCTAGGATAAAGGGAAAAGAATCTGATTAAAAAGTTTAATGCATTAATTTCGAATCTAAAAAACACTAAACCTTAAGGCTACAACATTTAAATCTTTCCAAAGAATTAGTTCTGCCTTTCTTACTGTGAAAAGGAATATAGCATCTTGGTTTGTAAGAACTTCTGAAAAGGATTCACCATTATAAATATTTCAATATGCTTTTCCATATTTTGTACAAGTGTTTTATTTTGGCTTAGTTTGGTTAAGGAGGAGTTAAGTCATGGATTCTAGGATAAAATACAGTCTTTGGAGGGAAAAGAGTTCATGGGAAAAACAAAATTAAATCTGTACTAAGTGATTCTCTCCTCAAATGTTCTGCCCAAGTGACTAAAAATTCTTAAGATTTAAATTAAGAAAATCTAATAGCACGACAGGTGTCATATGTAATGTCTAAATCCATCCCCATATTTCTCTATCAGATGTTTTATCACTATCATTGTTTTAAAAAGACAATGCCCCATAGCTTACTATAAGGTCCTTTGGCTACCATTTTATGGCTCCCAGACTGCTTTATAAGTTTGTCAGCCTTTGGATTTCCTTTCTTCACAATGCCTCCCTCCTACTATGAGTATAAGCAACTCTAGCCTAGAGATTCTTAATCTAGAAATGGCTTTAAAGCCCTTCAACTCCTTGTATGTAAAATTTCAAATGAGTGAGACTGTGTACCTTTTTCGTTTGTTTTTTAAATAGATTTTTTTTCAATTCTTGATTTCAGAGAGGGAGGGAGGGAAGGATAGAAACATTAATGATGGTAGAGAATCACTGACAGCTGCCTCCTGCACGACCCCTACTAAGGATGGCGACTGCCATCCAGTCATGTGCCCTGAACTGTGATCTCCTGGTCATAAGTCCACAAACCATTGACCCACATGGGCCGGTCATGTGTGCTTCTTCTGAGAAAATCCATAGCTTTCATTAGTGTCTCAGTGGGGTCTATAACCTGAAAATGAGCTCTACTAATTTCCTTCACTCTCTCGAGGTAGTTTGTGAATTGAATGATTAAGATGGATGCTCAGGAGGACTAGAGTTCTTTGTTTTTTCCAAGTCCTCAAATGTTCTTAAACCAATTTACATTCAGCTCACATGTAATGACTGACTATATTCCTTTCCTACACTGTATTATATACTTTGTATGGTCTGATTAGTGTCAAATTATTTTTGCAAATAGCAAGAAAACCTATACTGCCAAGTCCAACCCTAGTACTTAAAACCTATAAAAAATACATCTACAAGATAGAAGAAATTACATTTAATGTCCTCATATGAAACTTTAATTTTAATCTCATTTATTAAGACAACTGCCCTCCAAAATTGATGAAAGGGACAATAATAAAATCGAATTTGAAATGGGGAAAAGAGCCAACCTGTTTGTAAGCTTTTTATATAATGCCTTTGTTGGATTGTGTGCAGTTATTCCATCCACCCAAACAACCTTTTCAAATCCCCAAAGCACATATCCTTAAATTTAAGATCTAAATTAAAAAATATATATTTTTTGATTTTGAGAGAGAGGGAGAAAGAGAAACACTGATGATCCACCGGTTTCCTCCCACATGCACAGGGACCTGGGCTAGAAACCAACACGGGTATGTGCCCTGCGGGGATCGAGCCCGCCACCTTTTGGTGTACAGGATGATGCTCCAACCAACCAAGCCATACCAACCAGGGCAGAAGCCATGCTGCTTTCTGGAAGTCTAGGCATTCTCTTCAAAACTCAAGTGACTACTCATCAATGAATTATCATTTTCAAACTCAGACTAATGATTATTGATTGTATTGTCCGCCTGTTGAATTCTGTTTGAATGCTAAAATATAAGAATTTGGTTATATTTGTGAATGCCTTATAAAAAGGAAGAAAACAATTCTTACCCGGTCCTCATTGCTGGTTACCTGTTTATACTGTGAACAACTTCTCCACAGCACTGCAAGTAAGCAGAAACAGCAACAAACCAATTCTTTAGTTAGCTGAATAGCTAAAGACATTGCTTTATGGAGGCAAGATGAATCAAGGGGCATAAGGTCAAGGGACACCTGAATATAAAAGGTAGGTTTTCTATTCATTATACTCACAGTGACTGGACAAAAACTTTTAGATCTGAAGCAGAGTAAGACTTAATATGGACGTGCCTTCCAGGGCTTTGGAAAAAAAGGTATATATACCCTTTCCCCAACCACAATCTCTCATCTGCGCTCTGCGATATTTATTTTCCCTGCACCCCACGGTTAGAAACAGATTTTTAATGCACATACTCGGGGAAGAAGCAACAGAGGGAAAATGTGTAACACACCCGTTACAGATAGCAGTTATTGATAGAGAAGCAGAAAAAAAAAATGGAAGTACAAAAATTGTAGATTCGAGGGCCTCTCTCACAATTTCGCCCTGATTTGGGACTTCAGACATCTGGAATTTGCTGCTGGATGACTGGAGATGTCCCTTCCTTAACAAGTTTACCCCGAGGTCTCAGGCAAGTCCCTGTCTCTTTTTAATCATCGCCCCATTACTCTCCTCGTATGTATAAAGTGTAACTGGAAGACATCTCACGACCCTTTCAGCTTTAAAAAGCTAGTCATGGGCCATTACAGATCCCCACGTAGGAGAAACGTCCATTGCCTGGAAAACGGCGACCTAACAGAGCGACCGCACCGACCTAACCAGGGCCATGGCGGCGGCTGCAGTGCTCCCGCGAAGCAGAGGAAAGGAGGCTTCACCTGCTCGAGTTCCAGCGTTTGTGCAGCCGACAGCCGCCGTTAGGAAGTACGTTAACTTTTTCCTCCCCGGACCACTGCAAACAGCAACCACAGAAGCCATGGTTCCTCGGTCCTCTCTTCCCTTCCTCCTCCTAAGTCGTCCGCACAGGTCCCTTCCGGTGCTCTCGGGTTAGCGCGAGGACTCCCGCCAAAGGTTCCGCAAGCCCACGCCGGGGCCGGAGACGAGCGCTCATTGCGTTTGCGCAAAACCTCGACGAGCCCACCCAGGCCGCGCCGCGAGCCCGCGACACCTACGATTGGACGAGAGGACGCTGTGCTGCGACGCCAGTGCCTACACTTCCGGCCCGAGAGCAATTCATTTGCGGTCTTTCCCAAAAGTGGATGGAGGGCGAGGCGAGGTTCCTCGGCCTCTGTCGCTGCTGTCGCTCTGTCCACTCACCCCTCCTCTGGGACTTGGCGGCTGGGTCGCGGGGGACGTCCCTCGGGGAGGGCCCTCGGCCCCTGCTATGGATGAAGGCGGTTCCCGCATCCGCCGGCGGGTGTCTGCCCGCAAAAGGAACCGTCCTAGCCTAGAGATCCTTTTTGCCTCCCCCGCCGCGGACGAGCTCAAGCCGGGCAATAACGAGAAGGAGGAGGAGGAAGAAGAGGGGACGACAGCTGGAAGCCCGCGACGGAAAACTGTGGGCGTACAGCCGGTCGAGGTACAGTCCCACCAAATTTCCCCGAGTAGTTCCTGTCCCGTGTCCCACCTTAGGGGCCGCGATGCAAACCCAGGTCTCCTGCTGCGCATGCCCGCTGAGGAGTGAGGGATCGGCTATGGAAGGCATGGAATTGGAAACTCTAAAATGTTGGCAGCGTCGTCCTCAGGTGCAACCAATTGACTAGTTATCCACTAGTCTTCTGGTGCTTTCCTCAGCTCTGTTACTGTTGTTAATTCTCACAATAATAAGGTATTGCCTTATCCCCGTTTTTTATATAGATGTGAAACGCAGACCCTGGACGCATGATAGTTGTTCACGCAGCAGATAAGTGGCTTGACTGAGACACAGAGTTAGACTTCGAAGTTACTGCTGCTTCTGCTGGTCCAGTAAAATCTACCAATGATGAAGAGCAGATGAATTTTATGCAGGTTACTTTCTTAAGCTAGTTACATTTACAGCAGAAATCAGGCCCTGAGAAGTTAAAAAAAAATGACACTTCTGGCTCCGAGTCCTGTGTTTTTAATCACTTACACTGTATTGCTACCTCCGAGTTTACATCTCTGCTGTTTAGTAGACCACTGTAAGTCAGTGTGCAGACTCTCCTTCTCAATTCCAGATCCCTAGGGACAGTCTTGGAGTGTCCAGGAGTGCAAGCATGATTTTGTTAAAGGCCACTCTCTGGATTAGAGTCTGGGAGGGCAGGGATAGTGCAGTATCAGAACTTCCAGTCGGATGGCATCCCAATAGATGTCTACCAGCCTCGCTACCTACCATTTTAAGGATTTCGTGTTGGCTTAAGAATTAGGATCCCAGCATCATCATGCACCAAGAGTGCAGTTTAGGCAAGTCGCTTACCCTCTCTAGGCCTCCATTTCTCTATCTATAAAATGGGATAATAATATATATTTTACAGAGTGATTTACATTTAGTTCTGTGATCCGTATGTGACCATTTAATTATATGCTTGGTTTAGCCCTAGTCTGGAACTTTTATTCTTACTGAAGCTAGAATTGATCATACATGTTTTTGTTTTCTTTACAGAATAATGATAGTGAAGAGGACATGTTTGGTGAATATGATAGCTTTGCTGAAAATTCTCTTATAGCTCAAGTTGATGACCTGGAACAAAAATATATGCAACTTCCTGAAAATAGGAAGCATGATACAGACCTTGCCACCGAAGATCTTTGTTCAGAAAACATCAGACATAACCAAGTCAGCATTACTACTATAGGCAGCTTTACTGAAATAAAAACAGATGAGCACACAAAAAACCAGAGCGGACATGAAGATGTCTCTATTGAACCTGAAGCTGATCTTTTGTATGAATTGCCTTCTTCGCAGGTTTTATACTTTGAAAATTTGCAGAACTCTTCAAATGAATTGGGCAATCAGTCTACTAAAGAGAGGGATTGGAACTCATCCTCTCCAAAAACTATGATTGAGGAATTGCCCCAACATAGCATAGAGCAACCCCAACAAAATGATGAATTCTCTTCTAAAGTCAGAACTAGTTCAGATGTGAATAGGAGAAAAAGTCTTAAAGATCATCTAAAAAGTGCAATGACTATCAATGCAAAGGCCCAAATACCAGTATTTTCTAGGACTAAACAGCTCAAAGAGACTCACCTGTCTGAAGAAATTAATGTTGCTAAGAAAACAATTGAGTCGTCATCAGATGATGTTGGTCCTTTTTATTCATTACCCAGCAAAGTGAGAGACCTTTATGTTCAGTTCAAAGGAATTGAAAAATTATATGGTAATGCATTTTGCTGGAATGAAAAAAATTTTGCCACCATTACCATAGTATTAGTGCAAATCAGTAGAAAGGTGATTCTTCCATGGTCATACATTGCATCTTAAAAACAAATCTCAACCTACTGCTAAACCTCTTTCCTTCCCTTTGTGGTCACACTTTGCTGTCTCCCTTTCCTCACATCAGATAATTCCCAACCCATTCCAACTCTGAGTTCTATGTGCTCACTTAAGATATAATGTCTAGGTTGTCTAATCCCAATAATACCTTTAGTTCTTAGCTTTCCTGACCTCTCAGTAGCTTGCCTGACACAGTTGACCAGATCCTTTTTTAAACACTTCTTTCTTGATTTCTTGACATCCCATTACTGTTTTGTTTTGGTTTTCTAACTGTCCAGCTGCTCATAATTTTTCTTAGCTGGTTCTTCTTGGCTGGCTCATTCTTCTGTACCAAAACTTGTTGAATTCCTTTGAATACTGAGATGTCTTGAGTGAATTGTAGTAGTAGGAATACAATTGATTAAAACTAAACATGTTTAAAGATGGCTGAAAAGACTTAAGTGCAAAGAAAATTAATGTCTCATGTAATTTTTTTAAAAATCCTAGATTCTTGCCTATATTTCAAATATGTGTTATTTTAGACAAGGTACAATTGCTGCCATTCTGGAAGAAAAGCCTATCAATCAATCACTGCATAAGTATTTATGAAACTCCTATGTTAGTGTCTTGAGAATAATATGAAAACATGGTTTCTCAGGAAGAAGACAATTAGGTTCAAGAAGTAGGACTACAGGAAAAAAGTCTAATATCCAATCTAATAAAAGGAATATGCAGATTGACCATTACTCCAGCACATAAGATGGCTGCCTCCATGTGGACACAAGATGACCAGCAGGGGAGGGCAGTTGAGAGGGACCAGGCCTGCAAGGGAGGGCAGTTGGGGGCAATCAAGCCTGCAGAGGAGGGCAGTTAGGGGTGACCAGGCCAGCAGAGAAGGGAAGTTGGGGGCAAACAGGCTGGCAGGGGAGCAGTTAGACATCAGGCTAGCAGGGGAGTGGTTAGGGACAATCGGGAGCTATTAGTCTTGGATTGTGAGAAGGATGTCCGACTTCCCACTGGGATCAGGCCTAAATGGGCAGTCAGACATTCCTAGAGGGGTCCCAGATTGGAGGCTGGGCTGAGGGACACTGCACCCTCCCCCTGTGCATGAATTTTGTGCACTGGGCCTCTAGTAAGATTATAAGAGTCTAATAAATCCTAAATTGTGAGATTTGTAGTGAAGAGCTAATTGTATGTATTGCTCTTAAAGGATATATTAACTTTCTTTGCTTTTCTAGCATCTTGTTCTTTAATTTTCATCCCCTACCAAAATAAGTACCCTGAGGACAAGTTTCTATCTAATTCACCTTTTTCTTATATAACTAGCACTATACCTGGTACACCCTGGTGGATTCTCAACTTCTGGGTATTGTCGGCCTATTTATTCTGGCCCTGTCACTTAAGTAAGTTTAGTACGCTGAGCCTTAGTTTCTGATCTATTAAAAATGGATGATGATGATAAAAGTAATTGTTTTACAGGTTATATTCTGTGTGAAGGACATGCCAAATTAGACTTTAAGAATGATAATCAGTAATTAGTAGTTTTAAAGTATGAACTTTGGTAAATAACTTTTTAAATCTTTTTACTTGTAAATTTAGCTTAATGAAATGACCAATTTAAAAAATAATTATGTGTGCTAAAGCAGTGATTCTCAAAATGGAGTTCTTAGACCCCAGCTTCAGCATAACCTATAAACTTGAAATGTGCATTCAGGACCCAGCTCGACCTCCTGAATCAGAACCTCTGGGGGCAAGCTTGGCAGTCTGCTTTAATAAGCCCTCCTGGGTATTCTGATGAGCCTAAAGTTTGAGAACCACTGAGCTAGAGAACCTCAACTTTATACAGGGGCTGGCAAAAATAGGTTTATAGTTACAATACAAAACCTATATAATAAAAGTCTAAATTGCAAATTGACTGAATGGTGGAACTACCGGTCACTATGTTGTGCACTGATGATAGGGAACAGACACTCCATGCAGGAGCTGACCTCTGGTGGTCAGTGCATTCCCACAGGGGGAGCACTGCTCAGCCAGAAGTCGGGCTCACAGCTGATGAGTGCAATGGTGATAGTGGCAGGAACCTCTCCTGCCTCCACTGCAGTGCTAAGGGTGTCTAACTGACATGAGGAGTGGGCCTAAGCCATCAGTTGGACATCCCCTGAGGGCTCCTTGACTGTGAGAGGGCACAGGCCAGAATGAGGGACCCCCTGCCCCCAAGTGCATGATTTTTTGTGCACTAGGCCTCTAGTAATACAATAATTTATAAATAATAATGCAAGAATAATTTGTGCATTCAAAACAACTTTTGCACATCCCATAGTGTAGTGGTTGCTATTTTATCATGGTATTATATGCTTGATGTATTTTGCATAAATACTGAGAAGTAAGTATAATTTACTTTAAAGTTTTTTATTTTAAATATAACCTGAGAATATATTTTTTAATTGACTTCTGAGAGAGAGGGAGAGAGAAACATTGATCAGTTGCCTCCTGAAGATACCTGACCAGGGATGGAACCTGCAACTTAGGTATGTGTCCTGACTAGGAAGCAGACCACAACCTTTTGGTGTAGGGCCCAGCGCTCCAACCAACTGAGCCACTGGGCCAGCGCTGTAATTTACTTTTATAACGTTTGAAGATAAAGAATATTCCTAAATATTTACGATTTTGGTCATTTTATACTTTAAAAATCTGAGTTGGATAACATGTAGCTATGGTCAAGTTGTATTATCACATATGAACATCTACAGATTGGTAACTAATGGGTAATAACAGACTTTTTAAAAAAATATTTTAAATATTAAACTTAAGGATTTTTTAGAAATTGTAAATCTTTTTTCCTGAAATATTTTAAAGTGAAAAAGGTACAGTTATTTGCAAATTTTTGAGTATCATCAAAAATGCACAAAAAGTCATCTGTAATTGCCATTCATGTATAACTATTTTAATACCTTTGTAATATACCCTGTTAATCATTTTTAAATTTAACCTATTTCCTCATTTTCAAGATGCAAAGAATTACATCATATAATTGTGCAAAATTCATTCAACCTTTGTCCCCTAATGTCTTTTTTTGTTATATATAAACAATGCCATGATGAGCATCCTGCACATAATCTTTATATGCCCCTTTATTTCTATGGGTGTAAAGTTCTAGAAGTATTACTAGTAATACTACTAGATCAAAAACAAATGTGCAACTTTATTTTTGATACTGATAATTGCTTTCCAAAAGTATTGTAGTAATTTATGCTCTCATAAACCGTTCGTTGCTCAGCTGGATTATATATTATTGGCCCTTCTATTTATTTTTGCCAAACCCAGTAGGTAACAGTTAAATATCTTTTTATGTATTTATTAATCATTTGCATTTCTCCCTACAGTGAGATGTTTGGAATATCTTTTCCCATTTTTCTAGAGATAAAACACTGGTGCATCGTCTCTGAAAACTTCTGATGATCCACGTTGTTAAATTATCCGACAAAGTAGTTATACTAGTTTCCATACCATGTTTTGGATCTGACATGATGCTTTTCATGAATGTTACCTTGCTAAGTTGTGGAAACTTTAGATGTGCCAATTAATAATCCATCCTTTATGGCTTAAACTACTAGTTTAAACTAGTATTCAGGCCATTCGAAGCTCAGCTCCCCATGAGAGCTAAATAGTCCTTGGTTTGTACAAAACCTCAAACACTTTTTTCCTTCTCCTCCTAGTTCTCTAAGATGGTGTTTGGATGAATGAAAAGGGAAACATACGCAGTCTCCTCGCAGTACATAAGAGTTCACACAGATGGTGTACCGTCCTCTGATGTCTCTGAGGCTGCCTCTTGTCCAGCAGACACTGCCTGCCATGCTGGAATCTTAGACCTAAGTTTGCAGCTGGCGAGTAGGAGAGCTAGATGCCCATCCAACTGACCAGGCCTGAATGAGAATTAGACTCACTGGCTGTGCACATCACACATTGGGGATTTTTGACATTTAACATTGATGTATAG
Organism: Antrozous pallidus; assembly: GCA_027563665.1. Lineage (NCBI taxonomy): Eukaryota > Metazoa > Chordata > Mammalia > Chiroptera > Vespertilionidae > Antrozous > Antrozous pallidus. The sequence goes on from CM050511.1 coordinate 67,890,909, forward strand.
TTGCATTTATTACAAGAAAATTGCTACAAAATGTCAGGTTTGATATTCTTAGAAAACTTTACAAGATTGAGACTGTAATTAAGGGAAAATAATGCTTTTGTTTCAATTCCACAGAATGGCAACATACTTGCTTAACCTTGAATTCTGTGCAAGAAAGAAAAAATTTAATATATTCCTTGCCAACTAGTGGTGGAAAAACCCTCGTGGCTGAGATTTTAATGCTACAAGAACTGCTTTGCCGGCGCAAAGATGTTTTAATGATCCTACCATATGTGGCAATTGTCCAAGAAAAGGTGTGACTTTTTATAGACAAGTTGTATTTACTAATGCTATTTTAACTTTTTATTGACTGAAAAGAGATTTCTATTAATGATGAGGAATTTATATTCTTAGAATGTTAAAAGCAATATTTGAAAATCTTTTCTGATCTAAACAGGTGGATTGTTCTATTGATATTTAGCTTTCAATTTATCAAAATAAGTTACTCTGATTTTTTAACATCAGAGGAGACAATTGAAATTGATTTTCTCATTTATTATGTAGTTTAAAACTTGTCTTCATTTTGCAAATATCAACATTAATTGGGATGTTGTTTTTTAATATGGAGCATTGCACAGATTTGCATATCATCCTTGCATGGGGACCATGCTAATCTTCTTTGTATTGTTCCAGTTTTAATGTAAGTGCTGCCAAAGTGAGCACTAATTGTGACATTTCTTAGATGTTTATGTCTTATCTGTGACCTTGTTCCCATTGATTGGTATCAAACAAAATTTTAGATTTTTTAAAAATCCCCATAAACACTTAATAATTAAAGTCCTTATTTATCTGTTTCATTTGTTTATTTTAACTAATATTCTAGATTTCAGGTCTGTCAAGCTTTGGTATAGAACTGGGTTTCTTTGTTGAAGAATATGCTGGAAGCAAAGGAAAATTTCCTCCAATTAAAAGAAGGGAAAAGAAATCTCTATACATTGCCACTATTGAAAAAGGACATGGTCTGGTCAACTCCTTAATTGAAACTGGAAGGATTAGCAGTCTGGGTCTGGTTGTTGTAGATGAGGTGGGTTACTACTTTTGTAATTTATCAACATTTTTATTATACTAACATGTATTATTATGTGGATCTACTTAGTACCTGTATGAGAATAAATAATTTGTTTTACTATATGGACAGTACAGATGAAAACATTTCATGCTTGATAATCTTAAATTCAGTTTTGTTTCAAGTGTTTCTTAAAGAGTGAATGTGTGGTTGTGTGTATATTCAATTTTGTACTAGTTCTTATGAATTCCAGATGTGTCAAGATGTTGCCCCCCAAACCTCATTGACTTAAAATATCAGTGATATAATGCATAGTTGCTATATCTAAAATGCTTAAGAGTTATAAAGGTTACTTTATTTCATATAATATGTGCATATTTTATATAGGCATTATATCCAGATTTCCTTTTCTCCCTTTTTTAAAAAAATCTCAAGTTGCACATGATTGCTGAAGGAAGCCGTGGGGCTGTACTGGAAATGACCCTAGCAAAAATCCTCTACACTAGTAGTAAGTATTTTTTCAAATGGGGTTACTAATTGATTTATGATAAAGAGATCTGTAAAAGACTTATTTCTATTACTAGCTAAATTATGTAGCCTAGAGTTAAGATACATAAGCTTTCTGCCTTAGATTGTGATTTCTAAGGTAAGCGTATACATTTTTGTTCGAAGAATGGATGAATGAGGATAACTGTTAAGGTAAATGAAAGTAACATGTGAGACATCCCTGTCATTATCTTTCATTTACTAGCTACGTGTGCATAAGCAGATGACTCATCCTCCCTGTTTTTCCATCTGTAAAATGGGAATAGTAATGATACTGATCTGATGGGATTGTTGTGAGGATTATCGGTTTGCACACGTGAAGCATTCAGCAACGCTTAGCACACAGCACTCCGCAAGAGCTGGTGCTGCCTCCACCTTCAGTGTCATCATCATACCAGTAGTCACTTTAAGGAGCTCTTTCGCAACATCAGTTAGTCTTCAAATATACATGAAATATTTATTCTAAAGGCCTACTTTTAATTTAAAAAATTTAAGCAATGGCATTTAGACATATTGTAGCACTTTATAATCATTCATTAAAAAAATATTTATTGCATACATGCCAGGCAATATTTAAAGTTCTAAGGATACAACAGTGAATAAAACAAAATTCCTACCTTCAAATATATTTTAATGAAAGGGAAATAACAATAAGCAGATAAACAAGAAAACATAGTGTGTGAAATCATAAGTTCTATAGGAAAATATAAAGCAGCAAAAGAGAATGATCACCTACTTGTCAAGCCTAGTGTACACTGACTGACCTTGTCTCAGTTTTACTTCAGCATTTGCCTGTTTCTCATTCTTTTTTCCTTGGAGTGCTGCTACATCCTTCCCTTTTGGGTTTCCTACAATTTCTGTGTAAGTGGAATAATGTGTTAGCATGGAAAGATAGCATAGCATAGTGGCTGAGGATAAACTCTGGAACTAAATTTAAATTATCTTTTTTTTTTAAATCTTCATTGTTGAAAATATTAGAGATTGTCCTTTTTCCCTCCCATTCACTCCTTTTATCCTGCCCCTATCCAGACCTTCACCACACTATTATCTGTGACCATGGATTATGTTTATATGCATACAAGTGCTTTGGTTAATCTCTTCCCACCCATCCACCCACCCCTGACTGAATTCTGGCTCACTTTCAACTACATACATAACCTTGGGCAAGCTAAAGTAACTGTGCTTCTGTTCCTTATGCCTCAAAAATGGATGATATTAATAGACCTTCTCACTAAATTGCAGTTAAGATGGAATGAGTTCTCTTTGTAAAGCATCCAGCATAGTACCTATACGTAATGGACATGTGTTTGCTATATATATATATACATACACACATACATACATACATACATACATACATACATACATATACACTAGAGACCCAGTGCATGAGATTCATGCATGGGGAGGGGTATGGGGGTGTATGTCCCTCAGCCCAGCCTGCACCCTCTCCAGTCTGGGACCCCTTGAGGGATGTCCGATTGCCTGTTTAGGCCCAAATGTCTGCCCCTGGTGTTCAGTGCACTCCCACAGCCAACCTCCCACAGCTGACCAGCCTCCCGTGGTCCCTCCCCCTGACTGGCCAACCTCTTGCAGTCCCTCACCCCGGCTGGCCAACCTCCTGCAGCCCAGATCGGTGCAATCACAGGTCAGGCCAAGGAACCGCACCCATGCACTAGGCCTCTAGTTGATATTTGTCTTTCTATCACCAGTGCCTTATACTTAATAGATATTTAAATGTAATGAATCTTTTTAATTTTTCCTTCTTGTGACACCTCATTCTAAGCATGTTCATTATATACATTGGTGTTACCATAGATTCATCTTAGGCTCTTCTCTGATTCCTTCTTCATACAGTTTCTGCTAATTCTCATCCATACTCAGGACTTCAAGTGCTCCCTGTGTGGTGATGGCTCCCCCTCTGTATTTCCAGCTTATGGCTCTCTTCTGAGTAATATCATCTGCCAGCTGGATACTTCTGCTTAAATATCCTGTGAACAGTTCAAGAGTCACCCTGTCCAAGTCTAACTCATTTCCTTTATTATTATTATTATTATTATTCAAATTATCTTTATTGTTCATTTTATTAATTACATTGTTCCCTTTTTTTTCCACCCCTAAAGCTCCCCTCCACCTGGTACCCATCCCACCCTCCACCCTCACCCCCCTCCACTGTCCTCTCCAATAGTTGCATGATTTTTGTCCAGTCTCTTGCTGCACTTCCCACACCCCCTTTCTCCCCAAGAGTTGTCAGTCCATTCCCTCTCTATATCCGTGATTCTGTTACATTCACCAGTTTATCCTGTTCATCAGCTTATTAATTCACTTGATTTTCAGATTCATTTGTTGATAGATGTGTATTTGTTGTTCCTAGTTTGCACTTTTATCTTTTTCTTCTTCCTCTTCTTAAAGAATATCTTTCAGCATTTCATATAATATTGGTTTGGTGGTGATGAACTCCTTTAGCTTTTTCTTATCTGCGAAGCACTTTATCTGACCTTCAATTCTGCATGATAGCTTTGCTGGCTAGAGTAATCTTGGTTGCAGATTCTTGCTATTCATCACTTTGAGTATTTCTTGCCACTCCCATTGGCCTGCATCGTTTCTGTTGAGAAATCAGCTGACAATCGTATGGGTGCCCCCTTATAGGTAACTAACTGTTTTTCTCTTGCTGCTTTTAATATTCTCTCTTTGTTTTTTACTCTTGGCATTTTAATTATGATGTGCCTTGGTGTGGTCCTCTTAGGGTTCCTATATATTGGGGTTCGGTGCCCTTCTTGGACTCCTAAGTCTATTTCTTTCACCAGGTGTGGGAAGTTTTCAGTCACTATTTCTTCAAATAGGTTTTTCATTGTCTTGCTCTCTTCTCTTTTTCTGGCACCCCTATAATTCCGATGTTGGTATGCTTGAGGCTGTCCCAGAGACCCCTTACACTATCTTCAATTTTTTGGATTCTTTTGGTTTCTTGCTTTTTCAGCTGAGTGGATTTTACCTCTTTGTATTCCAAATCTTTAACTTGGTTCTTGGGGTGCTCTAAAGTAATTTTAGGTCTCTGTATATATTTTTTATTTCACTTAGTGTAGCTTAATTTCTGGTTGGTCCTTTTTCATATCCTTGAGAGTCTCCTTCATATCCTTGAGGGTCTCGTTCATTTCCTTGTAGGACTCATTCATTTCCACGTTGGTCTTGATCATTTCCTTGCAGGTCTTGTTCATATCCTTGAGGGTCTCATTCATTTCCTTGTAGGTCTTGCTTATTTCCTTATAGGTCTCGACCTTTTGTAGGAGCCTCTTGAGAAGTCCTATAACCGTGGTTTTGAATTCCATGTCCAGTCATTGTTTTCCTCCATTTCTTTCACATCTGATTTCTTTCCATGTCTCTGCATGGTGGCTGCTTCCCTGAGTTGGTCGATTAGCTTTGTGTGGTAGATGTCCTACAAGGGACAGTGGCTTGGCCTCCCCAGTTACCTGAGGTGGATATGGGTTGCACAGTCTTGCTGAAGTTAAGCTCAGGTTAATCGTTGTTAGCACTTGGAGGGGTTGACCTCCAGGCCAATTGTCTGTGAAGTTCAGCTGTGCTCAGGTTGGATGGGCGGAGTCTCCAGGCCGGTTAGCTCCGCCCTATGCGGCCCCAGGGACTCTGTGCCGAGGGAAATGGCTGCCAGCACCTCTGAGATAGAGCCACTGCCAAGCTCCACTGGCTGTCGGGGAATTCAGACTCTCTCCAAATGAGTCTGCACACCCAAGGTCTCACCCAGGGTCATAAAACAAACAGTCTGACGGTTTCCCGAATGAGAGAGCAAGTCGCGAGCGCTCTCTATGTGGTCACGCAGCTGCGCTGTTCTCAAGTTCACGTGCACTCCGCACAAGCTTGCCTTCTCCACAAGCCAGCAGACCCCTGCAGCACCCGAGCTTCTGTGTACCCTCCCACTGTCCAGTTTTTACCCTGTATGATAGTGGGTTCCCTGGACTTCACCCAGAGCTGGAGAATCAGTCCAGTGGGACGCCTTTGTCTCCCCGTTCGAGAAAACTGGCCAGTTTTCAGCCGCCCGTCCTCTCCGCTGGCGTGCGCTCTCCAAACCTCTCTCTGCGCATATCTTCAACGCTGTCCACTGCCGCTCCTCTGAGTCACAGTGTCTTATCTTCACTTTTATTTGTGGAATTTTCACTCAGCCAGCTTTCTGGTGATTCTGGATGGTTTTTGTTCTTTCGTTAAGTTGTAGTTTTGAAATTCCTGTGTATGACAGCAAGATAGGTGTTTTACCTATGCCGCCATATTGGTTCCTCTCAAGTTTAACTCATTTCTTTCATAGCCATTCTCCGGTCTGAATTTCCTGCCACTATTTTGTTAGTCAGCCAAGCCAGAATCTTACAGTCCTCACTCTTGTCCATTCTGTCAGCAACCAAATCCTATCTGGTCCATCTCATAAATATACTCTTAAGTTCTCTCCCTTTTGTCCTTCTTTACTACCAAATCTTTAGCTTAATTCCTCATTCTTTCTTTCTTAGATTACCACAGAAAGCTCTCTCATCTGCCTTCAGTCTTGATCACTGCTGTCCCCTGCACCAAATCCATCTCTTCTACTGCAGTTAGAATAATATTTCCCAAATGCAAATCCTATTCATTTATTTTACTATTTACAGTCTTTCATAGCTTCTCTTTGTTTCTATGTAAATCCCAAATTTCTTAGCACAGCCTTTCCTGATTTGGACACATGCTCACTTCTTCAGCTTCATAGTCCACCCTAATGGAGTAGGAAGGGGCAACTTTCCTCTTTCAGATACTACTTTGTGTGTAAAATTCAAGACAGAACACAGCAGCAATGAAGAAGCATTTGCTAAGACTTCTTTGTTTTTTTTGGGTTTTTTTGGATTTAATAGCTGGTCTGTGGAAAGCAGCAATTTTGAGCTGCCCAGGAAATCATGCAGCTTTGTGAGTTTCACTCCACCTTTATTTTAAAGTAAAGTTAATTTGATTGCAAGATCACATAAAGTGCTTTTCATGTGCTAAGAGTTCATCTCCCATTCAGTCCTGCATCCTACACTGTACATCTGTAGATAGCCAAACCTGTGGAACCTGTCCTAACTCTGCATAATGATGGTCCAGGTAGTCATCAACACACATTTTTATACTCATTATTATTGTTTAGAAGTCCTAATAAAGATCCTACTTCTTGATATGGGAAGAGTTTCATTCTTGGATTGACAGATTAATAATTTGATAATATATTCATGTTTTTCTTTCCTTCTCCCACCCCTTTCCCAAATCACTCACGAAAAATTTAAAACCAAAAAAGGTTGGTAAAATTACTATTATGATATAATTAGAGGCCTGGGGCACGAAATTTGTGTGTAGGGGTGGGGGTAAGTCCCCTCAGCCCAGCCTGCACTCTCTCTAATTGGGGACCTCTAAGGGGATGGCCAATTGCTGGTTTAGGCCCGATCCCAGGGATCAAGCCTAAATTGGCAGTTGGACATCCCTCTCACAATGTGGGAATGCTTGCTCCTAACTGCTCACCTGCCTGCCTGCCTGATTGCCCCTTACTCCCCCCACCCCCCACTGCTGGCTGGTCACCCTCAACTGCCCCGCCCCCCCCCCCCCCCCCCCCCCCGACAGATTGGTCACCCCCAACTGTGCCACTGCTGGCCTGGTCATTCCCAACTTCCCCTCCCCCCCTGCCTTGCCCGCCTGGTTGCCCCTCACTGCCCCCCTGCCAGCCTGGTCACCCCATGCAGCCTGCTGTTCTGTCATCTGTTCAGTTGTTTCAGTCGTGATGGCGCCTGGCTTTTTATATATTAGGATAAATAATAAAAAATTTTCAATACTTTGGTGTGTGTTTTTTTTTTTTTTTTTAGAAACAACTCAAATTATTGGTATGAGTGCAACTTTGAACAATGTTGGAGACCTGCAAGCATTCCTTCAAGCAGAATATTACACCAGTCAGTTCAGGCCAGTATGTACCTGAAGTTTGCACTGTAGTGATTTGTTTTGTATCATATTACTTAGAAACAAAAGTAGCAAATGTAACATATAAAAATTTCTGTAGAGTAGTGAAGGGCCTTAATTCCACTCACTAATAAGAGCTGATAGAGAATGTAAACTCTGTGGGATTAGGGATCTTGGTTTGGGTCACAGCGGTATCTGCAGCACCTGGAATAGTGATTGGCCTAAATATTCAATAATGAATATTTATTGAATGAAACTTTCCAGACACATTCTATTTGTCCACTTCTTAGTCTATAAGGTAAAAGTTTTCATTCAGTCAAAATTTAGTGATTTATGTTTTCAACTATTAGCACATTAAAAAAGTTATCTTAAAAGTTAAAATATTTACAGTTGGTGGTTATAATGCTCTTTAAATAAATCTAGGTTTTATATAGATTTAAATTTAAAATCCCTAATAATAGTACTCCCAAATGCTTGAAGAAAGTAAATAAATGTATCTGTCTGCAGTACTACTGTGCATGTTCTATCTCTAAATGGGTTTTCAGAAAACGATTTTTAATAATTGTCAGATTTTAATTTGAAGTTTTTATCTTTGCATCATATGAAAAATTTGGAAGATGTTTCATTACCTTCATGGTCAAATTAGATGCTATTCTTTTGAAAATGCAATGAACTATATTTACAAACTTTGTCTACAAGTACTTAAATTAAAAATAATGTGGTAGATTGAAAACTGATGACTAATGAAACAAAGTTTTAGATCTTAAGGAAAAACACAAATAACTCCTTAATAAAAGATAAAGAGTGTGAACATTTAACTCATTTGTACTTCTTGTGAAAAATAAGGAAGTGTTTGGTTTCTGTTTAGATATGTAGCTATTAAATTCAGAAGTATTTGTTAAGGATATTAATACCTATTTTTACTTATGAGCAAAAAGAGACTTAAAAAAAAAGAAATGGTAAAGAAAGTACTTTTAAGTTAAAGTATGTTTTTATATACAGACCATAGGAAAGCTAAAATATTTGTATAGGTATTTTTTACAATATATTTTATGAAATTTGTAACTCTGAAAAAAGGAATTTGTATATGTTATTAATTGCAAATGTCCCTTTAAGGTTGAATTAAAAGAATATCTGAAAATAAATGATGCAATATATGAGGTTGACAGCAAATCTGAAAACGGCATGACTTTTTCACGTCTCCTTAATTATAAGGTAATGTTAATAACCCCTGAACCTGAGATTCCCAGACTTTGTGCCCAGTTCCCTGGGGCACCACAGAGCATTCACAGGAGTCCCATGGAATATTTTAAATTTTTAAGAGAAACCTGCGATGTTTGAAATCTCTTAGACATGATACAAACTACTGGTTCAAGGTAGTTATTTTCTGTTTTCAACATTAGATAACACTACATTCCTTTCTATAATATATCTTTTTGACGACAGCTTTTTTTGCAGTTACTATAAGCAAAAACCATGTGAAAATCAATATGGGACGGGAAATAAGGGTAATAACTACAATTCCAAGCTTCAGAATACTACAGTGCCCAGCTGTTCACATATCCCAATAGTGGACCATTGTGGTTATTTAAGGTTTACATATATATTTTTTAAAAACCTCAGAGGGAAGGCAGGGGAGGGTGGGAAAGGGAGGGAAGAGATCAACCAATGAACTCATATGCATTTATGCATAACCCATAGACACACAGTAGGGTGGTGAAGGCCTTGGGGGATGGAAGGGAATGGGAGAGACCAATGGGGTAAAAAAGGGGACATATATAATACTGTCAACAATAAAGATTAAAATATATATATACTAGTAGATTAAATAAAGATTAAAATATATATATACTAGTATATATATATATAAATATATATATATATATTTTTATATTTGTATTTATATTTATATTTATTGACTTCAGAGAGGAAGGGAGAAGGAGGAAGGGATAGAAAGATCAATGATGAGAATCATTGCTCAGCTACCTCATGCAAGCCCCCAGAAGGGACCGAGCCTGCAACCCAGGCATGTGCCCTAATCAGGAATTGAACTGTGACCTCCTGGTGCATAGGTCATTGTTCAACCTCTGAGCCACACCCGCAGACTAAACATTTTTTTTATTCACCTGATGTATATTATTTATGCAGACAGCTACTAAGTTGCAAGGAAATGTATACTTATTAGGTTGTTTAAACCTGGTTTCCCAATACTAGTAAATAAAATTGGTAATTTTCTTAGCTTGGGGACTCCATGAAACAAGAAAATTTGCAGACCTCTCCCTTAAGTGTTTATTCATTTATCAACAATAGCAAAAAGAAACATTTGTGGGCTATTTAATTTAGACATTGGGGTATGAAAATGTTGATGTCTACTATGTGAATGTTCTGTAATATATGAAGGATAATAAAAAGGGGAGAAAAGAATTTACTATAGTTTTAGAATTCTATGAATTCTAATTCATAGCTTTCAGAAAGTCAAAGGAAGTGAGATTTTAAATAACTACATTTTTCATGTTCTTTGAGTTCCTTTTGTCTGCTTGATGAATAAATTTTTTATTTCTAAAAATGTACTGTGGTATATGATTGAATCTATATTTTTAAAAACTAGTAGTAATAGTTGAAGATATATTTTATTTGCACAGTCCTTTGACTATTATTAGGATCAATCTGTGTTTCTCTGGACATATTTTGTACTGCTTTGGTGAAGATGGGCATGCAGTGGTTATTAATAGCATTAGTGTTTTCACTTCTTTAATTTAAAACCAAATATACCTCACAAAATCCTAATACCATAAGAGAAAAGTGAGACTTAACATTTTGATATGTAATATAGGTTTCATTTTTTTCTTTTAAATGATCAGATTTACTAAATCAGAACTTCAAATTATGGTTGATTTATTTATCTTTCAAAGCCTTTATCAATGCTAACTACCTTGATGCTATGTCTTGTTATACAGTATTCTGATGCTCTGAAAAAGATGGATCCTGATCACTTGGTAGCATTGGTGACAGAAGTTATTCCCAATAATTCCTGCCTAGTTTTTTGTCCCACTAAGAAGAATTGTGAAAATGTAGCAGAAATGATATGCAAATTTTTAAGCAAGTAAGTTAATCTTTTAAAAATATTTTGTTTTATTTTTGTCATAATTTGCATGTTCTGTATTCTGTTTATTCAACGAGTACTGATTACTTCTTGCAGAACTTTAAGTTCTTCCACCTTGATTCTAAAGGCCTTGACCTTGAAGGAAGTTTAACTGTGAAATTCACATATGTGAAATAGCCAGAGAAAAATTTCAAGGCTACATGTAAGAGAATGTTAATACAATGGCTTCTATCAATTATTCTCAACCCTAGCTACTGTGAATAGGGAACTTTTTTTTTTCTTAATATGTTTTATATTGATTTTAGAGAAAGAGGAAGGAAGAGGAAGAGAGAGACATCAATCGGCTACCTCCTGCACCTTCCCTATGGGGGATCAAGCCCATAGCCTGGGCATGTGCCCTGAATGGGAGTCGAACTAGTGACCTCTTGGTTCATAGGTTGACACTCAAGCACCTGCCCGCACTACCTGCTTATAAGACTTCATTCCTTGAAAAGTGTTTATCCTATACTTCCTTCTCAGGATCTTGAACACTGGCTGGCAAAGAGCAGCAGAAAGTCTCCTTCCCTACTAAGCACTGATGACTCTTGACCATTTTCTTCCCAGTTCTGCATTGTTCTTTTGTCTCTTTGCCTTCGTTTTTCAACTTCTTATGCAATTACTGGTGTTCTTCAGTGAACACCAGCCAAAACTTTCTATTCTTTCCATGAAACAGACCAAAATAACACAGGACTGTGTGTATTTTATTTATATTTTGGATGATATGTGTTTGCTACTGGTATTTAGAAATTGTTGCTTTACAGCCATTTGGTAGTTGTTTCTACACAGTTTTCCTTTCTTAAAATAACAGGTGCTTCTAGACATAGAGACATTGTAAGACAATATTGAGGTTTCTAAAATGTTAGTCATATAGTGTGGATGATTTAATAATATATATTTCCATCTTAAGAGAAGAGAATTTATGACTTAAAATAAATCATTTTCACTAAAGCTATATGATCTAGTGGGGAAAAAACTGACGTTTGGAGCAGGGCTCTAAACCTGTATCCATGGTTTCATAGGAAGTACAGGAATGAGCTTCAAGAAGTCGATGAACCCTCTGAAATTAAATGCACAATATTGTGTTGATGTGAATACTAGAAGCCCGATAGAGTAAATTTGTGTACAGGTGGAGTCCCTAAGCCTGGCCAGCGATCAGGGCTGATTGGGGCCAGGCCAATCAGGGCCATGGCAGAGAGGAAGCGATGGTCGCTGGGCCAGGCACGAAAGGAACAGATAGATGCTGATGCTGCTATCGTGGGTATCCCACTACCGCACAATTCCCCACGTCACCTCTTCCCCCTTCCTCCCCCTCTCACTGCCGTGTTACCACTGCAGCGGGTGGGTGGTGGGCCGATCAGGGCCTAACAGGATACAGGAGGTTGGTTACCAGACCCTCGGCCCCCATGGGAAAGGGGCTTTGTCCACCGCCACTCACCCCTGGTTCCCCATCCCAGTCTGAGTTCTGTCAGCCAGGGAGAGGGGCCACAGGAGGTTGGCCAGTGGGGGAGATTGACTGTGAAAGCACACTGACCACCAGGGAGAAGCTCCTGCATTGAGCATAATAGCGACAGTCATTCAGTCACTTAGGCTTTTATATATGTAGATTTGTGTGATTTTTCTTAGCTTTATTCCAATTTTCACAGTGCTCTGTAATCCACACAAAAAGGTTGAAAGAGACTGCCTAATTGTGAAATCAGAATCAAAATTCTAAAAACATTTTATGTACTTATATCACTAAAATTATTTTTAAAAGAATATTTACATCCATTGACTGAAATCAAAAGTATAACTACCTTGTCACTGTAAGATTAGGGTTCATATTTCTAACATCTTTTTTCCTAGGGACTATCTGAAACACAGGGAAAAAGAAAAGCAGGAGGTAATTAAGAACTTGAAGAGTATCTGCAATGGCAACTTGTGTCCTGTTTTAAAGCGCACTATCCCATTAGGAGTTGCTTATCACCATAGTGGTTTAACGAGTGATGAAAGGAAGCTCTTAGAGGAAGCCTATTCCACAGGAGTTCTCTGCCTTTTAACCTGCACATCCACCCTAGCAGCAGGTGTTAACCTACCAGCTCGAAGGTGAGATATAAGTCACTGTTGACCAGGCTCAAAATTTTTCAATTAGTAGCTTACCAGTTTTGTTGTTTTATCCTTTTTTGATAGTAGGTAAGAATTTATTGTGTTTTTTGTTTTGTTTTGCTGTATTTGCTGAGTTGATCCTTTGGTTTATTTCCTGTAATATTTAATGAAAAACAATATTCGTAGCTTTCCTGATATTAAAATTCCTTCTTTCTTTTGTGCTCTCGAAATATAGTTTTGTTTTGTAATATGTTTTTATTGTTTCCAGAGAGAGAGGAAGGAGAAGGGAGAGAGAGAAAAACATCAGTGATGAGAAAGAAACATTGATTGGCTGTGTCCTGAGCACATCCCCTACTAATTATTTTGCCATTGAGCCCATAATCTGGGCAACCTTTTGGTACATGCGACTAACCTAGTTTTGATGTCAAAGTTTATTATCCTGCTTAGGTAGAAACAGTTGGAAAGCTTTCCACCTTTTTTTTTTTTTTTTATCATATAAAAGAATTTATTTTACATAGATATTTCCTTGTAGAGAACTCATTCATAAAGACTTCTGAGTCTACTATCTTTTTTAAAGTAGATCATTGCTTACCTTTTCAGTTATTAGTATTACTAAAGCTGTGGCCTACATAGTTGATTTCTGTTCTTTAGAATTTGTGACTTTCAAAAATTTTCCAAACAGATGATCAATTTTTATAAAGCATCCATGAGTGTTAAAAACATATGTGATTCCTTTTGAGTGTTCAGTTTTCTATATCTCAATGAGATCACAGTTATTAATCATGTTACAAGCTCCTTTATATTCTTATTCTTTGTTATTCCTTAATCTGTCAATTTCAGAGAGGTATGTTAGTCTCCCATTTTTATTGTGAAGTTGTCAATTTCCCCTTTTTGCATTATAGAAGTGCTTATATTTCAAAATTATTTAGGTATAAAAAGGTGTATACCAGCCCTGGCCTGCCCTGGTGAGCATGGTTCAATGGTTAGAGCAGCAGCATGCCCACGTATGGGTTGCAGGTCCAATTCCCAGTCAAGAGCTATACCTCGGTTGCAGGTCCCATCCCACCCTCAGTCGGGGTGCGTGTGTGAGGCAGCCAATCAATGTGTCTCTGTCATATCGATGTTACTCACTCTCTCTCTCTCTCTCTCTCTCTCTCTCCCTCCCTCTCCCCCTCTCCCTCATCCCTCCCTCCCTCCCTCCCTCCCTCTCTCCCTCTCTTCTTCTCTCCCTTTCTCCCTCTTTCTTTGCCCCTCCCTTCACTGTCTCTAAAAATCAATGGAAAAAATATCCTGACTCTTTGGATAAGGATATAAAGATTAAAAACAAAAAAGGTTTACTCCAAAATATATAATATAATTGATTTCAGAGAGGAAGAGAGAGGGAGAGATAGAAACATCAATGATGAGAATAATTGAGCAGCTGCCTCCTGCACACCCCCCACTGGGGATTGAGCCCACAACCCGGGCATATACCCAAACCATGACCTCCTGGTTTATAGATCAACACTCAACCGCTGAGCCGTGCCAGCCGGGTTTCTCCAACTATCTTATTGTTGAATTATACCTTCTATAAATGTAAGTTTTTCTAACTTAGTGATTTTTCTTTGAATATGAGGACTACATTATTTTTGCCAACTATATATTTTTCCATTCTTTTATTTGCAACCTCTGTTATTTAGTTTTTGAAAAAATAGGAAGTTATCCTATATAATAAAAGCCTACTATGTTAAGTGTCCAGTCATCCAGTTGTCCATTCAGCTAATCAAAGCATAATATGCTAATGATATGTTAAAGCCACTCAATTGCTTGCTATGACGTGCACTGACCACCAGCGGGCAGACAGTCAACCAGTCACTATGACGTGCACTGACTACCAAGGGACAAATGCTCCAACTGGTAGATTAGCTTGCTGCTGGGATCCAGCCGACCTGGACTGAGTGAGATGGGCTGGACACACCCTGGAGCCCTTCCACAGTCCCTCCCTGGCTGGCCAACTTCCCATGTCTCTCCCCAGACCGGTGGGGTCCCCTGGCCTGTCTTGCACTCCCTTGCATTCTGGGATTCCTTGGCAGATGTTGGAAAGCTGGTTTCAGCCCGATCTCACAGGCCAGGCTGAGGGACCCCACTGGTGCATGAATTCATGCACTGGGCCTCTGTGTGTGTGTGTGTGTGTGTGTGTGTGTGTGTGTGTGTGTGTATTCTATTTTTCTTATTCCAACTGTTAGCAGTTGGAATAAAAATGTTTTTCTGTCATTTAGAATTAAAAATTATATTTTCTTGTACATGAGTCTTGCCATTTATATATCCTCTTATACTATCTCATGTATGTATGTTGCAATTAACTAAAATTGTAGTTCCAGATTTTTATATTTTTTTCATTTTATAATCAGTAACTATTTAAACTTACTTGTATATTATCCTTGGTTTTTGTTTTGATTACCACTGCCTCTGATATCCCACATCTTCCTTTTGTGGGTTTTTTTTTTTTCCCCACCCTTGAGTAATTATTGAGTATTATATTGGGGTAAAATTTTTTTAGTCTTTCCATAGCTGAAGATGTCTTTAGTTTAGCCTCACACTTTTAACACCTTACTAGAATTTTAGGTTCAGTTTTTTTTCCTTGTGTTTCTTGTTTTTTAGTAGCCAGTGTTGCTCATTTTTGTTTTTGGGTAGGTTCACTGTTTTTCTCTTCCCAGTTCTGTTAAACTTGTCTCTTTAACTGTAAAAGTCTGTCATATAATAATTGCAAGCTATTGCGCTCCCTCCTTCATGCCATAATAGCTTTACGTGCATTGACTTAATAGATCTCCATGCCAACTCTTTGAGGAAGGTTATATTTCATTATCCACATTTTATAGAAGGGAAAACTTAGGTGGTGAGCAATGAAATAATTTGCCCAACTTCAGGCCCAACAAATGAGTTTCAAAGCCAAGGTTTTAACTCTGGAAATAAATTCTACAATCCCAACCATCCATCCCAGTTTAGCTACTTTTCATTCTTAGGGGTTGGCACTTGGATATATATTTTCAATTGAAAGTTTTATGCCTTTCATAATCTTAGAGTAATTATTTTGGTTATTATATTATATTTTCCTTTCATTATCTCACTTCTTGGCTTTTGTAATTTCATTAGCCAGGGTGGGAACTTCCTAGATTGAGTTTTCTTATCTCTTTTCTCATACATTTTTGCAATCTACCTAAGCTATGATTTCTATAACTTTATCTTCTAATATGCAAATTGTACCTATGATCAAGCCATGCCCACAGCCACGCCCACCAGCCAATCAGGAGAAGATTATGCAAATAAACCCCAACCAAGATGGCTGCAGCTACAGAGAGCAGGAGGCAAGCTTGGGTTTCTCCAGCAACGGAGGAAGCCAAGCTTTCCGCCTGCCATTGCTAGCCTAGGCCTCCACTCAGTGCTACCAAGTTTCAAATGGCTGTCTCCACGGAGTGAGCAGAAGGCTTGGCTCTGCTCCAGGCTACAAAGTTTCAATTGTAGAACATAAATTAATCCCAGATCCCAGGGCCTCTGCTTGGGTCGCTTGGGGGATGTGGCCAGCCTGAAAACCACAATAGGTCCCTCCCCCAGCCCGCCCCACACCCCAAAGGAACCCCTACCCTGATCTGGGACACTCTTCAGGGCAAACCAGCTGGCCCCCACGCATGCACCAGGCCTCTATCCTATCTAATAAAAGAGTAATATGCAGATTGACCATCACTCCAACACACAAGAGGGCTGCCCCCATGTGGTCGAAGATCCTGCCCCCATGTGGACACAAGATGGCCACCACAAGATGGCCAGCAGGGGAAGACCATTGGGAGGTTCCACACCTGTAAGGGAGGGCATTTGTGGGCAATCAGGCCTGCAGGGGAGGGCAGTTTGGAGGGACCAGGCCTTCAAGGGAGGGCAGTTGGGGCTGATCAAGCCTGCAGGGGAGAGCAGATAGGGGTGACCAGGCCGGTAGAGGAGGGTAGTTGGGGGCAAACAGGCTGGCAGGGGAGCAGTTAGACATCAATTAGGCTGGCAGGGTAGTGGTTAGGGGGTGATCAGGCTGGCAGGCAGAAGCAGTTAGGGGCAATTAGGGAGGCAGGCAGGCGAGCAGTTTGGAGCCAGCAGTCTTGGATTTTGACAGGGATGTCCAACTACCCATTTAGGCCCGATCCTAAACAGGCAGTCTGATATCCTTTGAGGGGTCCCAGATTGGAGAGGGTGCAGACTGGGCTGAGGGACATCTCCCCCCCCCCCTGCACGAATTTCATGCACTGGGCCTCTAGTATAACTATATCCCATTAACTGTTTATTAATTATTCAGTTCTTTTATTGAAATTTTTAAATGAACTTAAAATTTTTTTCTTAATTTCCCAAAACGCTCTTCTTTTATTCAATATTCTCTAGGATTAGAATTTAAGTTCTTTAAGTTTTGTATTATCTGCTTCTGTCTGCTTCAATCAGACTTTTTATTATGTTCTTGTTTTTCTGTTATGTCATTCGTTTTTTTTTAAGTGCTAATCTTGACTGTTCATTGAGATTTATAAATAAAGGTTGTGGTTAATTAATATAGATGAATACCATAGATTTTTCTCTCATCTTTTAACAGGAAAGCTGGCTACAGCTTTATTTGAGCAGGATGAAACCAGCTTGTTTATAGGTCAAAAACAGTTGAAATCTGCAATTTTATATAGTTGACAATAATATAAATTCATCAATAAGTTTGCATATGTTGGTGGTACATAGTGAGAGTTTTCATTTATGGAGTATAAAATAAAAACACTATTGCTGAAGTGGATTGGTCATAAGCTTTGCAGCTAGATGGACTTAAGTTCAAATTATGTTTCTGGTAATTACTAATTTTGTGGGTTGAGATAAGCTAATTATTTCCTTGTTTTAAACAATATATAATTACAAGGAGTTTTGTAAAAATTACAGATAATGTTTATAAAGAATCTAGGACATCACAGATTTTTGGTAAATACTAGTTTCTATTATTTTAAGTTAATATGTCATTAAATTTAATATTATATAGGTATAATGAAATTAAGAATTTAGAAAATAGGTGATATTGCTATAGGTGGAATATAACTTTTAATTAATTTTATCCATTTCATAGAGTTATTTTGAGAGCCCCCTATGTTGCTAAGGAATTTTTAAAGAGAAGTCAATATAAACAGATGATTGGCAGAGCTGGCCGTGCTGGAATAGATTCTGCTGGGGAGAGTATCCTTATATTGCAAGAAAAAGACAAGCAACAGGTAACACTCAGTCTAGTTGTTAGTTGGTTGTTTTATCTTTTTTTTTGGACTTTGGCCTACCACTTTTATGAGATAATCTTTTAAAAATTAATTATTAATATTTCTTTAAATAATGTTTTCTTCTTTGGAATTAGAAATTAGAAAGAGTAGTTTGAATACTTTTGCATTTTAGACAAACAATGAAAAAGCATTTTTCTTAATTATCTTCTATTTTCATGAGCACAACTGTACATTCTTTTTTTTTGTCTTTGTATTTTCTTTATCTTACCCTGCGTCCACAAGATATGCAAAAATATATAAAATTTTATATAAAACACCATTTATTCTTTATAATAATACAAAACTTAATACTGTTTTAACTTTTGTAGGCATTGGAGTTAATAAGCAGACCACTGGAAAACTGTTACAGCCATCTTGTTCAAGAATTCACCAAGGGAATCCAAACTTTGTTTCTCTCATTGATTGGTTTGAAGGTATATTTTAATATTTTAAAATCTTTTTACTGTTACCTAACATAATAGAGGTTAAATAGTTATGAAAACTGTAAAGTATGAAAAAATGTTTAATTTGATGTAGAAAAGAACAGTCTGTGACCTGAATCTGGATTTATATGTGCATTTTTAATCTTTGAGTTATAAGAAATATGAGAAATCAGCATCATAACTGGTATTAGAGTTTGGTGGATACTATGAATACACAAGTTGCTGTGAAGAAACAGATCCTAATATGGAATAATCCAACATTTCTGCCCTTGTTAAGAGTAAGGCTCACCCATAATGCTGTAACTATTCTAGGTATTTTAAACACTTATGAGATAACTATAGCCTTTATCAGGTAGCAAATTGAAAAAAAGGCATGACAGGAAAATACTCTTTTACTAAGATTAGAAATTAGCTCTCTTTTTAAAGCTTACTCCTGAGTTAAACTTCCTTTTTAGAATTATTCTTAAATAAATTTTTAACTTTGTGCCCAATGTTACTCTGCCACGAAGTGGCAAAGTCAAGGTTTGAATTCAGCTTTGTCTGAATACAAAACCAGTGCTCTTAACCTTTCATGCAGTCTGTAGTCACCCACAACTTTGTCTAGGTAACTCCCACCCAGCCTTCAGATTTTCACTTAACCATCGCTTCCTCAAGAAAGCCTCCCTGTGCCACTGAATCCAGTTAGTCTTGTGTGCTTCATGGAGCCACACTCTGGAATATAAGCCCTGTGAAAGCAGGGTCCACATTTATTTTCATGTCACTGAATCTCAGTGCCTAACACAGTGCCTGGCATGTGGTTGTGTGTCAGTAAATGCTTGAATTCATTACTGGATTGACTGTGGAATTGGGTATAGTTGAACTTCCAGGTTGCAGCAACAGTGGAGAATCCAGCTTTGCGAGGCTGTGGAGGCCAGAGGCAGAGGCTAGCTAGTGGGTTTAAATCACTATGTCTAAAGATTTTTCACAGAGGGGTAGAAAGTGAACATGGTGGTAGCTAGAAGGATCAAATAAATGTTATTTTTTTTAATCCCGTGTTAACTGTAATTAACCAAGTAGAAAACAGTATAGAAACTATGTGCGTTGATAATCTACAAACTGAGTATCAGTTCTAGAATACAATATCTTAAAAGTGCAACTTTAGCCTAATTGAAAACTATATTAAGAGAAGAAGGAATAAGAAATGTCAGTGCTCCATATTTTTGTTATCCCTTATATGAAGTTTTCCATTTGAAATATTATCAGAATTGTGAGAGAGAACATGCTTATTGACTGACTATATTTTAGTATAACATACTAATATCATTGAAATTGCCTAATATAAAATTACCAGAGGCCCAGTGCACGAAATTCGTGCATGGGGGTGGAGGGTGTCCCTCAGTCTAGCCTGCACCCTCTCCAATCTGGGACCCCTCAAGGGATGTCCAACTGCCATTTTAGGCCTAATCCCACCTGGCCTGCAGGGGAGAGCAGTTCGTAAACCAGTGTATACAATTCATAGCCCAGGTATGCAGCTCACCCCTAACTGCCCTCCCCTGCTGGCCTGGTCACCCCTAACTGTCCTCCCCTACAGGTCTTGTTGCCCCTAACTATTCTCCCCTGCTAGCCTGGTCACCCCTAACTGCTCTTCCCTGCCAGCCTGGTTGCCCCTAACTACTTGCCCCTGCTGGTTTGATCTCCCACAGTTGCCCTCCCCTGCAGGTCTTGATCCCCCCAACTGCCCTTCCCCTGCTGGCCTGGTCCCCTCCCCCAATTTCCCTCCCCTACAGGCCTGGTCCCCTCTAACTGCCCTCTCCCTGCAGTCCTGGGTCTTCCCAAATGTCCTTCCCTGCAGTCCTGGTCTCTTCCAACTGCCCACCCCTACTAGCCATCTTGTGTCCACATGGGTCGGCCATCTTTGACCACTTGGAGGCAGCCATCTGGTGTGTTGGAGTGAAAGGCAATTTGCATATTACCTCTTTATTATATAGGATAATAAAATTATTCCTTACTCCTATAAAGTAATAATATTCAACTTCCTTACTTATAGCATGCACATAGATTTGACAAATGATTGATAAATGTATACTTATATGCCTTAACTGAAGAAAAAGTATTGAGAAGGAAAAATTTAACACACATTTCTGTAACAGGGTAAATGTACATAAGTCTGCCTAAAACTACAACACAAAGAAGAAAAAAAGTCAAGAGTTTAAAAATGGACAGTCATTTGCTTTTGTTTTTAAAAACTCATTTACATTTATGCTTTGATGCAGATTCATTCATTCAACAAATAAACTTACTGAGTACCTATCATGTTTCAGGTATAGCTATAGATGTTGGAATTAGAGCAGTTACCAAACCACAAAAATCCCTACCTTCATGAAGCATACATTAGAGAGAAATCTTGTATCAATCAGTATAAGAAACTAAAGATTCTGTGAAGAAATTACTTTTGGAAGGAAAGGCCCAACGACATGAATTTTATGAAAAGCAACAATATTTAGAGGGAATATAAGAGAGCCTTACACAAATGATGAACTTTCCCTTTTGGAATCTATTAGATTGTTCAGAATCAACATTCAAAAGCCCCTAACTGCTCTCCCTTACCACCCTGGTTGCTCCTAACTGCCATCCCATGCAGGCATGGGTCCCCCCCCCCCAACTGTCCTCACCTGGAAGCCTGGTTAACCCTAATTGTCCTCATCTGCAGGTCCAGTCACCCCCAACTGTCCTTCCCTGCAGGCCTGGTTGCCCCTAACTACCCTCCCCTGCATGCCTAATTGCCCACAACTGCCCTCCCTTTCAGGCCTGGTCCCTCCCAACTGTCCTCCCCTGCCAGCCATCTTGTGGCGGCCATCTTGTGTCCACATGGA
Source organism: Antrozous pallidus (assembly GCA_027563665.1). Lineage (NCBI taxonomy): Eukaryota > Metazoa > Chordata > Mammalia > Chiroptera > Vespertilionidae > Antrozous > Antrozous pallidus. Next base: position 67,912,256 of record CM050511.1, read on the forward strand.
GGCAGCCATCTTTGACCACATGGGAGCAGTCATTTTGTGTGTTGGAGAGATGGTCAATTTGCATATTAATTTTATTAGGATTCTACAGGAGTCAACTCTACAACTAATTACTGACGTCAAGGCACATTATAATTAAATTGGCAAACACCAACAGCAAAGTAAGAATCTTAAAAGCGGCCAGAGAGAGATGCAGAGTTACCTACAGACAAACCCCCATTAGATGAGCAACTGATTTTCTCAACAGAAACTCATCAGGCCAGAGGGAATGGAATGATATATACAAAGTCATGCAGAGGAAAGAACTGAATCCAAGAATACTGTACCCAGCAAAGCTATCAATCAAAATTGAAAGTGAAATCAGGAGCTTCAGAGACAAAAAAGGACTAAGGGAATTTATTATCACCAAACCACAATGCAAGAAATGCTAAAGGGTCTGCTTTAAAAATAAATAAGAAATGGGAAGCGAAGAAGGAACACAGGGGTAAAGAATAAAAAATGGCGACAAATAAGTACCTATCAATAATAACTTTAAATGTAAGTGGATTAAATGCCCCAATCAAATGACATAGGGTAATGGACTGGATAAGAAAACACGACCCATATATCTGCTGCTTACAAGGAAACCCACCTCCAAAAAGAAAACGCACACAGACTGAGAGTGAAGGAATGGAAAAAGGTTTTTTAGGTGAATGGAAATGAAAAAAAAGCTGGGGTAGCAATACTTATATCTGACAAATTAGATTTCAAAGTGAAGGACATAACAAGAGATAAGGAAGGCCACTTCATAATACTAAAGGGAACAATCCAACAAGAAGAAAGAACTCTGATAAACATATACACATCCAATACAGGAGCACCCAAATACATAAAAAAAAAAAAACTCCTGGAGGATATCGAACGAGAGACTGACAACAATACAATCATAGTAGGAGGCTTTAATACCCCACTATCACCATTGGACAAATCCTCTAAAGAAAAAAATCAGCAAAGATACATCAATTCTAAATGACTCACTAGACCAGATAGAATTAATTGACATCTACAGAACATTTTACCCCAAAGCCACAGAATATACATTCTTCTCAAGTGCACATGGGTCATTTTCAAAGATAGACCATATGTTGGGTCATAGGCAACGTCTCTTCAAATTCAAGATCACAGTGGCATAAAACTCGAAATCAACTACAATAAAAATCCAAAAAAATCAAACACATGGAGACTAAACAGCATGCTATTAAACAATGACTGGGTTACCGGAGAGATCAAGGAAGAAATAAAAAAACATCATGGCAACAAATGACAGTGAAAACACAACATTCCAAAATCTAAGGGACACAGCGAAGGCAGTATTGAGAGGGAAGTTCATAGCTCTACAACCCTGCTACAAAAAACAAGGAACAATGGTAAGTTACCTAACCCTACAACTCAAAGAGGTAGAAAGAGAGCAAAAAGAAAAGCCCAGTATAAGCAGAAGGAAGGAAATAATAAAGATCAGAGTGGAAATAAATGACATAGAGACCAAAGAAACATTACAAAAGATCAACAAAACCAAGAGCTGGTTCTTTAAAAGGATAAACAAGATTGATGAATCTGTAGCCAGGCTCACCAAGAAGCAAAGAGAGAGGACCCAAATAAACAAAATCAGAAATGAAAGAGGTGAAATAACAACAGACCCCACCGAAATACAAAGGATTGTTAAATACTATGAACAGCTCTATTCGAACAAACTGGACAACCTGGAGGAAATGTATTTATTCCTAGAAAAATATAGCCTTCCAAAACTCAATCAGGAAGAATCTAAACAGCTCAATAGGCCATAACTATGGAAGAAATTGAAGCAGTCATCAAAAAGCTTCCAGCAAACAAAAGCCCCAGGCCAGATGGCTTCACAGGGGAGTTTTATCAAACATTCGAGGAAGAACTAAATCCTGTCTTCCTCAGACTATTCCAAAAAATTCAAGAGATAGGAACACTTCCAAGCTCCTTTTATGAAGCCAGCATCACCTTAATACCAAAATCAGATAAAGACAACACAATGAGAGAGAATTACAGGCCAATATTCCTCATGAACATAGATGCCAAAATCCTCAACAAAATTCTAGCAAATCGGATAGAGCAGTACATCAGAAAGATCATACACCATGACCAAATAGGATTTATCCCAGGAATGCAAGGATGGTACTGTATCCACATATCAATAAATGTGATACTTCACATAAACAAATTAAGAGATAAAAATCACATAGTCATATCAATTGATGCAGAAAAAGCATTTGACAAAATCCAACACCCTTTCTTGATCAAAACTCTCAACAAGGTGGGACTAGAAGGATCATACCTCAACATAATAAAAGCTATATAAACCCACAGCTAACATCATACTCAATGAGTAAAAACTAAAACCATTTCCCCTAAGAACAGGAACAAGACAGGGATACCCACTCTCACCACTCCTGTTCAACATAGTACCGGAAGTATTAGCCACTGCAATTAGACAAGAAGAAGAAATAAAAGGCATCCAAATTGGAAAAGAAGAAGTAAAGCTGTCCTTATTTGCAGATGACATGATACATAAAAAACCCGAAAGACTCCATAAAAAAAAAACTAATAGCCTTAATAAATGAGTTCGGCAATGTAGCAGGATACAAAATTAATGCCAAGAAATCTATGACATTTCTATATACCAATAGTGAACTTACAGAAAGAGAGACTAAAAAAGCAATCCCATTGACTATCACACCAAAAAAATTAAGATACCTAGGAATAAACTTAACCAAGGAGGTAAAAGACCTCTATGTAGAAAACTACAGGACACTGAAAAAAGAGATAGAGGAAGATGTAAACAGATGGAAGAACACACCATGTTCATGGATTAGTAGAATCAACATCATTAAAATTGTCCATACTACCCAAAGCAATCTGTAGATTCAATGCACTCCCCATTAAAATACCAACAGTATATTTCACAGCCCTAAAAAGAACTCTCCAAAAATTCATCTGGAATAAAGAAAAAAGACCCCGAGTAGCCACAGCAGTCCTGAGAAAGAAGAATAAAGTAGGTGGGATCTCAATACCAGATATTGCAAAGCCATTGTTCTCAAAACAGCGTGGTACTGGCACAAGAACAGATATATAGACCAATGGAATAGAATAGAGAATCCAGATATCAACCCAAACCACTACACTCAATTAATATTTGACAAAGCAGTCGAATATACATTGGAGTCAAGACAGTCTCTTCAATAAATCGTATTGGGAAAATTGGACAGATATATGCAAAAAAGTGAAACTGGACCACCACCTTATACCATACACAAAAATAAACTCAAAATGGTTGCAGGACTTAAACATAAGATGGGAAACCATAAAAATACTAGAGGAATCCACAGGCAGCAAAATCTCAGACATAAGCCAAGAGAACTTCTTCACCGATACTGCGCCTAGGGCAATGAAAACTAAAGAGAAAATAAATAAATGGGACTACATCAAAATGAAAAGCTTTTTCACAGCAAAAGAAACCATCAACAAAACAATAAGAAAGTCCACTGTATAGGAGAACATATTTGCAAATGTTATCACTGATAAAGGTTTAATCTCTAACATCTATAGGCAACTTACACAACTTAATAAAAGAAAGATAAATGATCCAATAAAAAATGGGCAAAGGACATAAATAGAATCTTTTCAAAAGAAGACAGAAGGAAGGCCAAAAGACACATGAAAACATGCTCAAAGTCACTAATTATCCGAGAGATGCAAATCAAAACGACAATGCAGCACCATCTCACACCTGTGAGAATGGCTTACATCAACAAATCAACAAACGACAAGTGCTGGCAAGGACAAGGAGAAAAAGGAACCCTTGTACACTGCTGGTGGAAGTGCAGACTGGTGCAGCCAGTATGGAGTTTCAGTATGGAGTGGAGAACAGTATGGAGTTTCCTCAAAAAACTAAAAATGGAACTCTCATTTGACCCACTAATCCTACTCCTAGGGAAAATATCCTAAGAAACGAGAAACACCAATCAGAAAGGTTATATGTACCCCTATGTTCATAGCAGCATAATTTACAATAGCTAATATTTGGAAACAGCCTAGGTGCCCATCAGCAGATGACTGAATTACAAAACTATGGTACATCTACACAATGGAATATTATGCTGCCATAAAAAAGAAGGAATTCTTACCATTTGCTACAACCTGGATGGAACTGGAGAGCATTTTATGCTAAGTTAAATAAGCCAGTCAATGAAAGAAAAATACCACATGATCTCACTCATTTGTGGATAATAAAGAACATTATAAACTGATGAACAAAAGGATAGATACAGAGGCAGTAAAGCATCAAACAGACTGTCAAATTACAGCAGGAAGGTTAGGGAGAGGTAGGGGAGATAAGGGATCAACCAGAGGACTTGTATGAATGCATATAAGCATAACCAATGGACATAAGACACTGGGTGGTGAGGGCATGTATGGGAGTGGAGGGGGGGGCAAGGGAAAGATATGTACACATGTAATACCTTAATTTAAAAAACAGAAAATAAATAGACTGCTAAAAACAACAACAAACGGTTAAGTATTACTGATTATTGCCAATAAAAGTTTTAAATAGTGAATAAAAGGAGAAGAGAAAAAAGGCAGGAAAAGAATATAGAAATGAGACAAAAAGATGTGGAAAACAATTTATTTTGGGGTCATATACAGGGAAAATATTGCCTGATCTTGTTTCAGTGGAGACTTTTAATACAATTTTTAGATTGTTTTCACAGGTGGCTGAAAAGGAGTGATGGGAGGATTTCTGAAGGAGGCAGAGTGGGAATTAGGGATTATTGGTTGAGGAATAAACATATCACAGCTTTGGAGATCCTGTGAAAAATTATTCAAAAAACCTAACAAGGTTATATGTGTGTGTGTGTGTGTGTGTGTGTGTGTGTGTGTGTGTGTGTAGTTGTTTTCATAACAAGTTTCAATATGATAACTGTCTTCTTCCTTAAAATATTTTATCTTATTAATTTTAAAATGCCATTATAAAATTACCTTTATATTCACAACTATGTAGATTTTATACTAATTTTTTATTTAAATGTATTTGAGGTATAGAAATGAATTGTCTTGCCGAGACCGGTTTGGCTCAGTGGATAGAGCGTTGGACTGCGGACTGAAGGTTTCCGGGTTCGATTCCGATCAGGGCCATGTACCTTGGCTGCGGGCACATCCCCAGTAGGGGGCGTGCAAGAGGCAGCTGATCGATGTCTCTCTCTCATCGATGTTTCTGACTTTCTATCCCTCTCCCTTCTGCTCTGTAAAAAAAAAAAAAAAAAAAAAAAAAAAAAAGGTCTTAATTAGAGTACATTCAATTAGAGTACATTCAAATTGATGTCTTGAATTAAGAAAATTGCTCCAATGATGTCCTGAATTGTTTCAGATTGCAACACATCTTGGTGACATATATCACTTTATGAGTGGTACACTTTTTGGTGTTCAGCAGAAGATTTTGTTGAAAGAAAAAAGTCTCTGGGAAATAACTGTTGAATCACTTAGATACCTGACAGAAAAAGGACTCCTACAAAAAGACACCATTTTGACAGAAAAAGGACTTACACAAAAAGATTCCGAAGAATGGTTCCAGCATAGTTTTCATATTACAAAGTTGGGACGAGCTTCTTTTAAAGGTAATAGTTTATCTAAATTTTTAAAAAAATTTATTTTACCAAAATCTGAGGAAATGCATTTGAAAAAAAAATAGACATTTTTCTTTTACTTTAAATTAGATTTGTAATTTTATATTAATAACATTAATCTTATAAAGCTTAAAAAGTTGAAAAATATTTTAAATTACAAGTAATTTAGGATACTGAAGAAGTATATAGAGAAAAAGATGTTCATTCCTTCTTTACACTTCCCGCCCCAGTAATAACACAAATATTAATATCCTACCAAGAATAACAATTTGGTGTATATCTTTTCAAACAGTTTGTGTATATTTCATTTCAATCCATAATACATAGATATTTACAGGTTAAAGATTTGTTTAAACTTTTGTTTTTAAATAATATATTATCTTAGAGATTGTTGCATGATAGTGGATATTTCCTTTCTTAATGTCCACTTCATAATTTACTTAATGAAAAATAATACATGGCTGTTGTTAAAGGAAAATCCCATATTCCTATCCATTTCCATTCTCTCAGGGGCTGCCTCAGTTAACAATTGCAAATATTTTATGTGTATGTATGCATATATATATATACATGTGTATTTATATATGTTTTTATGTATATACATAAAATGTGCAAATTACATATGCACATGGTTTATTTCTTTAATGGAATTATAGGGTATCTTTTAGCAGCTTGCTTTTCTTACAAAATATCATGGACATCCTTTTGTTGTTGTTCTCACTTAAGGACACGTAGAGAGAGAAGGATGGGGTGGAGAGAGGGTGAAAAACATCTATCGGTTGCCTCCCATATGCCTCAGGGATCAAACTTGCAACCTAGGTGTGTGCCATGACCAGGAATCTAACCTGACAACCTTCTGGTGTATGAGACCATGTTCCAGCCAGCTGAGCCAGCCAGCCAGGGCTATCATGAACATCTTAATAAGTTCGTACCATTAAATTTACCTTTTTACCTTGACTACTTTAGACATCTCTAATATGAAGGCCATAATTTGTTTATCCATTCCCTTATTGATGAACATTTGCACAGTTTCTGAGTTTTTTCAGTTATAAACAAGATTGTGTAGATGTCTATATTCATGTATTTTGGGGTATATGTAAAAATGTTCTGGGTTAGATTCCCAAAAATAGAGTAGTTGGCTCAGAAAGTATATGCTTACTAAATGTTGATAGATACTATCAAAATGACCTCCAAAATAGCCATGCTAAATTATATGATAAGAGATTTTGAATACTGTTTGCTATATTTAGGTAACTTCTAAACAAGATTCTCTTTAAAATCATCTCTTTCCCCCTTTGGTAATTATGAAAGATGAAATACTTGTATCTTTTAGGAACTATAGATTTGGCTTATTGTGACATTCTCTACAGAGATTTGCAGAAAGGTCTTGAAGGTCTTGTGCTTGAAAGCCTTCTTCATCTAATTTACCTAACCACTCCCTACGATATGGCTTCTCAGTGTGACCCTGATTGGATGATATACTTTAAACAGGTAAGCATGTAAGGTTCTTCAGTATAGGCTACTTAGTCTATTAATGATAATAGGATTTTTATCAAGTAGTTATTCACTTTTTCTATTAAAATATGTTTTAACTTGAGTCTTTCATTTTTTAAAAATAGTAATATGACAATAGCATTTTTGGTTTATTTAACTTAAATATTACTTTTCTGTTAAATGTAAATATGTCATTATCAAAAAAATAATGCTGTACAAAAAGAAAAAGGATCATCGCTGCTTCCACTCCTCCAAAGATAGTTACTCTTCTGACTTGTTGACTGCAGCATTTTATTCTATAACTAGTGGCCCAGTACATGAATTTGTGCACATTGAAAGGAAATGAATTAGAACAAATATTTTAATATCTCTATTCGCCTTTTCTCTATAATAGAAGTGTCAAATTCATGATCAACAATGACTGATCAAAAAATACCCATCCGTTTGACACCAGCGAGAGCTTTATATGTATCTCGCAGGCCCGAGTCAACTTAGCCTTTTATAGATATAGAATAAACTTGCTTAATTAGACCTGCTTTCTGATTTAACTATGCTTTTCCAACCCAGTGAAGCACCCCAACTTCCCTTTCAGGTAATTGTCAGCAACACAGCAGTAATATTAATACAAAGCAGATTATTATTGTAGATCACTCAGGGAGGATAAAGGGTAAAATATTTAACTGCAGCAGTGTTTGATTATATTCTGCACATTGAGAAAACCTAAAGTCATTTTCAAGGTCCACCATTTCTTACTTCTTTTCAGTTGGGTCAAGTTTCTAAGCTTTCTAAATCTCCATTTTCTGGCTAATGAAAAGAAAATAGGATTCCACAGAGTCTCCTATCTACCTACTCCAGGGCTTCTGTGAGAATCAAATGAGATGAGGCACAGGAAAATGCTTCACAGACATTTGGTTTAAGTATAAAATATTTGCACCTGGCTATAAAGTAAGTCATGTTTCTGGGCTAAAGAACCTGCAAGGAGGCCTGTTGTTAGGGAGAGGAAGCCCAGCATTGTTACGACGTTATTACCTGGTGCCCACAGCCACTGTTTCCAGATTGGACTGGGCTGTAGGCCACATTTTTCGCCATGGGGTCTCGGCAGCATTGGCTGCAATTTGGTGGGTTGTCGCTCAAAGGGTGCTGGTGGGGCCTGTGTCCACTTGGGGAAAGCCAAGTATTGTTTTCTGGGTGCCAAGTCCATGGTGCTGTTTCTCTGTTAATGGCCAGTGCACATCACGATAGCTCTTGCCTTGAGCGACTGCCCCCTGGTGGTCAGTGTGAATCATAGTTACTGGTCAGACGGACACTTAGTATATTAGACTTTTTTATGTACAGATGTCTGGAATCTAAAGGAAGCCATGAAGACCATCTCATGATTGAGAGTTTAGTTACCTGAAAGCTCTGCCAGAGCCAAGCATGATATATCAGACCCAGAACTATTGATAACTGAGAAGGAATAACAGTTTTATGGAAAGGTGGACCTGGCCCTATTTATTACAAAAGCAAGTGGTAGAGTACAATCTATTATGATTTTATTGTAAACAGGATATATGCATGAATACATATTAGGCAGAAATGGTACGTGGCTTTTAATTGCAAGAAATTAACTTTCTTTTCAATGTCATATTTTAAAATTATTCCTGTAAGTTTTCTTAGCTGGTAGTATATAATGCAGTTACTTTCAAAAGCTTTCCCTCTTCTCCTAACCACCCTTCCAATATTACACAGTACTTGTGACCATGACTTTAAGTAATTCTACTAATATATACTATAGCCCTGGCCGGTTTGGGTCAGTGGATACAGTGTTGGCCTTGGACTGAAGGGTCCAAGGTTTGATTTCAGCCAAGGGCACATTGCCTGAGTTCTGGGCTCGATCCCCAGTGGGGGGCGTGCAGGTGACAGCCAATCCGTGATTCTTTCTCATTGTTGATTTCTCTCTCTCTCTCTCTCTCTCTCTCTCTCCTCTTCCTCCTCCTCCTCCTCCTCTTTCCCTTCCTCCCTCTCTGAAATCAATAAAAATATATTTAAAATGTGCTATATTTTAATAATACTTTTAAGTTTATAGTATTTGTACATAAAATGTGTTACTTTTTCATATCCTTTAAAAACAAGAAAAGGTGATGTCATAGAAAATACTGGATTTGGTTCAAATGGCATTTTTTAAAAGTACAATGAGATTTTCCTATATAATTACTCTTTTTTTTTTTAATGTAGTTTAACCAGCTTAGTCCAGCAGAACAAAATGTGGCTGCCCTTGTTGGAGTCTCCGAAAACTATATTGGGAAAAAGGCATCAGGTCAAGCTATCAAGAAGGTACCATAATCCTTTTTTCCTTCCTAAATAACTAAGTTTATTTAACAAAATTAATGCTGTTGTATCATCTTCCTTATTGACTTGTTATTTTTATTTCACTTCTTTTCTCTAAATTAAATTCCCACTTTATTATTTAAAACATCTAAGAATGTAGGCATTTTTATTTTTTTATATTTTTATATTTTATTGATTTTTTACAGAGAGGAAGGGAGAAGGATAGAAAGTCAGGAACATCGATGAGAGAGAAACATCGATCAGCTGCCTCCTCCCCCCGCCCCACTGGGCATGTGCCCGCAGCCACAGTACATGCCCTTGCCCAGAACCGAACCCAGGACCCTTCAGTCCGAAGGCTGACGCTCTATCCACTGAGCCAAACGGGTTTCGGCAGATGTAGGCATTTTTAAAAAAACTATTTGTTGGTGGTGTGAGAACCTATTTTTGTACCTTTGTATTCTAAAATATTCTGTCATATATGTAAGGCTATTATAGGGAAAGGTAAACCTTATTAAATTTATTTTTTTCTTAGGCTGCTTACTGCTTACATTATAAAAAATTTAAAATATTTATTATATGTTTTCATGATATTATGTAATCCTGAAATAAATTCAATTCATGGGAGAAAATTAATTTTTTAGAAACTTTTATTAGGCATTCTACTTGCTATCAGGGATTCTGAGATAGGACAGGTTTAGGGTTTTTGTTGATTGTAGTGTTTGTTGTCCAACAAAAAACTTCCAATCTAATATTTGACATACATAAAACATTTAATTTTTATTTTATTATTTTTTATTTTTTTAAGATATTTCTGCCTGTCAGTTTAGTCTCATTGAAAGGTCAGCCTGTTTACTTTGCCCCCTGCCCCTCATTTCCCGGTGACCTCAGCTCTGGCCCTTGATATCATTTTTTAGTTTCCACGGACCTTCCCACATCAGTGCTCACATCTTGAGCTTCTTCCTTCTGGAATCTTTCATGTGTCCTTCCTTTTCCATCCCCTCACCTGCCTTTGTGGTCCAGGCTTTTCTGCCCAGATCAGCCAGGTGAATCCTCCCTGGAAGGACACATCCCTAGTAATACTCTGGTCCTTATAAACCATCAGGGAGTTTCCACTGGGTACAGCAGAGCAGAATGCGTTATAGCTGCTGACGTCAGACTACGTGGGTTTGTGACTTCACTGGCCCTTGCTGACAGTGTGACACTGGGCACCCTGCTTGGTGTCTGAGCCTTAGTTTTTCCTTCTGTAAAGGAAAGTAATAGAGATCCTCTTAGGATTAAAGAAGATACTTTATGTAAAGCACTTATCTGGTGCTTGGAACATAGTGAGTCCTCACTAAGTGGTAGTTATAATTAGTCTTATGATTAGTCATCTATATATCAGGTCATCTCTAAACTGGTCCCCTACTATTCTTTCCAGTGAAACCTTGCTCTTTCCTTACTCAATCCTGTTTTAACAGGCTGCTTGTCTCTGCCTCAAGCCTTTGTAGAGAAGTATTGTTAAGCCTTGCTGACCTTCCATTTCTCTAAATTTATTGAAGTATTTTTTGGTTCTTTTAAAAATATTTTAATTTTTATTGTTCAGCTTATTAATTACATTATTCCCCCTTTTTTTCCCCCCTATAGTTCCCCACCACCCGGTACCCACCCCAGCCTCCACCCTCACCTCCCCCCGCCACTGTCCTCTCCCATAGGTGCATGATTTTTGTCCAGTCTCTTGTTGCACCTCCCACACCCTTTTCTCCCCAAGAATTGTCAGTCCATTCCCTCTCTATGCCCATGATTCTATTATATTCACCAGTTTATCCTGTTCATCAGATTTTTAATTCACTTGATTTTTATATTCATTTGTTGATAGGTGTGTATTTGTTGTTCGTAATTTTTATTTTTACCTTTTTCTTCTTTCTCTTCTTAAAGAATATCTTTCAGCATTTCATATAATATTGGTTTGGTGGTAATGAATTCCTTTAGCGTTTTCTTAGCTGCGAAGCACTTTATCTGACCTTCAATTCTGAATGATAACTTTGCTGGGTAGAGTAATCTTGGTTGTAGATTCTTGCTATTCATCACTTTGAATATTTCTTGCTGTTCCTATCTGGCCTGCACAGTTTCTGTTGAGAAATCCGCTGACAATCATATGGGTGCTCCCTTATAGGTAACCAGCTGTTTTTCTCTTGCTGCTTTTAATATTCTCTCTTTGTTTTTTACTCTTGGCATTTTAATTATGATGTGCCTTGGTGTGGTCCTCTTTAGATTCCTATATTTTGGGGTTCTGTGCACTTCTTGGGCTTTTAAGTCAATTTCTTTCACCAGGTGAGGGAAGTTTTCAGTCACTATTTCTTCAAGTAGGTTTTCATTACCTTGCTCTCTCTCTTTTTCTGGCACCCCTATAATTCGGATGTTGCTATGCTTGAGGTTGTCCCAGAGGCCCCTTACACTATCTTCAGTTTTTTGGATTCTTTTTACTTCTTGCTTTTCCAGCTGAGTGGATTTTACCTCTTTGTATTTCAAATCTTTAATTTGGTTCTTGCCGTCCTCTAGAGTACTTTCAGGTCTTTGCATAATATTTTTTATATCAGTCAGTGTATGCTTAATTTCTAGTTGGTCCTTTTTCAAATCCTCGTAGGTCTGTTCATTTCCTCATAGGTCTTGTTCATTTCCTTGTAGGTCTCAGCCTTTTCTAGGAGCCTCTTGAAAAGCCTTATAACCGTGGTTTTGAACTCTATGTCCAGTCTTTTTTCCCCTCCATTTCTTTCACACCTGATTTCTTTCCATGTCTCTGCATGATGGCTGCTTTCCTGAATTGGTCTATTAGCTTTGTGTGGTAGATGTCCTACAAGAGACAGTGGCTCAGCCTCCCCAGTTACCTGAGGTGGATACGGGTTGCACAGTCTTGTTGAAGTTAAACCTAGCTTATCGTTGCCAGCACTAGGAGGGTTTGACCTCCAGCCAATTGGCTGTGAGGTTCAGCCGTGCTCAGGTTGGATTGGTGGAATCTCCGGGCCGAGCAGGCAGCGTCAGCTCCGCCCTGTGTGGCACCTGGGACTCTGTGCCGGGTGGCAATGGTCGCAAGCACCTCTGAGAGAGAGCTGCCGCCAAGCTCCACCCGCTGCCCGACAATTCAGCCTCTCCCCAAATGAGTCTGTACACCCAACGTCTCACCCAGGGTCATAAAACAATGCAGTCTGGTGGTTTCCCGAACGAGAGAGTAAGTCACGATTCCTCTCTGCGTGGTCACGCAGCTCTGCTGTTCCCAAATTTACACGCACTCTCCCCAAGCTTGGCCTCTCCACAAGCTTGCAGACCCTTGCAGCGCCTGAGTTTCAGCGTGCCTCCTCACTGTCCAGTTTTACCCCGTATGATTGTGGGTTCCCCGGACTTCGCCCAGAGCTGGGGAATCAGTACAGTGGGACGTCTTTGTCTCCCCTGTTCGAGAAAACTGGCCAGGTTAGCAGCCACCCGCTCTATCCTCTCTCGCACGCACAGCTCCAAACCTTCGACACCGCGCATATCTTCAACACTGTCCTCCACCACTCCTCTGAGTCACAGTGTCCTATCTTCACTTTTATTTGTGGAATTTTCACGCAGCCAGCTTTCTGGTGATTCTGGATGATGTTTGTTCTTTCGTTAAGTTGTAGTTTTGAAATTGCTGTGTATGGCAGCAAGATAGGTATTTACCTATGCCGCCATCTTGGTTCCTCCCCATACATAAAACATTTTAAAAGGTTGAATATCATTTGTTTGATATTTTATATTTTGGGGTTTTAAAGTTTAGTCAACAAGCATGAAGCAAGTATATAATGCATACACTAACTTTAAGAGAAGTGGAAATAATTCTTTGGCTAACATGCTTTAAAATTCCTTAAGTTAATATCATTTTCCATATCATAATATATACTTTATTCATTTTTAATTTTCTTTGATAATCCAAATCCATTGAAACCTAATTATCTACCTATTATTTCCTGCTGTGCTTTTACATTTACATGTATATTACTGATTTCATTTTGAAAAACAGAAGATATCTCCTCTCATTTGAATTGAATGGTGCAACTGTCCTATGTATTGCTGTATCATGAAATTATAAGTAGATATTATAGTACTTCAATATTTATGTTGTCACAACATTTTTACCTTACAAATGGCTCTGTTGTTTAGACCTTACAAATGGCTTTGTTGTTTAGACCTTCAAAATGTTAGAATAAAAGTATTTCTTAAAACAAACTTTTTATAACCAACTGCATAATATAAAATAAAAACAAAATTATATTTTAAAAATCATGTTAATTTGGAACATATTACCAAATAATAAACTTTTACAAAATCTTATTAGAATAATACATCTTTTTAAACTTGTACCAAAATTTATTTTTGTTACATTTTATGAAATATAGTCAATAGCATGGCTGGGATTGCTCAGTGGTTGAGTGTTGACCTATGAATCAGAAGGTCATGGTTTGATTCCCAGCCAGGGTACATGCCTGGGTTACAGGCTCAATCTCTAGTGTGGAGCATGCAGGAGGCAGTCAATAAATGATTCTCCCTCATTATTGATGTTTCTATCTCTCCCTCTCCCTTCATCTCTGAAATCAATAAAAATGCATTAAAAAAAAGAAAGAAATACAGTCAGTAAACTTTTATTCAATTGATAATTGCTTATTTAAACTAATATGGACATGAATTTATTTTAATTACAAATGGATTACTTACTAGGTTAATGTTTTGAAACTATCATTACTTATAATTCTAGAGAACATGATTTTACTTAAAATCTACATAAATTGATTTCTCCACGTTGAAAAAAACACTTTCCTTTTCTTTAAACATTTCTTCTAAAAGAGCTTAGAATTGGAGCTAAGCATTTTATTTTGCCCTGTAATATAATTTTATCATTTCTCTTGACTTAACAAATGCCTTTTGAACAAACTATACATTGACTCAATTTTAATAATGAAGGTGCAACAGATTTGGAAAATTAAAAAAATGATCTTTTCCTACTTTTATTCAACTATCATGATTTTTAGCTTAATTCTTTTTAAGTGATTGATCCAGTAGCAACATGCATGATCTTAATTCATATATTCTTTAATATGTCAGTCTAAGTTTTCATCTCAAACATTCTATTCCAATAGTAGAGGGTATAATTTTAGATTTTATGCCTATTTTTTCTCTCTCAGGTTCAACCTTCCCCCCCCCCCCCCATCTCCTGATTTTACTACACACAAAATTAGTCACTAGATGCCACAGGCAAAAGCAGGTACACAGAATAGAAATTCAGAGAGCATTTTTCTCTTTTAGTGTTTTAGCTTTGGAAACATTACTTACTTATCATGTCATGAGGAAAACATAGAATCTGATATTTACTCTTATTTTACAATGTAGATAAGCTTGTTAACATTTATTTAGATAAATGCATTTATCTAATTTGTAGTCACATTCACACATATATACAACCTATAAATACCACAGGAAATAAAAAGGTCTCCCCAGTTCCTCTCTTTCTATATTTTCCTAGGGCTGCTGCCACAAATTAGCACCCAGCTGGTATCTTTTTTTTAATTGAATTGATTGAAGTGACATTGGTTAATAAAATTACATAGACTTCAGGTGTACAATTCTATTATACATCATCTGTCTATTGTATTGTGTTCAGCACCCAAAGTCAAACTGGGTGTCTTAACACAACAAGATTCTTCTCTCATAGTTCGGAGACCAGACATTGTAATTAATATGCTGGCAGGGTTGAGTCCTTCTGGAGGCTCTGAGGAGGAAACCATCTTGCCCGCCTCCTAGCTTTCAGTGGTTGCTGGCAATCCTTGTTTTTCCTTGGCTTATAGATTCATTCCTCCAATGTTTGCCTCCATCTTCACATGGCCTGCTTGTCTATGTCACTCACTCTGTGTCCTCTCTTCTATAAGGACAGTAGTTTTCTATGTTGAACTTAAAAAAAAACAAAACAAAAAAAACCCACTACTATAATTTGCTTTAACTAAAGGGCCCACTGTACATCCAGGATGATTTCCTCTCAATAATATTTCCTCTCAGGAATATCCTGTTCCCAAGTAAAGTCACCTTCACAGGTCTGAGTGTTAAGATCTGAGCATATCTTTTCTTGGTAGGATAGAACTCAGCCTTCTACGCTCCCTATAGAAAGAAGTTTAACTAAATTGGAAACAATTTGACATTTTTTTATACTTGGAAAAATGACCATTTGAATTAATCTAAGTTACATATATTAGAAGTTAGTTTTATTTCTATGAATCATTCTATCTTTATCCTTGCTCTCCCGTAGCACAATTTCATTCAATTTACCTTTGTCCAGTTTGAATACAATGTACATTTTTTGCAGGTTCAGTATATAAATTTATTTGATTGTGTCTTTCTAGACGGTGGACAAGGACATAGTGAACAGACTATACCTGTCTTTTGTTCTTTATGCCTTGCTCAAAGAGACCAGCATTTGGAGTGTGTCTGAAAAATTCAATATGCCTCGAGGATATATACAAAGTCTTCTCACTGCAGCTGCCACCTTCTCATGTTGTGTGTTACATTTCTGTGAGGTAATCCCATTAAGTAGATGTTAGATGCTTCGTGCATCTTATTTTAATTGTTACCAAACTCATAAACCAGTTAGTATTTTCTCTTTTTTTAAAAATATTAACTGCTTTTTATTTATTTTTAAAATATATTTCTTATTGATTTTTTACAGAGAGGAAGGGAGAGGGATAGAGAGTTAAAAACATCAGTGAGAGAGAAACATCAATCAACTGC
Source organism: Antrozous pallidus (assembly GCA_027563665.1). Classification (NCBI taxonomy): domain Eukaryota; kingdom Metazoa; phylum Chordata; class Mammalia; order Chiroptera; family Vespertilionidae; genus Antrozous; species Antrozous pallidus. Next base: position 67,928,509 of record CM050511.1, read on the forward strand.
CCCCTATATACACTCCACTGGGGATGTGCCCGCAACCAAGGTATATGCCCTTGACTGGAATCAAACTTGAGACCCCTCAGGCCAACGCTCTATCCACTGAGCCAAACTGGTCAGGGCAGTTAGTATTTTTTTATCGCTGACTTAATTCTGTTACAAAGCAGTCAGAATTTATTTAAAATATATTTTTGTTTTTATTCGCTTATTACAGAAATACTATGTATATACTGATGGTAAAGATACAAAAATGACAATATCAGCTAAAGTATGTAATGAACAAGTAGAAAGCAAGTAGAGTAGTTATCCTTATTCTTAGAACCAGCATTAATAGTTTCAAGTGTTTAGAATCAACTTCTAAAATGACGTCTCTCCACTCATGTTGATTCTGTCTGAGTGTCCTTCTCATTAGTGATATTCATGTGAAATGTTTGATTAGTATGTTGAGCAATATCTGACAGCTACTTTAACTACCTAGTACCATGTTCTGTAGATTGCCACAGTAATTTACTGTTCTCACTTCCAGTGTCAGCCAGCTACTTCAGTTTCTACAACAAATGCTCATTTTATAAAGTAATTCAAGGAGAAAATTTTATTTTGGTCATGTGCATTTAGGATGGATTTGTTTGTTTAAGACTTTACTAAAGGAAGTTTTCAGAATTTTCTTAAATAACACAACAAAGCTTGCCAGAGTTTTCTACTCAGATAATTTTTTGAAAAATTTATAATACAAGCCATTTTGCTGCATTTAAATTTTTTATTATTGGATAGCAGAATATCCTTTTCATAATTGTTTCTGTATTTAATTTTTAAAAAAATATTTTCCCATAGTTCTGTTTTTAAACTTAAAATCAACTTCATTTTCTCTTATCTTAAATATCCATATTCTGTATGTGTATATGGCAATTAATTCTGTCATATGTACTAAGGAGTAAACAATCTAATATACTTGACTTTGGATTAAATGGTAGCTATTTTAGTAAATTTATCTTTCTAAATATCTTCTACATATACTGACCTTTTAAATACTCGCTTACATTCCCTAATCACATGCTAGCTAAGCAGTAGACAAAAATTATGAGTAATAAGGAGCTAGTTGTTAAAATATATTTTAAGTTTTCTGTATTTGTTGTTCTTCATATTTAAAGATGCTTTTCCTAATATTCGATCCCTTTTAATTAGGACTATACAGACTTCAGCCTTGTAGATTTGTTCAAGTAAAAGAATATGTTGAACTTGAAAAAAGCTATTATAATTTGACTAGAGGCCCAGTGCATGAAATTCGTGCACTGATGGGGGGGGCTCAGAATGGCCTGCACCTCTGGGAGCCCTCAGGTGATGTCTGACTGATGTCCTAAGCCAGCAGTCGGACATCCTTAGCACTACTATGGAGGCAGGAGAGGCTCCTGCTACCAATGCTGTGCTTGCCAGCCATAACCTGGCTTCTGGCTGAGCATCACTCTCCCTGTGGGAGCACATTGACTACCAAGGGGCTGCTCCTGCATTAAGCATCTGCCCCTGGTGGTCAGTGTGCATCATAGTGACTGGTCCTGTTGCAATTTGGTCAATTTTCATATTAGTCCTTTATTATATAGATGATTTATCTTAGGGAAAAAAATCTACCTGACAACTTTTGCTTTCATGAATGTTATTTTTAATATTTTTAAATGTTTTTTCCTCTTTAACTAGTTATGTAAGTCATATAAAATAGAACACTAATTGTTTTCATTAAGATGGCTTTTATTTTTATTATTATTTTTAAGTATATTTTTATTGATTTCAGAGACAAAGGGAGGAAGAGAGAAATGGAAACATCAATGATGAGAGAGAATCAGTGATCAGCTGCCTCCTGCACATCCCAAACTGGGGTTTGAGCCAGCAACCCAGGCATGTGCCCTGACTGGGAATTGAGCTATGTCCTGGTTCATAGGTTGATGCTCAACCACTGAGCCATGCTAGCCGAGCATGATGGCTTTTAGTTACAAGTAACCGAATACCCCATAAAATATTAAACAGCCAAAAATCGGTTTGGCTCAGTGGATAGAGCGTCAGCCTGCGGACTGAAAGGTCCCAGGTTCGATTTCTGTCAAGGGCATGTACCTTGGTTTCGGGCACATTTCCAGTAGGGGGTGTGCAAGAGGCAGCTGATCAATGTTCCTCTCTCATCTATGTTTCTGACTATCCCTCTCCCTTCCTCTTTGTAAAAAATCAATAAAATATATATTTTTAAAAAGATTAAACAATAGGAAAAAGACTACCTTAAGTAACAGGAAAGCTAGAGCTATCCAGGGTGATTGATTCAGTAGTTTTGTTCAAGATTATCTTTTCTCCTTTTAACTCTTCCTTCCATCTTCAGTGCATTGACCACTTTCCTGGTGGTCACAAAGTGGCTAACTAATGCTGTTCCATGCTTCACACATTCTCACAATGATAGCAAGAGGTTAGAAAGAGACTTCAAAAAACAAACAAACCCACCAAGACCGGTTTGGCTCAGTGGGTAGAGCATCGGACTGCGGACTGAAGGGTCCTGGATTCGATTCCGGCAAGGGCTTGTACCTTGGCTGCGGGCACATCCCCAGTAGGGGGCGCGCAAGAGGCAGCTGATCGATGTTTCTCTCTCATCGATGTTTCTGACTTTCTATCCCTCTCCCTTCCTCTCTGTAAAAAAATCAATAAAATATATTTAAAAAAAACAACAACAAACAAACGCATAAACTATTGTAGAACATCTCAAGACAAAATGATAAATGCATACCCTTTTACCCAGCCAGCTTTAACAGTAATTGACTTATGGCTTTCAATATTTTTATTGTATTAAATATTGTTGCACTGAGCATCATCTTAAATTTGAATCCTTCCACAGTTAATATTTTGTCTTTAGGATAAATTCCCAGAAGTAGGAATTGTTTTCAGTCATCTGGGAAAGAAAAACTATACGTTCACTTTCTGGTATTTTGATAAAAATGAATATAATTCTTCTTGTTGACTTATTTTTCAGTTGTTTCCTCATCCCAAAACCACTTTGTCAAATTTGTCAATCTCTGCCATTCGTCATAATAATTTTGCTTGGAATTATTGTTCATTTCTGGCTTAACCCAAGTTCCAGAGCTTACATAAGGGAACATTTTCTCTGAGCCCCCTACCATGCAAACTGAACTTTGAAATGACTGACCAGATTTAAATTCTGTGTATTTCTTTGTGTTTTGCAGGAACTTGAGGAATTTTGGGTTTATAAAGCCCTTTTGGTAGAACTTACCAAAAAACTGACCTACTGTGTAAAGGCAGAACTAATCCCTCTCATGGAAGTGACTGGAGTTTTAGAGGTTAGTAATTTCCCACTTTCCCAGTTGAGATGATTTCAACGAACTGTGAAGTCTTGTCACAAGTAAGTGACAACAACAAACAGCCTTATGGCAGTCTTTTTTTTTTTTCTGTTTTCTTTTTTTAAAGTAAATTGCTGCCATGGCTTCCTAGAAATCACATTAATTCAGAAGCACAAATGTGAAAAGACAAATAACAGGAGGTAAAGACAAATAAAAGAAGACACTCTCCATGTATATGTGTGCTCATCTTTAGCCTCTTCCTTCCTCCACTCCAGTGTAGAATTACCTTCTGTCAGTTTAGACTCCATGCTTATTTAAGACTAATGGCCCAGTGCACGAAATTTGAGTGGGGCGGGGGGGGGCGTGGTGGTCCCTTAGCCCAACCTGCCCCTTCTCACATACTGGGAGCCCTTAGGGGATGTCCAACTGATGGCTCACCCCCAGCCTGCCCAAGGCCTAAAGCCTCTGGTGAGGCTTTAGGCCTTGGGCACTCAGCCATCTCCCTGTTCAGCTCAGCTCCAGCTGCTTGTGACCACCTGGCCCCAGGGGCTGAGCACTCACCTCCGCTCCTGCACCCCGGCTGCTTGCCCCACCCCCTGGCCACCTCCAAGCTCGGGTGGCGTGCTCAAAGCTGCTACTGCTTCGTCTCCACCCCCCGGGGCCCAGCCCTCGCGCTGCCCGGCCCCGCCCCCTCAGCCCCACCACTGCTCCTGATTGGTAGCATAGTCAATCAGGAGCCAAGGTACGGTCACATTTGCATGTTACTCTTTTATTAGATAGGATAGATAGGATAGTGGTGATTCAGTGCTAACAAGGCTTATTTACGATTTTGAAGAGAGTGAGAAGAAAGTATTCTCAGCTGGTTTTTCAGCTTTCTGTTTTGACCAATCCTTAATTTAAGTTTATTCTCTGTTATTCAGTTCTTGAATTAGAGGAGCTCTACTGCTTGAGAACACACACTCCACCCCAGCACACCCCAGCACACCCAACCCCTATAATTCCCCGAGTAGGTGGCAAGAACATTTTAAGGATATTAGACTAGGACATTTTGATTGGTGTCAGAAATAATGGCCCTAGCCTAAGTGCCACAATGGATTTCTCATTGCTGATTGCAACACATATCAGATGACTTACGCTTGCAGTCACATTGGAACCATTCAAATACATCTTTGAACACAATACAAAATTCCTCTGGATTCTGATGGGTTATCTCTTCATTCTTACTTTATTTATTTTGGTGTATTTTAGTATAATATATTTTGCATGTGTAATTTTTTCTTTTAATAAGACATTTAATTATTTTTTCTAAATCCCAAATTCTGAGCCTACTGATTTTTGTAATATTTTTCAGGGTCGGGCAAAACAGTTATACAATGCAGGTTATAAAAGTCTAGCACATTTAGCTAATGCAAATCCTGAAGTGCTAATAAAGACAATTGATCATTTATCAAGACGCCAGGCCAAACAAATTGTTTCATCAGCAAAGGTAAGCACACCATTTTTTAACCTTTATAATGTTTTGTGGCGTTATCTCCTTATATCTGAGACATGAAAAAAACACACACATTTAACAATAGACACAAAAGTATAAATTCATAATATGTGGGTAAATGTAGTACATTTGTTATGATACAAGACTTGTTATAAAGAGAAAAATGACCTTCTAAATACAGTTTCAAGAGTTCATCGAAGTACAAGGAAGCCTGGAACTCATGGAATTCGGCCTCCTTACAACCTTTCGCAGAAGTCCTTTCCTCAGCACTCTTAATATCTAGTCTTCCCACCTTTGAATACCTTCATTGGCAAGGAGCTTACAACCTCAAAAATTACGTACTTCTATTTTTGGTCACTCTTAGTATAACAAAAGCATCCTATTATAATGCAGCTCAATTTTGTCTTCTTAAAATGTTGACCATTGTACTGTAATACTTCCATCTGGAACTGTTCTGTTGCTTTATGTTGCTTTATTCTTATAGTAGTGTTTCACATATTAAAAAACAGTTCTCACAGCCAATGAGGGTTTCTCTTTTCTGTTTCTTTCATTTGCATTAAGTAATCTATTGTCCTATTTACCCTTTGCTAGATGCAATCATATGTATCATTACCCTCCTGTTCAGTGTGGGTAAAGCCATTCCACAGCAATTTGGTTTTTTTTTCCCCTCCTGATTTTAAATGTAGTTCCATTCTTGTAGCCTGAAATTGCTTGGCTTTAAAAAAAAAAAATCATTATTACAATATGGTCATATACAGATCCGAATGAGCTAAAAGTAAATTTCCATCTTACTTTTTTGAATGGTGCTCACATTGTTTATATTACCTTCTTTGATCTTTACAGTTGTCCTGTGAGGTGTTCAGAGATGGTGTTACCTTCAATTTGACAACACTAAAACTGACCTTGTTCCATTAGATTAGAAGTTCTTGGGATTGGTAGGAATGGAGTTATAGTCATTTCCATTGCAATGGCAGCTAGCACAGTACTCAGCCTAGAGTAGGTGTTTAATATATTCTATATAATCCTATATAATAAAGAACTAATACGCAAATGGTAGTTGTACCCTTGCACCGGGGCTGGGGGACTTTCAGCCGTGCATCCTACCTCGGCGCCAGGACCAGAGGACCTGAGGCTGCTTCCTCCCGCCCCTGTGGGTTTTGACGAGGTGGTGGGGGGAGGGGAGGTTGAGGAGGGGATGGGGAGTGTAGGGAGAGGGGGTGGCCAGCCAGGTTTGGGTCTCAGGTGATTTCAAGGTGCACGCAGGTGGGTAGGGACTTGACTCTGAGTCCTGCAGCGTGCCCCAAACTGACAGGAGGGAGATTTTCATATACATTTCACTAATTTTCTTTCATCTCTCACGCTTCTATTATAGAGAAAGGGTCGATAGCAGTATTCAAATATTTCCTCTAATTCATTCCCTTTTAATGTGCATGAATTTTGTGAACCGGGCCACTAGTATTTGAATAAATAAATGGGATTTAAAGAAATTAAGTTATTTACCCAAGGAAGTAGAGCTCAATAAGTAGTAGAGCCAGGACTGTGGAGTTAGATTGTGTATCATTAGGGATACAGATGGAGCTATAGTAACAATGGCCAAAAACAGTTACTTCAAACTTTAAAAGTTTATTAGACAAATTCAAGCATAAGTAATTTATTTATTATTTTCTTCATAAGTACACAGTTTTATTTCCTATACTTAGGGGAAACTTAGGCATTAAACTGTCAGCTGATAAAATGCGGATACCTAAAAACGTACAAAAATATAAATATCCCCTTAGAATAAATTCTAGTGAATTAAGTTTTAATATCTTTAAATTTTAAAAAAATCCTATCTATAATGTCAAGGTCACAATTTAAACAAAATAAGCGGCCAGCAGTGCCCCACAGGTATGTATACCCGGAGGCCCACAAAGGCCACCCTTCTCCCAAGGCTCCATGAGGAGAACAGGTCGCCAGGGGCTAAATATGCCCCATAGAAAGGTTGCTATAAATGACTGAAGCCAAACATTTAACAACATACAACAGACCTTACAAAAAGGAGGAGGTAAGTCCTAGGTGCTGGAGAACTTGGTTAATCAGGTTATTTATTGGCAAAGGAGAAGAGGGCACAGGTGAGATGCCTCCGGAAGCATTTGAAACTGGACGTGCGGAGCCTCTGCCCGACCTGTCCGCAGCCCCGATGTCAGTGTGCACAGCCCCGGGGAGCCCTGGGTCCGGAGCAGAGAGCTGCTGTCCGAGCCAGGTCCCCCAGACCCCAACAGTTTCCACGACCAGCTCGGAAGGGTCTGTTCTCAAAGCATGTGGAGAGCAGGCTTTAGAGGATCCCTGTGGTCCCAACGTCAGGGGGGCAGAGCCCAGGTGGGGGTCTCAAACATCCAGAAATATCCGAGAGCTGCATAGTTACACAAAGAAAATGAAAGAGCCGGAAAGAAAGAAATATTTGTGATGAGCTGTAAACATCCCTTTCAACATGACCCGCAATTTCAGCTCCAGAAGCTCGGTGGGCAGGCCTCCTGCCTGACCTCCACCCCAGGCGAGACCGAGGCACTGACGAGCGCCAGCTCCTCCGGGAGCCCAAAATGTGGATACCTAAAAACGTACAAAAATATAAATATAAGGCGGGAAGAACAAAACAAAATTTCTGCCTCCCTTCAACGGACTTGACAGAGCAATCCAAAATGCAGCAACGCTTTCAGGCATTTCTAAAAAGTACAAACATTGGGCAGTCTATCCACACTGGAAATAAGAGGTGCGAGGTCTCTTGCCTGGAAAATACAAGTGAAGACGACTTGACTGTTCCAGGCCAGGTCAGTCCAAGGGAACTGGCTCTGAGGAGGCCCAGCCTTGGGCGGGGGTCCGGGAAGCACTGAACGTACAGAGGGCACCTCCCTCAGAGGCGAACAAGGACTCACACACAGCTCTCCAGAAAATTGTCAAAAGGAGGTTTCTTCTCACGGCCGAGCTTCCGGGGCATGGCGGTCCATTTCATCTTGGGAAAGGTAAAACAGTTTTGTCAGCTGTCAGCAGTGTGCTCCTCACATCCTTGAACCTCGATCTTGCAAAATCTCGGCTTTCTCGCCGGGCTCACTGGCGGCGCCGTTCGGGGAGCTGTGCAGCTCCCGGAGACCACACCGAGGAGCTCGGCCCGGGCTCCGCTCCCGTGGCTGCAGGAAGAGCCGATGCTGGTCAGCCGCTCGAACGCCCCGCCGTCGGACAAGGTGCACACCATCTGCGTGCGCTCCTCCTGACGCTGAAGCACACGGTGAACGTGCTTCACTAGCGCCTGGGAGGTCCTGCTGCCTCGTTCTCTACTTTTGTCATTTACAACTTTTATTAGTGAGGTGATCCGGTAACATTCCGCTTCCTCCAACACGCCTTCCTCCGCACGGTCTTTGTTCATGACCAGCTTTCCGGGTCTCAGGTGACTCGGCACAGGCCCAAAATAGGTGGGATCTCCGCCGATTAAATAGGCTCCTGTTTCATCCCTATCCGAGTCCATTTCAGGGTCGGCCTGGCACAGGCAGCACAGGGAAGATTTCGGGGCCGGCACAGCGTCTGCCGGGGGTGAGAAAACACGTGTCGCTGACGTTGAGCTGGACCCACTTGGACACGCTTCCCGGGCGCCGATCCCCAAGCTGCAGCGGTGGCTCAAGCGGTCCCCCAACCCCACCCCGAAACCGCCCGGACCCGGATTCTCCGCCATGACCCCAGCAAGCCCAGCACAGCTCCCTCAAGCATAAGTAATTTATAGCTGTTACGGAAATCAGTGTTGTATCCAGGGATCCTAATTCTGTCACATTCTCAATACATGGCTTCCAACTTATGGAAGCTCCTGAAGGTGCATGCTCTGGTTCCCGCCGCTTCTTTCACTTTACAGACAGTTTGAAAGAGAAGAATAGATATTAATTGCAAGATTTTGAGCAGAGGAGTAGGTCAGAGTTTGCAAACAGGAGAGCAAGGATGGAAATGAGGAAAATAGTTAGGATTATATTGAGATTATGCCGTTTTTTGATAACGTAGATTTTTTTTAACCATGGGTAATTTGAAGTTGATGGTATTCTCTGTATTCTAGTAATGCTGACCAAGAGTTTTGTGAGGTTTACTTGTTGATCTGTATAGATTTTAGAGGATGTGTTGGGAGGTTCATTTCACATGGTTACCCCTACCTTAGCTGCTAGAAAGCTTACCTAATTACATTTTAGTCTTTTTTATATATAATGCTATGTAATGCTCTGTGTATGTCAAATTGGTAGAGTGAGTTTTTAACTTTGCATTATATGACGTTATTCCCCTCTGTGATTTTGCTAAATTTTTTATTATAATCCTATCTAATAAAAGTAATATGCAAATTTGACCATACCTTCCTTACACTACCAGCCATTCCGGAGCATGGGACGGGGTCGAGGCACACGGAACGGGAGGCCAGTGCAGCACGCGGTGCGCCAGACAGGAGGCGATGCGTGCGGCTGCCAAGTGCAGAGTGCCCCCAGGGCTGGGCGGTCGCCACCAGGGCTAATGCCTGAGCTGGGGGGCAGGGCTGAGGCAGCCGAGGCAGAGCTAGCCATCAGCCCCATTGCAGGGTGATGGCTGAGTGCCCAAGGCCTAAAGCTTCAGCCAGGGGTGAGGGGTCAGTAGGACATCCCCTGAGGGCTCCCAGTATGTGTGAGGGGGCAGCTTGGGCTGAGGAATCACCCACCCCCAGTGTACAAATTTCGTGCACCGGGCCCCTGGTACTTTATAAAAGAAGTAGGACAAATACTTTACTACAATATACACAAAAGCCAGCTACAACAAATACCAACATCTTACTGCTGGTTCTAAAAGAAAGATAAAGTCATTATTTGTTAAATATTCATTTACCTCTCCTATGCTCCATGTTTAGAAATACTTTTCTTATTTTGTTTCTTTCAAAATTAACCATATTAATTTTAGGAACTTGAATAACATTTTTTCTTTGAAAAAGTGATAGGTTTTTAAAAGCATACTAAATTTTGAAGAGTAATAAAATGTACATATGAAGGATAACATTTTCAAGAGCTAATTAAATTTTTGCAAAATTGTCTTAGATTTTATAGATTAAAAGTTAATTTTTAAGTGGCTGAGTCTTCAATAAAACAAATCATGTTTAGAGCTTCTTTATTTTTGGTATACCAAATGGAGTAATCAGCTAAAATGGCTTTAACTAAATGTTTCAGCTTCACTTACTATAATTACTTTTTTTTAAGTGGCCATTTTTCCATCTCATATTAGTTTTAATATCTAGATTGCTGACGTGTAAGGATTCAGGTGGTAAAAATGGTAGCATTTCTCTAGCATTGAACATTTTGGTCTCATGTCCTGGTGTTTTTATTGTAGATGCTGTTGCATGAAAAAGCAGAGGCTTTGCAAGAAGAAGTAGAAGAGCTATTGAGATTACCTGCTGATTTCCCTCCTGTTGAAAAGGCATGAAGTGTCTGATGAGCATTTTCAAATATGAATGACTTCTCTTTTTTTGAATTATTTCTTGTATATGTTTTATTAAAAATTCCTTATTATTTATACATGAAAAGATACATTTTAAGTATACTTTCAGAACTATGGATGATGTTTGGGTCTATCGCTCACCCATAATTACAATAACCATTCTAGTAATAATCCATCTTATTAAATACTTACACATTATTTCTGTGCTCAGAAATGAAACCCACTCCCTCAACATCGGTGCAGCCTACCTTTTGTAGCCAGATCTTTCATCATTCTCTTATCCATTTCTTTAATCAAACTGGACACTTTGAAATTCCAGAATTTTCCCTGCAGTTTCCAAACCCTTCATTTCCTAGCTGTTTTATTCCATTCCCAGTGCATAGAAAGTTAACTTTAAAATGTACCGTATACTTCAAGTATAAACTACAAATGCTCAAATACTATCTTTTCTATAAAATTTTTCTCATCTCTACCCCATACATGGGCTCTTCCATTCCTGTAAGTATTGTGAATCTCTCATTAATGCCCATGTATTTTTTTAAACACTTTTCCAATAAGTATTTATTATTAGTTATCCTATGATTCAGGATCCCAGGGTGGGATGTACCCAGGTTCCCCTTCATTATCCTGGGAGAAGGGTGAGGACAGAGGAGAGTCAGGGTGGGGCCAGTTCAGATCTTCCCAGGAAATGTGCCTTCTGCTCATTTTGGGTTTGTTTTTCTAAGAGTTTCTTTGATTTTAATAGTTGGGATAAAGTTATAAAATAAAATAGACAACACAGAGCCTTGTGACTTACTCAGATTGGCAACAAACACAAGGATACAGAAATGTAAACAGAGCTTCCACCCAGAATGTGGACCATTCACCCACGGAGACATCACCCCCTTTAGCAGTCATTGCCTTCTCACAGTGGTGGAAGTCCAAGCAGTTCTGCCAACAGTTCCTAGCCTGGTTATGGTTGGGGAAGCAGCTGTCAAAAGGAGTAGTCGGAATTCTTGATTTTTGTCTTGATGTCTTCTGCCACATTGCTACACTCCTAAAAAACACCCTGAAGCAACTCGCAGCTCAATGTGACCCTTAACAAAGATCCACCATGTTTTTAAAAAATATTAGTTTCAAATCTGCTAGAAAGCCGAAACTTTTTATTATTATTTTTATACTACAGGCCCAGTGCACGAAATTTGTGCGGGGGATGGGGGGGACAGGACAAGAGGGGAGTCCCTCAGCCCAGCCTGCACCCTCCAATGTGGGACTCCTCAAGGGATGTCTAACTGCCCATTTAGGCCTGATCCCACACAGGTAGTTGGACATCCCTCTCACAATCCAGGACTGCTGGCTTCCAACTGCTCACCTGCCTACCTCCCTGATTGCCCCTAACCACTTCTGCTCGCCAGCCTGATCACCCCCTAACCACTCCCCTGCCAGCCTGATCAACGCCTAACTGTTTCCCTGCCGGCCCGATTGCCCTCCCCTGCTGGCCTGGTAACCCCTAATTGCCCTCCCCTGCTAGCCTGGTTTCCCCCGACTGCCCTCCCTTACAGGCCTAGGTCCCCCCCAACTGCCCTCTTCTGCCAGCCATATTGTGGGGCCACCTTGTGTCCACATGGGGGCGGCCATCTTGTGTGTTGGAGTGGTGGTCAATTTGCATATTACTCTTTTATTAGATAGGATGGCACACAACACCTACCGAAATTCACTGGCAAAAGTAGGAACTTCAGTGAAAAATTAATACCACCCAAGTGAACAATTTAAAGATTCTCTTCTAACACAACTTTAATATTGCCTCTCCCTTTATCCTTTTCAGATTTATGTCCCAAATGTAGATGGGACAAAAAGGTAATAACTAGCAATATTTATTAACACTGAACTGGCTTAGTTAAAGTCTTACCTGTCTGAGAGATCCATTGGAAAGTTTGCAAATAGATTCACAGCCTAAGTTCTTTGTGCTTAACGTTTTAGACCATTATAATGTAGCAGTTACTTACCTAGTAATTTCTGTGTGCCAGGCACTGTTAGAGTGCTTTATGTAACTAATTTAATCCTAGAAGACAGTTACTATTATTATCCCCATTTAAAGTAAACTGAGACATAGAGTAAAGTAACTGCCCCAGCGATTAGTTGTAGGACAAGAATTCAGACTCAGGCAGTCCCAACCTAAAGTCTGTGCATTTAACTATTGTACAAGGTCTTGGTAGAATTTGCCTACTTTATTCCTTCTAAGTGTTCTTTTTGCCTGCCCTTGATTTTACCCCCAGTATTTACATCTCATTCACACCCCACTCCTTCATATGAATCAAAAGTATGGCATCCTGATATCTTATGGGCTTCACTGCACATAATCCATTTGTTCTAGCTAAAAAGACCTTAGCATTGTTCATACTTCTTTTTAAAATGTGCTTTAAATCTAGAAACTCTAAATTACCAGGTTGCTCAAGTAAGTAAGGCTGAGAATGAGCCCTGATTCTTGCTAATCAATTTATAAGCGACTTACTAATAATCCCAGTTCAATTTGTTAGTTTAAGATTAGAGGTGGCAAGGTTGGTGAGGAGATACCTTTATATAAACTAGAATACCTATATCTGTAGTCCAGGGCAATCTCTATGGCTCCTGATCAATGTTTCATTAGGTCAATTGAATTGAAAGGCTGTCATGTATAATGATGGGGAATTAGCTCTAAAAGATTTTTAAAATGTAAAGAAATTATAACAGTTCAGCTCTAGAGAAGAAGAAACTATATGTAGGTCAGTGGGAACAGAGTGTAGAATAAAAAATGTATTTAAATACATTTGAGAATTTACTATATAATGACCATGGCTTTTCAGTTTGAAGTGATACAAACCCAAGGACAACTGGCTTAAACTAAAAGGACTGTTTCGGGCCACATTTCCAAACCACAGCAGCAACAGGACTGATGTGAAGGAACTGAAGGTAATGATACTTCACTCAGCTGACACCATCAAAAGTTCCACAGTCATGTCTTTTACTTTATCTAACATTTAATTTGGTTTAAGGAGATAGGTAGACAGATAAATATATTTCTAAACACGAGGTATCTATTTGTTCCACCTCCATTCATTGAGTTAGTTATTCATCATTTCCACTGTGAGACTCAACCAGCCATGCTAAATTCAAAGATGGAAGGGGGCCTCAAGCCAAGGAATGCAGTCCTCCTCTAGAAACTGGAAAGGGCAAGAGAACAGGTTCTCTTCTGAGCCTCCATGAAGGAATTCCATTCTGACACCCGTTGCTAGTTCCTTGAGACCACGCGAGACTTCAGACCTCCAGAACTATAAAGTTAGTAAGTGGGTATTGTTTTAAGCCACAAGGTTTGTGGCAATATGTTACAGCAACAATAGGAAACTATTACATCTGACAATAGCATGGGACACAATGGGAAAATTAACGTTCTGGAGGATCCTTTCTAGATCTTAGCACGTGAGTAATCTAAATTAAATGTATTATGCCCATTGAAAGGATTACTTTATATTCCTGAAAACACAAAATATTTTAAATGGGCACAAAGTATGTATTTTCATGTCATGAAGCTATGAAAGTGTAGGCTCACGGCAATGTGGTTGTAAAGAACAAGCTATTATGCTATATACTAAATGAATTTCCTTTGTGGTAAAATATATTACTGTATAATCACATAAAATTGGAAAAAATCCACAGGCAACAGATTACTCTGTACAAAGTTCAGTAACATTGGTTTGATTCTGTATAAATTTGTAAGCTTTTTGAGAGTTATAACACAGTCCATTGCCCAGCCTAGAAATGATGCAGGAAGTCAACATTTTGCTGAAATTTGTGAAAGCCATTGGAAATCTTAGTGGGAATATTCAAATACATTCCAGGAAATGCATTAGTGAATAGTTTAGCCTAATGAAACACAAGAGGTGGGATATTTAGGAGTGGTAAAGCATAAATATATGAACCATCTTGAGCCATTGATGGTAACAACATGAAACAGGGTACAGAAGATAAATGCTTATAGGCACTAAAGAGAAAATGGGAGGTGGAGTCTTTAAGAAAGAACTGGGGGCGGGGAGGGGGGGGTGGGAGGAAGACCATGAACTAGATGCTAAAAGGACAGGAGACAAAGAGGGAGAAGGTTGTTTCAGGGAGGAGAGAACATGAGGGATGCCACGAAGATTCTCTTCTAGCTGAGGTATACAAAGTGAAGCCATAAGCCACACCATCTGTGTATTTGAGCTCTTAAAGCAGTAATGTGAAACAAAACAAACAAAAAGCAGCAGCAAATGATTTGTGCTGAGCCATCTCTACTTTCTCACCTGGTATCCCTTGTGATCAATGAAAGGCACTTGTGAAACGCCTGACAGAGGTGTACACATGTGACATATGGACAGAGCCATATGGAGATCGAGTTCGTGACCTTCGCCTTGTTAGCACTGTGATCTGTCTAACTCCCTAGGGCAGATAGAAAATGTTGGTCTGACCTTTGTCAAAGAGAAGCTGGGCACTAGTTAAAGTAGTAAAAGTAGAATTTACTCCGAACAACCATCATGATGGGAAGAGGGTCCAGCACTGACCTGAACTCTGATTGGTGCAGAGGTGATGGGCATTTTCAAGATGAAGAAACAAGGAAGGCTCCAGTGAACACAGGGTTAATTGGTGCTTATCTGGAGGAGAAACAAACTTCTAGTCTCTTTATGATGGGAGGTAATGGTGGAAGTTAGAGCAAGTTTCCCAGGGCCTGGGAGGGAGAGCAGGAGGTGTTTTCCCGAATTTTTGCCTTTCAGAGAGAGCCTCTCAGTTACCTGAGAAGGCAGTTCTGGGTGGAATAAGATCTACATCTCAAATTGAATTGGGAGAAAGGATTTACAAACCAAGCTTTCTAAAGTAACACCTCAGAGGAGTGGGCGTTCAAGGGTCTATCATTCTATTACCAGGTTTTGGTTGGAACAGATAGTCATTATTCTGGCACTTTTCTCAGGCAGACACTTTAAGGAGACAGGGGTCAGACTAGGGGTGCAGCTTTGACCTGTTAGTGTTTGTTCAAGTCTAGTGTGGAGTAGGGGAGGCCAGGGACAAAAATCTGTGCTGGGAGTCTGCTGTTTTCACAGGCTGAAGATAAGGCCTAGCTATAAAGAGGACTGGAAGGACCCTGTCTAAAGTGTGATCAAGCCGAGACTGGTTTGGCTCAGTGGATAGAGTGTCGGACTGCGGACTGAAGGGTTCGATTCCGGCAAGGGCATGTACCTTGGCTGCGGGCACATCCCCGGTAGGGGGCGTGCAAGAGGCAGCTGATCGATGTCTATCATCGATTTTTTAAAATATATTTTTATTGATTTTTTTGCAGTATAACTTATAATTAATAGTAGTACATGTTTTCCTTTCCCCTCCCCCTTATCCTCCCCCCAGCCTCCCCTACCCCCCAGCACATATCCCCACTCTCCCCCCTCCCCGCCCCAGTGTCTTTCATTCATTGGTTATGCTCATATGCATGCATACAAGTCCTTCAGTTGATCTCCCCCAGCATCCACCTCCCATCCACCCAAGCCTTCCCCCTGTAGCTTGACAGCCTGTTCAAGGCCACCCTGCCTCTATATCAATCACTCTCCCCTGTTTCTTTTCTTCAAAAATATCTTGCCTCTGCATACTAGAAATAAATGTATAAGAACAAAAAATGTTTCAGTCTCAGTTTCAATGTCCAACTGTTCTGAGTCCCAGTTTCAGTGTCAAATAATTCTTTATGTGTACATGTCAGCAATGGTATCCAGATGGTGGACACATCATGGCAATGCAAGATCCATTGTCTTTGGTTTGGTCCTGGGCTGCCTGCAGACATGCACAGCTGCTGACTGCTAGCATGGCAAGGTGTTGTCAGTGTCCCCCATCTCTGGACCATCCTCGTGACTAGAACAGATCCGTTATTCCTCACAGTCACAGGAACCCACATGGTCTTGGAGTTGTTCTCTGAAAACACACAAACACATTCTCGACCAAAGTTAACAAAGGGATCCTCTCTGCAAAATAGACTAGGGATTCTCTTTAATTTTTGCCTAAATGATTTTCCTTTGGCTTATTTTGACACCATGTGTGTTTTTTCATGGGTGTCCTGCAGTTGGTTTTACAAATGGAATTTACTTTACTGGAGTAAGAATTTTCTAGATGTATTTTACTCGATATTTTTTTCCTTACATGATATTACCCCACTGCCCCCTCCCCTTTTTTGATTAATGGGGGCTTTTGGAAATTTTATCTTGCAGTCTTGGTAATTTTAAATTTTAATTTTTGCACACAAATATGACTGCTTTAGGTTCTTTGGATGTTAGGCAATTTTACAGTGAGATGAACTACTAATAGATTTTTTAGTTAATGTTTTAGGAAAAGCTTTTTGTCCAGTACACTAAATTTTCTTGAGTATTCACATATTTCACTTGGCCAATTTAAATTAATCTGAAAACTTGATTACTATTTTCCTGTCAATTTTAATACTCAAGCAGAAATCTTAGTTTACCCTGTAAATACTAGTGGAAAGGAATATTTGCAATTTTGAGTAGGTCCTGAGCATTCCTGGTAATAGATTGGATTTAGATATAGAGCAGCTATTGCTGGCCGAGTCTCTGTCTGCCACCTGGGTCCTGGTGTGAGTTGTGCGTGGGAGGCGAAGCAGCCGTGGGGGTAGGAGACCTCCCTCAGGAGGGGTGAGGATTCAAACCCCTGCAAGGTTTGTGGGTGAGGTTCTGTGCCCCACCTCTGTTGATCTTTTACTTCTCTCCTGTTGGCCCCTCTGCTACTGTGCCTGTCTTAGGTTGTTCCTTCCCTGAGGAATCTTACCTGTCTCTGGCTAACCAGCCATCCTCCGGGGCAAAACAGGGTGATGTGAGGTTCAGTCCTGTCTCCTTTGTAGTCTATGCCCCAGTGGCCTCCACGTCCAGTACCTGCCTTGGGGTCCCTTCGCCTGCTGGCGGGGTCCCAGTACTGATCACATATCTCGGGGGACACAGGTTTCTTATCCAGAGAGGGCCCAGCTCACACCATTGGTCGAGATACAGATCCATGGTGCCAGCTGCCCAGAGGCTTCAGCCACAGCTTGAACTGAAAACTCAGGCATCAGCTGTGTGTATTTGGATAGTAAGAAGAAGGTCCCTCTTGGCAGAAAGGGCAAGAAGGGCCAATATAGAATGCTCAGATGCCTTCCCAGTGCCTTAATCCCTTCTGAAAGGGATTAATTTCTTTCCTATCCTTCTTTAAGTTGCTGCCCAACATTCAAAGAATTAGTTTGTAAGTTTATTTGGGATAATTGTATAATATGCTGTTGTCAAATATCAAATATTATAATGACATTGTAGAATAATATCATGTAAGGGTATTATGGTGTCACAGGAGGTTAAGGAGGGCCTAGCCTAAGGACTGGTGTCCATAGGATATGACAAGCTCTAGGCCATGTCAATTCAATCTCAAACTAGCTGCCATTTTTTTATAACTTTCTATAAACTTTGTCAGGGATGTAAAAACACAAATCACTTACCTTAGTTCAAGAGTTCAAATACATTGACGTTTCCGCTTACTCCCACCACCTGCCACTTGCCCGGAGGTTTGACATTCTGATGGACTTTTCTCAGTCTCTGGATTCATTCTTGTTCATCAGTCTATGTCATTCATTGTATTCCTCAAATGAGTGAGATCATGTGATATTTGTCTTTCTCTGCCTGGCTAATTTCACTTAGCATAATGCTCTCCAAATCCATCCATGTTGTTACAAATGGTAGGAGCTCCTTCTTTTTTTCCGCGGCATAGTATTCCATTGTATAAATGTACCATAGTTTTTTAATCCACTCATCTGCTGATGGGCGCTTAGGCTGTTTCCAAATCTTAGCTATGGTAAATTGTGCTGCTATGAACATAGGGGTACATACATCCTTCCTAATTCGCGTTTCTAGTTTCTTGGGGTATATTCCTAGAAGTGGGATCACTAGGTCGAAATGGGAGCTCCATTTTTAGTTTTTTGAGGAAACTCCATACTGTTCTCCACAGTGGCTACACTAGTCTACAATCCCTCCAGCAGTGCATGAGGGTTCCTTTTTCTCTGCATCCTCGCCAGCACTTGTCGTTTGTTGATTTGTTGATGTAAGCCATTCTGACAGGTGTGAGATGGTACCGCACAGTCGTTTTGATTTGCATCTCTCGGATAATTAGTGACTTTGAGGAAGTTTTCATATGTCTCTGGGCCTTCCTTTTGTCTTCTTTCGTGACGATTCTATTTAGGTCTGTTGCCAATTTTTTTTATTGGATCATTTGTCCTCCTTTTATTGAGATGCGTGAGTTGCCTGTAGATGCTTGAGATTAAACCTTTATCACTGATAACATTTGAAAATATGTTCTCCCATACAGTGGGTTTTCTTGTTGTTTCATTGATGGTTTCTTTAGCTGTGCAAAAGCTTTTGATTTTGATGTAGTCCCATTTGTTTATTCTGTCTTTAGCTTCCATTGCCCTAGGAGCAGTATCATCAAAGAAGTTCTTTTGGCATATGTCTGAGATTTTTCTTCCTGTAGATTCCTCTAATATTTTTATGGTTTCCTGTCTTACGTTTAAGTCCTGTATCCATTTTGAGTTTATTTTTCTGTATGGTGTAAGTTGGTGCTCTAGTTTCATTTTTTTGCATGTATCTGTCCAATTTTCCCAACACCATTTATTAAAGAGACTGTCTTGACTCCATTTTATGTTCATGCCTCCTTTGTCAAATATTAATTGAGCATAGTGGTTTGGGTTGATATCTGGATTCTCTATTCTATTCCATTGATCTATATGACTGTTCTTGTGCCAGTACCAGGCTGTTTTGAGAACAGTAGCTTTGTAATACAGCTTGAAATCTGGTATGGAAATCCCACCGACTTTGTGCTTCTTTCTCAGGATTGCTGTGGCTATTCGGGGCCTTTTTTTGTTCCAGATGAATTTTTGGAGAGTTCTTTCTAGGTCTGTGAAGTATGCCATTGGTATTTTAATGGGGAGTGCATTAAATTTATAGATTGCTTTGGGTAGTATGGACATTTTAATTATGTTGATTCTCCCAATCCATGAACATGGTATGTTCTTCCACCTGTTTACATCTTCCTCTATCTTTTTTTTCAGTGTCCTCTAGTTTTCCACGAATAGGTCTTTTACCTCCTTAGTTAAGTTTATTCCTAGGTATCTTAATTTTTTTGGTGTGACGGTAAATGGGATAGCTGTTTTAGTCTCTCTTTCTGTAAGTTCACTATTAGTGTATAGAAATGCCATAGATTTCTTGGCGTTAATTTTGTAGCCTGCTACGTTGCTGAACTCATTTACTAAGTCTACTAACTTTTTTATGGAGTCTTTCGGGTTTTTTATGTACAATATCATGTCATCTGCAAATAAGGATAGCTTAACTTCTTCTTTTCCAATTTGGATGCCTTTTATTTCTTCTTCTTGTCTAATTGCAATGGCTAATACTTCCAGTACTATGTTGAACAGGAGTGGTGAAAGTGGGCAACCCTGTCTTGTTCCTGTTCTTAGGGGAAATGGTTGTAGTTTTTGCCCATTGAGTATGATGTTTGCTGTGGGTTTATCATATATGGCTTTTATTATGTTGAGGTATGATCCTTCTATTCCTACCTTGTTGAGAGTTTTTATCAAGAAAGGATGTTGAGCCGAGACCAGTTTGGCTCGGTGGATAGAGCGTCGGACTGCGGACTGAAGGGTCCCGGGTTCAATTCCAGCAAGGGCATGTGCCTTGGCTGCAGGCACATCCCCAGTAGGGGGCGTGCAGGAGGCAGCTGATCGATGTCTCTCTCATCGATGTTTCTGACTTTCTATCCCTCTCCCTTCTGCTCTGTAAAAAAATCAATAAAATGTTAAAAAAAAAAAAGAAAGGATGTTGGATTTTGTCAAATGCTTTTTCTGCATCAATTGATATGACTATGTGATTTTTATCTCTCAATTTGTTTATGTGATGTATCACATTTATTGATTTGCGCATATTGTACCATCCTTGCATTCCTGGGATAAATCCTACTTGGTCATGGTGTATGATCTTTCTGATGTACTGCTCTATCTGATTTGCTAGAATTTTATTGAGGATTTTGGCATCTATATTCATGAGGGATATTGGCCTGTAATTCTCTTTCATTGTGTCATCTTTATCTGGTTTTGGTATTAGGGTGATGCTGGCTTCATAGAAGGAGTTTGGAAGTGTTCCATCCTCTTGAATTTTCTGCAATAGTCTGAGGAGTATAGGTTTTAGTTCTTCCTTGAATGTTTGGTAAAACTCCCCTATGAAGCCGTCTGGCCCTGGGCTTTTGTTTGCTGGAAGCTTTTTGATGACTGCTTCAATTTCTTCCACAGTTATTGGTCTATTGAGTTGTTTAGATTCTTCTTGATTGAGTTTTGGGAGGTTATATTTTTCTAGAAATATATCCATTTCCTCCAGGTTGTCCAGTTTGTTGGAGTAGAGTTGTTCATAGTATTTTTTAACAATCCTTTGTATTTCAATGGGGTCTGTTGTTATTTCACCTCTTTCATTTCTGATTTTATTTATTAGGGTCCTCTCTCTTTGCTTCTTGGTGAGTCTGGCTAGAGGTTTATCAATCTTGTTTATCCTTTCAAAGAACCAGCTCTTGCTCTTGTTGATCTTCTGTATTGTTTCTTTGGTCTCTATGTCATTTATTTCTGCTCTGATCTTTACTATTTCCTTCCTTCTGCTTACACTGGGCTTTTCTTGTTGCTTTCTTTCTAACTCTTTGAGTTGTTGTGTTAGGTAATTTATTGCCGCTGTTTCTAGTTTTTTGCGGTAGGATTGTAGAGCTATGAACTTCCCTTTCAGAACTGCTTTCACTGTGTCCCATAGATTTTGGATTGTTGTGCTATCATTGTCATTTGTTTCCATGATGTTTTCTATCTCTTCCTTGATCTCTCTAGTAACCCAGTCATAGTTTAATGGCATGCTGTTTAGTCTCCATGTGTTTGATTTCTTTGGATTGTTTTTACTGTAGTTGATTTCCAGCTTTATGCCACTGTGATCTGAGAATATACTTGATATGATTTCTATCTTCTTGAATTTGGAGAGACTTTGCCTGTGACCCAACACATGGTCTATCTTTGAGAATGACCCATGGGCACTTGAAAAGAATGTATATTCTGTGGCTTTGGGGTGAAATGATCTGAAGATGTCAATTAATTCCATCTGGTCCAGTGAGTCATTGAGGATTGATGTTTCTTTACTGATTTTTTGTTTAGAGGATCTGTCCAATGGTGATAGTGGGGTATTAAAGTCTCCTACTATGATTGTATTGCTGTCTATCTCTCCCTTGATGGACATTGGAGTTTCACTTGGTGCTCCTGGAAACCTTTGGGGAAAGGTAATGTTGCGGCAAAAATCTGAAACTTATGACTTGCTAGATTCATTTTAATTTTAGGATTATAGTGAAGAGGAAGAGATTGAGAACTGTCTGTTATATGCCAGCTCAGAGGGGGAAGGGGCACAAACAGAGGGTATGAAGTTGTACACAGCAAGAAGAGAATCAGTGTCTTCAAAGACTCCACGATGTTCTCCCAATCTACTTACCAGACTTGTCCATAGCATCAAATTGACAAATATTTTAAAGCATTTATTTCATTCACAAAAGTAAACATAAATAAATAGAATAACATCAATGACATCTCTCATTAAATATACTGCATTATGGTTTTCACTAATTACCCTGAATCCTCTAAATGATAATGTTCCCAGAAATAGAAGAACATTATAATAATTTCTAGAATCACCCCATAAAAATGAAGGCACTTACTGATTTTTAGCCATTTTTCTATTGATCACTAGAAGAAATGAATGGCTGTTCTGATGCATGTAAGTGCACAATTGAAACACGATAAAAAATCCAGCAATACTAGTAATGTAAAGCTATTTCCTAATATATAGGAATAGGAAGTATACAGTACTGGTAAGCAGTTGAGGAGAATAAATGAGCTCTGTGATGCTTCACTCAGTCACACATAAAAGCTCAGAGCACATTATTTGAAATTGACTTTGGAGATCAATCAACACAAGAGAATGTAAAAACCTTCTATGGAGCTTTGCAGTCTTCTCTATATCTTTTAGAGATAATAATGACCATGTGTTCTCTTTATGACAATGAAAAAGACACCATTGGAACATATAATGTCGTTCTATTTTCATTTGCTAATTTTTTGGGAAATTTTATTTTAAAATATATTTTAATATAAAATATATGTATAAATATATTTTTATGAAAGTGTATTACTATTATGCTAGTGTAAGGCCAAAAGAGAGACATTGGCTATTTTGACAACCTTAAAACAACTCCATGAATGTCACCAACAGCATGGCTTTTTAGACCAAATCCAGCAACCAAAACTTTATTGTTTTCCTTAATAAAGTGTGAATAGCCATCGCTGCTTGAGCAGATGCATGGCAGAATTCAACTCTACTTCTTCTGGCACCTCCAAAGGGCTTGTCCCTCAAGGCTGTGCCGAATGAGTTTCGTATGCTGTTGATCATCCATTTCTGGTCCTGTCAGCGGCTCTGAGCTTCCTGGCAGGACAAAGACTGTGACCCTGGTCCACTCTGCCCGTTCCGCTGGCCTGAGCAAGAGAGAGGCAACACTTGCTCTTCTGCTAATTTTTGGTGACTATTATAAACACCCAAAAAGAACGGAGGAAAAGAATTAAAAGCCAGGAAGGTTTAGTGGAAAACATGACCTTATAGGTGTGCCAGCCATTAATTATTGCTGCTCCACTCAAAATGAGCCTTTTATTATGTTTCGTGCTATGGGACAGACCCTTCAAACACTTCTCGTTTGTGAAGAACACCTTATTAGACTTTGTTAATAAACAAAGGTTTCAGAAGGAACTTCAAGAGGAAGGGGCTTCTTTCTGCTTCTGATTCTGTTTCTGGTTCTTCTGTTGTGTTTCCCCAGAACTGGACACAGGTGCCCACATGGACAGAAGCAGCAGCAGACACAGCAGGCTCCCTGTGGAGGAGGTGCTTGGTGTGATGGGACAGGAAAAGGGGTTTGGGGGAACAGCAGATCCCTTTGCCAATGAGTGTGTTTACCGCCTAGCTGTTGTGAGTGGAGCCCGATAACATCCCATCGTTGCTGCCTTTGCTAGATCTGCCACCCTCTGTCCTCTGACTGACTGATGAAGAAGGAAATGACCCAATTTTAGTTAGGAATTTTTATGTTGCCCTCACACCATGTCTATGTGCTATAAAGGTTAATTATTAGCTAGCCTGTGCCCAGCAAGGTAAAAGAAGTATGTCCCTCTCTGTTTTACTTTTTATCCAATCCCACAGATGTGCCCGCTTTGCTTTCTCCTGCCCATCACTTTTTCTGTGCTGCCCTGTGATATGGATTTACCATTTGCCTCTGCTAGAGCACTCTGTTATGAAGGAAACAACCTGCCCCCTTCCCCAAATCGGGCCCACTTCTGAGTCCATTTAAATTGCTAACCTTACGGAAGCGCTTTGTATCTGAGAGAACTCCACCATGCCCCCAACAGTCACAGACCTGAAAACCACTCACTTTTGCTGTGCAACACCAAACTGGAGAGCTTCAAAGAAACACCTAACACCTGGGAGCTTTTCAATTCACAATCGAGATGTGATAAGTATTTCCAAGAGATGTGGAATGGAGTGCAGTCTCTCCCAAACCATTAGAGTTGCCTCTGGGGCAATTTCCCCACAGTCTGCCGAGACCAGTCAGAGCACCTGTGGCCCAGAGAGGGCTCCCAGCTCCTCACTCCAATTCCCAGAGCGGAAATCTGGAATGGAGTCTTTGGTCTTAGCCGGCTTCATGGCCTGTGTCAGATATAGGAACCCAATGAACCATGATTTATGAATGAAACCACTAAACGTTCTACATAAGTGACAAACTAATTATTCATTTGGAATAAATAATGGGGAAGATTCATTCTCTGCTGAATGGACAAGAAGTTTCAGGAACATCTGCCAGATTCTGTTCATTCTGCAGGAAAAGGTAGCGGAAAAGGTCACATCATAAGTCAGCCTCCACTGGAAGCAGCAACTGCCAAGCTTGTTCTCCTGCATTGGCACTCTTCAGGGAGGCATCACACCATCCATAACCTTCTTCTGTGTGGACTCCTGTCTTTCTCTTTTGGCTTCTCTCAGGGACTTTCAGTGTCTCCTGCAAGAACACATGTTTTTCCAGCCCAACATCTTGACAAAGGTGAGTCTTTTTGGCAGCAGGGCCATTAATGAGAGCAGTGCAGGCGTAAACCGAGGAAGCCAGGGCACAGGGGAGAGCAGTGACCCAGTTACAGACGGCTGCTAACGCCTCACTTCTCGGCACTTCAGTTTCCCCAGCAGAGTGACACAGACCCCACATCACTGACATTTAATTTAGATGTAGTTTGTCTGCACAGGCTGGGTCAACAAAAGCGCGGCCTCTTGCCTATAAAAGTTCAAGCCCCCTTGAGGTCATTCTGAACTGTACTTGCTCAGACCCAAGCAATGGGTAGAGGCAGCTTTTCAAGGTCATTCCGGTTTCTAAAGGTTTCCCCCTGCTGCGGGAGTTTTGCAAGATGAACTTAAGATCTATGTGAAGGGCTGCAATAACTTATGCAAAATCCCCCTCTTACTCCCCAGTGATTGTGCTGGAAAAAGAACCAAGAGCTAAAATTAAAGACCAAGACATAGGTTTTATAATATAAAGAAGGAAACCAAACTGCAATCTTAATGATGGCATTTTTAACTTTAATTCTTTGTTTAAAGTATCATATCTGTCTCCTTTTTCCCTCATTGACCTCTCCCTGGCCCTCCCAACTCCCAGCACATGTCATCACCCCCCTAGTGTCTGTGTTCATAGGTTGTACTTATATGCATGTATACAAGTCTTTTGGTTGATCTCTTACCACCTCCCTCCTTCCCTGCCTTCTCTCTGAGGTTAGACGGTCTGTTCATGTTTCTATGTCTCTGGATCTATTTTTGTTCATCAGTTTATGTTGTTCATTATATTCTACAAATGAGTGAGATCATGTGATATTTATCTTTCTCTGAGTGGCTTATTTTGCTTAGCATAATGCTCTCCAGGTCCCATGCTGTTGTGAATGGTAAGAGTTTTTATTATTTACAGTAGCATAGTATTCCATTGTGTAGATGTATGTCAGCTTTTTTAATCCATTCATCTGCTGATGGACATTTGGGCTGTTTCTAAATCTTAGCTATGGTGAATTGAGCTGCTATGAACATAGGGGTGCATATATACTTTCTGACTGGTATTATTGATTTCTTGGGATATGTGATGGCATTTTTTAAAAGTGAGATAAGCCCT
Organism: Antrozous pallidus; assembly: GCA_027563665.1. Taxonomy (NCBI): domain Eukaryota; kingdom Metazoa; phylum Chordata; class Mammalia; order Chiroptera; family Vespertilionidae; genus Antrozous; species Antrozous pallidus. The sequence continues at coordinate 67,954,075 of CM050511.1, forward strand.
GCCCAGTATAGCTCAGTTGGTTGGACCTCCTTCCTTGGAATGATAGATTGTCTATTTGAATCTCATTCAGGACACATGTTAACCATCAAAAAAAAAAAAAAAAGAAAGAAAGAAAAGAAAAAGAAACTCTCATGTCCATCTACAAGATCACAGACAGGGCTTTGGGAGAGCTGGACCATGAACCAGAAAACCCGGACTTAAACCCCAGATTCACTCATTCCACGTGTAAGCTCAAGGGTGTCACCTTGCCTCCACAAACCTCAGTTTCCAAACCTGTAAATGGGAGTCTCTTGCCCACCGCGTGGCTCAGTGGCTGAACATTGACTTATGAACCAGGGGGCCACGGTTCAGTTCCTGGGCGGGGCACATGCCCAGGTTGTGGGCTATGCCAGAAGCAGCCAGTCATTGATGTTTCTATCTTTCTCTCCCTCTCCCTTCCTCTCTGAAATCAAAAGAAATATGTATGTAAAAATAAAATAAAATGGGGATCTCCAGCCTGCCCTGTGTTAAGGCCACATGGGATTCTACACAGGAAAGCACTGTAAAAGAATAACTTCTTTATTATGCTGAAAGCACAATAGTTTAGTTGGCAACAGACAGTGTCATGGGCTGAATTGTGTCCCCCTAAATTCATACATTGAAGCCTTAACTCTCAGTACCTCAGAATGTGACTGTATTTGGAGATAGGGAACTTAAGTGGTAATTACATTTAAGTGGGGTCATTGGGACAGGCCCTAATCTAGTATGACGAGTGTTCTTATAAGAAGAGATTAGGACACAGGCACACAGAGGGAAGACCCACAAAGAAGATGGCCACCTACCAGCCAACAAGAGAGGCCACAAGAGAAACCAGCACCTCCAACTCCTTGGTCTCGAACTTCTACCCTCCAGAACTGTGAGAAAATAAATATCTGTTACTCAAGCCACCCTGTCTCTGATACTTTGTTATGACAGCCCTAGGAATCCAGGCATATACGGCTATTTTAACAGAAAAGAATACAATTAGTAAACAAAAGTACTCAAATCCAGAGGGAAAAACGTCACAAAAGAGTGACTTTTGAGTTTGGTCCTGAAAAATTAAGGGAATTGTTAACTTCCAATGAACTCATAGTCAATATTCAGAGATTCTTTGCATGTTTTTATTTTTTTATTTTTTAAAATATATTTTTTTATTGATTTTTTACAGAGAGGAAGGAAGAGGGATAGAAAGTCTGAAACATCAATGAGAGAGAAACATCCATCAGCTGCCTCATGCACACCCCCTACTGGTATATGCCCTTGACTGGAATCGAACCTGAGACCTTTCAGTTCGAAGGCTGATGCTCTATCCACTGAGCCAAACTGGTTTCATCTGTTTGCATGTTTTTAAAGAAAAGTATTCCAGCCAAAACCAGTTTGGCTCAGTGAATAAAGCGTCGGCCTGCAGACTGAAAGGGTTCAATTCTAGTCAGGGGCATGTACCTTGGTTGCGGGCACATCCCCAGTAGGGGGTGTGCAGGAGGCAACTGATTGATGTTTCTCTCTCATTGATGTTTCAGACTTTCTATCCCTCTTCCTTCCTCTCTGTAAAAAATCAATAAAATATATTTTTAAAAATAAAAAAATAAAGAAAAGTATTCCATATTTTGCCAAAAATGAGTAACTTTGATACACAAAACTTAAGTCTGTAATTCTGTATCAATGAAATAAACACAGTCCACAAACTAATTTAGGCCTTCTTCAAACAGGAAGGTGCGCAGATACAATCTAAACTCTGCATTGCTTTGATAGGGCTTTGTGGTCAGCTAATCTTAGGGTAACAGATGACAAATAGATTAGGTGCATTGAGTCGATTTGCAGTGAATCACAGTTGCTGTCACATCTTTGCCATAAGCCTGGGTCTGGGACTGCCTCGCTGGGATGGATATGCCTAGACAGCCACGCAGCAACCATCCTGACTATCCTCCAGGTGTCTTTGAAACTCATGGGAAAACCCAGGCCGTGCTTTGCTCCCCAGTGTTCTAGACATGAAGCAGATGACATCAACAAGATGCATGCACATCCCTAATGCTACTTTCTACTTATGTGCACTGGAAATTCTTACTCTCTCTTTATCCCGGGTTCCCCCTCTATAAAATAGGGATAATCTCTCCTAGGGTTGTTAGGAGAACTGAGTTAATGGCATACATTGCTTAGCCAGAGACATAGTATTAGTAAGTACTAGCTTTAGGATGAGCATTGTTGCTGTTACTTTAGGTGGGAGTAAGCTGGAGTCCATCTTCCTGCTCTGTAGCTGTCTTCCTCTGGCAGGCACTGTCCTGGGGTTTCCTGGCAGGCCCTGGTACCATTCGCTTCCTGAGTGTCCTACGGCTCTGCTCCTGGACGGCATGGAAGTATGCCTCTGCGACCACAGGTCCTCCTCCTTCAGTCTCTGACTCCCATTCTGCAGGATGTTCTTGAGAGTCATCCCAGAAGCCCTGCCTAGAGCCCTCTCCTCCTGGTGCTGCAGCAAGTTTGTGTTTAATTCTCTCTTTCAAAATCCATTTCTGTATAATGTACACAGAGTGGCAGCTGTCTTCTACAACTGAGACCTGAGTGCTCTGCCCAGAACAGCCCTTTCCTCGGTTACCTTCTGCCCAGTTTACTGGTGCGAAGATAACAGGAAACCTGGCTTAGGTAAAGGTTTCACAGAGCTGTATTAGCACTGCACAGCCCAGCCTGCAATCCAGGTCTCCTGCTCAGTCCTTTTCTACTAGATCAGACTTCAAGGAAGGGGGTTTGTCCAGATCAGTTATCTGATCCTGGTAATCATACCCCTTCTCCCCGCAGAGCACTGACAGGAGAGAAAGGGGAGGAAGAGAATGTTCTTCTTGTGTTGGACACACCTCTAGAGGCAAGAGAACAATCTTCTTCATCTGGTATCCCTAACATTGGTGCAATCTGTATAAGCTTATTAAATGTCTGGTAAAAGATCTGGACTAAGCTGCTGAACAGGTTATATTATAGAAGTCACAAATCTCCACTGGAAAGTAAAAGTTCCTAAGGAAATCAAGGGAAAACAATGTGCTTATTTCTATGTATATTCACGTTGATTTTGCAAATTGAATTTACTGGGCACTGTATTTGCAGTAGAAAGTAATAAAACTGTTTAGACTATGAGCCTTCTTTCATTTAAGAGTGCATTACTTTTTTCCCTAAAGAATTAAAAATTTAAGAGTCAGATTATCTGACTACTATTGAGGAAGTGGCCTTTATTTCTTTGCCAAACTTCTTTGGGTTTCAAAGAACTTGAAACGCAAGCAAAATAACCTAGGATGAATGAAAGGCTTTATTAGCAAAGGCTGGGTCACTTCACAGATTGCAAGGACAGGATGTGTACTCGTGTTCACAAGGAAATGAAAGCAGAGAGTTAGCAGAACTCAGCTGCTTTCCCTCTCCTGAGCTGCTCAGCCCTACTCACCTTTGCTTTGTTTGGGGCGGCTGTCTCTCTCCCTCTCTCCCCTTCCTCTCCCTCCTTCCAGATGGGCTCCCTGAGTAAAGGTGCAGGGTGGCCGCCGAGAGCCCAGACCTCTAAGTCTCCATTTCCCAAAAAGGAATGACCAAGTTTAGGTTGTATTACCCTCCTTAATCAATCAACTGTAACAGGAAACAGCGGCCATCATAGAGTACAAATTTACTGCGCAGAATCAGCCCTGTAGACCGGGGAGGAACATCTCTTGGGAGTCCTGAGGAGTAGGCAAACACACTATAGTGTGTGCACACTATCCCAGGGAACTTCAATGTGAAATTAACATACCTATTAAGCTACCTGCATATAGTAATATCATGACCTTCACATTTGTCCAGCTGGTATGGCTCAGTGGTTGAGCATCCACCTATGAACCAGGAGGATTGGATTCCAATCAGGGCACATACCTGTATTGCGGCTGGATCCCCAGTAGGAGGCATGTAGGAAGCAGCCGATCAGTGACTCTCTCATCATTAATATTTCTCTCTCCCCCTCTCCCTTCCTCTTGAAGTAAAATATTAAAAAAGAAAAACAAGCCGAGACCGGTTTGGCTCAATGGATACAGCATTGGACTGTGGACTGAGGGGTCCCAGGTTCGATTCCGGCAAGGGCATGTACCTTGGCTGCGGGCGCATCCCCGGTAGGGGGCGTGCAAGAGGCAGCTGATCGGATGTCTCTCATCGATGTTTCTGACTTTCTATCCCTCTCTCTTCTGCTCTGTAAAAAATCAATAAAATATATTAAAAAAATAAAAAGAAAAACAAATTGATATTATGCATAAGAAAATTTATTTTCTTATAGCAACAACAAAAAAATAACCCACGTTAGTACATAGGCTTTAGAATTTTCCTTATCCAAGCAATATGATATGGCTGGTCTGAAAATATTATCAAAGAAACTAGAAAGTTAACTAATGAGAGAAGTAAAAATAGAATTCTAGATGTTGCTGGGTGGCTAAATCATGTTCAGGATGCAAATTAGACATTGTGAAAGAGACATCCATTTACTCGGGCCTCCAGGGCACTGTTTAAGGAATTATTATTCTGGTAAATGAGGGCAAATGGGACAGACCCTGGTGAGTGAAAATTTTGAGGCTGCTTCCAAAAGGTCTAATTTGTACCCAGGGAGTAGAAAGAAGAATCTGGGTGGAATAAATAGCCAGATAAATAACGCAAAGGCAGAGAGCCCGGACCAAGGTAAACACCGTGTTTGAGAGACCAGGTACTGATGGAAAGATTTAAAGTGTGTTTTATAGGAAGGTGACATAGTGATTGATCGACACAGGGCTTTGACAAAACCTGTTCTCTTTATCACTTATCTAAAATAAGTTTCCTCCACTGTAGTAATATGTAAAATGTCCTTATCGATGGTTTTTATGCACAGAAAGAGTTTCATTTTAAAAATTAGTATTAAAATTATTTAAACATAAGCTTTTAAGAAGGGGCAGTTTAAAAACATAATTCTCTTCATGAATCTAGACAATTTTAACATTCACCTTAAAGAATTTTTAACATATTTTATTTCCCTTTCAAGTACTGCCTACACAAACCAACCCTTCCCATGTTCTGAGGTAAGTTAAAATCTAAAAGTAAACTTATAACACCTCAACTTAGAATCATAAGCTAAATCAATTGCTAAAATTTACATTTTACATTTAATTGGAAATTATAAAGCTAAAATATTACTCTGAGAGGTCAAATTCTCTTAAATACTTAAAAATCAAACATTACAGTTTCTCTGATGAATGGAGTGGATCCAGAGACATGGAAGCATGGAACAGTGTGAAATCTTGGAAGGAAGGTGAGGGACGGAGGGTGGGTGGGAAGTAATCAACCAAAAACCTTGTATGCATATATGCATAACCCATGGACACAGAAAGTGAGGTGATGAGTGCCTGGAGTGGGGACGTGGGGGGTAGGTATGGGCTGGAGGGGGTCAATTAGGGAATAGGAGGACATATTAATACTTTCAACAATAAAGATATATATATATATATATGTAGTTTTTTTTAACCCCAAAATACTCATGTAGTTTCTTAAACACCATTATACTTGATGCTTTTTGAGGTTGAGAGATACCCATCAAAGAAAACATCATACCATTCCTTACTTTTGGGGAATTACCTTCTCAGATGCTCAAGAGTTTGCAGAACAACCAGAAATTTCAGCCTGGTCATTAGGCATGAACTACAGACTTCCAGGAGAGCTCTTCTTACAACCTTGGCTTAAGTTGAGTTTCCTTTTATAATTATTACTAGAGGCTCACTGCACAGATTTGTGCACTGGTGGGGTCCCTCAGCCTGGCCTCACCCTCTCATAATCTGGGACCCCTTGGGGGATATCGAGCTATCATTTTCAGCCCAATCTCCGCAGGCCAGGCCAAGGGACCCACTGGTGCAGGAATCCATGCACTGGGCCTCTAGTATGCATATAAGATCTTTGGTTACTCTCTTCCCACTCTCCCCACTTCCCTCTGAGATTCATCAGTCTATTCCATGTCTCCATGCCTATGCATTGAGCATTTGCCCCAGTGGTCAATGAGCAACATAGCTACCAGTTGAACAGCCAAACAGTCTGATGGTTGGAGGGTCACTTAGGCTTTTATATATATATATAGATAGTTTTTTATGTCATAATTTAAGGAGGGGGTAGTCACCAACAGGGCTACTTATCCATCAAGCAAAGTGGCACAGTATCTAGGATCTATGATATACTGTTAGGTGCCCACAAATATATTTTAATTTTAATTACTTTTAAAATCAGAGAGAAAATATTTATATATAAGGGAAAATATATATAAAAAAGGCTAAGTGATCATCCAACCATCCAACCATCTGACCGGCCTATACCTATGATGCACACTCACCACCAGAAGGCAGACACTCAATGCAGGAGCTGCCGAGCTGTGGTGACTTGTCAGCAGTAGTTCTTGGATGACGTACCCCAAAACCAGAGAGGATGGAGCCCACAATTCTTCGTGGGGCCTCGTGATTCCACCTTCGGCCATTGGTTATCTTGTTGCTAGGGCACTGTCGCCCTGAATCTGGTTTTCTGCACACTTGCATTTGCGTTCCACACCCTGTACAATGGCAAGTTTGCAAAGTGCCCTCTCACACTTCAGGACCTCTCAGGGGATGTCGGAGAGCGAGTTTTGTCCTGATCCCTGCAGGTCAAGTTGAGGGACCCCACCTGCCAGAGGGACCCGCTTACTCCACTTGAGTCTCAGCACCACCCAGGTTCGGGTGGCCAGGGAGGAACCACGGTAGGCTGGTTCCAGGGTATGTCCCCAAACTGTGCATAAGCTTTCTTTCTTTTTTTCCTCCCCCCTCCTGCCCCTGCTCACTCCGCAGACACTGTTTGAGCCACAATGCCACCCCAAGAATTCTAATTAATTTCCTTTCAATGAGCATGAACTCATACACCTGGCAATTAGTATTAATATAACAATAAGTTAAGGTGGGGAAGGATCTCAGGGAATTACTAGGGCCAGGTAAATAGTATTAGCCAGATTGATGGCAACTCAGATATGGTGCCCAGCTGCAGGCTCTATTGGGGAAGGGCTCAGTAAAGGAACAATGGCTTCTGACAGCACTTCTGTCTGGGAGAAAGCTGCCTCTCCAGTTCCTGCACTGGAGCCAGACAATTCAGTTTCTCCCCATATGACTCTGGTGCCTTTTGAGCTGCTGCTACAGCACTAAGCTGAGAGGGAGTGATTCTGAGTAATTTCCTGTGTGGGCCCTTTAAGAGGAACACCTGGGACTCCAGAAGTCTCACTGAGCCACAGTCTCTACTGGCTTATACAGGCACTTCTTTTCCTGGGAACTGAAACCCTGGGCTAGAAGGCCTGGTTTGGGGCTGGGACTCCTCGCTCCTGACGGGGACCTCCACAGACACAATATCCATTTTTATCTGAGACAGGTGGGTGAGAGATGAGCCCATTCTGCGTTTCCGCCCCTTTTACCAGTCTCAGTCTCAATGTGGCTTTTTTATATCCTTAGTTATAGGACTTCTGTTTAGCTAGATTTCAGGCGGTTCTGAATGATGGTTGTTCTGTAGTTTGGTTGTAATTGTGACGTGGTTAAGGGAGAATTAGAGTACTGCACTCACCTATGCTGCCATCCTGACTGGAACCCTCTCATACCTCGTATTTCTTGAAAAAGCTTAAAACTACTGGACACCTGTCCAAAAGTGAAGAACATGGTAGAGTCTAGCCTACATCTAATATTAGGATAGGACACCTCCTCTCTATCCCTCAACCCCCCAACAACTTCCTTTTGTCCAACGCAATTTCTGCCACTTTCCCTTTTCCATTCCATGTTTGTATTGTTTACAGTGCTTACAGACCCTAGAGGTAACAGTAAAAATGTTCCACTTAATTCACTTTAGTGTGCCTTTTTAGCATAAACTATATAATTTTAGGGTCTTCTAGGGCCTTCATCATCCCAGAGACAGATGATTAAAACTGGGCAGTCAGCTCTCCTCTGAAGATCTTTGAATAATTCTTTAGCTTACACCAGTGATTTTCAACCTTTTTCACCTCATGGTACACATAAATGAATCACTAAAATTCTGCGACACACACACAAAAATACACTTTTTGCTGATCTGACCAAAAATGGGTATAATTTTGATTCATTCACAGCAGATGGCCATTGTTGTGTTGGCTGTTATCATTTTTTAAAATATCATTTAAGAGAAAAGAGGTCAGAACTCCTGACCAAATAATCAGGTATGACATGTTTTAAAAATTCTTATAGCACACTGGTTGAAAATCACTGGCTTACACCATAATGGCTATTATGTGTGACTCCTGGGACTTATGAATCTTATTCTAGGGACATTTCCTGCTTTCTCTGATAATCTCTGGCTCACTTACTTTCTCTAAGTACCCACTTTCCTACAGACATAGAGAAATATTACATATTTATGGGGTAAATAAAGATATAAGTTTAAGAGAAAAAAACAACAAACTCTGTCTACATCTATAGAGAATTGCACATCCTTGTACAAAGAGACATCTATACAAGGTAAGAAATAGAACTCCTATAGTTTGCCTTTTTAAAGTATAAGTCTGGTCATATCACATTCCCACCCCTGCTTAAGCTCTTTCAATGGTTTCCCATTGCTGCAAAGCTATGTCCAGACCCTGCAGTGTCATTCTCTATATCCCTAGCTGCCCCTGAGTCTCTCGGATCCAGCTGCCTGGGCCTTCTCTCAGTCCTCTGACTTCCTGAGCTCCCTCATCTTTGCACATGCCATCTCCTTAGCTACTAATGATTCCCTTCCCTCTTGCCCCTCCCAGATTGTTTACTCATTTTTCAGATCTTGACTTAAGCATAACCTTCACAGGAGCACCCTTGCCCCACATTCACCTCTCCAACGTACATGTGTAAAGCACCATGATCATCTTTGGAGCACCCAGAACACTTGGAATTTTACTTTTGTGTAGTTAAAAAATATGTATCATCTGCCTCCCCAATAAAATAAGAAGCTCCAGAGTGCAGGGACCATTCCTGCTCGATACTTACTGCTGCCTAGTTGAGTGCTTGGCATGTAGTAAGCATCCAATAAATATCTGAGTGACTGGATGAACAGACAAATATGGGGAAGCACCTTGGAGAACAACATGCACTCAACACATGGGAACTTTCTCCTTTCCAGCCCCCGGCACATATTTACATTTCATGCCCCTTAAAAATGGGTGCCTAACTATCAAGTATCCCTGAAATGACAATTTCTATGTGCCCATTTATTCCTCTTATGTGTTGTAGTAGATCAAGGCAACTTAGATCCAGGAGACAGGAACTCATTTGATCTCAGTCATCACGTGTGCAAGTAAGTCACTTCTCTTCACTTCCTCATTTATGTTTTCCCAGTTTCCATATTAGTAATTATTGTGGACCACACTGGCCCACATCTCAGGATGTCACAAGCATTCATTATTAGAAAACTCACTAGGACCCACGTTTCAAATCCCCCAATTCTAAAGAAACTGGTGTGACCTCGGCCCATCACTGGGCCAAGGAGCATGCGGTGATGTAGGATTAATGTCACGACAAAGGCAGAAAGAGTCCATGTCTGTTGGCAGCTTGGGGTTTATTTATGATTTTTTTTCTTGTGTATAATTGTAGGACATGAACCTGATTCCACTTGCAAAATAGTAATTGATACATACAACCAAAATCTTGAAACTGTAACTTTCCTCAATTAACTATACATTTAACTTCTAAGTTGCTTAAGAACGGACAGTGTATGCAAATCAGATACGAACTTCAAAACAATTTTTTAATGTATTATATTGATTTTTACAGAGAGGAAGAAAGAGAGACAGAGAGTCAGAAATATCATTGGGAGAGAAACATTGATCAGCTGCCTCCTGCACACCTTCTACTGGGGATGTGCCCGCAATCAAGGTATATGCCCTTAACTGGAATCGAACCTGGGACCTTTCAATCCACAGGCCAACGCTCTATCCACTGAGCCAAACCAGTTAGGGCACAATTTATTTTTATTTATTGCTTTGTTGGTGGTGCCATCTCAGTAGAACATTCTAAGGATTTTGGTGTAATGTGCTTACTCAACAGAGTAGATGACTACTAAATGCCAAGCACAGCGCCATGAGCTTTTGTGAGTGCAGTAGATCAGGAACACCTCATCGCTGCTTTCACAGACTTTATATCTTAGCAGGTGAGGCCAATATAGAGCAACACTCACGATACTAACAAACGTGGTGAGTTCTAGCAAGTTCAGGAGTCTATGGAAATGTGTCATAGGGAATGCCAACTGCCTGGAGGTCCAGGCAAAATTTCTTGGAGGAAGTTACATTTCTGCTGAAACAGGCTGCCATCTGCTTGAGATTGTGCAACTGCCTTTCACATCCCAATTCGGGCATTTGGGCATGTTATGTCCCAGAGCTTGGGTCCTCGTGTGTAAAATGAGGATAATATGTGCCTGACAGAGCTGTGGGACATGAGAGAGAAACAGGTAAAGCACTTCTTATCAAACATGTAGTAAGCCCTAAGCACAGGGTGCTTGTTATAATTATACACCAATGAAGGAAAAAGGAAGGAAAGTTTGGCCACAGCTGGAGATAAAGAGGAGAAGTTTGGAAAAGGCTCACATTCAAAGGACAGTCCCTCCTCCACACTTGTATGGGGACTTCACCTCCTGAGTTTCAGATATTGGAGCAGCTGATGCTTTAAGGCTGGGCTAACCAGATTCTCGAAACTGATCAGGACTTTTTGGAAGCGCTCTTTCTAGCTGTAGGTTAGCCAATGCCCAGGGCAGATTTTTCAGGCAAAAATAAGATGCCTCAGAAACAGCTCTCTGGCCAGAGAGCACACGGGTTATCAGATTTTGGCAAGCTCAAGTGGCAGAGTTTTATAACCAGGTGAAAGGACAAGCGATGGATGCTCCACTGGAGGTTTCGGTTAAGGGTCAGACCCAGCGCCACCTGGATGGGGTAGGAAGAGCGCAACACTGGTGCTTCCCACAGCGTGCACAGGGGAGCCACTGGGTGCCCGGCGCTCCTCCCAGGGCGCGCCTTCCCCGGGCTTCCTGGGCGTCGGGTCGTGGCCTGGCCCGTACCCTTCAAAAGGGGTGTGGGTGGTTTCGTAAGTGGACCTGACCACCCCCGAGGGGAAGCCTGCGAGGCAGTGGGAGTGCGCTGGGGAGGCGGGGCAGGGCGAAGCGAGGCCGCGGGAGGGGTGCGGGGGCAGGAGGGGGAGGGATGCAGGGCGCGGGGGCGGGGGGGGGGAGGGCTGGGGCGGGGTGAGCCGGAGGAAAGGAGGAAAAGGCGCAGTGGGGAGGCGGGAGGAAGTGCGCCGAGGCTGGCTGCGGGGACCGACAGGTGAGCCCGAGATGCTGCTGCTGCTGCTGCTGCTGGGGCCGCTGGGCGCCCGCGCCCCCGGCGCCCTGGCGGGACCCGCGCCCACCGAGGACGCCGTGGAGCTGGACTTCTCCACGGAGCAGCCGGTGCACCAGGTGAGCCCCGCGTTCCTGTCCTTCACCATCGACGCCAACCTGGCCACGGACCCGCGGTTCCTCACCTTCCTCGGGTAAGCGCCGCCTGCCAGTCCCTGTGCCCTGTGCCCTATCCCTCTGTGCCCTGTGCCCCCTTCCTCTCCTGGCTCCTGGCATCCGCGCCCGCCCCGCCAGCCACTCTCCTCCCCTGCCCGCTTTTGTCTCTTCTGACACGGAAATTCCCTCTGTCTCTCTCTGTCTCTCTCTGTCTCTCTGTCTCTCTCTCTCTCTGTCTCTCTCTCTCTCTCTCTCTCTCTCTCTCTCTCTCTCTCTCACACACACACACACACACACACACACTCTCTCTCTCTCTCTCTCTCTCACACACACACACACACACACACACACACACCCTCCAAACCACTCATTCCTCCTACTTTATTCATTCAGCAGATGTTGACTGAGCGCCAATTTAGGGCCAGGTATTAAGAGGAAATTTAGGCATGCAACAGGGAGTAGGGGAGGCTGGGGGAAGGTCAATGAGGGGAAAAAAGAGATATGTACTACTACATGCAACACTTGAAACAATAAAAAAGAAAGTTATAATACACAAATGAGGAAATTTAGGAAAGAAACTTCCCAACTGTGCAGCAATGCGCTGGGAAGAAGGGCGGGGCAGGTGCACTGAGCTGCGGGCCTGGATTTGGGCGCCCGTAGGGCACCCGCCGCCGGGAGGCCGGAGGGCTTCAGGCTCCTGAGAGGTTAAAAAAAAAAAAGTCAGATGGAAAATACCTCAAGGCTTAGTTCTCTATATGTAGACTTTAAAATTATATCTCTAAAGCATGTATATTGTAAATACACATTTAAAGAGAAGTGTTAGGTCCACAGCTAAATTAAGCACAGGGTACAGAGATTTCCCATATTACACTTTTTAGAAGTTAAATATTAAATAAATGAGAGCAGGGAGACATGGCAGTGCCTTACAGAGCCTTCATAAGAAGACATCTCTCCAAGTTGAGGTTCCAAATGTGGCACCACTTTACCAGCTGTAACTTTTTTCTCAGAGGAGAAGGACCCAATCTGATGAAGCTTCCCTGGCCCCTGCCCCGCGAGTGCAGGCTGATCCCACAATGGAGAGCTGCAGGGACAGGCACAGGCCTTCTGGGCCAGGTCATCGAGGCCACGCATCTAGGTCACCAGAGCCTCCAGAGGCAGCCACGCCTCAACCAACCCAGACAGCTGGGTATCTTTGGCCTTTGGCTAAACACCTACATGCTGAACTTCCTGTGCTCACACTGTCAGCTGCCATTACTAAGTTCAGTCATTTATTCTGCAAATGAAGGCAGGTAGCCTACTGGTTTAGAGATTGGCATCAGACCCGCCCTGGCTTGATCCCTAGCTCTGCTGAAGCAGGGTGGCTTAGTTCTTAACAGGTTGCTTGGCAGCTCTGAGCCTCAGTTTCTTCACCTGTCGAATGGAACTTCTACACAACTTTCTTAAAGAACAGTAAAGAGGATTTGGTGAGATGACAAATAAGTGCTTAGCCCAGTGTTTGACACAGAGTGTTCACCATGTAAGCTAACTGCTTCTTCCTGGAAAATGGCAAGTATTTGATAACCATTCACCAGTTCTCATTGTATCTTTTAATGATAGTTAAAACCTCCATCTCTCCCCCTGGAGCAGGAGAGCAAGAATTTCCTGGTGGGGGGAGTCCCCACTTTTTCCCCTCCCCCATAGGGACAGGAAGGTAATACAGGGAGCAATTGGTTGAGCGACAGAAAGATCACTCTGGAGAAACTCTAAAGAATATCTGAGGACTCCAGGCCTAGCTTGGTGGGGTGGCATGGGATGAGAGGAGAAGAGATGTTCTTGACTGAAAGCAGAGGGATTAAGTAAATGACCACTTACTGAAATGTGAGAACTCAGGTTGTATTCTGCTGTTGCAGCCAGGATCTGCCCCCCTCCCCAAGAAGGGGCATTTGGGGATATCTTCCTGGAACACTGAGCTTAATATCTGTCCACAGGAACGGAGGGTGAGAGGGGCATTGTTTTATTACAGTTCCTCAAAAATGAGGATGTTTGGGTGAAGGTAGCAAGAGCCCAGCAGATGAAAGCTACAGTAATGAGGAGAAGATAATTAACTTAGCTGGTGCTAATTAAGCCCTTGTCATCTGCCAGGCCCTGTCCTAAGCACCTCCTAGTTATTAACTCATTTAGTCTTTGCTACAAAACTCTAAGGTCAGTACTAGTATTATTATCCCCATTATAAAAAGGAAGAAATTGAAGCTTAGGAAGATTCAGTAACCTGCCCACAGTCAGCCAGCTTTTACTGGAAGGAGCAGAATTTGAACCCAAATGCTAATTGCAGAGACAAGAGTACCCAAAAAGAAAGTAAAGCAGTTTATACTTTGTAAGTCTATAAGATAGGATATACTTAAAAAAAAACACACACACACACTAAAAAAAGGTTGTCGAGAAACAAATCGAGAAGATTGATATAGTGAAAGAAACACTGGCCTGAGCGTGGGAGGAGCAGGGTCTAAACCTCCAAAGAGGCCTATGCAAATGCAATCAGATGGCCTGGTTCTGCTTCCCATGATGGCAAACAGAGTTTTTTGGGAGGTTGTTGTTCACATTTGCAATTAGAGAACACAGAGTACACAGAATGTAAATGCCAGTGATAGAACTATCTAGAATTAGAAAGAGCCATCTTTTCAATTTGCCCTTTTCCTAGAAGTATCTAATCAACAGCCCAATCACAAAATTCCTAAGCCTGTCCTGGCTGGTTTTTCTCAGCAGTTAGCGGGTCAACCCAAAGACAAAAGGGTCACAGATTCACTTCTGGTCAAGGGCACATACCTGGGTCAGCCAGGGTGTGGGGTACGTGTGGGGTGTGGGGTGCATGTGGGAGGCAACTGAACTATGTGTCTCTCTCACATTGATGTTTCTCCCCCTGTCCCTCCCACTCCCCTGTCCTCTCTCCCCTTCCCTTCACTCACTCCAAAAAAAAAAAAATCAATGGAAAAGATATCCTCACCCTTAAAGATGAGGGACTGAGACCAGCACTGCTTAGTAGAAATAGAATATCAGCCTCATATACAAGCTACAGATGTAATTTTAAATTTTCTAGCAGCCATGCAAAAAAAAAAAAAAAAGTAAAATCAAGCAGGGGAAATTAATTTTTTTAAATATATATTTTATTGATTTTTCACAGAGAGGAAGGGAGAGGGATAGAAAGTCAGAAACATCGATGAGAGAGGAACATCGATCAGCCGCCTCTTGCACGCCCCCTACTGGGGATGTGCCCGCAGCCAAGGTACATGCCCTTGCTGGAATCGAACCCGGGACCCTTCAGTCCACAGTCCAATGCTCTATCCACTGAGCCAAACCGGTCTCGGCCAGGGGAAATTAATTTTAATGATATATTTTATGTAACAAAATATTATTTCAACATGTAGTCAATATAAAATATTAATGAGATATTTCACATTCTTTTTCTAACCAAGTCCTCAAAATCTGGTGTATAGTTTGTATTCATACCACATCTCAAATTCAGGCTAGCTACATTTCAAATGCTCACGACCACATGTGACTAGTGGTTATCGTGTTAGACAATGCATTCCCCATGTCAATCAGCCAATTTCACTACACAGCGAAAAAAGCAGAGCGCTGAGTCAAGGATAGAGCTCCTAGTACCGGAGTGTAGTGTCCTGGTGCTAAACAGCCACAGCAGCAATAATGCCATTGTGCTTGCTTTTCATGGGATTTGCTTACTTTTCTTCAGCGACGTTCATCCCTTTTTGCCAATTTGATAAATATTTATTAACTAGAGGCCCGGTGCATGAAATTCATGCATGGGGGACAGGAGGTGTCCCTCTATCCAGCCTGCACCCTCTCCAATCTGGGACCCCTTGAGGGATGTCTGACTGCCCATTTAGGCCTGATCCCAGGATCACGCCTAAACGGGCAGTCGGACATCCCTCTCACAATCCAGGACTGCTGGCTCACAACTGCTTGCCTGCCTGCCTTCTTGATTGCCCATAACCACATTTGCCTACCAGTCTGATCACCCCCTAACCATTCCCCTGCCAGCCTGATTGATGCTTAACTGCTCTCCTGCCAGCCTCTTTGACCCTAACTGCCCTCCCCTGCAGTCCTGGTCACCCCCAACTGCTCTCCCCTGCAAACCTGAGTCCCCCCCAAATGCCCTTCCCTGCAGGCCTGGTTGCCCCAACTTCCCTCCTCTGCTGGCCTGGTCACCCCTAACTGCCCTCCCCTGCAGGCTTGATTGCCCTCAACTGCCTTCTCTTGCAGGCCTGGTCCCTCCCAACTGCCCTCCCCTGTGGCCATCTTGTAGTGGCCATTTTTGACCATGTGGGGGCAGGATCTTTGACCACATGGGGGCAGCCATCTTGTGTGCTGGGAGTGATGGTCAATCTGCATATTACTCTTTTATTAGATAGAGGCCTGATACATGGGTGGGGGCCAGCTGGTTTGCCCTGAGGGGTGTCCTGGGTCATGGTGGGGGTTCCCTTGGGGCATGGGGCCACCTGGGATAGTGGCCTGTGGTGGTTTGCAGGCTGACCAGGCCCTCCAGCGATCCAAGTGGAGGTCCTGGGATCTGGGATTAATTTATGTTCTACAATTGAAACTTTGTAGTCTGGAATGGAGCCAAACCTTCTGCTCACTCCATGGCCACAGCCATTTCTCTTGGGATATTTACCTTCTATAATTGAAGCTGTGTACCCTTAAGCAGAGGCCAAGGTAGGCCAGGGCAGGCGAAAGCTTGGCTTCCTCCATCACCAATGGTAACCCTAGCCGCCGCCTCTTTCCAGCTCTGTGGCTGCTGCCATTTCTGTTGGGATATATGTATCTTATATAATTAAAACTTTGTAGCATTGAGTGGAGGCCTGAGCTCACCAAGGTGTGGGAAAAGCTTGGCTTTCTCCATCATCAGGGAAACCCATGGCTCCTGTTCTCTGTGGCGACAGCCATATTGGTTGGGGTTAATTTGCATATCACTCCTGATTGACTGGAGGGTGTGGCTGGAGGGTGTGACTGGTGGGTATAGCAGAGGTATGATCAATTTGCACATTACTCTTTTATTAGATAGGATAATAATTTTTGGGTATCAGATTACTGTATCTCCACAAAGTTGCTTTTCATATCTGGAAAGTGCAAGGTTTGATGACTGATGTTGGAAAGAGCCATAGGCCCCCTATGTGCCTGTTGCTGACAGAAGTAACCAAAGAGAAACAGAGAACTGAGAACAATCAAAGCCATGCATAGATTCACATTTTCTAACCTCTGAGAAGTGCTCCCTGAGTGCTCATTCTTCTCTTCTTTTCCAAATCTTCTATTGTGGTCCCCAGAGCCCTTTGCATGGCAGCCCTGTTCTGTGCTCCTCACAGAATGGCAGAACTCTGTAGTAGAGAAGTAGATGCAACACCTCCTCTAGAGTAGAAGCTGGTGGTCTCCACACTGCACTCTTCTCCCATCCCCCAGTGCAGCTTCCAGACAACTACCCACCAGTCTGCACTCCAGACTGCTGTGGTTCAAGTCCCAGTGGCTTGGTACCTTTGCCAGGGTTCCCTATCTGTAAAATATGGGTAATAATGATACCACCTGACTGGGTTGTTTTAGGATTAAGTGAAATAATCTATGCCAAATGCCCCAAGCACTCAGTTTAGAGTGACGGGACGCATGCTCGAGATAGATGACTAACATGGCTCCAGGGTGAGGCTCCCCGTCTCCGCGTCTGGGTCTCTTCCTCTGCTCTTCGTCACCACGCACTGCTCCCCTCTCAATGCACATTTTACCGATTGAAGACGGACACTGGTCTCATACTTTCCTCTCCTTTCCCATGCCCCACCGTCTTCCTAGACGACTTCAAGTCCACGTAAATAAACTACCTCTCTATTTCTTCACTCCCACATTTTAAAATAATCGTCATTCAGTGTTGCACTGCAATCAGCTGGCAGCAGCTTATAAAATGTGTGCATCTCTTTCCACCTCCAACAGTGATACCAACACTGATAGCCTGAAATCAGCCGTGGTGGGAATATTTACATCATGGAGATTGGCAAATGCTAAACAATAGGGCACTTTGGCCCTGAATGGGTAGCTCTGTTTGTTGGAGTATTGTCTCCTGAACTGAAAGGTTGTGGGTTTGATTCCCGGTCAGGGCACATATGCACGTTGCAAGTTCTTTCCCGTCTGGGCATGTGCAGGAGACAACAGATTGATGTTTCTCTCTCATATCACATTCTCTCTCTCTCTCTCTCTCATCAATAAAAAACATATATTTAACATCTGTTCTCTCTCTCTCTCTCTCTCTCTCTCTCTCTCTCTCTCATCAATAAAAAACATATATTTGGGTGAGAATTTTAAAAAAAAAGCACTTTTTTCCCTAGGGAGTCAACTTACCAGCACACAATGCTTCTCTCCGCTTCAGCCACCTAATGCCACGGCCATGCTTTGACTCTTCATCTTCAACCCTAAAACCTCCCATTCCTAGACTAAACTCCTGACTCTCTTAACCCCCCCTGCACTCTGTGGGTCCCACCACAACCATGTTTTTAAAGTAACTCCACTGAGTAGCCTCCTCCTCACTCTGATGTTGACTATGATTTTGACTACTTGACTTACCACATAAACACTCGTGTGATAATGTCCACAAATCCCGGCCCCATTATTCCTGCCAAACCCCAACCCAGCTTAGCCTAATTGTATGTTTCTTCTTTGGAATCTATAGGGTGGCTATGAAATTCTGAAATGGAAGATTTTATCTAGTTGTAAGTTATAATTTATATTAATAAGCCACCTTTACGGATTTACCTCTGCTTCCCGTCTCAGTGGCCACCCTGTATAGCTGAGTTATGGAGCTTTTGGGGGTGGAATGGATTCACTAGTCACATGGATTGATGTTGCACTATAAATTCTTGGCTTTCGGACTTAGCTCTTAGTGCTGCTCTTAATTCTTCATTTCCCTGATTCTCTCATTGTCCACTTCCTTCAAAACTCTGAGCCTGTCTTCATCTCATCACTCTTAGCCTATGACCACATTTTTGTTTCCCAAAGAAAATAAGTCACTAGACAGGAACTTCCTTTTCTTCCTGCCATCAAACCTACAGATATACCATGGCTATGTCCTTTCTTCCTTTCTCTTTTCTTTGGCCTTTTCTCTTCTCTTCTCTTCTTTCTTCCTTTCTTCCTTCCTTCCTCCTTCCCTCCTTCCCTCCTTCCTTCCTTCCTTCCTTCCTTCCTTCCTTCCTTTCGAGAGAAACATTGATCAACTGCCTCCTGCATGCCCCCTGCTGGTGATCAAGCCAAAACCCTGGCATGTGCCCTGACCAGGAATGGAACTGGTGACCTTTTGGTGCATGGGACGGTTCCCAACCAATTGAACCAATTCAGTTGGTTGGGCAAGGCCAATTCTAGCTCTGTTTTGGATCCTGTCCCCTCTTGCCTCCCCAAGGACTTTGCTCTATCAGTCATCTCTTCTCTTCCCTGGCTCTTTAACATCTGTTTGTATTGAATCCTCCTTCTCAGCCTAGGAACATCCTCAAGTCTTTCCCATCTCAAACTCCTCCCTGCACTAGTGCCTCTGCAGTAACTGTCCTCTTTCCCCCTTTGCAGCCTTCCTTCGTGCATTCCTTCCTGTTCCACCTTCAGAAATGTCCTCATCACTGTGTCATGAAATAAATCTCTCCACCATAATCCATCACCTTCTTTTCTTGCAAAATCCAGTGAACAACTTTCAAGTTGGTCTCTGCCATGGATTGAATTTTTGGGTGTTTTCCTGCAAATTTATGTGTTGAAATCCTAACCCTTAGTTCCTCAGTATGTGACCTTATTTGGAAATAGTGCCATTGCAGAAATAAAATCAGTTAAGAACTGGGCATACTGGAATGGAGCAGGCTGTATTTCAGTATGATGGATATCCTTATAAAAAGGGAAAATTTGGAGACAGATATGCATAAAAGAAAGAACACTATGTGAAGATTAGAGTTATGTTGCTATGAAAAACTACCGGAAGCTAGGAGAGGGCTGAAATAGATCCTTCCCAAGTTTTTCAGAGGGATGGTGGCCTTGCCAACACCTTGATTTCAGATGTCTAACCTCTAGAATTATAAGACAATACATGTCTCTTGTTCATATCACCCAGTGTGTGGTTCTTCGTTACTGCAGCCTAGCTAATTAATGTAGTCTTTTGAAACAAGGTTGACAATTAAAACACTATCTCATCCCTTTGGGCCTGTGTCACTTCCATTTCTGGGGATTCCCCCACCTATATAACAGTTCTCTATGTCTTCCTCTAGCTTGTCTTAAATGTTGATGTTCTTCAGACTCCTGGCCGAGGTGTTTTTTCACTTCACGTCCTCTCCTAAGTGGTCTTACCTGCCTCCGTGGGTTGAATGACTGTGTATGCAGCGGTGTGCTAGGAAATGGTGAACAATGGGACTTGGGAGGAGGGGAGACTAATGTAAGTCTTCTTCCAATTTCTGTTATAAGTAGTCCCATGATGGCTAATCTCAAACTGCCAGCAGCTTAACAACTGGTTCTCAAAACTTAATAGTTGGCTCTCACCAGCTGGTCCGAGCTACTACACGCCGGCTCCAGCACACCTTTGCTTTGTGTCAGACATAAGCAGCTTCTTTTCAGACATAAGGTAATATAAAAATACCTGCAGACTTTTCTTTCCCCTAGAAACTGCTCCGGAAATGAATATCTACAGCTGCTTTAGGTGTTCTTTTGTTATTTCCATGTCACTGTGGCTGTGGTGGATTTCCCCCCCTTTTCTTTTTCTTATGTATGATGGAAATATCTTTTTATGACATGTTTAGCATCTGTTTTCAATCTTTTTGTTGTTGTTGTTGTTAGAGGGCATCAATATTGTATTCTTAAAACAAGAAAATGTTCCATTGCAAAGGAGACAAACAAAAAGGTCCTGGACACAGATACTTTGAAACATCTGACTTCCTTTACTTGGCAGGAGCCAGAGCATTGGGTTTTTATTTTGTCCGGAAAACAGTCTTTGGCCCCACTTGCCCTTTCAGCAGGCTGGACTCAATAGTTTGTTCATTCACTTAACCGGGACTTACTAAACACCACTGTGTGCCAGGCACTGATCTGGGCACTTCTCTGGGCACAGTGAAGATTGCAAGGAGCCATACAGGTACGGTCTGTGCTTTCACAGGAGTGGGGCCTGGGACAGATAGGAAACCAAGGAAGTAACTCAGGATGAAGGTAGTAAAGGCAGGGTAATATGACCGAGAGGACCCAAGATGGTAGCCTTACTACCCCTGGGAACTAGGCTCTGGTACTCATACTCCTGACCCCAGCCATGCACAGATGCACATCTAGTGATGCCCCAGTATCGCTCTCTGTTGCTAGTCTCCCTTCTCCTATCCCTACTTCCCAGAAAGCCCCAGTCTCTCCCAGCTTACAAATACCAGCTACACAGATTTAAATGAGCTTCTATCGTCAAACACAATCAAAATGTCAAGAACTAGAATCAGTGCCTGGCCAAAGGCAGTGGAGTCTGAGTAAGGTCCTGTATCAGTTTTAGGGCCATGTCTCTGCACCTGTGATCTGGGGTTTCTTTCACATTGTTGGCGCAGTCATCACCACCACCCATCTTAGAACTGTCATCTTCCCACACTGAAATTCTGTGCCCCCTACACGTAATGCCCTGGTCCTCCTCCCTACAGTAAGTGGCTCTGGCTGTCTTCTGAATCCTTACCTAATCCAAGTGAACATTTCTGCATATTTTCTAGTGGTTTTGAGGATCCTGTGGCTGATGGGGTCCTTCCCAGAGTTCTGGTGTTGTTGGATGTTTGTCAGAGTGAATCCAGTTTAATGACATTTCTGAAGCTTCACTTTGTACTGCCTTTTCTTGTGCTGGGACCCATGAAAATATTTTAAGTTCTATTAAGATGCAGAGAAAATGAACTTTTAGGTCAAAGAAAATGTCTTACTCTATAATATTAGCATATTTGTCTTTAAGTAGATAAATAGCATAATGAAAGTGTTTTTTATGGAGGAAGAGGCTTGGACAGGAAAAAGTGCCTAGATAGTAGAGTAAAAAGTTCTCAAATTACAAACAAAAAAATGGTGAGGAGGAATTGCTGAAGTTCTTTAATGCAGGAGACTTATCCTTTGATCAATTTCCACCTCTTAATTTCGCTTCCCTGAGCATAAGTAAATAAATCTTTCAAAAAATTTCATATAACACTATGTATAATTAAGCAGGTGCACATCCTAAAATTTTAAATTTTAGGTTAGGTTTTAATTGCTAGGGTGTTAGAAATATGGACAATTAGATAGTTATCCTGGGATGATTTTTCAATTTGAAATAAATCCAGATGTAAATTAAAACCAGGCCAATCCAAGAATGACATAACATTTATTTTATGTGTTTGAAGAGCATTCCAGAAAGCAGTGTGGCCAGGAACAGTTAGTTGACTTAGATTTAAAAGGATGATTTTCGTAGGGAAGGGATGGTTAGGGAGAGGAGGAGGAATCCTATGTCATTTATGAATTTCTGTGGGAACATAAATTTTTGAAGACAATCTATTTTTCAAACATAAAGTCATCTTTCCTGTACTTTCCAGCCTCTTACCTATTTTCTCCAACAATCATAAAAGGTTATGAGTTTTTTTTTAACGGGTTGAACACTATCCTGTTTTGCCAGAGTTACCACACTGCCTCCAGGTGCCTGGAAGAGCAACCTTGCCATTAGAAAGATTTAGAATGAGATGACTCCCCCATATAGCAACATGACAGCTCCCTCCACAGCCTGTACAGCTAGACATGAAGAAATAGGTCCACCAAGACAGAGGGAGTAAACATGCTTGATCAGATTATTCTGGGGGGAAAAAATTAATGTCTTGCTTGTCTTCCTAACAGTTCTCCAAAGCTGCGTACTTTGGCCAGAGGTTTGTCTCCTGCATACCTGAGATTTGGTGGCACCAAGACAGACTTTCTCCTTTTTGATCCCAAGAAGGAGCCAAGCTTTGAAGAGAGAAGTTACTGGCAGTCCCAATTCAACCATGGTGAAACTTTTTAAAGATTAACCATATATTTTCATTAAGTTGCTAGTCAAGGG
Organism: Antrozous pallidus; assembly: GCA_027563665.1. Taxonomy (NCBI): domain Eukaryota; kingdom Metazoa; phylum Chordata; class Mammalia; order Chiroptera; family Vespertilionidae; genus Antrozous; species Antrozous pallidus. Next base: position 67,976,633 of record CM050511.1, read on the forward strand.
CATTCGATCAGGTTAAGGGCTCCCAGCTGACTGCAGAGGCACCTACACAAAAGAAGGAAGCAGTGGGCAGGTTTCCTCTTCCTGATGTTTTCCTGAAGGTGAAACCTCGCCAAACAAAGGTGTGCTGGGCATAACTGAGAGTTAATTGTGTGGAAATAGAACAGTGACGAGAGGGAGCGTGTAGGTTGAAATGCCTCAAACTGACGAGAGTATTTCTAGCTGAAGATACAGCAATGGGTTGAAACCATTTTATTCTGGGAATATAGGGTTTTCAAAAAAAATGTATACTCACTTTGAATGATTATAAAGTCAGTGTCTATTAACATGTTTATGAACATATAATACATTTTAAACATTTAAAAGAATCTATAGAAATGAATAATTTTTCTGTCAATGCCTGCTTTTAAACTGGTGGCCATTCTAGTCCAGGTGCTACTGATAATGTGAAGCAATGAAATCACAAACATAGTCATTTTGTTCGGCCATGGTCGGTGTTCTCAGTGGTTAGAGCATTGGTCTGAGCACCAAAGGGTAGTGGGTTTGATTCCTGGTCAAGGGTACATGCCTGGGCTGAGGGTTCGCTCCCCATTCTCTGCTGGGGCATGTGCAGGAGGCAACCAGTTGATGTCTCTCTCACATTGATTTTTTTTCTCTATCTCTCTATCTATCCCTTCTTCCCTTCCACTCTCTCTGAAAAACAATGGAAAAAATATTCTCTGGTGAGGATTAACTAAAAATAATCATTGTGTTCAATATTTGTGTGCCCTCAATTCATTGACTGTTGCCAGTTTTGTACTGTAAACTTTATCTTTTATGTATCCCCATTTAAAAAAAGTCTAGTGGCACTTTAGGATAAGTTTTCTTTGTTAAAAGCATAGTCTGGTTTCTTCCATTATTTCAAGTCAGTTAAACCTGAAAAGGAGCAAAAATTGAGTTATCGGCTGTTAAAGTGTGTATCCATTTGGGGGGATACCCTATAGGATGTGGATGAAAGATATAGGAAGAGGATGTGAGATATACTCTGCTTCTAAGATAGATTTTAAGACTTACTGGGCAGTGGTTCTCCAACTTTGTTGACTACACATCTGGAGTGAGTTTTAATATCTAGATATCTGGGCTCCTACCTTATAGTAGCAAGCTCCTCTGGTAGTTCTGGGAAGTGTGTGGGCTTCACCTGAGAAACCTGCCCTAGGAAGCCAGGAGGATTTGCCCCGTGTCTTTCATAGGTTTTATAAAGACATCAAATGGATTATTACTTTAACAATTATTTTAAAAATATACATTATTGAGCTGAAACTGGTTTGGCTCAGTGGATAGAGCGTCGGTCTGCGGACTGAAAGGTCCCAGGTTCGATTCTGGTCAAGGGCATGTACCTTGGCTGCAGGCACATTCCCAGTTGGAGGTGTGCAAGAGGCAGCTGATCAATGTTTCTCTCCCATCCATGTTTCTGACTTTCTTTCCCTCTCCCTTCCTCTCTGTGAAAAATCAATAAAACATATTTAAAAATATATATATACATTATTGAATGATAATAATGCACATATAGTGTATATATTAATGAATAATATTTCACTTTTCATATATTACATATTTTCCTTTTGTTTATTTTCTTCAGTTAGGAAGTATTTAGAACAATTAACCATGTTGAGTCAAAATTGATAGAATAAGGGACTAGAGGAAGGGAGGAAATGGGGGGAAATGGGAAATATCTACAAATACTATCAACAATAAAATATATTTTAAAAAATGGATAGAGTAGTAATTAGAAAAAATGAAAAAAGCAGCAGACTTTTTTGAATAACACATTGGAATAGTTTATGTATAGACTTGGCCCTTCCCCAGCAATCATATGCATTCAGAAGGTCTCATAAGTTCAGACCAGAAACTGCCCTTTGCTGATTAATTTTCTTCTTCCTGTTTGTGGTGGAGTGGGGGTCAATGGATCTATCCAAGTGCTACTGAAACATCCTTTGTAAGCACAGGGATGGATACAACATTGGCTGCCAGAAAGCCAGAATGTGCAACTTCCCAGAAAGGAAGTCGTCAGTGGGCCAGCCAGGCCTGGCAGTGGGAGCCTGGCAGGCTGCTGTCTTGTGATAAAGAAGCACAGACTGCCTGACCGGGCAGTGGGGATTTGCCAAGTGCACACTTTATGGCCTCAGAAGCTTTGACGATACCAAATTTGAAGGGAAAACATCAACATTTCCTGTCTTACCATTATGGCAAAAGGACATTACCATTAATCAGATATAGTAAAACGTACTTCTCTGTATTTTGAAGGTGAATCTTAAGAAAACTGAGCTATGTTTTCTTCAGAGGGGTTCTCTGGTAATTTCACATTTCTGAGGAGCTTTCTGAGTTGCAAATTAAAGTTAGGTCCAGTGTTCCTGTGTCCAGTGTATGGCCAATGTTTCTTTTTTTTTTAAATATATTTTTTTATTGATTTTTTACAGAGCAGAAGGGAGAGGGATAGAAAGTCAGAAATATCGATGAGAGAGAAACATCGATCAGCTGCCTCTTGCACGCCCCCTACTGGGGATGTGCCCGCAGCCAAGGTACATGCCCTTGTCCGGAATCGGACCTGGGACCTTTCAGTCCGCAGTCCGACGCTCTATCCACTGAGCCAAACTGGTTTCGGCTGGCCAATGTTTCTTAAGAAACCTGCCCTGTGTGTGTGTGTGTGTGTGTGTGTGTGTGTGTGGTGACTGGTTAGCCAGCAAATTTGACTTATTGTAGCAGAATATATTTTCTCTGATCGCATACCTAATAGCCAGAAACTTAGCCTACTTTAGCCACTTAAGTACCTAATTAAATAAATGTATGGGATTTGAACCTCATCGTGAAAATAGATGCTCTAAATTACCTCCCATCTGCAGATATTTGCAAGTCTGGATTCTTCCCTTCTGAGGTGGAGAAGAGGTTACAGCTGGAATGGCCAGCCCAGGAGCAGTTGCTACTCAGAGAACAGTATTTGAAAAGATTCAAGAACACCACCTACTCAAGTAAGAAATGAATGGCACCCTGCAAGTGTCCCAGCTCTTAAATATAGCTTGAATTTGGCCTTCAATCTAATAAGCCCTATAGCAGTTGAGTAAAGCTGCATAATACTCACATGTTATCAAGAGTTAATGGGATGTTTGGCTGGTGTGGCTCCGTGGCTGAGCGTTAACCTATGAACCAGGAAGCTATGGGTGTTTCCTGATCAGGGCACATGCCCAGGTTGGGGGCTCAATCCCCAGGGTGGGTGAGCATGTGCAAGAGGCAGGGGATCAATGATTCTCATCATTGATGTTTCTTTCTCTCCCTCTCCCTTCCTCTGAAATAAATTCAAAAAGCATTTTAAAAAGTTAAGTCTATATAAAAAAAGAGTTAATGGAAATCTTGAACCCAAAACTTATGGTGTTTGTTTCTTGTCTTCACCTGACTTTGCCTACTAGCCACAGAGTAAAATGTAGAAACTATTCATTCATAAGCTAATAATAACCTTAACTTCTCTGAAGCAGTAGGAAATCAAGGAAAACATAGATGCATTTGTTGTGTAAAAGTAAAATAGAAAAGTATAAAGAGTGGAATGCGAAAACCTTGTTGTCCATTCTCAACCCCCTCCCAGAAGCAATCCCTATTTGTGAGTTGGTGAATTAGGCACGGGAACCCTGAGTCGTACCAGACAGCCTTGGCCTTGAAGCAGCATTCTCTTTTTCTTTGCTCTGTGGTTTGCAAACACATGAGTAGCTCAACTAATCAGGAATTTATTTCCATTCACTGAAACCATTTTTCAGTCTTCAGAATGAAAAGATGTTGTCACGTGGGGCTTTGCAGCAACTAAACTAGCGAGACTTATCTAACTGTGAAATATATTTTTATCTGAAAGGTGATGTTTTCATACCCTCCTAAGGTATAATGTTGCCCCAGATCTCAGTTGAGGAAGTAGTCTGCTCAGAGAGTCCACAACTGCCTTCTTAGGACTTTTGAAAAATAAATTATCTTGAAGTTAATTTGGGTTTGTCAGCATTTTTAAAAGTACATATTGAGAGTAAATTATCTTTATAAGATTTATATTATGCACTCTCTGGATTTCAGTGTATCCCATGGGTTTTTTAATTTTTAAATTTATAAGATACACGCCGAGACCGGTTTGGCTCAGTGGATAGAGCGTCGGACTGCGGACTGAAGGGACCCGGGTTCGATTCCGGTCAAGGGCATGTACCTTGGCTGCGGGCACATCCCCAGTAGGGGGCGTGCAAGAAGCAGCTGATCGATGATTCTCTCTCATTGATGTTTCTGACTTTCTATCCCTCTCCCTTCTGCTCTGTAAAAAATCAATAAAATATATTTTTTAAAAAAATTTATAAGATATAAAAAAACACACAACATATAAGAAATCAGAAAATATGTTATATGCTAATAGATAATGTAGTTCTCTAAAATACTTTTTGCATTTTAAAATGAGGCAGGACTACTCTGATGTTGGTTGCACGGGATTTGGCATAAGGAAGATCCACCTCAGATCCCATTAAAGGAAGACAGAAGTACAGAGAGATCTACAGCAACAAGGCCTCATTTGCAATAAATCTTTATGATAAAGGTCTGCTTAGAGAAGACACCACAGCATTCAATAATCTATAGATTCCCACTTTTTTTTAAATTATGTTAAACAGTATATCAGTTTATCTTAAATTTTCCCTTAAAAAAAAAAAGGTTTGTTCTCACATGATCTTTATGGAACCAAAATGGTGATTTTCAACATCTTTTCCTGCCTGTGGGATGGAGACCTTCATAGTTCCTATACCAGGGGGAAATTCCTTTGCTAACTGCATAGTAACTGAGTCAGTAAAACTCCAGCCACCCTCTTGGCAATGCAAAAATCTGTGACAAATATAGATTGTTTATCTGTATTTTGAAACATTTGACTTCTGATTTGAAATTCTCTATTTTAATCTGTATGTCTTGCAAACATATAAATAGGAATCCCTGTGTTTATTCTGGGCACCAACTCATTACAGTGATAAGTATTGCAGAAGCCAATGGGAGTTTCCACACATTGTTCTGCATGGATGGCTGAGGTTGGGAATGCCTGAGTAACTTGGGGTGGCATTGCTCAATGGAAGAGAGAGCCAGAATCTGTTGTGGCAAGAACACCTTGCTTTGCCAGTGGCCTGAACCCTTAAAACAGGTGTCCTAGACAATATAGGTACGGTTTCTCATTCCAGAGCCCATTGGGTGGTGTGTTTCACTTAAGTAGAAGATGGCAAAACATCTGTCATGAGAATATAAATCAACCTGCTAGGACAGGAAAGGAAGCATTGTGTTACAGGTATAATTCTGGGTGTGACTACAGAAAGGAGGACTCTCTTATTAAAATAATCACATTCAGTAAGCTAATTCTTAGTTCTTCTTCTCTACCTCTCTTATTATTACACTTCTCCACCCTCAACACCCCCCACACACACACACACACACTGGATGCTGGACACTCTTATGTAAATACATAAGTGTGTTATGGTATGATGCCAGGAAAAGAGACAGTGCCAATTTTTAACGTCATTTATGTTGCTTTTGTCCCAGGGATCTCTCCATCCTCTCATACAGGAAGGGATAAGAGATTGGATAATGACTGAGAGTTGGATAATTATAATGACTGAGAGTTGGATAATTAGGTGTGAGTTTTCTTTTTTAAAAAATCCTCACCCAAGGGCATGCTTAGAGATAGAAAGGGAGACCCTTGGGAAAGGGGATGGGGTAGAGGAGCATCGATGTGAGAGAGAAACATTGATCGGTTGCCTTCCATCCATGCCAACCAGGGATTGAACCTGTACCCCAGGTTGTGCCCTGACCTGGAATCCAGAGGCGACCTTTAGGTGATGATGCTCAGCCAACTGAGCCATTCCAGCCAGGCAGCTGTTAGTTTTCTTATTCTACTTTTGAGGAGGGAGTAGGCAAAAAAAAAGTGAATTCAAACTCAGTAATATGTAGCCCTTATGCTAGCAGATGTTACTGTTATGTTATAGGAGGCATAGAATAGAATTTCAAGCTACATACATTCCAAGTGCATTTGGAAAAATGAAGAAATGGAAGAAGAGTAAACTATGAGTTGAATAAATGTTAAAATGCAAACATTTCAGGTTTTTTGAAAATGCCATAATCTTGGTAAAGGGGATAGGTAATAACAGTGTTTTATATCTGTAAGAGATATGTGAGCTTTACAAAGCATTTTCACATGTGTAGTTTCAACCTTGGTTTTGTGAGATAGGCGGATGATGGTACCAGTTCTAGGATTGCAGATCCGTAGCTGAAGCTCATACAGGGTTCCATCCCCAGTTACTCAGTCTGTAAGTGGGAGAGTGGGGCCTGGAATTCAGGACTTAGATTCCTGATCAGGACACTTTCTGCAATGTTTAAGGCTAAAATATAGCCAGTTCCAAGAATTTTATAACAGACTCTCTAGTAATGGCACTGCCACCAAAGAGCAGTGTGGTATTGGACAAAGCACTTCATTTCTTTGGGTGTCCACTTCCTCAAAGAAAAATGAGGGTGGAGGATTGGGGAGGACTCGGTAATCTCAAAGACCCATGCTCTCCTAAACGGCGGCTTTAAGACCCAGTGGAACTCTGGGCAGCTGGACCCAGAGAGCTTCGCACACGGCATATATGCATACAAGTTATTTGATTAATATCTTCCCACCTGCCCACAAAATTTAGTTTTTAAACTAGGAGAGTTCAAGAGTGAATTTCTATTTGACAAATGCCTAAATATACATGAAAATCTCAATAACTTATTTATCATATAATAACATTTTAAGATAACACTAGCCCTAACCAGTTTAATGGATAGAGCGTCGGCCTGCAGACTGAAGGGTCCCAGGTTTGATTCCGGTCAAGGGCGTGTGTCTTGGTTGCAGACACATCCCCAGTAGAGAGTCTGCAGGAGGCAGCTGATCAATGTTTCTCTCTCATTGATGTTTCTAACTCTCCTTCTCCCTTCATCTCTGTAAAAAATTAATTTAAAAATATTTTTAAAAATTAAAGATAACATTAAATATTATACTGTTGCCACTCTCAAAAAAGTGATTATAAACTAGCTAATAATTTAAAAATCTGAGTTCAAAAGTTCTCAAACTTTTATGGCACTTTAGTGACTGATTTTTTTCACAGCGAATTTAGCCTAAAAGAAATACCTAAGAGTTTGTTAATAGGTTATTAGGTTCAAACAACCAAATAGTAATAATTCTCATCATGTCCAACAGATGATGAAGTATTTCCCTTGCAAATTTAAAAGATCCTGCAATACTCCTATGAGTGGGGTTGCCTGGTTAACTATGAATTTCAAATAAGTAATAATTTTTTACTCTATTTCTCAAGTATTTCATAGAATATCCATTAAAAAGTATTCATTATTGCTTCAAATTTAACCAGATACCCTGTATTTTCATTTTATTTATTCATTATATTTATTCATTATATCTAATGGGTCGACATTGATTTATAAGATTATGTAGGTTTCAAGTGTACATTTCTGTGATACATGATCTGCACATTGCATTGCATGCCTACCACCAAAGTCAGAGCGTCCTCTGTAACCATGTATTTAATCCCTTTACTCAGCCTGGGCAAGTGCCCTGACTCAAAATCGAACCTTGACTCCCCTTTCATAGGTCAGCACACAACCAACGAACTACATCAGCTGGGCTGTTAGTCTTTCTTGTTTGTTCCTTTGATGCTTCCAGGTTTATATCCCACTTACGAGTGAAATCATATGGTTCTTAACAACCACACCAGTGAATTCATGGTGGCTTTTCAGGGTGCCTTGACACATAGTTTGGAAAACAAAGCCCTATTGCCCTGGGATCGTTTTATAATTCAAAATCCTATTTATTTTAAGTTAATAAATCATATACATGAATTCTTCAAAAAGGTTTTTAATATAATTAAAATTACCAAAATATTTTGTGACTGAATTTATAAGTAAAGATATTTAGATTATTAAGTCTAAGGCCTATGTTGACTGAAGAAGGTCTGGTGTGTGCATTTTGAGCATTGAGCTGCTACAATATGGTTTTTCCAATTCACCTGAGGTCATTTGAACAAAACCTGAGTGCCAGACCGCTTCTAGTACGTCCATGAGACTTGATTAAATAGCTGAAGCAAATGAAGTTACATTAATTTTTTTAATTTGCCAGTCCAATTTTGTTGTCTCTTATTCATTACTAGTAGCCCTGCACACAAATCTGTGCACCAGTAGCTCACCAGTAGCTTGCATCCACCCTCCTGTATCTCTCCGCCCGCTGCCCCGTCCTCCTATAGCTCCCTCCGCCTGCTTGTATCTCGCTTGTATCTCGCTGCCCTACCCTCCTGCTGATCCATGATCCGGTGTTATAGGGTCACTCATTTGCATATTACATCTTTATTATATAGGATAGTCACTCCTTAGGGCAGAAATTCCTTAGATTTAACCTCAGAAATACCAGGTGTACTGGTTAATAATATAGCTTTTTTTCCATAGATGGAATTATACATATGTTGATATATATACAATTTGATATGTATGCTATTTTGTTGTATTGACAGCAAGCTTCAAAACTTCATATGTCAAATTTTATGAAAGTGTTAATATCATAGATACTTTTACACTTAAAAATGTTGAATTTCATGTAAAAAAAAGAGCATTTGCAGGAAGTTTTAATTCATTATTTTGAAGAAAAGTGCTTCTGAAAGTTATCATATGCTTTGGGAAGCTTATGGTGAACATGCTTCATCTCAGGACACTTGTGAATGCTGGTTTAAATGCTTTAAAAGTGATGATTTCGATGTGAAAGACAAAGAACGTCCAGGTAAACCAAAAAAGTTTGAAGACCAATAATTACAAGCATTATTGGATGAAGATGCATGTCAAACTCAAAAACAACTTGCAGAGAGATTAAACATTGATCATCAAACAATTTTCGATAGTTTACAATGGGAAAGATTTTAAAGGAAGGAAAATCAATGTCACATCAATTGAATGAAAGACAAATGGAAAGCAGAAAAGTCATTAGTAAAATGTTTCTTCAACTGCACAAAAGAAAGTCTTTTTTGCATCAAATTATAACTGGCGATGAAAAGTGAATTTATTTTGAGAATCCCAAACACACAAAATCATGGGTTGATCCATGTCAACAGTCAACATCGACTGCAAGGCCAAATCACTTTAGAAAGAGGACAATGCTCTGCGTTTGGTGGCATCAGGAAGATGTGCTGTATTCTGAGCTTCTAAAACCAGGTGAAACTGCTAATACTGATTGCTACTGACAACAAATAATCAATGCTGTGATCGTGAAATGACCAGAAGACACGGCAAAGTAATTTTGCTTCATGATAACTCACCATCGCACACTTCAAAACTAGTGAAAGACATGTTAAAAGATCTTGCCTGGGAAGTATTAACCAGACCTTGCTCCTTCAGATTACCACTTGTTCCTATTGATGGCACATGCACTTTCTGAGCAGCACTTCAAAACATATGAAGAATTGGAAAATTGAGTCTCTGAGTGGTTTACCTCAAAACAAGAAAAGTTCTTTTGGGATGGTATCCACAAATTACCTGAAAGGTGAGGAAATGTATAGCTAGCGATGGACATTACTTTGAATAAAGCACTTTTGATGTCTCTCTTGAAATTAATTGTGTTTTCTTTTATTATAAAATCTACCATTATTAACCGGTACACCTGGTAGTGAACTATGAAGAACAAATCTGGAGGCCTTCATCACTGTAGTGCCAAGCTAACTATTAAATTGTGTTTCTCTTCTAGGAAGCTCAGTGGATATCCTGTACACTTTTGCAAATTGCTCAGGACTGGACTTGATCTTTGGTCTAAACGCCTTACTGCGAACAGCGGACTTGCAGTGGAACAGTTCTAATGCTCAGCTGCTCCTGGACTACTGCTCTTCCAAGCATTATAACATTTCTTGGGAACTAGGCAATGGTAGGTACCCCTGGGAACATTTCATTAATGGGATTCCCTTTTGGCATTGTTTGTTTATACTTAGGATGTTGGCAAATGTACTTCCGATTTGGCACATTTGCGCAGTGCTCAACAGTGCAACTTTTGGATTGCTTAAGGCAGAAAACTCCTATGGTATCCCAGAACTTGTTGCTAATTCCAGTTTATGATACATTTGAGCTGAGGACAACTCCTTGAAACCAGCAACTTCCACATTCCCTGGTTTCCTGGAGAGGTTCAGGGTCACTTTAAGCCTATTAGGCTTGGCAGGCTGGACTCAGCAAAACTGTAAAGCAGGCAGTTTGCTTTTCCCCTTCCTCTCCTTTACCTGTTTCTTGACTTGTCAGTTAATCTCAGCAATGCCATTCCAACCCTTATCAAATGCTCAAGCTAGAAATTCTCAGTGTAGAATCCTAAGCCAGGCCAAACTCCTGATTGTCTTCTTTTTGGCAAGGAATTTGTAAATTCTAACTAAAGTGCAAATGACCAGCCACTTCATTCAAACATATTTATAGTGCCTTTTTCACACATCAGCAAATGGACCTGAAGATAAAATGGGAAATGAGATGTAATAATATGAGGAGCACTGTCTTGAGTATTTAATAAGTATTCACTTATTTTATCTTTTTAACCACCCTGAATAGATATAATTCTGACCTTCATTTCACAGATAGCAAGAGCACTGAAAGGTAAATAGCTTTGTGATGCTGTGTAACTCTTAGAGGATTCTTAGAGAGGTTAGGCTTTGCACCCAGGCAATCTGCCTCCAGAGCAAGGTCTCTGCTCTCTTGAGACTTCTATTCTAGAGGTAGGGAGCCAAACCAAGAAGAAAACAAGCCAAGAAATGACACATGCCATTAGTGGTATGTGTTATGGTAAAGTCTAGAAGCAGCTTTTCTGATCGAGTTGCTGAGGATAACTATCAACCTGGAGCTCGGGCACACACACAGAGAGAGAATAGAAGAGTAGAGGCAACTGTATCTTAGCTAGATGATGACCAACTTTACCATAGCCATCATATGCATAATACGTCACCTGAACCCATCCTTACCCATCCCAACCTCCGTCCTCCCCTCCCTCCCTCCCTCTCTCTTTCTCTCTCTTTCTTCTTTCCTCCCTCTCTCTATCCCTCCCTCCTTTCCTACCCTACAATCCCCAACTCCTTCTGGTCTTCACAGTGATATAAAAGAGTGATGTTATTATGTTTCCCACTTTGCAAAGAAAAGGTCTGGTTTCAGGGTGAAGGTATTTGTGGGAAGTAGTTTGGACACTGTCTGTGCCTCCTTCCCATCTCTTCAGCTTTACTACTTCTAGGATCATTGGCACATATAAACCTTCTATTTTTTAGCTATCCATTGGTTTAAATCCCCATTATTAATTTCAAATTGTTTTAATACCCTGTCATACCTTAGTTATAGAATTAAAAATATTGTTTTTCTGTAATATTGTCTTTATAACCAGTGGTTTTACTTTCCTTGACTTTGGATTCTAAGATTTTGTAATTTGAAAAATGTTTTGCTGCTGTTATGTTTGCTTTTAAGTAAGAAATTTCTACATAAGCGATTCTTTTGAAAATTGCTCTTTTAGAACCCAACAGTTTCCAGAAGAAGGCTGGTATTTTCATCGATGGATTGCAGTTAGGAGAAGATTTTGTTAAGTTGCACAAACTTCTAGGAATATCTGCTTTCAAAAATGCAAAACTCTATGGTCCAGATATTGGTCAGCCTCGAGGAAAGACTGTTAAGATGCTGGGCAAGTAAGAGCTCGAAGAAGAATCCCTTTTCTTAAAAATTGTATTTCCCTGGTGTAGAATCTTTAAAAGTCCACATTGTTATTAAACAGTTTTCTACCTGGCTAGATGGTTAAGCAAAAGAGAAAACATTGACTGGCTCAGAATACCAAGGATTTGGGTCAAATGGTACCTGTGATCAAGTTTGCAATATCTGAGTTAGGAAGTTTGTGTTCGCCTGATCCTAAAGCAGTAACCAGCACATTTCTTGTGCATATATTGTGTATCTATGTATATATCAGATTTTAGTGATAACATAATAGATTTTGTTTTTGTAGTTTCCTGGAAGCTGGGGGAGAAGTGATTGATTCAGTTACATGGCATCAGTAAGTACGTCTCCCATTCTTTGTTGTTCTTTTTTATCCAATTTATTGATTAATAAAATTATGTAGGTTTTAGGTGTACAATTCGATATTACATCGTCTGCATATTGTACTGTGTACTTACCACCTCAAGCCAAGTCTCCTTCCATCACCATTTATCACCCGTTTAACTTCTCAACCTCCCTCTTGCCCCCCTTACCTCTGGTAATCACTATACTGTCGTCTGTGTCTATAAAGTTTTTTTTCTTGCTTAAGCTGTTCACCTTTTTCACCGAATCTTGCTACCCCCTCCTCTCTAACAGCTGTTCATCTGTTCTCTGTATCTGTGAGTCTGTTTCTATTTTGTTAGTTTATTTTATTCATTAGACTCCACATGTAAGTGAAATCATATGATATTTATCTTTCTCTGACTGACTTATTTCACTTAGCACAGAATTCTCCAGGTCCATCCATGTTGTTACAGAGGGTTAGATTTCCTTCTTTTTTTGGCCAAGTAGTATTCCATTGTGTAAATGTACCATAGCTTTTTTATCCACTCACCTACTAATGGTATGTCTTCTTTTTTTATATTTATATATAAAATGTATATATTTATATATATACATATATATGTATATATATATTAATCTTTATTGTTTAGTTTATTACTTTGCTCCCTCTTTTTTCCCCCTATAGCTCCCCTCCACCCGGTAGCCATCCACCCTCTGCCCTCACCTCCTCCCCCACTGTCCTCTCCCATAGGTGTATGATTTTTGTCCAGTCTCTTGCTGCACCTCCCACACCACTTTTCTCCCTAAGAATTGTCAGTCCATTCCCTCTCTATGCCCATGATTCTGTTATATTCACCAGTTTATCCTGTTCATCAGATTTTTAATTCATTTGTTGATAGATGTGTATTTGTTGTTCATAATTTTTGTTTTTACCTTTTTTATCTTCCTCTTCTTAAAGAATACCTTTCAGCATTTCATATAGTATTGGTTTGGTGGTGATGAACTCCTTTAGCTTTATCTTATCTGCAAAGCACTTTATCTGACCTTCAATTCTGAATGATATCTTTGCTGGGTAGAGTAATCTTGATTATAGATTCTTGCTATTCATCACTTTGAATATTTCTTGCCACTCCTGTCTGGCCTGCATCTTTCTGTTGAGAAATCCGATGACAAGCGTATGGGTGCTCCCTTATAGGTAACTAACTGTTTTTCTCTTGCTGCTTTTAATATTCTCTCTTTGTCTTTTGCTCTTGGCATTTTAATTATGATGTGTCTTGGTATGGTCCTCTTTGGATTCCTACATTTTGGGGTTCTGTGTGCTTCCTGGACTTTTAAGTCAATTTCTTTCACCAGGTGGGGGAGGGAAGTTTTCGGTCACTGTTTCTTCAAATAGGTTTTCATTAACTTGCTCTCTCTCTCTTTCTGGCACCCCTATAATTCTGATGTTGGTATGCTTGAGGTTGTTCCAGAGGCTCCTTATACTATCTTCAATTTTTTGGATTCTTTTTGCTTCTTGCTTTTCCGGCTGAGTAGATTTTGCTTCTTTGTATTTCAAATCTTTGACTTGATTCTTGCAGTCCTATAGAGTACTTTTAGGTCTTTGTATAATATTTTTTATTTCAGTCAGTATATGCTTAATTTCTAGTTGGTCCTTTTTCATATCCTTGAAGGTCTCATTCATATCCTTAAAGGTCTAATTAAGTTCATCGGCCTTTTCTTTTTCTTTTTTTCTTTTTTATTTTTTTAAACATTTTATTGATTTTTTACAGAGCAGAAGGGAGAGGGATAGAAAGTCAGAAACATCGATGAGCGAGACATCGATCAGCTGCCTCTTGCACGCCACCTACTGGGGATGTGCCCGCAGCCACGGTACATGCCCTTGCCAGAATCGAACCTGGGACCCTTCAGTCCGCAGCCCAACGCTCTATCCACTGAGCCAAACCGGTCTCGGCTCATCGGCCTTTTCTAGGAGCCTCTTGAAAAACCTTATAACCATGGTTTTGAACTCGATGTCTATTCATTTTTTTCCCTCCATTTCTTTCACATATGATTTCTTCCATGTCTCTGCATTTTGGCTGCTTCCCTGAGTTGGTCAATTAGCTTTGTGTGGCTCAGCCTCCCCAGTTACCTGAGGTGGATACTCTTGGTGCAGCCCTTTATGGGATGCACAGTCTTGTTGAAGTTAAGCCTAGATTATTGTTGTTAGCACTAGGAGGGTTTGACCTCCAGGCCAATTGGCTGTGAGGATCAGCTGTGCTCAGGTTGGATGGGTGGAATCTCCAGGCTGAGCAGGCAGCCTTGATTTCCCGTCAGCTCCACCCTATGTGGCATCTGGGTCTCTGTGCCTGGTGGTAATGGCTGCATGCACCTCTGAGAGAAAGCTGCCACTGAGCTCTACCCGCTGCCAGACAATTTAGCCTCTCCCCAAATGAGCCTGCACACCCAAAGCTCACCAAGGGTTGTAAAACAATGCAGTCCTGTGGTTTCCCTTCTTTCTTTTTTTTCTCCTGAGCAAGAGAGTAAGTCATGAGTCTTCTCTGTGCGCTCGCGCTTCTGCAGTTCCCAAGTTTATGCACCCTGTCTGCAAGCTCGCAGACCACTGCAGTGCCCGAGTTTCAGCATGCTTCCTCCAATTTCACCCCGTATGAGGGTGGGTTCCCCGGACCTCACTCGGAACTGGGAAATCAGTGCAGTGGGATGCCTTTGTCTCCCTCCCCATTCGAGAAAACCAGCTAGGTATCCAGCCGCCCACCCTATCCGCTCGCACACAAACACGGCTCCGAACCTCTGACTCTGCGCATATCCTCAACTCTGCCCTCCACTGCTCCTCTGAGTCAGTGTCCTATCTTTACTTTTATTTGTGGAATTTCCACTCAGCCAGCTTTCTGGTGATTCTGGATGATGTTCGTTCTGTCGTTAAGTGGTAGTTTTGAAATTGTTGTGTGGGACAGCAAGATAGGTGTTTACCTATGCCGCCATCTTGGTTCCTAGCTGGTATGTCTTCTTAATATAAGAAAGTACTGCTAGCTTTACTTACTGTTGTTGTTGTGTGTGTTTTTTTCAAAAATGATTTCTATTTAACTGCTAATCTGATTTTATAATTCAAGTAAGAATCACAGTGTCTCAAACAGCACTGTAGTAAAATTTTAATATTAACAAAACAAAAATTTAAACTTATTTTAAATAACATGGTAGTTTATAGAAGATCAAGGCACACTATCCTTTAATGCATGAGACAGATTAGTAGCTATAGCGAATATGCTTGCTGAAGAACAAGTAACCCAGGAGGTCCTGCACTGATGATTGTCTCCTCAAGACAGAGTAACCCATCCCCTTTTATTGTGGTCTCGCCTTAGTAGGACTTCTGCCTCTTTCTTTAAGAGGGAGTTGGGAAGAGGTAGTAAGAAGAGCAGGTTCAGCCAATTAACTTAAAAGCAGAAGGTAGAGGTTGTTATTTTTTTCTGATTATTTCTAAATAATTTAGCTACTACCTGAATGGACGAACTGCTACCAAGGAAGATTTCCTAAACCCTGATGTGTTGGACACCTTCATTTTACCTGTGCAAAAAATTTTTCAGGTAATAGTCGTTTATCCTTTTAAATGTAAAACCAAAGGTCCTTATTCTGTGGTTAAACTAGTGCCAAATTCTATAGATACGTAAATTTATGTATTTTCTAATCTTAGAGAACAAGCACTAATCTTACTCACCTTCTGTCCCCTTAGCATCAGATCTTACCCATGGACATTGATTAGAAATGAAAAATACTTCTAATAGCCTTTTGGTAAAATTAACTTTAGTAAGCTATAAGAATGAGATTGTTTACATTTCTTCCACACCTAGAATTCCAATAAAAGTAAGTTTCCCAAGTCCTAAATAATTGTGAACATATTTTGTAACTTTATTGGACAGATGGGCCTGGGAATACAAGATTTTAAATATCATTAATCTCCAGCACCACAGTTTGTCAGTTTGCTTGCTGTTACCATGGAGACTTTCCTGTTTCATAGGTTGTTGCGATAACCAGACCCCACAAGAAGGTTTGGTTGGGAGAAACAAGCTCTGCGTTTGGGGGTGGAGCGCCCTTGCTGTCCAACACCTTTGCGGCTGGTTTCATGTGAGTGAAGCGGCATTCGCCTCAGGGACTAGATTTCAGCGTGCTCCTATTCTATGCCTTTGAAATAACTTATCAGCTAAAAATCTGATCAATGATGGTTCTGTGGCTGAGCTCCAAAATTTGTGCCAGATTTTGTAAGATAATGATTTACTAAAGCTTGTTGGACACACTGTATTTAATCATTGTATGAATTAACTGCTTTAGAAGTTCTGTTCTTTAATTTTGGCCCATGGCCATGCCAAGGATTCCTCCTCTAAAGAAGTACATTGTAAAACAAAAGAAAAAACATTGTTAAGGAGTATATCTATAGCTCTGACTCTGGAAGGATTTGTAGTCCATGCTACACAGCTATTACAGACTTTAAGCCCACCACAGGAAATCGGGAGCCCCTCCCACCCGCGCATGCCTTGCTGCCCACACAGACCAGTCTTTGGTTATTATGGCATAATAACAGCTAGGTTTTTATTATATAGACTAGAGGCCCGGTGCATGAAATTCATGCATGGGGATCGAGGGCTGTCCCTCAGCCCAACCTGCACCCTCTCCAATCTGGGACTCCTGGTAGGATTGGGCCTAAACGGGCAGTCGGACATCCTTCTCACAATCCAGGACTGCTGGCTCCAAATTGCTCACCTGATTGCCCCTAACTGCTTCTGCCTGCCAGCCTGATCACCCACTAACCACTACCCTGCCAGCCTAATTGATGTCTAACTCCTCCCCTGCCAGCCTGTTTGCCTCCAACTTCCCTTCTCTGCTGGTCTGGTCATCCTTAACTGCCTTTCCCTGCAGGCTTGATTACCCCCAACTGCCCTCCCTTGCAGGCCTGGTCCCTCTCCTGCTGGCCTGATCACCCACAACTGCCTTCCCTTGCAGGCCTAAAACCTCTCAACAGCCCTCCCCTGATGGCCATCTTGTGGTGGTCATCTTGTGTCCACATGGGGACAGGATCTTTGACCACATGGGGCAGCCCTCTTGTGTGCTGGTCAATCTGTGTATTACTCTTTTATTAGATAGGATAGAGGCCTGGTGCATGGGTGGGGGCCAGCTGATTTGCCCTGAAGGGTGTCCCAGATCAGGGTGGGGGTTCCCTTGGGGTACGGGGTAGCCTGGGCAAGGGCCCCCCCCCCAGCAACCCAAGCAGAGGCCCTGGGATCTGGGATTAATTTATGTTCTACAATTGAAACTTTGTTGCCTGGAGCAGAGCCAAGCCTTCTACTCTCTCTGTGGTGACAGCCATTTCTGTTTGGGTTTATTTAAATTCTATAATTGAAACTTTGTAGCATTGAGTGGAGGCCTAGGCACTAGGCCTGTAGAAGCTTGGCTTCCTCCATTGCCTGGGCAACCCTAGCCTCTGCTCTCTCCAGCTCCATGGCGGCCACCATTTTTGTTGGGATATACTTCTATAATTGAAACTTTGTAGCATTGAGTGGAGGGCTAGGCTGGCAACAGCAGGCAGAAAGCTTGGCTTCCTCCATTGCCGGGAAACCCAAGCCTCCCTCCTGTTCTCAGTGGCCATAGCCATCTTGGTTGGTGTTTATTTGCTCCTGATCAGCTTGTGGGCATGGCTTGTGGGCATGGCTTGATGGGAAGTATGGTAAAATTTGCATATTACTCTTTTTATTAGATAAGATTCCTAAGAAGTTTAGAGCCTGAAGTATGAGGCCACACCAGAGGACCTATCAGTGAATTTTAATTAACTCCTACTCCAACCACCACAAAGTTGATTGCTTTAAACAACCGGTTAACTTACATTCCATAGCTCTGTTAACACATTCATTTTGAGATTTATTCTCTTTGCTCTCCTACTTATATAAAGTAGGAGAATAAGCCCAGAATAAAAGTACAAATTGTTTATGCTCTTGGGGGCATGATGAGTAGAGAAAAGAATGGAGTTGTTTGTCTTGCCATTAACTAAAAATAAGGAGCAGGAGGTGCCCATAAAAGTTTAGGTGTGATCCTACTTATTTCACATTTTACTACTCCTGACTACATGGAACCTTGTTTAAACCTCACATAGAGATGGGGAGGAAGGATACCCTGAAAGACAAGGAATAATTGTCTGTGGGGGTAGGAATTTATCTACTCTGCTTTATAGACCATATCTTACCCTGAAGGGGACTTCTATGCCATATTAACAGTTCTCTAGGATTTCTAATCATGCACAAGTATGGGAACTTGTGAAGGGAAGGATAGTCTCCATTTAATTTGAGTGACTTATTTACAATTAATATCAGTTTCTCATTTCATAGATGAATAAATCAGAAGAGGCAATAATTAGAATTAAGTTATTTTGTTTTCTAAGCTGGAAGAAAGCTAGGCCTCACTCTATTCCAGGTGGCTGGATAAACTGGGCCTATCGGCCAGGATGGGCATAGAAGTGGTGATGAGGCAAGTGTTGTTTGGAGCTGGAAACTACCACTTAGTGGATGAAAACTTCAAACCCCTTCCTGTAAGTGATCATTATTCTTCTATTTCTATGAGTAGATTAGACTATACTGAGGACCGCTGTATTAACCTCCTATGAACTGTCAACTCTCTCAGTAAATTCAGTGCTCTCAATATAGTCAAACCATGGAAAGGTTAGAGATAATCCATTCTAACTTTTTTTGTTAGAGAAGAAATTGAGCCCCAGGAATAATGTTTTTAATGTGAGTCATTTTGGACATGGTGTGGGATTTCTTTAAAAGGGGTCATTTGAAATTTTATGACTCTCGTTTTACAAGATATAAAACTTGGATCAAAAATGTTTTAAGAATAAATTAAAGTTAAAATTGTTTATAGTATCCAAAACTTTAAAACTTTTTATGTCATTAAATCATAATTTATTTAACCTTAAGATAAGCCAATAGTATCATGTATTTGATCAAAAACCTCACCCAAAGAATTGGCTATTTTATAATAATCTCCAAGGTATTTGTGAATTTTTAAAAAGTCCATCCTACCTCCAACTGTATCTGGTGCTAACTTAGGAAATGTAGCCTTTCTATCTAAAAAGCCACCTGGAATCTATATGTGTCTAAAATTGAAATAGTATAGATATCTCCCTGGGAAGTATGACCTTGATTTTTATTGTCTAAAATGATATTTGAAGATATCTGTTTTCCAAGAATAATTCCTAAAGGAATTATTTGAATATTGTAGGAAAGCTAAGAAAGTTTGCGAAAAGCACATGCCAAAATATAAGCTAGGCTTCTGTGGTTTGTAGCTAGATTCCTCAACAAAATTGCTTTTAATCTATAGTGGTCCAAGCTCATGGAGTACAGTGTTCATAACTTTTAGAAAATGCTTAGAAAAATGACCTTGTACAAAATAGAATCTGTCTTCCCCAACTGTATTATGAACCATCTATAAAGTTAAACCAAACATGGTAATTTCATTAGACAAATATCCAGAATCTGCTGCTGGCCCTTTCTTAAATTGACTTTGAACAAGACAGGTAAATAAATAGTTTCTACAAAATTTACTTTGAGTACAATGTCTAGAAACTAGTCAGCTTATCGTGTCTCTCTTTGTAAATAGTGCCAGTTATTTAGTATGTTATCTAAGTCTTCTCGGTGCCTAAGCATAAAACTTTGGCTTCAGACCTTTTTATATGCATTAACTATACTTCTTCCTCATGGTGCAGAATCAGCTAGCAAAACTTGCAAGAATATATGTGCCATATTACTTTGAGTAGGATCAAGGGAATTGGCCTTAAACCTATTGTACCTGTCTATTTTCTTATTTGATTTGCATAACAATTCCAGAAGCCAGAAGGAAAGACAGGTATCTTAGATCCTTGTTTTTCAGATGAGGAAGTTCTCATTGAGATGAAGTCATGTGATTTGCCGGAAGTCACACAGTTGGCCAGTATTATTCTAAAGAGCCCTGTACAAATCCTGGCTGAGGCCTGCATGCTTTCTACCCTTCTGGGAACTGAGCCTGCTCAAGTTATGTCTCTTGTGAAACATGTCATTGATTCTATTCTTGTGTCAAGAGACTATTTGAATCTGAATTTAGGCAGAGTTGAGGTATATATTGAATAGTTTATTTTTAAACTAATAATTATGGAGAGAGAAAAAAGTAGAGAGAAAAGTATATGAATTTCCAGTCTTGTTTAATCTACAATGCTACCCACTCCTTGGACCACTGCAGATTAAAAGCAATTTTTTATTACTTTCAAGCAAATCTCAGATATGTTACTTTATCTATAAATATTTAGTATGTATCTCCTTTTTAAAAACATAACAATATCATTATTATACTTTAAAATATTGACAGTAATCCCTCAATATCATCTAATATTAAATCAGGGTTTCACATTTTTCTTACTGTTGCAAATGTTTTAATAGTATATTCAAATCCACAACATTCACATATAGACTTTGGTTGATATATCTCTTAAGTCTATTAATCTTTTGGGGGGGGTTGAAGGGACTGTTAATCTTTTTTTTAAAATATATTTTATTGATTTTTTACAGAGAGGAAGAGAGAGGGATAGAAAGTCAGAAACATCGATGAGAGAGAAACATCGATCAGCTGCCTCTTGCACACCTCCTACTGGAGATGTGCCCGCAGCCAAGGTACATGCCCTTGACCAGAATCGAACCTAGGACCTTTCAGTCCAAAGGTCGATGCTCTAGCACTGAGCCAAACCGGTTTCGGCAGGACTGTTCATCTTTAAGTTCTCCTTCCCTTTGTTTTTTGTCTGTTAAAATTTATTAATTAAAGAAAGCAGGTAACTTGTTCTATAGTGTTTCCCACACATTGGATTTTGTTAAATTTATTCATTTAGCATGTCCCTCTGTCCCCTATAGTTCCTGTAAACTGGTAGTTAGAACTAGAGGCTTGAGCTTCCTCAAGTTTTTTGTTTTGTTTTGCAAGAATTCTTTGTAGGTGATGTTGTGTGCTTCCATCAACAGATTCATAATGTCTAGTTATCTTTCTTTTTTTCACCTTGATAGCCAGTGATGATTGTTCTCTAATCCATTACTTTATTAGGGGTTTTATAAGGTTTTGTAAAAAAAACATTTTAATCTCTTAAACAGAAATTTTATTTTAAAAACTTGTGTGTGTGTGTGTGTGTGTGTGTGTGTGTGTGTGTGTGTGTGTGTCTAAAAGTGCTGCTCTGAGCTTTGCTTTCAATTCTTGGATGATAGACAACAGAGAATATTTAAATGATCTCTTAGTCAATCATTGCAGTATTGAGCTGTAACTCCTAACAGGTATGGCCCCCTGAATTGTGGAAACATAGTCCTCTAGTGATAAAAAGCAGCAAACAAGATATTGCATTCAGATTCATGGGTAACCCAAACCAAACGATGAATCCTATTTAATTACCTCTAGAATAACAGTCATACTCTTTGTAGGGTAACTACTTGCTTCATTTTGTTAAATGAAGAACTAAATAAAGATCTATTTTTGTCCCTCCCCTCCCCAACCACCACAATTAGGATTATTGGCTCTCTCTTCTATTCAAGAAACTGGTGGGCACCGTTGTATTAAAGGCAAGTGTGAAAGGTCAAGCCAGAAGCAAACTTCGAGTATACCTTCATTGCACAAACATCAACCAGTAAGTATGCAGTACACTTTACAAACCAACAAGTTTTCACTAGTAAGCACATAACTTTCTACTCAGAGGGTCTAAGCTGTTCATTATTCTTTTATTTTTATCATTCATAGTGATATGGTGCCAGAGTCTAAAAAAACAAACAACAAAAAACTTTCAAAAAATATAGCTTAAACATTAGCATTTGACTTTTACAATGACTTTAACTGTCATAATCCATAATCAAAATATACCCTAACTTTAAATAAAGAATAGTACCACTGTATTTTTTTTAAAATATTTTTATTAATTTCAGAGCAGAAGGGAAGAGGGAGAGAGAGATAGAAACATCAATGATGAGAGAATCATTGATTGGCTGCCTCCTGCATGCCCCCTATTGGGGATTAAGCCTGCAATCCAGGCATGTATCCTGACCAGAAATTGAACTGTGACCTCCTGGTTCATAGGTCATCACTCAATCATTGAGCTACACTGGTAGGGCACCAATTCATTTTTATATGAACAATTACTTCATTGAATGACTATGAATGAATATAAATATAAAGTCATATGAATGAATAATTATATGAACATACTTATTCCCTTGTATGATATCTGATCAATTTGATAAGGAAAGAGAATTAAAGAACCATATAAATAATAACAACCTTGTTTTCAAAAGTTTCAACCCAGTTTATAAGATTGAGAGACCACAGAGATTTTTATAGTTTACCGGAAGCCCAGTGCACAAAATTCGTGCATGGGGGGTATCCCTCAGCTCATCCTGCACCCTCTGTAATCTGGGACCCCTTGAGGGATGTCCAACTGCTCGTCGGACATTCCTCTCACAATCCAGGACTACTGGCTCCCAACTTCTCATCTGCCTACCTGCCTGATTGCCCCTAACTGCTTCTGCCTGCCAGCCTGATCACCCCCTAACCACTCCCCTGCCAGCCTGATAGATGCCTAACTGCTCACCTGCTGGCCCAATTGTCCCTAACTGCCCTCCCCTTCTGGCCTGGTCACCCCTAACTGCCCTCTCCTGCAGGTCTGGGCATCCCTAACTGTCTTCCCCTGTCAGCCCAATTGTCTGTAACTGCCCTGCCCTGCAGGCCTGGTTGCCCCTAACTGCCCTCCCCTACCTTCCTGGTTGCCCCTAACTGCCCTCCCCTACCTTCCTGGTTGCCCCTAACTGCCCTCTCCTGCCATCCTGGTTGCCCCAACTGTCCTCTCCTGCAGGCCTGGTCACCCCTAACTCTCCTCCCCTCCAGGCCTGGTCACCCCCAACTGCCCTCCCCTGCAGATCTGGTTGCCTTCAACTGCCCTCCCCTCCTGGCCTAATCGCCAATTGCCCTCCCTTGACAGCCATCTTGTGGCAGCCATCTTATGTCCATATGGGGGCAGCCACCTTTGACTACATGGGAATGGCCATCTTGTGTGTTGGAATAATGGTCAATTTGCATATTGCCTCTTTTTTTATATAGCATACCCTACCCTTGGTAGCAAAAAATGTTCCCAAATCTTATGGATTTTTCTCTTTTAGTTTTAATCTGTCCATCCTGATAGGATGTTAACTAAATACTAGTTCTAGCCAAAATAGCTATGCAACATTTCCAATCACTGGTGAGTGAGGGCCCCACTAGGAAGAAGTTGGGAGTAGTTTGGATAAACAAATTCTGAAAAGTGTCAACAGATTTAATTTTCTTGTTTGCATCACTCTTTTCATACAGCTAGAAAAAGGTTTATAATTAAAAACTATATGGTTTATCATTCGAATGCACATGAACTCACAAAATTCAACTTTTATCATTTAACCTTCTTATGTTTGAAAATGAATAAGCTGCCTGGCTCCCTAGTAACTCAGCCTGGGAAAGCAGCAAAGATCTCAGGGTACTCTGGCCCAGACAGTGATGCTGCGAAGAGCATTGTAGGGCCACATTCATGGTCTTACACCATTATAAAGGAAGGGTAAAACGAGGGTGCATCATCACTATAAATACTAATACGTCGTATCCATAATTTTATTTGTAAAAAAAGATTTTAATTGTTTAAATGAGACAAATATTTTTATTATTGAGTCCATCTATTTGCTTTTAGCCCAAGGTATAAAGAAGGAGATTTAACTCTGTATGCCTTAAACCTTCACAATGTCACCAAGGACTTGCAGTTACCACATTATTTATTTAACAAAGAAGTGGACAGATACCTTGTAAAACCTTCAGGACCTGATGGATTATTTTCCCAGTGAGTACTTTTTCTTGTTCATTTTAAACTTTCACCAAATGTATCGGTGTTTATCAGCATAGAGTGTTGATATGGAGAAAAAGAAGCCAACTATTTCAAGTTTTGACAATATTTAATATTCAGGAAGTTTATATATAAGCTAGAGGCCCAGTGCACAAAATTCGTGCACGGGTGGTGGGGGATGTCCCTTAGCCCAGACTGCACCCTCTCCAATCTGGGACCCCTCAAAGGATGTCGGACTGCCCGTTTAGGCCCGATCCCAGTAGGATCAGGCCTAAACAGGCAGTCGCACATCCTTCTCACAATCCAGGACTGCTGGCTCCAAACTGCTCACCTGCCTGCCTCTCTGATTGCCCCTAACCACTTCTGCCTGCCAGCCTGATCACCCATTAACCACTACCTTGCTAGCCTAATTGATGTCTAACTGTTCCCCTGCCAGCCTGTTTACCCCTGCAGGCTTGATCACCCCAACTGCCCTCCCTTGAAGGCCTGGTCCCTCTCAACTGCCCTCCCTGCTGGTCTGATCATCCACAACTGCCCTCCCTTGAAGAGCCTGGAACCTCCCAATGGCCCTCCCTTGCTGGTCATCTTGTGGTGGCCATCTTGTGTCCACATGGGGGCAGGATCTTTGACCACATGGGGGCAGCCCTCTTGAGTGTTGGAGTGATGGTCAATCTGTGTATTACTCTTTTATTAGATAGGATAGAGGCTTGGTGCATGAGTGGGGGCCAGCTGGTTTGCCCTGAAGAGTGTCCCAGATCAGGGTGGGGATTCCCTTGGGGTATGGGGTGGCTTGGGCGAGGGGCCTGTGGAGGTTTGCAGGCTGGCCACACCCCCCAGTGACCCAAGCGGAGGCCCTGGGATCTGGGATTAATCTATGTCTACAATTGAAACTTTGTAGCCTGGAGCGGAGCCAAGTCTTCTGCTCGCTCCGTGGCAGCAGCCATTTTTGTTTGAAACTTTGTAGCCTAGAGTGGAGGCATAGGCTGGTAACGGTAGGGCAGAAAGCTTGGCTTCCTCCATTGCCAGGGAAACCTAAGCCTCTGTTCTCTCCAACTCTGGCTGCCGCCATTTCTGTATCTTTTATAATTGAAACTTTGTAGCATTGAGTGGAGGCCTCGGCCAGCAACGGCAGGCGGAAAGCTTGGCTTCCTCTGTTGCCAGGGAAACCCAAGCCCTCCTCCTGCTCTCAGTGGTGGCAGCCATCTTGGTTGGGTTTATTTGCATAATCTCCTGTTTGTTTGGTGGGTGTGGTTGTGGGCGTGGCTCGTGAGTATAGCGAAGGTACGATCAAATTTGCATATTACTCTTTTATTATATAGGCTACCTATTAACACAGGTATACTCACTCTGAGAGTCACAAGCAGAAGGATTGAACACAAGCTAGCAGTTATCTTAGAAAGTTAGTTTGCATTTCAAAACAACCTGCTATGTCAAGATCCATTCAATATATTTAGATTATTTGCTCTAAAAATATTTATAATTCTTGGTAACACAGTCACAAAAGCAAAGCATACCTATATATAATTGCTAGTAAGGCCCTGGGGGTTGCTGTAAACTGTTATTTTAAGTGAGCTGGGCATGATTTTCTAACAACATTAAAGTAGTTTTTATTACTTAGAGTAAGGAAAAAAATAGCCTGAAATGTACCTTTTAGGTTGGTCCAGAGACAATTTAAAATCCAGCCACTGAATGTGTATTTTAAAAGACTATATGTGCCCTTGCTGGGTGGCTGGGTTGGAGCATTGTCCTGTACACCAAAAAGGCTGTGGGTTTGATTCCTGGTCAGAGCACATTCCCATATGGGAGACAACTGATTGATGTTTCTCTCTCTCTCTCCCTCTCTCTCTCTCTCTCTCTCTCTCTCTCTGTCAATAAAAACATATCCTCGGGTGAGAATTAAAAAAAAAATAGACCATATTTAAGAGACTATCCAAGCTTTGAAGACTTAGGCCCACAAACATTGTCAAGTTTCTGTCCAACATATGTTGCAAGGAGCTCTTTTCATCATGGTTATTCTCAGATTGAAGCATAAAAAATTAAGAGTTTGCAAAATTCTTTCCATCTTCTCCCATCTTTGCAAATGCTATATGAGTGATGTTTTGAGTGACAATTAGCATCATAACCTGAAGGACAGTAAGAATACTTTCTCCAATGTCCTATCCCCCAGAGAGAAATATTATTAACACTGGGTATCTGTGCTTTCTTTTATTATAACTGTAAGCATACAACCTCTAATAGGAAAAAGAGAGGAGGAACCCACAAGTTTTCCCATATCTTTCCATGCAGAGCCTTTGTAGATATTTAAAAAATAATAATTGAATTTATTGGGGAGACATTGGTTTTGGGTGTACAATTTTGTAATACATCTTCTATATATTGTATTGTGTGTTCACCACCCTGTAGATATTTTTAATGGTTGCATGTTTCATAAAATACTATGGCTTACTTACCCTTTTCCTCCTGTTTAAACCTTCTTTCCCTGTTGTAAATAATACATATTTGGGTAACAGATTCTTTTCTCTATTTGGGTTCTGAACCTTTTTAAGTGGGTCTTTTTAGCATATTTGTGTCTAATGCTGACAAGAGAAATGCTTTTGTAAATTAATTGAATAATAGTTGTAGAGTTGCAAGTGTCTTAGATCATTTTAGTCCAACTTTAGGTCAGTATCTGATTACTCCTCTGATGAAACTCCCAGCCTCTCCTGGTGACTTTTCTCACTGGTGGGGACAAAGTGAGTCTCTTTGTGCCTTTTTTCTGCTGCTCTTAGTTCTGTTTTCTAGGGCAGAAGTTGGAAACTACACCTCATGCCTATGGGCAAGTGGGTTTAGACAAGTGGAACTTCTCTTCCTGGTGGGGAAGGTTGGCATGCACTCTGTTAATTTTTTATTTTTAACTAGGGGCCCAGTGCACGAATTCTGCACCTTAAAAGGAACTGTGGGCCTCGAGGCTGCGGTGGGCACAGAGGCGGATCTCAACCCATCCTCTGTGCCCCCCCAGCCCTTTCTGATGCAGCCCCCATTCCATCTGCCAGCAGCCCACTCCTGCTGCCACCACTGCTCCATGCGCTGAAGGCAGTGGCCCTGCCGGCACCTGCTGATGGCTCAGAGCAATTGGGGCTGGCACCAGCAGCGGGTGAGAGTGGCGGCTGCTGCCCCAATTGCCCTTCAGGAGCAGGGGGAGGTAAAGAAACCCTTGGGAGTGATTAGAACCATCAGCTACCACTCACATCTGCTGACAGCACCAGCAGCAGGTGCAAGTGGCATCTCAGACAATAGCAGCAGGTGTGAGCAGGCCGGTGCTGGAAGCAAGTTCAAGTGCTAGGCAGGACCATGATGCAGGGGAGCAAAGGATTTTCAGTAACTACCAGAGGCTCGCCCCGATGACAGCAACTGGTGCTCCGCCTTGGTCTGGCACCTCCACTCACCTGCTCCACCATCCCGCTGCTGCCAACACCTGCCATGTTCTGTTCATGCCCCTGGTGGTCAGTGAATGTCATAGCGACCAGTTGTTTGGTTATTCTGCCATCCAGTCTATTTGCATATTAGCCTCTTATTTTATAGGATTAGTTGTCAATATTTAACAATTGACAACTACTAAAAAAAATATTTAAAAATGGGTACTCTGGCAACTCAGGGCTTGTTCTTCCTATTAGATATAACCCATTATGCCTGTCCTACGACACTTGCATGTATGACTTCCTTGGCCCTTGTGGGCATTTGAGTTTGCTACCAATAGTCTGGAGCATTGTCAAACATCTCATTTACTCCAGAATAACTCTCAAATTCTTGAAGGACAACTGGTTTGTCTTCCAGCTCTATTTCATCTGAAACTTATTATATATTTCTTTGTCATCATGTTGCTGACTTCAAAATATGAAACAAGATACTACTCTCAAATAAAATCCAACTGACATTTTCCAGCCTGATGTAGAAATAATCATGGTACTTTGAGTCAGGAGTGGGAAAATCAGGCCCATGCGCCATATAAAGCTCTCAGAATAATTTAGTCTGGCCCTGCCAAGGCCTTAGGGTGAGTTAGTTAAATGTTCGACCACTTATAGCAGGCTAATTTTTAAGTTGATAATTTTCTATGGCCCATGAATGATGTTATAAATATCCCAACGGCTCTTGGCATAAAAAAGGCTCCCCCCACCCCCACCACCGGTCAGCTCACACTCTGTGCACTGATAGCATCCTTTAGCTATATTTATAGCTGATTAAAGAGGTTAGCCTGATGGAATTAGTATCTTGCCTGTATTTCATCATTCTAACCCATAGCAGGATTAACTTACAATGATTAGAGTTCCCTTTAAACTCTTTTGCCTATTCAAAAGTGTTTCTGAAATGTTTGGTGTGCCCTTGTAAAAGATCCTCCACAGTCTGCCAAACAGCTCTTACTACTGTCACATACAGATGTTTTCAAGCCCTATTTTTGTTTGTGGTTTCCTGAGAATATCACAGCATTTCCTCCTACAGCCCATCCAAAAACTGGTGTGAGGCAGGTGTGAAAACAAACCCCAGTGCATGTGGACTGAGCATAAGTGCAGTGCGGGCTTCTCAGCCTCCAGCACAGTCATGACCATCTTATTCCTATTTCTTACTTTTAGTTACTTTTTTTACTTAAAAAAAATATGATAAAATTTATGCCATAGTAAAAATTTCCAACAGTAGAAGGCATACATAGAAAAGTCATTTCCTCACTCCACAGCCCTACTTCCAGGAGTTTGAGTATCATTCTAGAAGTGTGCTATCCATATATAACCTAAGTATCTTTCATTTAAAAACATCCATGTCTTTTCACATTAGCACATTTAGACCTGCTTAAGACTAGATGATTGGCTTACCTAATTCCTATAGGTGGACACTTTGATTGATCCCAGTATTTTATACACAGCATCTTTACATACTGGCACACTGAATGGGAGGATATGTCTTGTTTTTTAATATATTTTATTGATTTTTTTACAGACAGGAAGGGAGAGGGATAGAGAGTTAGAAACATCGATCAGCTGCTGCCTGCACACTCCCTACTGGGTATGTGCCAGCAACCAAGATACTTGCCCTTGACCAGAATTGAACCTGGACCCTTGAGTATGCAGGCTGACGCTCTATCCACTGAGCCAAACTGGTTAGGATGGGAGGATATGTTTTAAAGTACAGAGCCCGGGGGGGGGGGGGGAGGAAAACATATGTACTACTATTAAATATAAGTTATATTGTAAATAAAATTAAAAAATAAAAAAATAAAAATTAAAAATAAAGTACAGAGCCCAGAACAGTGGCTCTGACCAAGATTAAATGGCATGCAGTTTTTCTGCTGACTGATACTTAGTGAGGATAGAGGGTTAAGAGATCTTTAAAAATGAGATATGTATAATAATTAAGGGGGAAAGAATCAAGTTTTTTAATTTTTAAAAATTATTTCTTGATTTTACTTTTTCAATTACAGTTTATATCCACTATTATTTTGTACTAGTGGCCCGGTGCACAAAATTCATGCACTGGGGGTGGGTAGTCCCTCAGCCCAACCTGCCCCCTCTCACATACTGGGAGCCCTTAGGGGATGTCCAACTGAGGGCTCACCCCCAAGGCTTTAGGCCTTGGGCACCCAGCCATCTCTCTGCTCAGCTCAGCCCCAGCTGCCTGTGACCACCCTGCCCCAGGGACTGGGCGCTCACTGCCACTTCCACTCGCAGCACCCGGGGGCTGGCCCCCGTCCCACCACCTCCATGCACAGCGCATGGGGGCTGGGGGCTGCTTCCGAGCTCAAGCAGAAGAACTACATTTCCCAGAATTCCTGGTGCCCCCATTACCCTGCATGAACCAAGAGTGCTGTGAATTTTCTCCACCTGGTGGTGGCCACCAGGGTCTTTGCACACCCCAGAGACTGGCAGCAGCCCCCCCAATTCCCATCGTGGGTGCTGGGCTGGGGGGCATGCAGGGACCCCCGGTGCTCATTTGCACGTGATTCAGGCACCATAAGTGTTAGGAGGGCCAGCCCTTAAGTACCTTATGGATAGTGCTCATAGCATGGTGGTTGCTTTCACTGCACTGCAGCC
The DNA here is from genome assembly GCA_027563665.1 of Antrozous pallidus. Classification (NCBI taxonomy): domain Eukaryota; kingdom Metazoa; phylum Chordata; class Mammalia; order Chiroptera; family Vespertilionidae; genus Antrozous; species Antrozous pallidus. The sequence continues at coordinate 68,006,660 of CM050511.1, forward strand.
ACGCCCCTCTTGGCCTCGCCCCCTTGTGCTAGCCATGCCCCCGCCCTGATTGGCTGGTAGCATAGTGGAGGTATGGTCAATTTGCATGTTACTCTTTTATTAGATAGGATTAGGGTACAACATAGTGGTTAAACAATGATATACTTTACAAAGGGTTTCCCCCAATAATTCCAGTACCCATCTGGCACCATACAGCTAATCTAATAAAGAGGAAATATGCAAATTGACTGTCGTGCTGCAACAAAGATGGTGGTGCCCACAGTGGAGGCAGAGGGGGGTTCCATAACACAAGATGGCTGCACCCACAGCAGAGGCAGGGTTTCCATAACACAAAATGGCTGCACCCACAGTGGAGGCTGAATTCCCGCAATGATCCTTAATGAGCAATCAACAGGGACCTGAGGCTGCGTGGCTCTGGGCAGGGGCAGGGGACCTGAGGCTGCACCCCTGCTCACTAGGGCTTGACAGGGTTGTGACTCCCACCTGGCAGGATTTGACAGGAAACCTCAGGCCACACCCCCAGCACCAGGCCAGGGGTCGTGATGCCACACCACCAACCGGTGCCAGGTTGGGAGACCTAAGGCTGCGTCTCTGCCCAGCAGGGCTTGATGGGACCTCAAAGTGCACTTCCCACCCCAGCTCAGGCCGGGCAACCTCAGGCCGCACCCCTCACCCCAGCGCCGGGCTGGGGGACCTCAGGCCATGTCCCTCACCATGGCATGGGGCTAGGGGACCTGAGGGTGCGCCAGAGGACATGAGGATGCACCCCTTGCCCGGCAAGGTTTGATGGGGGACCTAAGGCTGTGCCTCCTGCCCAGCGGGGCTTAACGGGATTGGGGCCAGCTAGGTCTGGATCTCACCCAATGTGAGAACCAGCTGGGTGTGGGTCTCATGTGATTTCAAGGTGGTGCGGGTGGATGGGAACTTGACACTGGGTCCCGCGGTGCACCACCTACTCTGACAGGAGGAAGATTTTCATGTGCATTTTACTAATTTTCTTTCATCTCTGACATTTTTATTATAGAGAAAGGGCAGAGAGCAATATTAAAATATTTCCTCTAATTAATTCCCTTTTAATGTGCATGAATTTGGTGCACCAGGCCACTAGTACTCATTATATTATTATTGACTATATTCCCTATGCTGTATTTTATATCCCTGTGACTGTTTTGTAACTACCATTCTGTACTTTTAAATTCCTTCATCTTTCCCATTCAGTCCCTCAACTCCCTTCCTCTCTAGCAACCATCGGTCTCTTCTCTGTATCTATGAGTCTGTATCTATTTTGTTTGTTCATTTATTTTGTTCTTTATATTCCACATATAAATGAAATCATATGTTATTCATCTTTCTTTGTCTGACTTATTTCACTTAGCCTAATACCATCCACGCTGTTGCAAATAGCAAGATTTCATCATTTTATGGCCAAGTAATATTACATTGCACTACTTTTTTTATCCAATCATGTATCAATGGGTATTTGTGTTGTTTCCATATCTTGGCTATTGTAAATAACACTGCAGTGAACATAGAGGTGCATAGGTTCCTTTGAATTAGTGTTTTGGGTTTCTTTGGATGAATACCCAGAAGTAGAATCACTGGGTTGTAAAAAAAAAAAAGTTTCATTTTTAATTTTTTAAGGCCCCTCCATACTATTTTTCCGCAGTGGCTGCACTAATCTGCATTCCTACCAACAGTGCACAAGAGTTCCCTTTTCTCCACATCCTCGCCAACACTTGTTGCTTGTTGATGTATTGATGGTAGCCATTCTGACAGGAGCAAGTTGGTATCTCATTGTGCATTAACTTGCATTTCTCTAGTTATTAGTAACATTGAACATCTTTCCATATGTCTCTTGGCCATCTGTATGTCCTCTTTGGAAGAGTTGATTTTTAAGTGACTGTGTACAGTAAGTACTCATTTTGTTTAAATGAAAATATGTGTTACACATACACAGAAAAGAGATGAAGGAATATACGTCAAAATACTAAAAAAGTTTGTATTATTTAACAGGTTACTTTTTTATATTTATTTCTAAATAGTGATGATATGATACTTTTACAGCACTTACCACATGCAACATACTCTCTTAAGTGTTCTGCATATATTACATCTATTACAGATATGACATATATGTAACTCTGACATGAACTAATCTTCTAAATTTTTACAATAAAAAAGTACTAACTTTTTCATGTTAAAAAATCACTTGAGAAAAAAGATAATAGAGATATAAACATCATTTAGAATTAAAGAAGTAATTAGTAGAACTAAAAGCAGACTAAAGCTTTCTTCATAAGCTCTTGTTGATATTGGATTTGTTTCTATGAGTATGTATTTATTTGATTTAAATAATAGTAAGTATGCATGAGAAATAACACTTATGCTTAACAAATTTTTCCAGTATTTGATTCAGTTTTGAAATTCACAGAAATTCAAAGAAAACATAGTATGTTTTTAATCTGTGGTTTAGCCAAACAAAACCATTTGTTTTACCCAGCAACATACATTCTATCAAAATATCTTTACAATATAAGAAAGTAGATGTATATCTCCTGAAGAGAAGGGAGTTAGAGAGCTATGGGCATAGTTACCAGTGGGAACTTTTATTGACTGTAATTTTTTTATACAAAAAAATTTTAACAATTTTTATGTTAAATGTGAAATTTACATTTCACTCATTATATCTATTTGCTCTATATAAAATGGTTTCCATTATTTGCCATAAAATAGAATTTCCACAAATCCAGAATTATGTCATGTTTATCTTTTTTATACTTCCATTATTTAGACTAATACAGATCACATTTGCTGTAAAGGCCCAGGCTTTGTAGGCCATATGGTCGTTGTCACAACTACTCAATTGTACCTTGAAGATCATCTAGGTCAAATACCGAACTCAGTGGTGGGCAAACTCTCATTAGTCAACAGAGCGGCAAACTGGCCTGATAGAATGTGGAAACACAAGTTAGGTAATACTAGAGGCTCGATGCACAAATTCATACATGGGTGGAGTCCCTTGGGGTGGCCTGTGGGAATCAGATTCCAGCTTGTGGCTCCAGACTCACAGCCCCAGCTCACGCCCCCAACCCTGCAGCCCCATAACCCTGCCTGGCAACCCACCTTGGCCTGACACTGCCCCCTCACCTGTTCCACCATCCCACCTATGGGGAGATCGATCGGGCCACTGGTTGCCATTTGCGGGGCGGGAAGGGGGGGAACACTCACACCTGCTTTGGCCTGGTACCACCTGCTCACCTGCTCCATCATCCTGCTGCAGTCCTGCTCCTGTCAGGGCAGGCAGTACTTCCACTGCCGCCCACTGCCAGCATCACATGGCTAATGCCTGCCACATCCACGCCACCCCCTGGTGGTCACCACACATCATAGCAAGCGGTCAAATTATCGAATGACTGCTTGAGGGAACAATTTGCATATTAGACTTTTATTATATAGGACTAGTGGCCCACTGCACAAAATCTGTGCACTGGGGGAGGGGGAGGGGTCCCTCAGCCCGGCCTGCACCCTCTCCAATCTAGGACCCCTCAGGAGATGTCCGACTGCCGGTTTAGGCCCCTGGGATCGGGCCTAAACCAGCAGTCAGACATTCCTTTCACAATCCAGGACTGCTGGCTCCTAACCACTCACCTGTCTGCCTGCCTGATTGCCCCTAACCACCTGCTCACCCCCAACTTTCTCCCTTGCCAGGCTTCTCACCCCCAACTGCCTCTCCTTTCCATCCTGCTCACCCCCAGCTGCCCCCCCTGCTGACTTGCTTGCCCCTAACTGCCCCCCCCCCCACCAGCCTGATCACCCCCAAGTGCCCTTCCCTCCTGGCCTGATCACCCCTAACAGTCTCTGCCTCAGCCCTGCCATCATGGCTTTGTCCAGAAGGATGTCCAGAAGGTCTCTTGGTCTAATTAGCATATTACCCTTTTATTGGCATAGATAGGCTATCACAGAAAAAGGTTTTGGTCTTAAAAAGATCTCACAACTTTTGTAGAGCAGGCAGAGCACACACACATGGCTAACTTTAATGCATCTTTTCACATTGCAGATCTGTCCAGCTCAATGACAAAACTCTGAAGATGGTGGATGACCAAACACTGCCAGCTTTGACAGAAAAGCCGCTCAGCCCAGGAAGTCCACTAAGCTTGCCAGCTTTCTCCTATGGGTTTTTTGTGATAAGAAATGCCAGAATTGCTGCTTGCTTCTGAAAATGAATGGCATACACTTGCCTTGAGATTGAATTTTTCAAGTGTATTAAGAAGAGAAAAGCAAAACTCAGGCTACAGAAGGCAAGCAGATACATTACAAATCAACCAGTGGGAGCTGGAGAGACAGGGACACGCTCAGGCTAGACTTAACACAGCATTTTCTTCCCCTTAAGGAAACCACTGCTACCTTGTGCCAAACACTATTGTACTTTATGTGTAATATTTTTATTTAAGGTTATTACAAATGTATATGAATGTTTCCAATACAGCCAGGAGGCAAGTAAGTGAAGGATATTCATGTTAAGAAAGTGCTTACTTGTTTTTGTTTTCAAAAGCAGTTACTAGAAGATTGTCAGATTTTTTCCTGCATATGCTGTCTCCATGGGCTCCCGTCAGAAAACGTTTACTACCATAACCTCCAAATTGTCTATAAAAGAGAGATGATCTCTTTGCACCTTGATAAAGAGCAAGAATCAGTTGCTACTTCTCTTTATTCTGTTTGTCAACAATACTGTGTGAGAAGACAGTGAATGTGATCATATTAAAAAGTTATTAATGACAATCATTTTGACAGAGGTATTATGTAAAATTTAAATGAAATAAAAAATAACTATAAGGGAAATTGATTTGCCTAGAGGAGAAAAATTAGTTAAATACATCAGCACCATCTGTTAATGTTTACTTCTGTTACACTTTTTTTCTGCCTTTAGTTCTTATTTTAGTTGGGGAGCTTTTGGCTGCAAGTAACAGAAAACCCTGATTCTAATGGCTTAAACAATAAGAACATTTATAATCCCAAATTACAAGAAGTAGAAACAGTAGCTCAGTAAGGAACCAGGCTCTTTCCATCTCTGCTCTGCTACCTTTAGTATTGGCTTCATTCTCAAGCCTGTACCGTGATGGCCGGAGCTATCCCGTGAACCCATGGAGACCTGGCAACATCCAGTGAAAGAACATGAGAAATTTTTCTGAGTCTTCTTCACAGAATTGAAGAGTGCTTTCACAGAGGCTCTCCCAGCAAACCTCTCTGTGTCTCCTCATGGCTTATTATTGGTCAGGAATGGACCACGTGGCCATTCTCCCAGTCACTGCCAACATCACTGAAATTCCTATAGCTGTCAGCTAGTAATCTTTGGGAATGGAGCGGGTGTTGGGGAGCCCATGGCACTGACCACCATAGTTCTGTACCTTTATCCATGACAGGATGTACTTTCTCCTGTATCTTAATTTTTAGAAATGTAATCCTCTTCATATTTATGCCAACTATGAATAAATATTGTTGCAATTAAATTTAATCACATTTATGAGGTGCTAACGCTGGAACTTAAAGTTGGATGCTTAAATAACCTTACATTTTGTATGTATTGTGGTTTTTATATTTTCACAGTTGAAATAAAGCAATTTTTATGATCTCAATATTTCATAATTATTCTTTTAGTAGAGTGTAATCCTGGTTTTTCTCCACTGCATTGCCTCCACCTCCCATCTTGACTTCTCCCTTCAGTCTCTCTAACACCAAAAGACTGACCTTGACACAAAGAGCTCACCAGACAAACGTTATTTCCTCCCTCATCATGCAGGTTCAATGTTAAAGTTTTGTTCTATTTTTTCACTTGTCCCCTTGGCCACTTCATAAAGTCAGGGTCTAATTTTTCATCTGCATAAGCATTATCATTTCCTAACTGCTCTCCCTGACTTTTCCCCATTTCCTTTTTTTTTTTTTTTTTTTAGTTTAAATGCATTTTATTTTTTAGACAACCTACACGACACGTTTCTTCCTTAAAAACAATGCCTCCGCTCCAAATTAATCAAGGTCAAAATAAATGAAGAGCTCAAGATAACATCAGTCCCATTTGTCCTAGGTCTTGGTCTGTGGATGAAAAGCAGCAGCCAGTTCCAATGACAGGTGATAGAGCCAAACTGCCCAATTTGTTAACATTTTCCCATTTCTAAACCATCTTTAAAATCATATATGGGGTCACACCATCCTCATGGTAGTCCAGCAGCAACCATGCCATCTGGACTCATGTTTTCACCAATAAAGAACAGGCTAGTTTTTAAATTGGCAAGGATGTGCTTGATTTGTTCTGCAGCCCCTGTCATAAAAGGCTTTACTCTTTCTGATCTCTGTTCTTCAAGCTTCCCTTTGTTTGATTTCATGTCATCTTTGATGTGCTTCCTGTTGGCTTCTTTTGTGAAGCTGATTTCTTGCAAGCGATGGTCATGACAATATCAACACCAGTGATGACTGTGCTTTCAGTACCTTCGCCCTCAGGGCCTTCAGTCGAGGTATTTCCACCAATAAGTGAGTCATCAGTGTTACTCTCTGTCCTACTGACCTTCTTCCCCTCTGCCTCCAGGCACAGCCCGTCTGCAATCTCCCAGATCTTGTAAATATCAGAGAACATCTCATCATGGCTGATGAAGTCCTGGTAGATGATCATGATGGCGGCTGGAAGGAGACCTTCCCCATTTCTTATAGGCACAAAAGGTCCTCCATAACTTGGCACCTGCTTATTTCTTGTTGTTGTGTTGTTTTGGTTTAGTTTTTATTTTTAATAACTCTCTTACAAAAAAATTTAAAAATCTTTATTGTTGAAAGTATTACATATGTTCTCCATTTTTCACCTGCCTATGTCTATTTCTTCAGCCTCAACTCTTGTCATTCTCCCACAAATTCTGTTCTTCACCCTACACACTGTGAGAGAGAGCAGGCCTGGCCGAGGGACCCGCATCCAGTGCATGAATTTTCATGCATCAGGTCTCTATAATAATCTATAATAAAAGCATACTATGCAAATTGACTAAATGGCTGAACAGCAGAACAACCTTCCAGATGACTATACTATGACACTCACTGGCACCAGGCCAGCCAAGGCAGGTGCATTGTGATTGGTCAAGGGCCCAGCCATCACCCCATGATCGCCCCACAAAGGGAGGCCCAGGCTACCTGGCGGCAGGCGGCACTGCAGTGGGTGGGCAGAGCCTCCTTCTGTGGGGTGGTCGATCGCCAGGCTCCTGGATTGTGAGAGGGCGCAGGCCAGGCTGAGGGACCCTTCCCCGCCCCCAATGCACGAATTTTATGCACTGGGCCTCTAAAATATATATATTTTAATCAATGTAAAAACTATCATATCCTTAGGTGAGGATTAAAAAAAAAGTGAGCTCACTTGTTTCCAACTGCTTCAGGATGTGACTGCTCAGTCTCATGCTTGGAACCCATCTTCTATTTTCACAAGAAATATCCTGAGTCCAGTGACCCAATTGCAAACATTTACCTGTCAGTTATTTTAAGGGAAGCAGGTGGAAGAGGGTTTATGCAGGTAGAGTTTCTGTTAGGGCTGTGATTGCTAAACCTTTAAATCCTCTTTTGACTTCAGTGTACATAATGTGTGTGTGTGTGTGTGTGTGTGTGTGTGTGTGTAATATGGTAGTGTAAGAAATATATTTGGTCTTTGTCTCCAATTCCTGACACAAAGTTCCTAAAACCCTTGGAATTTCCTGAGTGGTAGGAGTGTTTGAAGGGACTTTTGGAAAGTCCTAAAGGATGGGAACTGGTTGCCAGAGGAACCAACCATTTTATTAGAAGGTTGGAACTTTCTGTTCCACTTTGACTTTCAGGGAAAGGAGAGGGATTAAAGGTTGAGTTCAATCATCCATGGTCAATGATCTAATCAATTATACCTCTAATGAAGCATCCATGGAACCCCAAAGAGATGGGGTTCAGAGAGCTTTAGAGTTGGTGAACACTGGAAGTGAGGAGTGTGGCTTATGCTAGGAGGGCAGGGAAGCTCTGTTCCCTTTTCCACATACATTGCCCTATATATATATATATCTTCACCATCTGGCTATTCCGGAGTTAATGTCCTTTTATAATAAACTAGTGATTTATTCAGCAAAATGCTTCCTAAGTTTCCCGACCCCCTCCAGCAAATAATCAAACCCCAGAAAGAGATCTTGTGCTCCTCCCACCAATAACTCAGAAGCACAGCTAATAACTTGGACTTCCCACTGGCTTCAGCAGTTGGGGGAGGAGCAGTCTTGTGGAACTGAGCCCTGAATTGTGGGATCTGCTGCTACGGTCAGTAGTGCCAGCGCTGAGTTGAATCATAGGCCACCAAGTGGTGTCACAATTGCTTCATAGGTGGAAAACCCACACATCTGGTGTCAGAATGGAGCAGGGTTGTAGTAGAATATTAAGGTAGAGAAAACACAGGAAAAAAAGGTGTTTTTTTTTCCTTTACAGGGTGGGGCAAAACTGGTCTTACAGTTGTTCATATGGAAAAATAATACAATAATCCTATTTAATAAAAGTGTAGTAAGCAAATGGTCTCCTTGACTTGGGAGTTGTCTGGAGTTCGACCAGAAGGCAGGGCCGGCTGAGGGAAAGGAGGGAATACCCGGTCAGCAGCCAGCAGCTGCTAAGGGACCCTACTGGTGCATGAGTTTCATGCACTGGGCTTCCAGTTAATAAATAATAATACCAGAATAAACTCTGTTTTGCATACTCACAACTGTAAACCTATTTTCGCCCCACCTTTTATAACAAAATTTCCCAGTGCCTTTTGATCCCTCTGTCTACAGTTGGTGAACAACCAAGTTGTGTGCTAGTTTTGTAGAATTATCAAGGACTGCCCCCTCGCCAACACCACTGGGTTTTAAAGGAGAGGAGCCTGAAGACTAACCTAATTTCCTGTAATGCTGAAGTCCAGATGAGTGACTTGCCCATGGTCACTCAGGAAGTGGTTAAATGGGATAAAACTTGCAAGGCGCCTGCAACAGTGCCTGGCACACAGCGCTCTCTGATTGCTGGCTATGGTGAGAAGTGAGAGCCATTCACCGTTCTAGCTGAGGCTCTTATCTTTCCACACACTCCATGCCTCTCAAACATACCAGCTCCTGTGAATTGACAGTTCAGTAAGGAACGCCCCTTAACTTTTGCGTACGGTTTCAACTTACATTCTTGCTTTTGGCTGCTAGGGATCCTTTAAGCTTTAAAAAAGGAAACCCCTGTCTTCAAATGAACATTTGGGGTTCAGTGGGTTTTATGTGTGTGATTTCTGTTTGTTTGTTTTGCTATAACCATTCCGAACGAGTAAACACTATCCTTTCATATTTACTGAGAAAGCTGAGAACAGGAATTCCTTTTACGCCGCCGAGTACCTAGGGGACCCCTGTGCAGGTTGAAGTTTCCAACGTAACTCCTTTCACGTCACTCAAAAGGCTCCGGCCCGGCCCTGCCCGGACGGGACGGACCCGAGTCCTCTGGATGACGTCACCACGCATGCCAACCCGTGACCGACGCCCGGGATGACATCAGGCCCGTGCAGACCACGCTTACCCCCGCCATGCTGGGCGCCCGGGGCGCGGGGCTCGCGCGGGGCCTGCGGGCCGTGGCGTGGGCGTGGTCGTGGGGCGCGCGTGGCCGCTCCCTGGCCCTGGCGCGCGCGGCGGGGGCGCCCAGCCCAGGGGACCGGCCGTCCTCCGCGGGGCTGGCCCCGCAGCCGCGTCGGCTCAGCCTGTCGGCCGCGGCGGTGGTGGACTCGGCGCCCCGCCCTCTGCGGCCCTACCTGCGCCTCATGCGGCTGGACAAGCCCATAGGTGAGTGCGCGGGCGGCGCGGGGCCGGAAATGCAGCACCTACGCCGGGACTTGGCCGCCCCGGAGACTCCCGAACCCGGCGAGCTCCGAGGGGCGGGACCTGCCTGCCCGCCTGCCCCTCCGAATCCCGAGCGTCTGAGCCGGGCCGGGCCGTTCGCTCACTCCGCTGTCCTGTTTACGGAGTGAGCGAGCAGAAACCCCGGGCGGGCCCCTGCCTCGCACAGATTGACAGTGTTGTGGCGCTTGCACTTTGCTTACGTTTGATCCTTCCGGCAACCCTGTAAGGCTCCCCAGGCCAATAAGCCGATGATGATGTTGAAGAACGAAGGCTCTTCCGCAGAGCCAGAACAGATGGAGGCAGTGTTTTGAACCTGGGGTTCTAGCTCTGTGCCCTACACCACCCTTGACACGGATTTAATTAATGTGTGCCCGCAGGTGTGGACCCATGAACCGAGAGGTTGCTGGTTTGATTCCCGGTCAGGGCACATACCCGGGTTGTGTGTTCGATCTTCAGTGGGAGGGGGTGTGTGTGCAGGAGGCAGCTGACAGATGATTCTCATCGATGTTTCCTATCTCTCTATCCCTCTCTAAATTCAGTTTTTAAAAATGTTTTTAAAAGATTTCATTCATCTGAACGCAGTGCGTATTGCACTTAGGAACTGACTATCAGCTCACAGTCACCTCTGAGAATTTCCCTGCCTTCCTGTTTAAAATAACACCCACTACCTCACTCTATCCCGTCACCCCATTTTTGTTTTTGTTTTTGTTTTTGTAGTATTCTCCATCTGTAGTATTCTCCACTTTGTAGTATTCTGCATTTATTGGTTTATTGACTTCTCCGATACAATGTAAGCTCAACATAATGGGATTTTAAAAATCTAGTTCCTAGAACAGAGCTTGGCAGTAGCATTAAATGAATTATTAAATTTCTACAGTATCACCTAGCTTTAGAGATAGAAAGAGCTATCCTTGCTCTCAAGGAACTCCTAGCCTAGTTGAAAAAGCTGATATAAGTGATACAGATAATAAATACATCAGGAAAGGCCAGTAATTACTGGGGACCTTCATTGCTGGAAAAAAAGTCAAGAAGAAAGTGTAACTCTGAGGACAGGTAGATTTTGCAGAGGAGGATAGAGCTTGATTGGTGGGGGACATATTTTTGCAAAATCCCCAAGATAGAGTGTTTTTGGCACACTAACAATATTAGCTGATCTGGAACCCTACATGGGTGTAGAAAATAATGGGAGCACTGGTTGGTTAAGAGCTGGACTGAGAAAGGATGGACATTGGTGAGAGGAGGGTAGAGGCTGAAATCCAGGTAATCTAGAATCTAGATGATGGCAGTGCATAGAAATACATTCAAATGTGTAGCTACATTTTTTTCCACCTTTGCCCAGCCATAACCCCAGGTTAGGCCTTCTTTTGGTATTCTAGGTTTATACACTACCTATTTGGGATCACAATACTGTGTTTCTAGCAATCAGCAATTAAAGTGTACAGGCAAAATAAATGATAGGCACAGCCCTGCCATCATGACTCCTTGCATATTGGGGCCAGATACAAGTTGATAGGCATAAATTTCCAAGCCCATTTCTAATATGAAGCCTAATTCTGTTCTTTGCGTCTGTTTCACAGAGCATCAGTGTAACCTTTCAAGTATCCAAGACAGATCAACAGCTACTGTTACTCCCATTCCCATAAACCTCTAGCTTCTTCTACTTTATTGCCTAGACCAGTGGTCGGCAAACTCATTCGTCAACAGAGCCAAATACCATCAACAGAGCCAAATACCAACAGTACAACGATTGAAATTTCTTTTGAGAGCCAAATTTTTTAAACTTAAACTTCTTCTAACGCCACTTCTTCAAAATAGACTCGCCCAGGCCGTGGTATTTTGGAAAAGCCACACCCAAGGAGCCCATGAGCCACATGTGACTCGCAAGCCACGGTTTGCTGACCACTGGCTTAGACCAACCCATGATAAGAGATTATAAAGGGCTCATGCATAAAGTTCTAGATCCAGACCTCTTAGGCTTGAATCTTCACTCTGCCCATTTGAGGGACCCCAATTAAGTTACTTTACCTCTCTGAGCCTTCATTTCTCATTTATAAAATGAAGACACTAATAATACTGACTTTATAAGGTTGACATAAGAACTCATTACTATATGACAAATCTTTGGAACGGTGCCTAACATAATTAGCCATTATGACTTGTGAAGTGGGAATGGAGAAGTTTAGGTAATACTTACCTATGTATAGTATATTGAGAAGAGACCAGCCTGCATGCTTCAGTTCTAAATAAGGTGATGATTGCCAGATTTTAAGATAACTTAGTAGTAGTTCTCTGTGTTACAGTTCATTCAACAAACATTATTTGAGCCCCTATGTGTATGCCAGGAATATTAAGTTGGTAGTGGCAGAATCCAGGTTTGATATTTCTTTATTGAAATTCTTTTGTGGGGTAATTTTATGTTCATTGTTTTACTTTGTTGAAGTTGATCTTGTTACTCTTCATAAATGAAAATGTTTTATTGTTTTTCAGAATGGTTTATAACTTCTTTCAAATGGGTCACAAACTATATCATTTCAGGAAGCTTCAGCAGGTGGCACTCTTCCATTAAATTGGTGGTGGTATTTTTACTGCGTTTGCGGGTGATTGTGTTGTCTTAGAGATAAGGCGTAATTCGTGAATGACTTGTTAGTCTCCATTGGGCTCTTCTGTCTTTCCATCACCTGCCAAAACTTGATCGTTTTATTTAACCTCCCAGAGAGGTTTTCCTTTTTCTATAGTTAACTTTTTTTTTCTGAAATGTACCTGGGTATAATAAAAATAGTACCTATCTCATAGGTTTATTGTGAGAATCAAGCACCTGGCACATAGTAAGCACTATATATTTTGTAATATTGTTTGTGTTTTCATCACCAATATTGTCTTCTAATAACAATGCTGAAAGGTAGATATCTTTTATTATAGATGACAAAGAATGGACCTTGAAGTTTAATATACTGTAGTATCCTGTGTCATTTCACTTACTAGTGGTGGACATCAAACAGGAGGTCTGACTTTTTTTTTTTTTAATATATTTTATTGATTTTTTTACAGAGAGGAAGGGAGAGGGATAGAAAATTAGAAACATCAATCAGCTGCCTCCTGCACACCCCCTACTGGGGATGTGCCCACAACCAAGGTACATGCCCTTGACCAGAATCAAACCTGGGACCTTTCAGTCCTCAGACCAACACTCTATGCACTGAGCCAAACCAGTTTCAGCAGGAGGTCTGACTTTTCTCCTTCCTTATAAAAATCCTCCTCTCCTGTAAGGGCCACCTACAGATTCATATTAGTAAGTAAATACGTCACTTGTAATACAGACTTCAGGCTAAGAATTTTGTTCTTGACCCAAAATGCTATAGATGGTTACACATCTTTCTCTAGAATTATTTTTTAAGTGGAACCTTCAGTTCTAATTGCACCAGGAAAATAATGCCTGTGAAGTGATGGTTTTTCTTTTCTATTGGGACAAGATTGGGTAGCTACTCCTCTGCCCCTTGAAGTTGTAAGAAAGATGTTAAACCCATTGTTTTAACCATTGCACATCTGTTGCCTCGTGTATAAAATAGGAATAATAACACTGTGATCGCACTCCTGTACTGGCCACCACCGCTGTCAGTCATCACGTTGAGTTCACTTTCCTCGAGAGTTTGGATAAATTCAGGTCAGAGCTGCAAGTACGCAGCCCTCAAGTGTCATAGAAAAGCAATTCACCTACGACTGATCTCTCCATTCAGAAGTGTGCAGTCTTAATGTACAGTGATGAGAAATTTATTTTATGATCTTTTCATTAAAAGCTTGATTGAAAACTAAAAAAAATAAATAAATAAAATAGGAATAATAATAGTGCATATTTTATAAGGGTATTTTTGAGGTAAGTGAGTTTATACATATTAATCATTTTTTTTAAATATGTTTTTATTGATCTCAGAGAGGAAGAAGGAGAGAGAGAGAGAACATCAGTGATGAGAGAGAATCATTGATTGGCTGCCTTCTGCACATCCCCTACTGGAGATCGAGCCCACAACTTGGGCATGTGCCCTTGACCGGAATTGAACCTGGGACTCTTCAGTCTGGAGGCTGATGCTCTATCCACTGAGCCAAACCAGATAGCACTGCATATAAAGCAATTAGAACACTGCCTGGCATTTCACAAACATTCAGTAAATGCCAGTGGGGGGTTCAGTATGAGTTGCCCAACTTGTGCCTCTGTGGTATGGGGATGACAGTATTTTAAGCTGAAGGTAATCGAGACTTTGCAGGGTCAAGAGAAACTTTTACCTTTCCCTTAAATTTTAAATTGAAGGCCTTGTCTATAACAAAACAAGAATAACTTTTTATGACCCATTTAGAGGGCAGGGCAAACATCTAAGTAGTGAACATCTGCTCTTCTCATCAGTCTGTGAGTTAACCCCTTCTAGAGTTCTTTTGAAAGCCCCAGAGTTCTTACCTCATTCCTTAGCTCAGGATGCCATGTATACTTCATTTTACTGTCTGTCTCTGAATCTCTCTTGTGTGTGGGAGTCCTGTACACATGTATGTAATTAAATTTGGTTATTTTTTCTTGTTAATCTGTCCTATGTAGATTTACTTATTACGCTGGCCAACAGAACCTAGAGGAGTAGAGGAAACTTTATTCCTCCTCCACATTAGCTATTGTTATTCACTTCTGGACTGGCCATTTCTCACTTGTAGGCTTCCCTGCCTTTTCTGCTGTGTGAGTTTAAGTCCCTTTTGGACGAGCCTTTCTGAGTTCTCCCTACTCCCTCCCCAGTTAACTTGGGTGGCGCTGTTTTATGCCTTTGTAGGACCCTGTGCTTGCCCTGTTGTTGAATTTAGCTGTTTTACAATTTTTAAACTGTGTTTCTTCCTTTTGATTTATAAGCTGTGAAAAAGGCAGAAACCAGCTCTCAGTCACCATTGTATTTCCAGTTCCTAACATAGCACTGGCACAAAATATGTGCTTTATAAAGATTTGCAAATAACTAAAACTTAAACTTAATGAAGCTTAAACATGATTATAAGGACTGTCATTTGATGATTCCTGTTTGGATCTTCCTTTTTTAAAAAAATATATTTTTATTGATTTTAAAGAGTAAGGGAGAGAGAGACATAGAAATATCAACAATGAGAGAAAATCATTGATGGGCTGCCTCCCACATGCCCCTACTGGGGATCAAACCCACAACCAGACCTGTGCCCTGACTGGGAATCGAACCAAGACCTTCCTGGTTCATAGGTGTTCTCAACCTCTGGGCCACGCCGGATCTTTCTTTAATCACATGTCTTGTTTCTTTTATATTGTTAAATATGGAATGAAAACTCAGAATTTGTCTTCAAAGTACCATATCTAAACATTTGTTGAAAGATTTTCTTTTGAAAGTAAGATAACTATTAAAGTTCATGTATAAAATCTCTTATTCATAAAACACCTTATTTATGCTTTAACTTTCTGTGGTTTCAGTTACCCACAGTCAACTGTGGTCTGAAAATAGGAAATAGAAAATTCTAACCCTGGCCAGTTGGTTGGGCACTGTCCCATGTACCAAAGGGTAAAGCATGCATATGATACAAAATTCTGAAGGTACAGAAGTGTAGAGTGAAAACTAAGTCTTTCAGCCAATCAGTTCCCTCCCCCAAGATGAGTTTCTAAGATAGCCTTTATAACATGGTCTATGAACATACTAACATTCAAATGTATGTATTTGTCTTATATGTGTGTGTGCATGAATACGTACACACAGGTATTAAAAATTTTCAGGTTGTCCATAAGGGTTGGACCATTTTGTAACCTCATCAGAAATACAGTATTTGACTCTTCAGGTATATTGTCAGAATTTGGGTTTTGCCATTCTGATGGGTGAAAAATGTTACATCAGTGTAATTTAAATATACGTTTCTCAGAGTTAAATACCTTTTCATATGTATGAAAGCCATTTGCATTTCTTTCTGAATAGTCCTTTGTGATATGAGTTGCAAATTAATTATCCCATTTCCCCCCTTGTATTTTTTAAAAATGTTTTATTGGTTTTTAGAGAGAAGGAAGGGAGAGGAGAAAGAGAGAAACATCTATGTGAGAGCATAACATCAATTGCACACACCCCACTGGGGATTGAGCCTGCGACCAGGGCATGTGCACTGACTGGGAATTGGACCTTTTGGATGCCCCAGCCAACTGAGCCACACCACGCAGGGCTATTGTCCCAGTTTTGTCAAGTTTTTGAGTTTGTGTTTTTTTACTTTGGGGTGTGGTGTTTAAAAAAATGAGAACAGTTAACCAACTTGAATTTGTACCTTTTTTGTCTTTTTGTTTTTGCTTAGGAACATGGCTGTTGTATCTGCCATGTACCTGGAGCATTGGGTTGGCAGCTGAACCGGGCAGTTTTCCAGATTGGTACATGTTATCCCTCTTTGGCGCGGGAGCTGTCCTGATGCGTGGAGCAGGCTGTACTATTAATGACATGTGGGACCGGGACTACGATAAAAAGGTAGTTGTCATCAAAAGGAACAGAGAGGCGTCTCTAAATTCCGCAGAGTAACATGTTTCCCACATGATATTAACCTTATTTAACATGCACTGCAATCTTTTTCCCTGAGAATTCATATAATTATTGTTTCTCTCTTCTGTATGGGAATTGAACATACACTTGCTAATTACTAGATAAGAAAGTTGCTTTGTTTTGTTTGCTTAGGGACGGGGATGGGAGACAGAAAGGAGAATGAGTGGTGGGGAATTTTTGTTCTTTTGAGAACTACTTTAAAATACCAACTTTTGATTCTTGGCAGTATTTCCAATGTTGACTTCACTTTTTATTCCTGTTTATGCCTTAGTGCTTACCAGGGACCAGTCTCTTGATGAAATGTTTAAATAAATGATTGAGTCATTGTGTGAGACTAAGGTATCTATTTTTATGCATTAAGGTTACAAGAACAGCAAACCGCCCAATAGCTGCTGGAGACATTTCAACTTTTCAGTCCTTCGTTTTTCTCGGGGGACAGCTGACCCTGGCACTAGGGGTTCTTCTGTGCCTGAATTACTACAGGTATAGTAAATGTGTTTTTCATAATCATGTATAAAATATCTCCTTTGAAATGGAGGAAATAGAAGTAAGATAAAATTGAAATATCTTTATCATAAAGCTCTTTATTGGCTACCTATTGAGCATCTGTAAGTTAGGAAGTATAAATAAATCACCACTCATTGTCAAATCAAGTATGTTTTCATTAAAAGGAATTAAGATAAGAGATCAGCATTTAACTTATCCTAAATCACCTTTAGTACTTACACTGCATGTTCCTAAGGTTCACAAGGAACTTTGTAGGTTTTCTAGGTGCCTGTGTGTGTGTGTGTATACTCGTTTATACAGGGATGAGAAAAAGTAGGTTTAGAGTTGTTTACACAAGAAATAATACAATAATTAATAATAATTAATACAAGAATAAACTTTCATGTACCCACAATTGTAAACCTACTTTTGCCCATCCCTGCATAATTTTATTTCAGGGTCTCTGAAGTAGATAGAAGCAGAAGTGGTTATACTCATTATGCAAAAAGAGGAAATGGTCTTTCCCAGAGTTAGGTTCCTAATCCATGATAGATGAAAAAAGTGAAAGGACTCATTTCTGTATCTCAAACACAGACAGAATTAAACTTCTGTGCATTAGAAGGCTGTTTACACAGTGCTTCAGTAAGAGAAAAAAGAGGAGGTCACCAAATAAACATCCTATCTAATAAAAGAGTAATATGCAAATTGAACATACCTCTGATCAAGCCACGCCCACAAGCCAATCCGGAGCAAATAAATCCCAACCAAGATGGCTGTGACCACTGAGAGCAGGGGGTAGACTTGGGTTTCCCCGGCAACAGAGGAAGCCAAGCTTTCCGCCTGCCGTTGCCTGCCTAGGCCTCCACTCAGTGCTACAAAGTTTCAATTATAGAATATATATCCCAACAGAAATGGCGTCAGCCACAGAGTTGGATAGAGCGGAGGCTAGGGTTGCCTGGGCGATGGAGAAGCCAAGCTTCTGCAGCTCTGGTGGGCCTAGGCCTCCACTCCAGGCTACAATGTTTCAATTATAGAAGGTAAATGTCCCAACAGAAATGGCTACCACCATGGAGCGAGCAGAAGACTTGGCTCTGCTCCAGGCTACAAAGTTTCAATTGTAGAACGTAAAATAAATCCCAGATCCCAGGGCCTCCACTTGGGTCGCTTGGGGGCATGGCCGGCCTGCAAACCACCACAGGCCTCTCGCCTAGGCTGTTCCATGCCCTGAGGGAACCCCAACCCTGATCTGGGACACCCTTCAGGGCAAACCAGCTGACCCCCACCCATGCACCAGGCCTCTATATCCTATCTAATAAAAGAGTAATATGCAAACTGACCATCACTCCAACACACAAGATGGCTGCCCTCAAGTGGTCAAAGATCCTGTCCCCATGTGGACACAAGATGGCCACCACAAGATGGCCAGTAGGGGAGGGACCAGGAAAGGGAGGGCAGTTGGGGGCGATCAAGCCTACAGGGGAGGGCAGTTAGGGGTGACCAGGCCGACAGAGGAGGGAAGTTGGGGTCAAACAGCCTGGCAGGGGAGCAATTAGGCATTAATCAGGCTGGCAGGGGAGTGGTTAGGGGGTGATCAGGCTGGCAGGCAGAAGCAGTTAGGGGCACTCAGGAAGGCAGACAGGTGAGCAGTTTGGAGCCAGCAGTCCTGGATTATGAGAAGGATGTCCGACTGCCCATTTAGGCCCGATCCCACGGACATCCCTCAAGGCATCCCAGATTGGAGAGGGTACAGGCTGGGTTGAGGACAACCCCCCAACCCTGTGCACAAATTTCGTGCACAAGACCTCTATTTTATAAAGACTAGATTTAATTATATACTAGAGGCCCATTGCACAAAGATTCATGCAATAGGCCTTCCTTCCCCTGGCAGCTGGCACTGGTGGACCCAAGTGGCACCCGGGGGACCCAAGCCTTCGCTCTGGCTGCTGCCTGGCATCTTCACAGAGCCTTCAGTCTTTGCTCCAGCCGGAGTGCTGCTCCTGTGGCTCCCTCCGCCCCCTGGCTTCCCCCTCAAAGCAGGCATCCACCCTGCCCAGCTGCTCTGCTCCTGCATGTGTGCTGTCCAGAGGCCCAGAGTGGCTGGGGGGGTGGGTCCACTGCCATCTTTGTTGGGTTGATTTGCATACTTACCCCTGATTGGCTGGTGGGTGTCACAAAGTGACAGTTTGCATATTTCTCTTTTATTAGGGTAGATGTTGCCCTGCTAGCATCACTCACATAAATACTTTGGAAGATTATTTCTGGAAGGATGATGTTAGGTGCCCTTTGAGGTTTCTAAGAATGAATGTCTTAAGTTATTATCCTTTCATAGGGCTTTGTGACCTTACCCTCTTCTAGAGAAATAACACCCCATTGTACTGTATATGGAGGGAGGGATATCTTGACTCTGATACTCTGTTAGAACATCTGTTTCTAGCTGTCTTAATGTTTGAATATAAAATGTAAAGAAGCAGTAGCATGTGGCAATAAGTTGGATTTGGTGTCAACCTGCATTAGGTTTGAATTCTAGCCCTGCTACTGATTAGCTGTATGACAATTACATAATCTCTTTTTTAAAAAATATTTTTATTGATTTCAGAGAGGAAGGACGACAAGGAGAGAGATATAAACATCAATGATGAGAGAGAATCATTAATTGGCTGCCCTCTGCACGCCCCCTACTGGGGATCAAGCCCACAACTTGGGCATGTGCCCTGGACTGGAATAAAATCTGGGACCCTTCAGTCTGCAGGCCGATGCTTTATCCACTGAGCCAAACCAGCTAGGGCTACTTAATCTCTTTGAGCTTTAGTTTCCTCATCTGCAAAACAACAAGTAGATTAAACTATCTGCCTGTTAGAGTTGCGGTGATGATTATAATGAGTAAACATATGTAAAGCAGAGCAGTGCCTAATACATGGAAGCACTACATGTGTTAGCTGTTGTTATTGTTTGGTTATTTTGTAACACTTACAACATTTTTAATCATACTTTATCCTTATCAAAGTCCAGGAAGAGAATTTTACATAACAAAAAATATAATTTTTAAGATAATTTATTGTCCCAATTAGTGTTACTCTCATCTTATTTAGTGTTTTGTAAGAGATAGTAATATTAATCTTTTTAATGGCTTTTCTTGATTTCAGTATAGCTCTTGGAGCAGCATCTCTACTTCTTGTCATCACCTATCCACTAATGAAAAGAATTACGTACTGGCCTCAATTAGCCTTGGGTGAGCTTGAATTAACTAATTATTTCCTGTGATGCCCCATACTATGCTTTTAGATATAATATCATACATGCATACATACATGTACAATGTGGCAGATAAAATGCCATCAGTCATGAAATTTTTCAAACCAAGAATAGTTTTTCTTTTCTTTTTTTCCAAGAAAGAGAGGAATGGGTGGGGAGAGAGAGAGAGAAACATTGATAGATTGCTTCCCATATGCACCCTGATTGGGGATAGAACCTGCAACTTATGTATGTGCCCTGACCAGGAATCGAACCTGCGACCTTCTGGTGCACAGGACGATGCTCCAGCCAACTGAGCCATGCCAGCCAGGGCAGATTTTCATATTTTGAAGGACACTTAGCCATTTCTAACATACTATACTACTGGTTTAAAAAACCTTGAATATTTAATTTTCCAAAATGCTTTTAAAAATCTAGGTATGTCATGAAGAAAAACATTAGCTGCCTTGAGCCTACCTCTCTCGTTAGGTGATTGATCTAGCTGCCCTGAAGACTTTGGGGACTGGAATAGAAAGCACTCCGAGCAGAGAACATGGGTTCAAGTATGTGTGACAGACAGCTCAGCCGCTTCCTTAGACTTCCCGGGAAAAAGTTATAGCACTCTGGGCTCCCACAGCCCTCTGACAAGACACTTACTCATTGCAACAGCATCAATTCAACAAGAAGATATGGAGAGCCTCCTCTGTCTCCCCAGTAATAAATTGTAAGTGCCTAAAGGATAAAGTATTCATTACATTTGAATGGCTCAGCATCTCACATAGCACTTGACACATAGCAGGAATTCAGTAAATGTTTATTAGTAGAAAGAGAGGTAGATAGGAGGTAAGTAAGTCAAAATCTTTTGCAAAAATATCTACTAGTTTTTTATTCCTAGAGTAATCTAAAGTGTTCCTAAAACTATTTTAGTTCTTTGAAAATTCGCCCCCCAGTAAATAAAAGAAGAACCTAAAGCTACTCCAGAAGTTGGTTTGAGGCTGACTGCAAAGTTTTAGAATACCAATTTCTTTCTAAGATCCTCTCATTCAATGTGTTTCTTTATATATATAACATCATATTCTCAACTGATCTAGGACTCCTTAGCTAAAGGGAGGATAAGCATTTCCCATCTATAAGATAATATTAAGAAAGTTGGTATATTTACTTCAGCTATTTATTGAACCCCTAACTTTTACTTTGTGCCAGCAATCACACTAAGGTACTAGGAAAATCGAAGTGACTAAACACATTCATCATCTTGATGGAGCCAGAGAAGGAGACAGTGATGAACAGAGCATTGCAGTGTAGCGCACTGGCACACGTGAGGGCTGTGGGCCCCCAGGAAAGAGTCCGAGTAGAAACAGGCGACAACGGAGAAAGGGGGCTTTCTGAGAAAAGACGGTTGGGACCCATTGAGTTTGAGGTGGCAGAGGGACTTGCAAGTGGAGATGTCCAGCAGACAGTCCAGTGGCTAGTCTGAAGACTGAAAAGGCCCGTACTGAGAGATTCAGGAGTCGTCAGCATGTAGTCCTCCGAGAAGATGGGCTTGTGGAATAAACAAGGGTACCTGTCTATACCTAGAGGAGAAGTAGAGTGATAATGGAAGGTCACCGGATTTTAACTCGGGTCTAAGTTCAGACCCCAGCATCTATTATTTATTGACTGTGCCAGGCACTATATTAGGTAGGATAAATGTTGTCATGAAACCTGTGTATCGGGGATATTATTCTTTCTCTTAGCTGTGTTATTTTAATTATTTGTTCGCCTGTCTGAACCTGCTTTCTTTTTTAGAAAATGTAGCTAATAACTACCACAGAGAGCTGAGAGAATTTAAGGAAGGAAGGTATTAGAAAACACCGTACACAGAAGCACTTAATACAAGCTGATGCCCCCCTCCCTCCCTTTGGAATTCTGAAGTCCAGTTAGACTTTTCCTCTCTTTCTGTTTCACTCCTTGTAGGGTTCACTTTTAATTGGGGAGCACTACTTGGATGGTCTGCTGTCAAGGGCTCCTGTGATCCATTTGTTTGCCTGCCTCTTTATTTTTCTGGAATTATGTGGACTCTAATATATGATACTATCTATGCCCATCAGGTAAAGAAACATCTTTTTTCTTTAGCTGTTTTTTAAAAAAGAAACTTTAAGAATCAAACTAAAGGGAAAGTATTTTTTTCTAAAAACATCATTCACACTTCCATGGTACTAACAAAATATGTCTATTTCATGTGCATGTATATTTACCAAAGAGATCAGCTCATTTATTTTATTTATAATAAATAGCATTTATTATATGCCAGGCACTGTTTTAAATACTTTGTGAACACTAGTTTAACTCTCATAATAACCTGAGAGGAAGGCACTTTTATTATCCTTATTTTGCAGATCAGAAAACATGCCTGGGAAGTAATTTGTCCATATCATATAGTTAGTGGGTGGCAGAGCTGAGATTCAAACCCAAACCAACCTCCAGGGTCTGTGCTTTTAAGCACTACCCTCTCCTGCCCTTTTGTTGATGCCTCTAATCATTGCACCAGACAGCTAGCTTCTTTACCTAGATTATAGGTAATAAATGTTTTCCTAGATTTTTACCTATTTTTGTCAGTAATGCTTTAAGACTGGGTGATAATACATCATAAATTTTTAAAATAATTTGTCTATTTTGGCCATTTCAGTTTCTGAATTTCTGCAATTAGAAATAGTATTATTTTAATTATGTCTTTATGACTATGAGCTTTTTAGTTAATTTTTTAGGAGCGGTGTTACTTAAAGGACATAAATATTTCATAGTTTTTGTATTGCCTTTTCATAAGTTTAATAAAAAAAACTTTTAAAATTTTTTTCTGAGTTTATGTTCTTAATTTTCCTTTATGTTTATGAACTGTGAAAAAAGCATTTCTTAGTATTTTTATGACTGTGTTCTCAATCATTTACTTAAAGAATATGTCAAGATTTAATGAAAATTTGTTTCTAAAATTTTAGTCTGGATTTTATCCTGCTTTCTTTCATTAACCCCTTCCCTCCATCACATTTATATTATCATGAAAAAGTTGTCAGATCTATAATCAGCCTGGTTTCCTAACGTGAAACTTACCTGATAGTTTAGAGGAGATGCCTGTACTTTTTGCAATAAGATCTGGAACCAGTGGTTAGGTTAGCTTTATGCCAATTAAGTTAGCTTCTTCAGTAAAACACCATATACTCAGTGAGCTTTGGTAGTCCACATGATTAAAGGTACAGTTTGCACTGGAACCCCACACTCATTATTTGTGTTTGGGACTACAAAAGATAGCTGTCTGTCTGCAGGTGCCTAAGAGTTCAGCGTGAAGCCTCTGATATCACAAGACCATAATTATAACAGCTTATGGAAATGCTTGCAAATAAGTTTGCTACAGGAAACCAGCCAGCTAGATGGGAGTGTTTCATCAAAACCTTAAACAGAAAGGATTTGACAGGAGAGGGTAGGAGTAAATTGGTTA
The DNA here is from genome assembly GCA_027563665.1 of Antrozous pallidus. Taxonomy (NCBI): domain Eukaryota; kingdom Metazoa; phylum Chordata; class Mammalia; order Chiroptera; family Vespertilionidae; genus Antrozous; species Antrozous pallidus. The sequence goes on from CM050511.1 coordinate 68,030,281, forward strand.
GAAGTGAAATGTGAATGGATGTTGTGTAGTAAGAGCATTTTTTTAACGTTTGTGATTTCAACAAGATTAAAACTAAAATTTAAGGAAATTATCAAGACTTGAGAACTCTGCAATAAGGAGCTCTATGAAGAATTTGAGTTGAGTTTTACTGTTGATATAGTAAAAGTAGTTAAAAGTCAATAGGGTTATAAGTACAGTGACTTGTACTTCTTAGGGAAGAGAATTTTAGCAGTAACATTTAACTTGGCTGTACATTCATTACTGATCATCCCATGTTCTGGATTACTCATCTTTTACAGCTCATGGTGTATCTTTATGGCTATACTAGAGGCCAGTGCACAAATTCGTGCACAAGTGTAGTCGGGGGCAGGCTGACCTGGGGGAGGGGCTGGGCCCTGTTCCCTGGTTGAACTCCCGAGGGGACAATTTGCATATTAGCCTTTTATTATATAGGATATAATTGTTCTTTAAAGACAGTGTCCTCTGAAATTAGGTAGTAGTGATAGTTGCACAACTTTATGAATATACTAAAATCACTGAATTGTACGCTTAAAAATAGTGAATTTTATGGTATGTCAGTAAAAGATAGACAATTTCTTATTACTTTCTGATGTTAGGACAAGAGAGATGATGCTCTGATTGGCGTGAAGTCCACGGCACTGAGGTTTCGTGAAAACACCAAGCAATGGCTTAGTGGCTTCAGTGTAGCGATGCTGGGGGCTCTGAGCCTGGTGGGCATGAACACTGGTCAGACCGTGCCCTATTACACTGCTCTGGCTGCTGTTGCAGCCCATCTGACTCACCAGGTTTGATCACCTTATTTTTTCTCCTCATTCTTCCTTGCTATAAATTATAAATATTTAAATGAAACAACTTCTTTGTTTACCAAGTAAGGTACTTACTTCTTGCACTGCCTTGAACTGGCTTGAATCGCACCCTCCCCTGCCCCATCTTACCATATAATCTTACCATATAAAAGAGCTATATTATTTTAAAGAGGATATCTAAAACTAAATGTAGATCTTTCCCTCTCTGATTATTGGGGAATTACTTCTGGAAAATTTCAGCAATGTCTGAAGGTTATGGGTTGAATTGAATTACTCTGAAAGCAACTGATCAACACAACTTCACTTTAAAATGTGGGCTTCTGGTGATGCTTAGCAAACTGATTATTCATAGGTTTAGATCCCCCTGGTATAGATACCAAGGCTGGATAAGTCATGAAATTATAAAATGTCTGAATTCTGCCTAGATAGTATGAAACTGTCATTTCAGGGTATGTCCCCAGAACCCTGGCCCCTACAAGCTGATATTGTGAATCTATTTTATTGACTTGTGTAAAATGAATGAACTAAATCTAATTTTAATTAAATAGATTGATGCAAAAATGCAGTCCATTAGCAACCAGAAATGTCAAGGTTTTTTTGTTATTTTTTTTAACAGAAGTTAGTGAACCTATATTTAGATTATCTGTTTCATATAGATTATTGCAAGTCATTTTTTAGGGTAAGCAACACTTACAGAACATGGCATTGAAGGAAACTAAAATTTGATGTCTATAAAGAAAATCCTATATTGCATCACCTTCATTGTTTTTCTCACTAGGAAAACTAAAACATATGAATTGGTGATTCTCCAGGATTTTCAGATCTCATTGTTTTCTTCCTTAGAATTTCCCAGGATCCTCTTTTGGTCATAACTCAGCTCCACAGGATTGTCATCAGTTGATTGTCTGGTCAGGGTAATGGAAATTGAGCACTATTTAAGCACTTGGATATCAGTGGAGAAAGGCAAAAAATTATGAGGACAATCACAAATGTTATAACAGATATTTGGAACTCGCTTTATATTCTCAATTGCATTTGTGGTCCTCTCTCTAATCCATATTTTAGGATGGACATAGCCTTCCAGTATTTGGAAAAAAAGGAAATCATGATGATTTTAAATCTGCATGCCACAATAACCAGAATTGGGAAAATGCAGGGGGATGCTGATGCTTAAGTTTAGGGAAGAATAAGACAGGGACATGAGACTTTGCTGATACAGCTGCAGGACTGCCATGGAGAACAGGAGTGTTATTGTCTTAGGTCATCAACTGCAAATCTAGGTTACCAAGATTCCCTTCTCTATGTGGGGATGGGAGGGAGATTTACACATGGATTGGGGGTATTTTTTATCCTATCTATTAAAAGAGTAATACGCAAATTGACCATCACTCCAACACACAAGATGGCTGCCCCCATGTGGACACAAGATGGCCAGCAGGAAAGGGTAGTTGGGAGGGACCAGGCCTGCAAGGAAGGGCAGTTGGGGGGGACCCAGGCATGCAGGGGAGAGCAGTTGGGGGTAGCAGGCCTGCAGGGGAGGGCAGTTGGGGTCAATCAAGCCTGTAGGGGAGGGCAGTTAGGGGTGACCAGGTGGGCAGGGGAGGGCAGTTAGGGGCAATCGGGCCAGCAGGGGAGCAGTTAGGCATCAGACTGGCAGGGGAGTGGTTAAAGGGCGATTAGGCTGGCAGGCAGAAGTGTTTAGGGGCAATCAGGAAAGCAGCCAGGCGAGGAGTTGGGAGCCAGCAGTCCTGGATTGTGAGAGGGATGTCCAGCTGCCCATTTAATAGGATCAGGCTAAACGGGCAGTCGGACATACCTCGAGGGGTCCCAGATCAGAGAGGGTGCAGGCTGGGCTAAAGGAGATCCCCCACCCCCGGGCATGAATTTCGTGCACCGGGCCTCTAGTTATTTATTTGTTTGTTTGTTTTTAAAAGGGAAGGCTCACTACAGGCATTTAGTGGATAAGGACCAGGTATATTAAATATCAGTGCATTAGACAGCCCTACACAGTAGAGTTGTCCTGCCCAAATATGACGTGTTCTCCTGTTGAGAAATATTTCTCTGAAGAGTAAAGTTAAAAATCTGCTATAGGAAGCAGATTTTAGATTAATCAGTGAAGGAAGAGCTTTCTAAGTAGAGCTGACAATAGCATGGATTACCTCTCAAAGCATTCACACACCCATCATGGGGAAGTTTTTATGATGCAGCTTAGATGATACCCAATGATACGGTGGATCTGTCTACATTGGTAGATCTGTCTACATTGGGGTGCATTTAAGGGCTTCCCATTGCTTAAAATTATATAAGAGTGCTGATACCTTCTCTAATGATGTGTTTGTGATGCCAGCAAGTCCATACTGTACTAATGCAGCATTTCGTTCTTTTACAGATTTACACTCTAGACATTCACAGACCTGAGGATTGCTGGGATAAATTTGCCTCCAACCGAACAGTAGGACTAATTGTTTTCTTAGGGATTGTCCTCGGGAACTTGTGGAAAGAAAAGAAGACAGATGAAAAAAATAAAAATATAGATAGTAGAACAGAAAATTAGCAATTTAAGTTTAGGGATTTTTAAGTCAGACTTTTACAAAACACTCAGGTCTTATTGCTCCATAATTAGATTTTTACATTATATGTTAAAGAATTAAGAATCAGAAGTTGAAGACTTCAACCATATTTGCCTGGATTTTAATTCAATTGTTTACCAGCAAAATTCTTCCTCTATCACAGAGGAACTGGGACTCATCAGGATTTGAGATGACCTCAGGTATTTAAGTTGATGGATTCTTCTGCTCCTTATAATTCTCATCTATGGTTATGCGAGTTGTATGAGTTTAAAAGAAACCTGACATGTATCTCATCTAAATGTCTGCAAGAAACATGTACTCATTTTTTTAGGGAAAAATTAAAACTGCCACAGAAAATTGGGCCTTATTGTTCTTTATTTTAACCTTTCCTCACTGCCAAAAGTTGGTTAAGGATACCGTTCCTTTACCCCTTCAGAATGCTCTCAACATGGCTGCCAAATGATGTTCTTGCAACCCTTGTAAAGTGTCTTCCTCTGCTCAGCCCTCCAGGATCTTCACGGGACACTCATACAAACTAAAGTCCTGCCCCCGGCCAGGCCTCCAGGACCTGGCCTTGTCTGTGACTACTCTCCTCACACTCCTTTTCCGCCTCTGGCCTCCTCCCTGACCCTCAGCCGGCTGGGCAGACCCCTACCTGAGGGCCTTTTTATGTACAATTCCTTTGTCTGCAGTGCTCTGCATGAATTATGTCTTTGTCCTTCACTGCAGGGCTTTTCCTAAATATTACCTCCTTGAAGAGGCTTTTCCTAGCCACTGTCTAAAATGGCATATACAAATATTACCTATGCCTCCTATAACCTTGCTCTTTATTGTTTCTTTCTCTTTATAACTTACCACCATCAACCTAAACCGTGTTTTACTTATTTAAGTGGCTCTCATGGACAATGGGGTATATGGGGAGGCAGTCGTTTGTGAATGTTAGTTATGGGGAGCAGTAAAGGCTGGATTGCATCACGGTGATGCAGCTGACACAGAGCACTCATCAGGCACTGATAAGTGGGCAGAGGGAAAGGCAGTGAACTGTGTTCAGCAAACACTGAGACAGTGGCAAGCCTGCAATGGGAAGCCTTTAATGCATCCCAAACAGCCCTCATTGTAGATACCCACGTCACTGGGTATCATCTAAGCTGCGTCCTAAAAACTTCCCCGAGACGGGAGCAACTGCAGTAGTACTCGGCTATAGCAGCAGCACATTGAAGAGGAGGAATAGAAACATACCTTACCTTTAGGGAAATATGGTAGGTTTCTGTTTTACCTCATTCTGATAATGAATCAGGATAAATAAAATGTAAATCTATGTTTTCTATTGTCCTACAAATAAATAAATAAATAAATAATAAATATATATATATATATATATATATATATAGATAGAGAGAGAGAGAGAGAGAGAGAGAGAATATTTATTGGCAAAAGTTACACAATCTTCCTTGAAAATAGAGTAAAAAGGAAAATGCAGAGCTTAGTCCTGGTCAGTGTGCCGCAGTTGGTCATCTTGAGCACCGAAAGGTGGTGGATTTGATTCCTAGTCAGGGCACGGACCCAGGTTGGGGTTTGAGTTTGAACCCTGGTAAGGACATGTACGGGAGCAGCCAATTGATGTTTCTCCCTCTCTAAAAATCATTTTTAAAATACAGTTTAAGCGGAAGGGATACATTTAACAAAATCAGTGAAAATAGAAAAGGGCTGTACCTCTTTGTACCATCTTTCATAGCACAGAAATTTTGATCTCTAAATGCTAATTTCCAAGCTTGGACTCTGGAAGAACGTAGGGCAAGGTCAACGTGAGGCCTGCTTTAGCACCTCCTACTTTGTACCTGGGAGGAAGCCTTAAGCAGAACCCCTTTTCCACTTGGAAAAAAGCTCCAGTGTCTGAAAGAACAATGATTCTGTTGAGGACTGGCTACAGAATTTGCCAAAAATCTATGTGATCTTCAGGTTGGCTATATAATTTTCAGATCATCCTATATTTTAAAATGTTAACTTACCGGCACTGATTCCAATTAAAGGAGCTAAAATGCAATATGTTTCAATTTTATTTCATTTTCCTAAGTAAGGTGACGGAAGTTAATACAGAACAAACAGAACTGATAAAACTCCCATAGCCATTTGTGATAAATGGGGACAGGAAAATATAGTTAAACCTTCATAGATTTGCTTGCTGTCAAAAAGCTGCTTAAATTTCGTTGAATTATTTTATTTCCTCGTAATTTCTCCTCCTGGGAAGAAAGGCTGAAAAAGTAAAATAAGTGGGGCAGGAGCAGGTGGCAGGAGGACTGGGGTGGGGGGAAATGAAGTACATTATTAGCCTCTATAATCATCGAGATAAAACAATTCAGGGCTGCAAAGAAGTGTAGCCGTCGTGGATGTAGTGCCAGGGTTGTCTGTCGCCACAGGCGTGGGGGCATTGTAACTTAGGGTCGGTGACACCACTCTTCTCTTAGGAGACTCGCTCCGTGAAGAGAGCCTCTGCCCCGTCTTCTGTGGCCGAGTCGTCCTGAGGTTGTAAACTGAACAGTTAGCCAGTGTAAGTTCATGGTGAGGGTAGAGGTAGGTGGGAGCTGCTGGAAACCAAGATCAACAGTAGTTAATACAAATGCGAGGAGTCTGGCAGAAGGCTGACCTGGACTCCTTTTGATATTCACAGGGTGAATATTTACATTTTATTACCTACTGCTGACTCAGTGGCCTAAAACAAACTCCCCCAAACCTGATAATCTTACTGCTTACTAAACATTATCTTTGATATGTCTGTTTGCATTCCTAAGAGGCAAGTAAATAAAAGCAACTGGGAAAGGAGAATGAGTGGAGCTTTACTACAGTTGAGCTTTTTCCTGGCTTCCCTCCATAATCAAATTAATATTTCTTGTTTTGTGGGTCAGTTTGTGCGCCTGCGCTTTCTCCGGGCCTTTGAACCCAAAAGCCACACTGGCTGCTGCTTTTCACAACGAGCCACGGAAAATCTGGCTGGAGTCTGAAACTTGTGACTCATGCTGCCTCTCCCTCTACCTGGTTTTCTTTGCTAAATTGCTCTTTGATTCTAGATTGTAAAGGCCTCCAGAGTTAGTCACACCCTGCTATTTCCCCCAAATCAACATTCACTCTTACCCTTGGGCTGATCCCTTCACCGTCCCTGGCCACACTCCTCTGGCCCGCTCTGTCAGCACAACTTCTGACAGCCATTAGGAAGGATGGTGAAGGCCTGACTTTTGGAGCAGACAAGCCTGCGTGTGCATCTGCATCGTCCGTCTCAGCTGGGGACCTCAGGCAAGTGACAGACCGCCCCCAATCACCACATTCTCTTCCACCTGCCAAACGTGGGCTGTTTTGTGAAGATTGATTGAGACTACCATATTAAATAAAGCATGTATGGGCTGAATTGTATTGCCCCCAAATTCACATGTGAAGTCCTAATCCCCCAGTAACTCAGAATGTAACTGCTTGGTGATAAGGTCTTTAAGAAGGTTATTAAGTTTAGATGTCATTAGAGTGAGCCCTAATCCTTTATAACCGGTGTCCTTATAAGAGGAAATCTAGACACACAAAGAGACCTACACACTTGCGCTCGCATGCGCGCGCACACACACACACACACACAGAGAGGGAGAGAGGACTGAGTGCACAGGGAGGAGAAGGCCATCTGCAAGCCCAGCAGAGAGGCCACAAGAAATCAACCCTGCCACACCTCGAGCTCAGATTTCCGGCCTCAAGAACTATGAGGAAATAAGCTTCGGTTGTTTAAGCCACCCAGCCCAGGGTGTTATGTCAGCCCTAGGAGGCTTAAAATAAATACAAAGACCTAGTACTAAACCTGGCACACTAAAGACTACAAATGGAGTTCACTAGGAAGTTCTCACTTTCCACACCAATCCTACCTTTCTTTCCTAAAGTAGCTCAAGTTTCATCCCTTCCAGCAGGCAGGCTGAGCAAAACCCTCCAAAGATGTCCATGCCCTAATCCTCAGAACCAGTCTTACATTACCTTCTATGGTAAGAGGTCATTGCAGATGTGATTGGGAACGATTTGAGGTAGGGACAGGAGTCTGGTTTGTCCAGGGTGCAAAGGAAACACAGGGGTCTTATAAGAGGAAGGCAATAAGGTCAAAGTCACTAGGACTGACAATGAAAGGAGGAAGAGTGATACAAGGAAGGGGTCGTGAGCCAAGGAATGCAAATCGCCTTTAGAAGCTGAGAAAAAACAACACATTTCCTCTTGGAGCCTCTAGAGAACCAGTCCTGCTGACACCTGACTTCAGCCAGTGAAACTGGACTGGGCTGCTGACCTCCAGAATTTTAAGGTCAGAAATGTGTCGTCTTTTAAGCCACTAAATTTGTGGTAATTTGGTATAGCAGAAACAAGTAAATGAACACAACTATCCAAGTTCTGATTAGCCTGTCCCCTGAACTGCCAGAGCGCTCGGCTGGTTCCAGCCGAGGAGTTGCAAGTCCTGAAAACAGCTTGTTTGGATCTCTCTTCACCACCTGTTACTTGGATGATCTTGGGCCAGTTACCTGGTTCAGTTTCTCAAATGAAGATAAAAATAGTACCCTTCTCCTGGATTTCAAAATCATGTCTCCAGCCGAGACCGGTTTGGCTCAGTGGATAGAGCGTCGGACTGTGGACTGAAGGGTCCCGGGTTCGATTCCGGCAAGGGCATGTACCTTGGCTGCGGGCACATCCCCAGCAGGGGGTGTGCAAGAGGCAGCTGATCGATGTCTCTCTCTCATCGATGTTTCTGACTTCCTATCCCTCTCCCTTCCGCTCTGTAAAAAATCAATAAAATATATATTTAAAAAAAAAATCATGTCTCCAGCTACTAGAATGAAGATTCTCTGATAACTGGGACTTTGTCTTATTCACTGAAATAACCCCAATACATCATACTGTAGGTACTCAATAAATATTTGTGATTTATCAATGAGTTAACATTAAGCATTTGCCAGACTTGGTGTTAGGTTCAATAATTATAAATTATTAATGTCATTCAACAACATATAAAGCTTCACAATGTGAGGTGCCATAATAAAAATACAGATTTTTTTCATGTACACATGATTAAAACCATGTAAAATATGTATAATAAAGACTAAAGAGCAGAAGCCGGTTTGGCTCAGTGGATAGGGCGTCGGCCTGCAGACTGAAGGGTCCCAGGTTCGATTCCGGTCAAGGGTATGTACCGTGGCTGCGGGCACATCCCCAGCAGGGGGTGTGCAGGAGGCAGCTGATCGATATTTCTCTCTCATTGATGTTTCTGACTTTCTATCCCTCTCTCTTCCTCTCTGTGAAAAATCAATAAAATATTTTTTTTAAAAAGACTGAAGAAACAAAAATAGATAGGTCATGAGTACTAGATTATAACATTGCTTTATAATAAAATTAAGTGGGCAGTGGTTCTAAATTTCATGTTTTAAGCTAATCTATGAATATAACCTTTACCTATTCCAGTGTTATTTTTACCTTTTAATATTTACATTTTAAAAAGAGACTTCAAGATAACTTTTTATAGCCCCTGTAAAAACAAAGGAAAGATATTATTATTTAATAAGTTCTTTCCAAAATAAAGGATTGAGTACTAAAGGAAGGCTTGTAGCTGCAGCCTCAGACTTACATATCTTCCTTGAAGTGACAATCCTTGTCCAATCCTTGTCTGAAAAAAATTACAGTCCTAAGAAAGAAAGCCAACCCCAACAACACTGACATTGAGACATCCCCTCGGCTACCAGGAAGTCACACTATAAAACTGTCTTCTCTCCATCTTCCGTTTAAACCAACAGTTTCTTAACCAATGATGTCCAAAGCTTCTTGTACTGTTAGTTTCTTAACCAATAAAGTCCAAAGCCCACCTGTAATATTGAGCAATGAGTTGCCACACCTTCTCATTATCAGAAACATAACCGGGAAGAGTAATGCCACTTTGTCCTCAGAAATAACCGATAAAGAGCATGAAATTAAAAGTTGCCCAGTTTTCTTCTCTCTTTTAAAAGTAATATTTACTGCATTTTCCCTAATGCAAAAGTGACATATGTACATTGTGGACAATCCAGAAATACAAAAAAAGACAAAGAGGAAAATAAAATTAATTTTTAGCATCATTATCTAAAAAGTTATGCACTATTAGTGCACTGCTACACTGCTAGTCACCTAGACTTTTTTTTTTTTTTTTTTTTTTTTTTTTTTTTGCTGCAAAGAGCTTTATTGTTTCATTTGGTCCAATGTGGGGGAGAGGGCTCCAGGGTGGTTAGAAGAATGGCTAGTAGTTTCGGGGAGAGGCTCAGGTGAAAAAGCCAGAGACACCAGGAGGATGCAGGGGCAGGGCGGGGGATGGGGTGGGGGAGGCTCTGAAAGGTTTCTGGGCTCCAAAGGCGGCTCCTAGTCATGCTTGAGGATGAGCCTTTCAAAGAGATACTCGCCCAGCCCAGCCTGGGGGCCGGCCAGCCTGCGGATGTTAGTCAGGTGGTCGCCCATCTTCTTGATCAGTTTCACCTCCTCATCCAGGAAGTGGTTCTCCAGGAAGTCGAAGACATGAGCGTCTGCATGGCTAGAAGCCAGGATGTGCAGCTCCAAAAGGGCCTGGTTCAGGCTCTTCTCCAAGGCCAGGGCGGCTTCCATGGCATCCAGAGTTTTGCCCCAGTCATCCTCGGAAGGTTTCTGCACGTCCTGGAAGAGGATGTGGCCGCCTCGCTTGTTCTGCAGCTTTAAAAAATGCTCCGCACCCTCGTGCTTCTTCTCCGCCAATTCGCGGAAGAAGTGGCTCACGCCCTCCAGCGCCACATCCTCTCGGTCGAAACAGTAGCCCAGAGAGAGGTAGGTGTAGGAGGCCCGCAGGTGCAGGTTGACCAGGCGACTGACCGCAGCCTCCACTTCTGACGAATTTGGGAGCTCATGGTTGTGCAGCAATGAGTTGTTCAGGTAGAAAAAAACAAAAAAATTGGTGTGCTGGCTGGTCCAGGAGAGTGGCCGGAGGCTGGAAGAGCGGGCGTCCCTGGGTCTGTTCTGTCCAAACACTGTTAAAGCAAGAGACAGATCCGGGACCTCCGAGTGCGCTGCTGCCAGTCATCTAGACTTTTAATAGGCTTATAAACATAGCCTATCTAATAAAAGGATAATATGCAAATTAACCATCACTCCATCACAAAGATGGTGGCACCCATAGCCACAAATGGCGATGCCCAGTCCCCTCAGCCTCGCCTGAGTCTGCCAGTCCTGAGGGGGGCTGCTGCTGAGAGCAGGCAGCATGAGTGGCTTGCTTCGTTGCTGTGGTGACAACCTAGCCACAGAGGGGCCAGCCTGCAGACTCTTTGGCTGAGCACAGCCAGAGAGGAGCAGGCCCGCCTTCCACGGAAGCAGCACAATTCCTTCCTGGTGCCCATGCTCACTTCTGCCTCCCACGGAAGCAGCAAGGCTCCCATAGAAGCAGCGCGGCTCCCGGCAGCACGCTGCAGTTCCCAGCCTACTAGGCATGATATCCTGCGATGGGCTACTAGTTCTTTATAAAATTGTAGCCACACCTTACTTCCTTTTCTTTTTCTTTTTAATATATTTTATTGATTTTTTTACAGAGAGGAAGGGAGAGGGTTAGAAAGTCAGAAACATCAATCAGCTGCCTCTTGCACACCCCCTACTGGGGATTTGCCCGCAGCCAAGGTACATATCCTTAACCAGAATCGAACCCGGCACCTTTCAGTCTGCAGGCCAATGCTCCATCCACTGAGCCAAACCGGTTTCAGCTGTACTTCCTTTTCAAAATCTATTTTTTTCACTTAATGTTTTCCCATGACACTAATCTTTCAAAATATGAGTGTTTATTGGTTTCCTAGGTTTTTAATTATATGCATGTACTATTATTTAACTAATCTTATTATTGAACGCATAGACTTTTATCTTTTTTCCCTCCCTCAAAAACATTGACCACTCTGATTAGATTCATATTGTTGGGCACACCTGTGATTATTTCCATAGAATAAACTCCTGAAAGCAGAATGTCTGTACGTGCACATTTCCAGGGATTGTAGGGTGCGGGTAAAGGGTTGGGTGTAATGATGTACACATTTTTAAGATTTTGGATATATTTTCTCAAATTATCTCCAGAAAGTTCTGTATTTTCACCTGCATATTCTAGCCAACACTAAGACATCATTTTTAAAAATATATATTTTATTGATTTTTCACAGAGAGGAAGGGAGAGGGATAGAAAGTTAGAAACATCGATGAGAGAGAAACACCAATCAGCTGTCTTCTGCACACCCCCCACTGGGGACGTGCCTGCAACCAAGGTACATGCCCTTGACTGGGAATCGAACCTGGGACCCTTCAGTCTGCAGGCTGACGCTCTATCCACTGAGCCACACCAGTCAGGGCAAGCCATCATTTTTTAATTCTTGCCAATTACACAGACAAGAATAATACACCATCCTGCTTACATTTCTCTGGTTCTAGTGTAAACAAATATTTTTCAAAATGTTTATAAGACATTTGTATTTCTTCTTTGTGAATTGCCTGCATGTTGCCCATTTGGTTATTGCTGTTACTACATGCTTCCTTGTTGATCACATCCTCCAAATCTAGTATTTGACAAAGTTGGATTGTGTTCTCATTTTACAACATCATCATTTTTTTAATAGTTAAGGGATTTGTGATTTCCCGGTTTAGACAGAACTATCTTTTCCATGGAGAAGATAAATGTTTAACATGTTTGTAGTTGTTCTCAATAATGTGCACTATTCAATCATCAAACATTTGTTGAGCATCTCTTATGTCCCGGACATAGGCTAGTTGCTATAGACACAGAAATGAATTAGATAAGCTCACAATCTGCTATACAGAGCTATGCTGTCCATTATGGTGACTGCATGTGAGGCGATTAAGCATGTGAAATGTGGCTTGTATGAATCTAGATGTCCTATAAGTATAAAATACACACCAGATTCCAAAGACCTTGTATGAAAAATGAAAAATATCTCCTTAGTCATTTATTGATTTTAAGATAAAAGCAAATTTTGTGTATTGATTTAAATACAATATATTACTAAAACTAATTTCACCTGTTGTTTTTTTTACTTTGTAAATGTGGCTACTAATTTTTTTTAATTACATTAGTGGCTAGCATTATATTTCTGATATACTAATAGCCCTGTGCATGAATCTGTGCACCAGTAGCTCTTTGCGGGCCTGGCTGCTCTACACTTGCTGCCAAGAGGCTCTCCGTGGCCCAGAGACCCATCTGAGTGATGAGGCAAGCCTTCTGCCCAGCTGCTCACGCTGCCCACTCTCAGCGGCCTCCCTCCCGGGACTGGGGGACTCCAGCAGGGCTGAGAGGACTGGGTGCTACCATGTTGTGGCTATGGGTACCATCATCTTTATGATGGAGTGATACTCTGCACTTAAGAGATAGCTGATTTTAAGGTTCTATTTTCAGAGAACAATTTTAACATTTAGTTCCTACACCTGAGTTTCTTAAATGGTTATGATTTATTAGGGGTAAGGGAATATGGAAAAGAAAATAGAGAACTTGTTAAAATTATGGATGGTTTTGGGTTTTTTTGTTTGTTTGTTTTGTTTTGTTTTTTTAATTTTAAAGTGGGCCAGTGCAAATGCAAGGACCTGGAAGGCAGGGGGCGGTGCAGAGAGGACCAAGACCAGGTCCTGCATCAAATGTGCTGGCTCTCTTTAGGGGAGATGGAAGCACACAGCCCTCTGACAGGAAGAAGGGTGGCCAGCCGTCGGGACCCTTCCCCAGATGTGAGTACTATAATATGCTATCTCATTTAATCCTTGGACGGCTCCATTATCATGATGTCCTTTTTAGGGAGGTGAGAACTGAGGCAGAGGGAGATACAGGTGGAGCAATTGGACCCAGTCACATTTGACTTTAGATTTTAGCAAATGGGCTAGACACCTGAGCTTTCTGGTCACCCAGGGATCCCCCAGGAGGGGAGGGATTCGAACTGTAAGTCCACGTCAGGAATTTGTCCCACAGAAACATGGCACCCCACTCAGCGACGGAGGGGCAGCACCTATGGATGAATTTTAAAGGGGATATCCCACTCATTAATAAAGTATCCCTGGTAAGTTCAAGGTAAAATATCGAAAGCAATTATGCATATCTAATTAGATTTCTGTTTGTTTACTTGCCAGTTTAAAACTTCACAATTTCGTTTTGCCCGGGAGGATTTTTTTAGAGCACTATGTATAGTAACAAAAAGCTGGGACCTTATATTTAGGTCTTTGATTAAATTTATTAAATGTCCATTAGCAAATAAATAGCTTAGTAACTTACAATGCATGCAAATAATAAATAACATCCAGCAATTAATGAATAATGTGCTCATTTGCCCAAGACTCTTCTTTTTAAAATTATTCTTTTTTTTAAGTTAATATTTATTTCTGATTTTTTTTTTAATATATTCTATTGTTTTTTTACAACAAGAAAGGGAGAGGAATAGAAAGTCAGAAACATCAATCAGCTGTCTCTTTGCACACCCCCTACTGGGGATGTGCCCGCAGCCAAGGTACATGCCCTTGACTGGAATCGAACCTGGGACCTTTCAGTCCACAGGCCAACGCTCCTCTATCCACTGAGCCAAACCGGTTTTGGCTAAAATTATTCTTTTTCCCCCCCTTAGGCAGCATTGAGCATTGCAACAAAAGTAAATTATCATGACCCTTACCTCCTTAACACTGAGGCAATAGAACACTGACATTATCTGTGAGAGAATCAAGGCATTCAGGCCAGGAGCTGTTGCAGGAATACCCCATAAACACAAACTGCTTTGGGTTTACATTATTTCCTTGAAAAGAGATAAAAAAAAAAAAAACCGTAACATTTTGGAGAGTTTAATGTCTCTAGTCAGTATTTAGTACAAAAATAAACACTCTATGAATATTGTAAAAAAATTCACTTGAAAATGTGTTACAAATAAGAAAAGTTTTAGCATAAATTAACTAATTACTAATTGAAAATTGTTACCATCTCAAGATATGCAGAAGAATATAGAAAAATGGTATGTGGTTTTATAATTTCCCCCTATTTATGCATTAATGTGTCTGATTTTCTTCATTTTGTTTCTTGCTGATCTTTATTATGTGTATAGATAAGCCCCCTTCTAAAGTCAAATGTGAATGGAAGAACAATAACACATGTTATTGGGTTGTTTGTTTTGTATTGAGTTACATGAGTTCGTTACATATTTTGGATATTGACCCCTTGTTGTAGCTGTTGTTTGCGAATACCGTCGCCCATTTAGTTGGTTGCCTGTTTGTTTTGTTGATGGTTTCTTTTGCTGTGCAGAAGCTTTTTTGTTTGATATAGTCTCATTCACTTAGCTGTCTTTTTTAAAATTTATTTTTATTGTTGGAAGTATTACAAATGTTCCCTGCCTCCTCCTCAGGCCCACCGCACTATTGTTCTGTGTCCATGGATTATACATACATATATGCATATAAGTCTTTTGGTTCATTTATTTCCATCTCTCCCTCCCCATTCCCTCTGAGAGTGGTCAGTCTGTTCCATGCTTCCCTGTCTCTGGATCTATTTTTGTTAATCAGTTTATTTTGTTCATTAGATTCCACTTATAAGTGGGATCATGTGATACTTGTCTTTCTCTGACTGGCTTATTTTGCTTAACATAATACTCTCCAGGTCCCTCCATGTTGTCTCAAAGGGTAAGAGATCTTTCTTTTTTACAGCTGCATAGTATTCCATTGTGTAAATGTACCACAGCTTTTTTATCCACTCATCCACTCATCCACTGATGGGCACTTGGGCTGTTTCCACATCTTAGCAGTTGTAAATAAAACTGCTATGATAATAGGGGTGCATATTTTCTTTCTGATTTATGTTTCAGATTCATAGGATATATTCCTAGAAGTGGGATCACTGGGTCAAATGGTAGTTTAATTTTTAATTTTTTGAGGAGACTCCATACTGTTTTCCATAGTGGTGGCAACAGTCTACATTCCTACCAGCAGTGTATTAGGGTTCCATTTTCTCCACATCCTCACTATCACTTGTTGATTTTAGCCATTCTGATAGGTGTGAGCTGATACTTCACAGTCATTTTAATTTGCATTTTTCTGATGATTAGTGACATTCATTTGTTTTTGCTTTTACTTCCCTTGCCTTTTGAGGTCAAATTCATAAAATGTTCTCTACAACCAAGGACCATAAGTTTAGTACCTATATTTTCTTCTGTGTAATTTATTATTTCAGGTCTTATATTTAGGTCTTTGATTCATTTTGAAATATTTTTTTGTATCCAGGGAATGAACTATAATCAACTTTCATTCTTTTGCATGTGGCTTTCCAATTTCCCCAGCACATTTATTTAAGAGGCTTTCTTTTCTCCATTGGAGGTTGCATTTTAATAACAAATAAATGAGTAAATAAATGCATAGAATAAATGTAATAAATAAATGTATTATTAAAAATAGCATAATTTGACAGAGTGGTAAATTATCATAAAGAAAAATAAAGTTTGGTAAAGGAAAAGAGAGCTATAGGGAAGGGAGGCTATTTTTATTAGTGTGCCAGGGAAGAAATTCTGAGCGACAGTTGAACAGGACATATTCCTGGAAGTGGGATCACTGGGTCAAATGGCAAGAATATTCTAGGAAGAAGGAAATACAAGAGTATCAGCCTTGAAACAGGGATGAATCAAGAAGCTATGAATAGCCAACTGAAAGCTAGCGTTCTGGCCTTGTTTCCATGGTCCATAACCATGTCACATTGTAAATTCAGATTATTTCTATTTATACTTATCAAAAATTATAAAATACTAGGAAGTTTGGTCTATTTATTCCAAAATGATAACTTGAAAGTCCAATCACAACTACTGGCAAAAGCAAAAATGGGGCCCTAACTGGTTTGGCTCAATAGATAGAGCATCAGCCTGCAGACTAAAAGGTCCCAGGTTTGATTCCAGTCAAGGGCATGTACCTTGGTTTCAGGCACATCCCCATTGATGTGCAGGAGTCAGCTCATCAATGTTTCCCTCATCGATGTTTCTAACTCTCTATCCTTTCCCTTCCTCTCTGTAAAAAAAAAAATCAATAAAATATATTTTTTTTTAAAGAAAGAAAAATGGGAAACAAATGTGTCAGTGTTCTTATTTGTGAACTCGTCAATCTTGGCAGACAATGTATGGAGAGAACATCAGGAAGCTCACAGAAATGAAGAATCACCGTGCTAGTTATCAACTTATTGCCTCTTAGAGTCTACGCTCTAAATTCAACCTGCATTATCTCCTCTGCAAATGGAGCCGGACCCTATAGGCATTTCTTTGGCAATGACCATGATATTCATTTGGCTAGTAGAGGGCACTGGAGGGACCCTGCAGGAGTAAAGGGCTCCTCTCCCTGATTTACGAGTGTTTCCATTTGCTTCTTGCATCTACATGAGGGTGTTGCCAGCCTTTGTTGAGGACATCCAGCAATGCTCCTCTCCAGCTATTGTAGGTCAAATTCGCACATTAAAGTCCTAATCCTCAGTACCTTAGAATGTGAGTGTATTTGGATGTAGGGTCTTTTAAGAAGTAATTAAAGTTAAAGGAGGTCATTAAGATGGGCCCTAATCCAATATGACAGATGTCTTTATAAGAAAAAAAGAGGTCACAGATGGGAGACCTTAAGAAGACACTAGAAGATAGTCATCTACAAGCCAAGGAGAAAGGTCTCAGAATAAATCCACCCCACATCTTTTTTCCTTGAATTCTAACCTCAAGGACTATGAGGAAACACATCTCTGTTGTTTAAGCTACCCAGTTTATGGTACTTAGTTATGACAGCCCTAGTGAACGAATAAACCAGCTGTGCACATAAAGGCAAGCTCACAGTCCCAATGCAGAACAGTGAGCACCTTGCTGCAGCCCTGTGACCCCAGCTGTAAAATGGATTTTTGATGCCCAAAATCTCTTCACAGGCCCATCACCAGCCTTCATCCTCCTGCACTCCAGAGGGGCTTGTCAGTCTTGCCCACATATACTCCAGGATGTTTCTTGCTTGTCAGTCCTGACTATGATTTCCTGGCCAAGCTCAGCCCCCCATGTCCCCAAGAAAGGTATTTCCTGCTTGTCTGATAGATGTACACCAGCAACTTGGCCATCAACCAGCAGGCTATAACCACTCCTTCTCCAGTAAGGTTTGAGTTCCAGCTTGAGGGGAGAGACCCCTTCCGAGTTTGTTTCTTTCTTGGATACTTTTCTCAGCCCTGGGTGCTCTTTTAGAATTCTCTTTGCCCCTATTAAGCAATTATACTTGGTACTTCTTTATATTAAACTTTTCCTGTTCAAATTATGCTTGGACTCTCTCTGGTACAGTCAGACTGATACAGAACTGGTACTGGGAGCAACCCTAAGAGGTAGACTTGTAAAGATGAAATGGGGGGGTTGGTTTTGTCATGCCCTTGGATTTTTCACACAGTGCTGTGCCCCTTGCCAATGGGAAATAGAGAGCTAGTAGTCACAGGCACTAGGTCATCACAATCACTCACCTGAAGCAAATGTCTTAGGAGCCCAAGTGGTTGAACTTGACTTTATGGAAGTCAATGATGACCATAAGGTGTGAGACTGATTTTTCTAAGTGCCTTTGAGTACTTATAGAAAGAAAATGACAACCTCAAACCTTCTGATTCTTAGCTCAAGTCACCGCTGGAGAACCAAAAAGCTTCATGACAGCTCTAAAGAATCTCTTCTTTTTACCCAGAGGGCTGACATTGCTGAAAATTAAACATAAACTTTAATTGTATGGCTTGCTGAGTGAAAACAATGGCTGAATTTAGTTTCTGAGCCTCTCTTTCCTGAGCAAGCAGCCTGCAAACCAAACCAGCATGTCAAACTCAAAGTCTAACACAGGCCAAATAAACAAGGTTTAAGTGTATGTGGAATGCAAAGAAAAACAAACACTTCAATTTTCATAGAAACATAGGTTTATTTCAATAGAGACATCTATATTATAAAGAGGTAATATGCAAATTAGGCCAGGATTCCGTAATGGGTCACTACCAGACAGGAGGAGGTTGCGTGCACAGGTGAGGCCTGGAGCGGAGATGGAGACAGAGGCAGGGGGCCTTCCCCAGCCGGCGTGGTGGCTCGGGCAGCCCCGGAGCAGACACAGGCACGGGGCCTGGGGGAACCGCAAGTCAGTTGCAGGCTTCGGCCCCTCCTGGCGCCAATCCAGCCTGACTCCCAAGGCGGCCAATGCTGTACAAATCAGGCGGGGTCCTGGCCCCCCGCAGCGTGCCTCCTCACACAGTGGAGTATCTCCTTGCGTGATTTTAATCCCACACTGGGCCTCTAGTCCTGAATACAAAGAGCTGAAGTAAATGAGTAATCGTTAACACAAAATAGAACATTTAAATACAAATTAATATTTTTTCTTGAACATTACCAGACACTGAATAACTACACAAATTAATAAGTGTAACACAAGTAAACTCATTTTTTCTTGTTCTCCGAAAGTAAAATATTTCCTGTTGCACACACCAAACAAGTCAGTTCAAGACTAATGATGTGGCAATCGGCTGCTAAAATATTTGCTGCTGCTGCCAAAACCAGTTTGGCTCAGTGGATAGAGCGTCGGCCTGTGGAATGAAGAGTCCCGGGTTCGATTTCGGTCAAGGGCATGTGCTTTGGTTGCGGGCACATCCCCAGTGGGGGATGTGCAAGAGGCAGCTGATTGACGTTTCTGACTTTCTATTCCTCTCCCTTTCTTTCTATGAAAAATTAATAAAACATATTAAAATAGCTGGCAAACATGAAGAAAAATAAAAATAAAGCAAAACAATAAAATATTTGCTGCTAGTAGTAGTGGAGAGAAGTGATGTGCTTGCACATAAGGTGAATAAAGGAAATTAATGCAACATGATTATAATAATCAGTCATTAGTGAATGTTGTAGTTTGTTGTAGTAGTTATTAATAACTACTGGCCCAGTGCACGAAATTCATGCATGGTGGAGGGTGGTGTCTCTCAGCCCAACCTGCACCCTCTCCAAAGTGGGACCCCTTTGGGGATGTCTGACTGCCAGTTTAGGCCCAATTCCTGTGGGATCAGGCCTAAACTGGCAGTCGGACATCCCTCTTGCAATCTGGGACCTGCTGGCTCCTAACCACTCACCTGCCTGCCTGCCTGATCACCCCTAACCATTCTGCCTGCCATCCTGCTTGCCCCCAACTGCCCCCCTACTGTCCTTCTCACCCTCAAATGCCCCCTTGCTGGCCTGATTGCCCCCAACTGCCCCCCTACAAGCCTGATCACCCCCAACTGCCCCCTGCCAGCCTGCTCACCCGCAACTGCACAACCCTGCTGGCTTGAGTATTTCCAATTGCCCCCTCCCCCACCAGCCTGCTCGCCACCTACTGCCCCACTCTGCTGGCCTGCTCAGCCCCAACTACCACCCCACCAGCCTACTCACCCACAACTGCTCCCCCTGCCAGCATGCTTGCCCCCAACTAGCCCCCCCCC
The DNA here is from genome assembly GCA_027563665.1 of Antrozous pallidus. Classification (NCBI taxonomy): domain Eukaryota; kingdom Metazoa; phylum Chordata; class Mammalia; order Chiroptera; family Vespertilionidae; genus Antrozous; species Antrozous pallidus. Next base: position 68,050,155 of record CM050511.1, read on the forward strand.
CCCACTGGCCTGCTTGCCCCTTATTGCCCCCCACCCCCACTGGCTTGCTTGGCCCCAACTGACAATCCCCTGCTGGCCTGCTCACCCCCAACCGCCCCCTCCCACTGGCCTGCTAACCCACAACTTTCCTCTCCTCCTGGCCTGATCACCCCTAACTGCCTCTGCCTTGGCCCTGCAACTATGACTTTATCTTGGCAGCAGCTACAGAGGCAGCTGGGGCAACCAAGGAAGCCAACCCTCTGCCTCCCACCTGCTCCAGTTGGCTTCATAGCTCCAGCTGGCACCGCCATCTTTGTCATGCCAATTTGCATATTCCCTCCTTATTGGTTGTGGGTGCTGCCATATTTATAGCAAAGTGATAATTAGTTTGCATATTACTGTTTTATTAGGATTATGTATAAATAGGATATTGTAAAAATTAAGTTATGACATTTTTATTTAAATGTTTCTTACAAACCATTATATTGACTGGGCCACAAAAATATTCGCTGTGGGCTGTGAGTTTGACATCATGCTTGCTTTATTATTACAGACTAGAGGCTGGTGCACAAAATTCGTGCACGGGGGTGAAGTGTCCATCACCCAAGCCGGCACCTTCTCCAATTAGGATCCCTCTCACAATCCAGGACTGCTGGCTCCCAATCACTCACCTGCCTGCCTGCCTGATTGCTCCTAACTGCTTCTGCCTGCCAGCCTGATCACCCCCTAACCACTCCCCTGCCAGCCTGTTTGACACCTAACTGCTGCCCTGCCGGCTCGATTGCCCCTAACTGCCCTCCCTTGCAGGCCTGCTTGTCCCCAACTGCCCTCCCCTGCAGGCCTAGTCCCCCCCCCCCCCACAACTGTTCTCCCCTGCAGGACTGGTTGCCCCTAACTGCCCTCCTCTGATAACCCAGTCACCCCTAACTGCCCTCTCCTGCAGGCCTGATCACTCCCAATTGCCCTGCCCCCCTGCAGGCCTAGTTGCCCCCACCTGTCCTCCCCTGCCAGCCATCTTGTGTCCACATGGAGGCAGGATCTTTGACCACATGGGGGAAGCCATCTTGTGTATTGGAGTGATGGTCAATTTGCATATCACTCTTTTATTAGATAAACTACATCTCAAAATTTTTAAATTTTACCACAAAGTGAATACTAGTACCCATGAAAACCACATTTAGGGCAGACATCTTGAAAAGGGTCTTTTAGTTCTGGCCTGTTTGGCTCTGTGATTTGAGCATCAGTCCCCAGACTGAAGGGTCACGTGCTGGATTTTAGTGGAGGGCGCATGCCCAGGTGAAGGCTTTGTCCTTGGCCCCGTGAGGCGATTGTGGGAGGCAACCAATTGCTGTCTTCTCACATCTGTGTTCCTCTCTCTCTATCTCTCCCCATCCCTTTCTAAAAACCAATGGGAAAATATTGTCAGAAGAGGAGTAAGAAAAAAAAGAAAGAAAGAAAGAGGTCTCTCATTCTGTTCAAGTCCCAATCCAATCATCCCCTACATGACTAGACACATAACCAAGGTTAACTCTCAGCATATTTCAACAGGACAGGCACACACTGGGACCCAGGAAGACACAATCTACACACTAAGAAAACTGCCACAGTTTTCTAGCATGTGTCCTCAGAAACCTGGGGAACATTGGGAGTTCATCCTAAAGATGTTAGAACAAGAAGAGTAGAATGTAGTAGCACTAGGTCAGGCCAAACGCGTTGAGATGAGCGGTCTTCCTGGAGAGCTTTCTGGGCACCACGTGGAGGGGGGAATCCCAGGATTAGAGAGATAGGATCATTGGACTGGGCTGCACATGTGTAACCGGTGTGTCCTCCTCCCAGCTCAGTTCCAGGCAGAGGTCGAGGCCACTCCTGTCCTGAAGACACCCGCCTTCCTGGAAAGCTGTGTTTGCTCTCTTTTATGGTTGTGTGACTGTGGGGGATGGGTCCATCAAGAGGAGCCTGGTGATTTCCATGAGGATCATAGGACGCCAAAGTAGCAGAGGCCAGGTGGCACCATTAAACCGCCAAAGACAAGGTGTGTGGGCACAGCTGGCATAAAGGGTGGCAAGGACATCAGTAAGCAGAACGCTTCAGCTCACAAAGCTCTTTGGCAGTAGTTAACTGATCAGAATAGACGGGTAGCCCGCCATATGGCTTGATCTACACATCAGGGAGAACTCTAGGTCTGGTAGCCAAAAACCTGGCTTGAGTTGTCCTTGTGGCAAGTCACTGCCTTTAACCCAGCTTCTCTACCTAATAAATTTAGACTCAGAGGTCCTTGAATGAAAGTGTCTCTCATGGCCCCTCCTAATCAGAGCCTCACAGAGAGAGGAATTCAGGTCCAGAACAGGGATCCAAGGTCCGACTCCTACTCTTAGTCATTATTATCTTTTATCTCTCTGCAGGGCACCTTCCACCCTGGTCTGACTGGCACGAGTTCAGCTGTAGTTCACCAGGAGTTGTGTAGGGGTTGAGGAGTGCACAGTGCAGTCTAGGTTCCTGAACATCCTGTTTGTTCAGGACTGAGTAGTTTCTAGGTATGGGGCACTGTCTGTGCTATAACCAGAAAAACGCTGGAAATACCAGAACCCCTATAATCCAGGAATCCAGCCACCATTCTGGCTGCTGCATTGCCTACGAGGACAGGAAAACAGAGAGATGCATTGCTCAGATCTTATCTGATTTTTGTTCTATTGCAGGATAGAACTAAGTGTGCTAATCTATGTGCAATTTTTTGATAAAGTACACACTAAATTTTATGTATCTTTCAGCCATGAGTACAGATTCCGATCAGAGGATGGTAAAATATTTACCATAAACTCAGTGGATGGATAGTTAACATAAGCAGCCTCATAGCCCCAAATCACATAAAGCCTGTCATAAGCAAACTTGACCTTAAAATAATTTCCTCAGAACTTTCAGAATACCTTAACATCAGGAAAAATATACAGCTATTAAGGAGTACAAGTTGTATGCAGATAAATTTAATGCACAAGCAATGTGGAAACAGTTTTAGACTTCCAACATCTGTTCTTTTTCTTTAAAACTTTTATTTCAGTTCTCTTTTTTTAACCTCATTATTCCTTCATATAGAAAGGCTGGTAATCAGTTAAATGTTTAAAAGGCAGACAACAGATAAAGGATGAAAGAAAAGAAAACTTTTTTTAACCCTAGAATCACAGGCTTATGCATCTTAAATTTAAAAACCAGCAGCTTCCTGTCCCTGTACCCACAGTTACATAATGGAGAGGTAGTATGTGTAACAAGTTAAGAATGATAGTTAAAGTATAATAGTATCTGTTACTTGTTTACTTCATAAAATAAAACAAAATAAAATGGAAAAAATTCAAAGTCTCACAATCTACAGATGTGTCCAGAGAAACCAATGCTAACAGCCAATACCCACTGAGTGCTACTGTGTGCCAGGTACTATTCCAGGCACTCTGAACCTATTAACTCATTTTACAGGTCGGAAGTGGAGGAAGAGGAAGGTCACACAGATGGGAAGAGTGATGCTGAGGTCCAGCCCCCGGCAATTCGAGTCCAGAGTGTGCTTTTACCATTAGTCACATTGCCCCTTCCAGACAATAACGCAACCACGGGTAAAGGAATTGAGAAGGACTCAGTAGTGGAAGATTATATTTTGAGCCAGAGCTGAAGCAAAAAAGTAAACACCACTTTCTTTTATAATAAACATTAGATCCCTCAGCCTGGCCTGCCCCTTCTCACAGTCCAGGAGCCCTCAGGGTCAGGAATCAACCAGGCAATTAGAGGAAGGCAACACCCCCATCACACCTCTGCTGCTGTCACTGCTGGCAGTGCAAGCCTCAGCCGGCCCTGGTTACCTAAGCCTTGGGCAGCCCTGGGCAGCTGGGCAGCCACCATATGAGGCTTGCCTGTGCCTCAGGCCATCCCTGGGTGGCTGGGAGGTTGAGGGAACTGGGGGACTCCAGAGGTAGGCATGAGGGGCAGCCAGGTCCTCCTGGGGGCAGCCCCGGTGGGGCTGAGGGGACTGGGCACTGCCGTCTTGTGACTGTGGGCATCACCATCATTGAGGGTGGGGCAGTCAATTAGCATATTCCCTCTTTATTGGCTGTGGGTGCCACCATCTTTATGAAGGCATAAGGGTCAATTAGCATACCCCTTTTGTAGAGGGCCCCCTGGGAAGACACATGGGGATTTCTTAAATTATTGTCAGCTGAGTCTGAGGCAACAGACAGAGCTGAGTCTTGGATACACATCCACCAAGAAGTACCAATACTGACTCTTAATTTTGCCCAGGTGTTGGGGAGCAGGCTTTGAGATATAAATTCAGTCTAGCACCAGGTTGGAGATATAAACCCAGTCTTTGAGATATAAATCACTGGGTCACCTCCCACCCCTGAGGCCTCCTGGACTGTGAGAGGGAGCAAGCCAGACTGAGGGACCCCCCTCCAGTACATGAATTTTCATGTACCAGGCCTTTAGTATTTATTAATTATTGTATTATTTCTTTGTAATACCAGGAATGTTTGGGCCTACTCAAGAATGCAGATAATCTCCTTTGATCCTAACTTTTGGTGATACTTCCTGGTATTTGGGGATATAAATAAACACGCTCCATGGGCTCTGGGTCCCTATCTCTCCATCAGAGAGATCAGAGGTCCAGCCAGCCCCAGCCTTTTCCTTCCATTTTATGTCTTCTATTCTTTCTTTCTTTCATTTCTCAATCCCCAGCCGCCTCTACTCAGAACTGGTTTCATCTCTCTTTCCGTGCTGGATGTGGAAAAGGGAGATCCCCACCATATCTGGCCCCATTCCACACCCTTTGTTAGATAGGATACCCAGAAACTAGAAGTGAATACCTCCAAATGGTATAGGATAAGAGCAGTGAAGATACCAAAATGAGGATCCAGGCCACCCTAAAAATATTCCCATGACCACAGAGTTTCCTTATAGGGGAGGAACTGTAAATTCACATCAGGACTTTTAGAATTGTGCAAAGTGCAGAATAGATTCAGTCATTATTAAGTCCATTTGTCTTCTTTTTTTAAAATATATTTTTATTGATTCCAAAGAGGAAGGAGAGAGGGAGAGAGATAGAAACATCAATGATGAGAGAGAATCTTTAATCAGCTGCCTCTTGCATGCCCCACACTAGGGATCGAACCAAGAATCAAACCGTGATCCCCTGGTTCATAGGTTGACGCTCAACCACTGAGCCACTCTGGCTGGGCAATCCATTTGTCTTCTTAGTACAATCCTGAATTACAGAATATCTCTAGGAACATTTGTATGTTAATAACTGAACAGAATAAACCCTATCTGATAATTACTATATCTAGTTTTCTGTATTTTGTGTATGTGTGAAATGTTTTTAATATGTGTAAGAGCATGGACAATGTCATATACAGAGGTGGGCAAAGTAGGTTTGCAGTTGTGAATATATGAAACATCTTATTCTTGTATCATCCTAATAAAGAGCGGATATGATAACTGATCCTCATTCCATCGCAAGGATGATGGCGCCCATAGCCAATAAGGAGGAAATATACTGCCCCACCCTCAAATATGGTGGCATCCACAGCCAATAAGGAGGGAACACTCCATGCACCTGCCTCCAGGGTCCCCCAGTCCCCTCAGCCCTCCAGCCATCCAGGGCTGGCCCGAGGTGCAGGCAAGCCCAATGGCAGCTTCCCAGTTGCCCAGGGCCTGCCGAGACTTGTGCAGCCGGCAGTAGCAGCAGTAGAGGTGTGATGAGGCATCGCCCTCCCCTGATCACTGGGTCCCCTCTCACTCCTGAGGGCTGTTGGACTGTGAGAGGAGGCAGGCCAGACTGAGAGACCCCCTTCAGTGCATGAATTTTCATGTACCATGCCTTTAGTATTTATTAATTATTGTATTATTTATTTGTAATGCAACTGTAAATCTATTTTTTGCCAACACCTGTATATGTGTTTGTTAGTTTTAATCTAAAGATAATAATTTAGCATTTGAAATCCCCTAATCAGAAATTTAGTCTTCAGGATATATTTGAAATGCCTTTACCATATTCAGAGGACCTATTCCAGGTGGTTTAATTATTGTTATATTAATATACTAATTATTAATAAATTTAAGAAATGAAATACCTTTCAGAGTGGTCTTCTTGGTTCAGGTTCTGATCTGGACCTGAAGATTCTGCTTCCTGGTGAGCTAAACTTGCCTCTAGAATATGATTGCATCTGATTAACCCTTTTATGCACTACATTTGACATTGTGGCAGTGATATAGACAACTGGTTGTCCGACAAATCCATCTGTCCTTCCTAGGTGCCTAGGTATACCACACAGCCTCCCTAACAGAGAGGTGTGGTCACATGGCTGTTTTGTCTGATGGTATGCAAGTAAAAGAATGTGTACCTAGCCAATGTTCAGGTCTAGAAATCAGAAGAGGGAGATCTATTTTGGAAGCAAAGGTTTGGGAACCATCTACTTATTAAGGTAATCCTAGGAGAGAGTGTGGAGTAAGTACATTAGAAGGGCTAGGACAGAGCTTTAAAGAAAATGGCATTTATACATACAAAGTAATATTGAATGTAAACTGTAATTGAAAAAAACACTTTTTAAAATTTTAAAGGAAAGAACATATCTAGGAAAACAATTATTATCAAATAACTCAATTTAATATTAAATCAAGGTTTTAAGTTACCTGAGGATGTTGGAAATTGTGTCCAAACTGACATACTACAAAGCATAAATACTGCAAAAAAAATCAATAAAAATTAAATGTTAAAAAAAAAAACAAAATAAAACAAAGCATAAGTACTGCTGTGAAGACATTTTTCAGAATCATCATTCAATTTAGTTAAACAAAATTTACATTTTTCATAATCTTTTAAAAAATATTTTTATTTATTTCAGAGAGAGGAAACACTGAGCCACACCAGCCGGGTCATTTTTCATAATCTTAAATGCTATATAGAAATAATAATAGTTTATTTGATCTATAAACCAATATGAAAAGGTTAGAAAGTTCATGAGAAAAAAACAAAACACCAAAATGTCCATACTAATAAATGAAGAGAAAGACATAGTTATTACTTATTTTTTAAACCAGCATTATTGATACAATTCAATTTTTCCAAAGATTTATCTTAACCATGGTGAACTTGGATTCTTATATTAAAGCGTTTCTGAGAAGGGAAAGAAACTATAGAAAGCAAGCCTTTATGGGTGGAGGAAAAAGAGGAGCCTACAGAGAAGATGAGAAGGTGGTGAAGTATGACAGAGTAAGCAGAACGATGATTTCCTAAAAGCCAAAGAGGGGACATGTCAGGAATGAGAGTAGTGAATAGCTCCAGGTGCCTGAGAGAGGTCACACAAAGGACTGAAAAACTTCCTCTGAATTTTTAGTGTGGTGATAGCCAGAGTGTGGTGGATTTAAAGTAAGAGTTAAGGAAAGAAATAGAGGCAAAATAAATTTGGAAGATCCATAAGAAGGGGTACATTGTGCAATGACCTGCACAATACCATCTGCTTAACTAACCCAGACAGGAACAGGAGCCTGTGCTTTAGAGGGTGGACACTGACCTACACTTACTTAACCACACTCTTCAAACCAGGGGACAGTGAGAGAAGGACTTCATATCTCCTGACCTCAAAACAGACTTGGACACTTCTGTGAATTCCTACTTGGTTCCTGTTTATTTTTCTCTTCCAGGAAAGTCCTCTCCTGTGAAATTCTAATGCTTTGGATAGATATTCAGAAATTCCTACAACTCGGTCCTTGAAGATGTCTTTGGCTTTCCCAATGGCAATTCCTATGTAAGGCTTGTGGTCCTGAGATCAGAGCCAGGTCTCACGGGGTAGGAGTGACCACATAGGACATTAACAGTTGTTCTTGCCTTATCTCACATTGCTTATCTTTGAAATCCGTTAAGTGAGGCCCCAGATCCTGAGTCATAATCCCCAGTGCAGGTTATACCTTGTGTTTCTCAACTCCAAGTGTCCTTGCACTCAAGGAGCAGGATGGGAGATTTCTTCTAAATTTTTAGGAGACACTGTGGACGAAGGGGCCACATGCTGACCTGACAAGCTCAGGGAAGGCCTGCATGGCAGTCTTGCAAACTCAAAGACCTAAAATAACCACAAAGGATGGTCTGAAATTAAACTTTAACTAAAAGCAGTCATGGTGGATAGTCATCTCCTAGGCCAGTAACTTCACTGACAAGGTCAGCCTTTACCTTATCTGAAGCTATCTGACTTTTTGCATCTATAACATGCTTGCTGGGTGCCAGAACAGATACCACAAATTCCTTCACTGATATCATGTTAATTGTACCTAGTGATTCCCCGTCCTCTGCTTTCTGCCACCTCTCTAATCTCTAATCTATCATCAATGTATTTCATGTAACCCACCTGTGATCTCTCCTTTGATTGCAATATATAAAAATAGATGAAAACCTGCCTTTTTTTTGGAGCATTGTCTCAATCCCTTGAGGTTCTGCTTCCCAGCAATTGTGGACAGTTTGGCTCAAATAAACTCACAAAAATTCTTTACAGGTTTGAATGTTTTTCACGTTAACAACATTCATAACAAAACATGTTCACACTCAATTGTAATTGATTTAGTCAAATAGTGTAAACAGATAGAACAAGTTAGCTCTTCTTGAAATCGAGTAGATTTGAGGCAGCCATCTTCCTTACACGATGTCTGTAGTCAAAGCCCTGAAATCACCCCTCAGCTGCTGGCCTTGGCACAGCCACAGTTTTTTTAATAACTTCCTGACACTCCTTCCTCCTTGTCAGTGGGAAAATGCTGATGGTTGTGGAACAGAAGCCATAGGCTGATGAAGTGCTATGAAGTTGAGCACATCAATTTTAAGATCTATGTACTTTACACATCATGTCCCCAAAGTCCTCCTTCTTATCTCAGAGCCTGCTAGCCCAGTAGAGGAATTCCACATTTACTCATTATTGGTTAACTCAGCATCGTAGGCTCCAAGGGGCGAACTCTACTCTTTCCTGCTCTTTGTTCTGTTCACATTGTGCTGAGAAAGCAAAGGGAGGTATGCAAATTATATGATTCTATGTATATGAAGTTTTAGAATTGACAAAACTACTCCAGGGATAGAAATCAAGTCTCCTGGGACTGGCTGGCGGGGACTGGCTGCAATGGGGCACAGGGGACTTTCAAGGTTGTTGAATGTTTTGTATCTTGACAGGTAGAAATATTTTTCAAAGCTCATCAAACTGTTTACTTAACTGTATGTGTTTTATTATATATAAACTAGAGGCCTGATACACAAAATTCGTGCAAGGGGCTCTGAGACACCCTCTCCACCCCCCCACACTACTTCGTCTGGAAGGTGATCTGGAATGTTATCCGGAAGGTCATTTGGTCTAATTAGCATATTATGCTTTTATTATTTAGATTATATCTCAATAAATTTGATTTTATTTTCTTTAATGTCTTTGAAATTTTTCATAAGTATCACATCATTCTAAGTATTTCAATTCAGGGCCACACTTGAAATTTAATCCTTTCCATCTTTTGTGCATGTCTTTGGTATCTGAGTTTATTCGAGTGTTTACTAGGCTACCAAATGTGTCCCTTGAGATAACTTCTTTTTCCTTTTATCCAATATCATCCTTGTCTGCAAGATCCAGAATTCATTTTGAAGCACTTCTTCTAAACCCTTGTCACCTTCTCTTTGAAGTCTCTGTCTAGCGAATCCAAACCATTTATCAAAAATGTTACATCTATCTTACCAAAGTCTAGGATATATACCTAATCACATCGAACTCTCTTTGACTATCATGAACCCTAAGAAATTCATCATGTTTTTCCCACGGGTTCATTCCACTTTCACTTCTCTGACCAGTTCCTTTTTGTATCCAGCATCTGGAGCTTACTTCCTCCACACTCTGAGAAAATGTCCACTTAAAAGAATTGCTGGGCATGGTATTTTTAGACAGAAATTAAAGTAAAGGTCAGTAATGATGCCTTCACTTGTTACATGATTCATCTAAGCTCTTAAGGGCTGAGGTTTTTGAAATCAATAGAAATACATATATGTATATATAATACTTATAGTATTTATAAAATATAATATAAATATGTGTATTGTGGATGAAAGGGGCCATATGCTAACCTGACAAGCTCAGGGGAGGCCTGCATGGTGGCCTTGCAAACTCAGAGACCTAAAGTAACCACAAAGGATGATCTGAAATTAAAAGTGGTTATACTCACTGACAAGGTCAACCTTTACCTTAACTGAGCCTATCTGTCTTTTTGCATCTGTAATAACATCAAACTCTGACTATCATGAAATATCTGGGAAACTTGTAACTTCCCTTTTTCTGGACCTCTTGGGTTCCTTCGTTGTTATAGCTATCAGGTTAATTGTTGACTGTTGACTATCCTGCACCCACCTACGTATGTGTCTATAGTTTTACTTTTTAATCCAATCCCAAGGGTTTTCCCACTTTGCTTTCTCCCACCTCACTAATCTATCACCAATGGATTTCATGTAACCTATCTATGTTCCTTCCTTTGATTGCAATGTATAAAAATAGATGAAAACCTGCCATTCTCTGGAGCACTATCTCATTACGCTGAGATACTGCTTCCCAGCAATTGTCGACATTTTGGCTCAAATAAACTCACAAAAAAATCTTTACAGGTTTCAATGTTTTTATGTTAGCAATATATATAAATGCATATATATATATATATATAGAGAGAGAGAGAGAGAGAGAGAGAATTCCTGGGGGAATTTTTTATTTTTTAATGTATAACAAAAGGATTTATTGAACTTGTATGTATGCATATAAGCATAACCAATGGACACAAGACACTGGGGGGGGGGGGGGGAGCGCGGTAAGGGTATGTGCCAGGTGGGGGTGTTGGAGAAGCTGGAGGAAGGTCAATGGGGGGGGGAGACATGTGTACAATTATTTGTAATACTTTAAACAATAAAACTATTAAATAGGATTTATTGAGAATTTCTAAATGTATACATCTCTACTTATTATACATAATTCATCTAATTCCAGCTTGTCATTCGGGGGGTTCTCCAGGAACATGCAGTAGAAGGCTACAGTGGGCAAAGTTCACAGGACAGATCAGATCTTACAGGAATGATTTATGTTGTGGGACACAATATAAAAACGTTTTTGTATTGAAACATCTGTAGACAACTTAGCAGAGTAAAATAGAAAATGCACACATTTTAAAAATCAAGTATACAACTTCAAAGAAACTTTGCGCTAGGTGTTCCTTTCTGCCAATGCAGTTAAAAGGTGGGAGGAAGGGAAGGGACCACAGCTACCCTGTTTTTGTGTAATCTGTGAAGCTCTTTTAACAGAGAGATGCAGTATTCAGGAATCCAATAACAAGTTGAAAGGATTCTATATAATAATCCTACATAATAAAAGGGTGATATGCAAATTGATCCTAACAGTGCCATGACCAGGACGACCAGTCACTATGACACACTCTGACCACCAGGGGGCAGACGCAGGAGCTGCCCCCTGATGGTCCCAGACTGTGAGAGGGCGCAGGCCAGGTTGAGAGGACTCCCAGCCTGGAGTCCCAACCTGGAGTCAATGCAGGAGCTGCCCCCTGATGGTCCCAGACTGTGAGAGGGCGCAGGCCAGGTTGAGAGGACTCCCCCCCACCCCACTCCGAAACCCAGTGCATGATTTTTCGTGCACCAAGCCTTTAGTTTAGAGATAAGAAAGGCATTAGGGTAGCTCCATGGGAAAGGATTGCATATATGACGGAGCCAGCTCCAAACCGCTAGAATGTTTATCTTACAAGGAGAGAAAGCAGCAGAAAAAAAGATAAAGAAAAAAAGAGCCGAAACCGGTTTGGCTTAGTGGATAGAGCATCAGCCTGTGGACTGAAAGGGTCCCAGGTTCGATTCCAGTCAAGGGCATGTACCTTGGTTGCGGGCACATCTCCAGTAGGAGGTGTGCAAGAGGCAGCTGATCCATATTTCTCTCTCATTGATGTTTCTGACTTTCTATCCCTCTCCCTTCCTCTCTGTGAAAAATCAATAAAATCTATTATAAAAGAAAGAAAGAAAGAGAGAGGGAGGGGGGAGGAAGGGAGGGAGGGATGGAGGGAGGAAGGAAGGAAGGAAGGAAGGAAGGAAGGAAGGAAGGAAGGAAGGAAGGAAGGGAAGAAAAAGAAAGAAAGAAGAATGTTACAAGAGAAGGAGGGAGCACTATCCTTCTAACTTTGTAGGACAAGAACCTAGAGAATTCCAGCTTGTCATTCGGGGTGTCAAAATCAGACACAAGCTGAGACTTGCCTGCTGCCTCCATTAATCTGCGAGTGTGAAGACCAGGAAAATGGGATGTGGAAGAGACAGGCCCAACCTCTTGTGATGTCTAACCTGGAACTTGGACACAGGTAGAAACGGCTGGTTTAGCCTCACCAGCTGGTGTCCCCTGCCTGGGTAACCATGATTCCACGGCACACACACGGAGCATGTTACAAAGAGAGGCAGATCTGTCACCAGCCACAGAGACATAAGCACATGAGCATGTTGGTTTGATTTCCCAGATACTACCACAGGAACCCAAAGCCACTTGCTCCTCTCCACTCCCCATGCCGCCCCTGAATTCTCCATTCCCAGGTACACTCTTCAAAACCACACCAGAGAATTTGGTTTGAATTATCTTGATTAGCACTGGAATGAAAATTAAGCCACTCAGGCAACGGGTACATAAGACCTCTATGTTATTTCTTACAATGGCACCTAAATCTACAACGATCTCAAAAAGAAAGTGTAATTGAAAAAATTCAAACTTCTCAAAATGTCCTGTGACTGGAAGAAAGAAATAATCCCCACTCCTCCACCAAAAAGCCCCACCCTGAAAATCAACTTTTGAGTTTGCCCAACTTCCTCAGTCAAGCTCTGTCTAGATACAGATACCATTTGGTGCCTCATGGAAGGTCAAGCAACAGAAAATGACACGTTTCTGCCTTCTTCCCCTTACCAAGGTGGCAAGTTCCTTAAAGGCAAGCGTGAAAGCATACTCTGGCAGTCCAAACAAAACTGCCGAGAACTGTTTGCTCCAGAAAGGGGAACAGGCTGCACCCAGACAGAGAGGAAGATACCCCTCAGACCCTTTGGACTTTTGGATTTATATGGTGTGTACATATTACCTAGTCCAGGAATCTTACCCCCCAGATCTTACACATCCTTTGACGGTCTAGCACAAACATCACCTTGTCTATGAGCATTTCCCAGTCAGAATTCATCCTCTCCAGTGTTGTTCCACAGGCCAATGGTTCCCAGTTGAAAAACCTGAGAGCTTGTTTTAAAAATGCCCATGCTTAGACCCTGGCCGGTGTTTTCAGTGATTGGAGTGTCAGCCTCCACACCGAAGGGTCCCATGTTTGATGCCCAGCACAGGCCACCCCATCTATATGTCTGTCTCACATGGATGTTTCTCTCTCCCTGTGCCTTCCTTCCTTCCATTCTCTCTCTCTGCAAAGCAATGGAAAAAATATCCTCCGATGAGGATTAACAACAGCAACAAACCAAGCTCAACCTCTCCCCTATTCCCAGACCAACAGATTGAAAATCTCAAAGAGAAGGGAAGTCAGGGTGGTTATTATTTTTTTTAAAGAAAAAACTCCTCAGGTAATGTTCAATTGTACTCAGGATCCAGAGCTTCTGCCCTGACACTTTATGGAGCCAAGATTCAAGCATTCACCCTAAAAGTAAACACTAAATAATTGGTTACAAAAAATTTTTTTTGAAAAAAATACTTTCACTTCTTTTATCTCATTTTGTCTTCAGAACAATTCTGTGAGCTGGGCAGTGACACCTGGAAGTGGAAAGGGAGTAGAAGTGTTAGCTTGAGCTTTTCAGTTCCGTATTTCTTTGTGTCTGACCATCTACCCTGAAGAAAACCAGATTTCACACCTACACCCATATCTCAGCACCACCCTTTACACACACAGATGGTGTTCAACTGCAATTTATCAGCAAAGTGAAAAGTGAGTAGTCCAGCAGGGAGTGTTTCTCAGCCCTCCAGAGCATGTGGCAGCTCACCTTCCTGAAAGTGTCTTCAGATCCTGAGGAGGAGTTTATCTCCCGGTGGCTCTAACTGCCTGTTTATTCCTCTCAAAATCATCTCAGGTACATGTTCACAATGCAGATTCCTGGGCCTTGGGCTTACGGAACCAGGATTTCTGGAAATGACATTCAGGAATACCTATTTTTGTATTTTTGAATGTGTCTGTGGTAATAAAATATACATAATATAAAGGTCACCTTCTTAACCATTTTTGAATTTTTTAAATTGATTTCAGAGAGGAAGAGAGAAACATCAACTATGAGAGAGAAACATTGATTGGCAGCTCCCTGCACACCCCATTGGGGGATTGAGCCAGCAACCTGGGCATGTGCTCTGTCTGAAAATCAAACTGTGACTTCCTGGTTCATAGGTCGATGCTGGCTGGGCATCTTAACCATTTTTAAGTGCACAGTTGAGTGTTATTAAGTTCATACACATTGTTCTGTGCCCATCATCACCATTTCTTCAGAACATTTTCATCTTCTCAAACTAAAACTCTATACCCATTAAGCAATAATTCCCCATTACCCTCTCCCCAAGTCCCTGACAACCTGCATTTTACTTTCTGGATTTGACCACATGAGATGCCTCACATATATGAAATTATATAGTTTTTGTCTTTTATAACTGGCTTATGAAACTTAGCATAATGTCTTCAAGGTTCATCTACACTGTACCATACAGCAGGATTTTCTTTTTAAGGCTGAGTAATATTTCATTTTATGTATATGCCACATTTTGCTTACGCATTTCATTCATTGAAGAACCTCTAGATTGCTTCCACTTCCTAACTATTGTGAATAATCTACATGGACATGCAAATAGCTTTTTGAAATCCTGATTTCAATTTTTAAAAATATGTATACAAAAAAGTAGGATTACTGGGTCATTGGCAATTATATTTTTATTTTTTTGAGGAACCTCCATACTATTTTTCATGGTGGCTGAACCATTCATCTTACATTCACACCAACAATAAGCGAGGGTTCTGATTTCTTCACATCCTTGTGTCAGCACTTGGAATTTCCCTTTCTTTCTCTTCCTCCCTTTTTTTTTCTTTCTTCCTCCCTTTCTTCCTCCCTTTCTTCCTCCCTTTCTTCCTCCCTTTCTCCCTTTCTTCCTCCCTCCCTCCCTTCCTTCCTTCCTTCCTTCCTTCCTTCCTTCCTTCCTTCCTTCTCTTCTTTCTTTCTTTCTTTCATTTTGATTGTAGCTATCCTGGTAGATGTGAGGTGATATCTCACTTGGCTTATATTTACATTTCCCTGATGAGTAGTGATCTTGAGCATCTTTTATATACCTATTGACTATTTTAATATACCTTTGGAGAAATGTCTATTCAAGTTCTTTGTCCATTTTTAATCAGGTTGTTTGTTTTTTGTTGTTGAGTTGTAGTGGTTCTTCATGTACTCTAAATCAGTGGTTCTCAATGTGTGAACAGGGGTCGCCTAAGACGGCCTGCGTATCAGATATTTACATTATGATTCATTAACAGTAGCAAAATTACAGTTATGAAGTAGCAACAAAAATAATTTTATGGTTAGGGTCACCACAACATGAGGAACTGTATTAAAGGGCCGAGGCATTAGGAAGGTTGAGAATCACTGCTCTAGATATTAACCCCTTATCAGATTATGATCCGCAAATATTTTCTTCCAATTTCATGTGTTTCCTTTTTATTCTGTTGATTGTTCCATTTGCTGCACAGAAGTTTTAAAGTTTGATATATTCACAACTGTCTATTTTTACTTTTGGCATTATAACAAGAAATCATTACCAAATAAATGTCATAATGTTTTGACATTATGTGTTTTTTTTTTTAAGTTTTATAGTTTCAGGTCTTACTTTAGGTCTTTAATCCATTTTGAATTAATTTTTGTATATGGTGTAAGGTAAGGGTCTAACTTCATTTTTTGCATGTGAATATCCAGTTTTTCCAACATAAGTTATTGAAGAGACTAACCTTTTCCTATTGTGCTGTCTTGGGACCTATATTGAAAATAATTTGACCATATATGTGAGAGTTTATTTTTGTGTTGTGTACCCTATTCTATTGGTCTATATATCTGTCTATATACTAGTACCATACTGTTTTGATTACTATAGCTTTGTAATATGTTATTAAATCAGGAAGTGTAAGGCCTACAGCCTTGTTTTTCTTTCTTGAAATTGTTTTGGCTATTTGGGGTGCTTTGAGAATTTTAGGATGGATTTTATATTTCTGAAAAACATGCTACTGGCATTTTGATAGTTTCTAGAGATGTAGTTAGTTTGTTGATTTGAGATCTTTTTTCGTTTTTAATATAGGTAGTTTCCAATATAAACCTTCTATCTGAGATGTTTTGCTGCATCCCATAAGTGTTGGTATGTTTATATTTTGTTTTCCTTTGTCTCAAGATATTCTCCAGATTCCCTTGTGATTTATTCTTTGACCCATTGGTTCAAGAGCTAACTTTCTAGGTTTTTTGTGGGGTTTTTGGGGGGAGAGGGGGCAGTTTCTATCTAACTGAGGCTAAAGACCAGATACAAAGCAGGCAGGGCTCTCATGCACAGCGCAGACTTTGAAGGCCCAGATTAGGAGATGCCCACAGTCTGGAGATGGATCATTAACACACCAGTTGTGGAGACCAAGGGGCTTAGTGAGTGTTGTGATCACTATCTCTATTTGAGGTTCAGTGGGTATTTGTGGTTCTGTCCGGACAGAGCTTTGGTTTGTGGTGCTGTGACTATCCCCAGAACACAGCACAGCTGTCTCTTGTTCTCACGCTCAGAAAGAATAAGCCACAGGCAGAGACAGTCTGGAGGGAGGCCCACCAGATGACTGTCAGGCTTCAAGGTTTCTTTTTTTTTTTTTTTTTTTTTTTTTCACAGTGGCAGTATGGTTTATTAGTGGGACCTCAGTACAGGCGCTGGGGCTTGCCCATGGTGCTCTTGATGTACAAAGCCCGAACATTCTGCCAGTTCTTTTTGAGCAATGACACCAGGAAATTGACAGCTAAGTGGATATTGTACACAAGCTCATCATCCGTCATCTTCACGTGGCCAACAGCCACTGCCAGACACAGCACCTTCTTCATCTGGAACTTGATTGTGGACTTCACCTCATCGACTTTGGCCACCATGTTCTCATTGTGGGTCAACAAGGAAGGGAACTTGCCAGCCTTATTCAGGCCTGGGCCCAGGATTCGTGGGATCTGCTTGATCAGAGACTCTGAAGCCAAAAAGGCATCATACTTCTTGGCCAGCTTCTTGACCAGTTTCTTATTCTTGTTGAGTTTCTTCAGCGCCTCGATGTCCATGTGCGGGATGTCCACGGCCTTGGCCTCATCACAGTGCTGCTGGTCCCCCAGCACACACACGGAGAACTTGGGGCAGGGCGTAGACTTCAGCCTGACAGTGCCCGATAAGCATTTGTCCTTCTGAGGATCATAGTTCTTCAGGCTGATCTGCAGCTCCACCATCTCCAAAAACTTCCGGCGCTTGCGCTGGTTCCCGTGCAGGACCTCCCGCACCGCCTCGTAGAGGGTGTCGCGGGAGACTTTGCTGCTCATGGTTCCTCGCGCCGCAAAAACCGGAAAAAAAAAAGCGGCTTCAAGGTTTCTGATGCTGAGTGGTAAGCTGTCCGACTGGGCTCCATACCACTCCTCTACCTGCTTCTGCCTTAGAAACTACTGCTCGCCTTTCTTCTCTCCACTCTCTTCCCTCATTAAAGGGAGAAGGAAAAGAGTGAATAAGATACCATATGCTTTATATGTATTATCCCATCGAAGCCTCACTAAGTATTATTATCCTCATTTTATAGTTGACAGAACTGAGGCTCACAATAGTTAAGTAACTTGCTCAATAATTGTTGAATATGGAGACAGTAAGAGGAAGAGATTAGACTCAAAATAAGTCTTTCTGGATCTAACATCCATTATAACTACTTTTACCATTTATTCAACAAATACTATGTGCTCATATTATGGTAGAGGCTCAGCAAAAACAGTAACAACAACAGATAAGGCTTCCATCACCCAAGGAAACCACTGCTAGTAGAGGAGATAGTTACCAAACTTGTAAATATAACAGATTTCTTAAAGAAGTGCTACAGAGGTGTAAGTACGATGGAAACACAGGAAAGCATGAATTCTAGATTTAAGTAGAAAGATGTCTCACATTTAGGGCAAAAAAAAGAGGAAGAACGTTTGGAAGGGGTGTGTGTGTGTGTTACTGATTTTAGAGAGAGAGGCAGGGAGAGGAAGAGACAGTGAGACAGAGATGTGAGAGAGAAACATCAATAGGTTGCCTTCCATACATGCCCTAACCAGGGATCAAACTGGCAACCTGGGTATATGCCCTGCTCAGGGAATCAAACCTGTGACCTTTTGGTGTACAGGCTGATGCTTCAGCCAATTGAGCCACACAGGCCAAGCTTGGGAGTTTTTGAAATAAAGTTCCAGATGGCAAATATTTTAGGCTCTACAAGGCCGAGCAATCTCTGATCAGCTGCTAAACTCTGCCACTGTAGCACAAAAGCAGATGCAGAAAACATAAACAAATAGGCATAGCTGTGATCTAATAAAACTTAATTTATAAAACCAAGAAGGCAGCCAGAGTTTATAGACCTCTCAAAAACTGAAGGAGGCAATTAAACTAAGGATGTGATCATATTTTTGTTATAAAAAGACTACTCTGGGCAATGCAGAATCTATGTTCTCATACCCTTTCCTTGGAGTAGCTGAAAGAAAAAATGCACCATGGTGGGCCAATGGACCTTAGATTTTGTAAGATGAGAATAATGAGTCCGGGATTTTCACATAACTCTCTTACTCTCTTTTCCTGTTCCTCCTTCCACTCACCGACCAATTCCACTTCCTCCTATATATTCTGTCTACTCCATTTTGAGTATAGAGTTGCCAGATTTAACAAATAAAAATCCATGACATTCAGTTAAATTGAAATGTCAGAAAAATAATAAATTTTCAGTGTATCTCATGCAATATTTGAGACATACTTGTACTAAAAATGCATTCATTGTTTATCTCAAATTCAAATTTATCTAGGCATCCTATATTTTATCTGTCAATGCTACCAATGGGTTCTTTCAGTCTAAGTTTCTCAGATTCCTAAGGCAACACAAGAGGACAGAGATCACCCCAGCCACAGTAATTCAGTGGTTGAGCATCAACATGTGAATCAGGAGGTCATGGTTCAGTTCCTGGTCAGGGCATATGCTTGAGTTGCAAGCTCGATCCCAGGTTGAGCAGGAGGCAGCCAATCAATGATTCTCTCTCATCACTGATGTTTCTATCTCTCTCTTTCTCTCCCTCTTCCTTCCTCTCTGAAATCAATAAAGATATATTTTTTAAAAAGGACAGAGATTAGGGAAGCCTGATGTGTAGATTGGTTTGTGGCTGATGGGCATGTGGGCAGCAGCTAGGAATGGGAGAAACAGTAAAGTGAGGCTTGGGAAAGTGAGTATCGAGGTAGATTCCAGCAAAGCCAGATGTTAAGGGAAACGGGATGCTGGTGAGAGGTTGCTGAGAGACCTGTGGAATGTGGGCTGGGTCAGGAAGTGAAGCAAGAGTAGGTAGATGTGGTGGCTTTTATAATCTCTTCCATTCAAATAGAGCTTTACCACTTTACAAAAGTTGTTTCCATTGACTCTCACAGGAACCTTTCAAGAGGGCATGACTATTAGTAGTCAATGGTCTCACTTAAAAATGGGAAAACCAGACCCAGAAACTCCGCTCCATCCAAGCTGAGCACAGAGACTTTGGCAAATTTGCAAGTTTTGATGCATAAGGCTGTCTCCCAGCTGATCCTCGCAGCCACTTGGCCTGGAGGTCAATTCCTCCCAGTGATTCCAACAACAATCAAGACTTATCTGCAACAAGGCTGTACACACAGTCCACAAAGGGGTGCACCAAGAGTGTACACCTCAGGTAACAGGGGAGGCTGAGATACCTAGCACAAAAAGCTACCCTACCAACTCAGGGAAGGAACGCAAGAATCAAGGCAAAGATTTGAAATATTAAGAGGCCAAAAACACTCAACTGGAAAAAAAAAAGAATCAAAAAATTAGAGGATAGTGTAAGAAGTCTCTGGGACAACTTCAAATGTACCAACATCAAATTATGGAGGTGCCAGAAGACAAGAGAGAGCAAAATATGGAAAACCTATTTGAAGAAATAATGACTGAAAACTTCCCCCACCTGCTGAAAGAAATAGACTTACAAGTCCAGAAAGTGCACAGAACCCCAAACAAGAGGAATCCAAAGAGGACCACACCAAGACACATCATAATTAAAATGCCAAGAGCAAAAGACAAAGAGAAAATATCAAAAGCAGCAAGAAAAAAACAATTACCTACAAGGGAGCACCCATATGCTTGTCAGCTGATTTCTCAACAGAAACTATGCAGGCCAGACAAGAGTGACAAGAAATTTTCAAAGTGATGAATAGCAAGAACCTACAACCAAGATTACTCTACCCAGTGAAGCTACCATTCAGAATTGAAGGTCAGATAAAGAGCTTCACAGATAAGAAGAAGTTAAAGGAGTTCACCAACACCAAACCAGTATTATATGAAATGGTGAAAGGTATTCTTTAAGAAGAAGAAAAAGGAGGAAAAGGTGGCTGCTTCAAACTAGAGCATGGATGGAACTGGAGAACATTATACTAAGTGAAATAAGCCAGTCAAAGAAAGATAAGTATCACATGAACTCACTCATTTATGGAATACAATGAACAACATAAACTGATGAACAAAAACAGATCCAGAGACAGAGAAGCATTGACTGTTAAACCTCAGAGGGATGGCAGGGGAGGGTGGGGGTAAGGGGAAGAGATCAACCAAAGGACTTGTGTGCATGCATATAAGCCTAATCAATGGACACGGACACCAGGGTGGTGAGGGCATAAGTGGTGACGGGGGAGGGGGGGGAGATTGGAAAGTGTAATGAGTGATGAGGACACATATGTAATACCTTAATCAATAAAGAAATTTTAAAAAATGGTAAAACCAAAACTCATATACATGAGGCAAGTTCCGTTACTTAACCCAAGTTAATGGCCCTTCTGGGACTCAAATCAAGCCTTTTGAATGACCTTCACTTCCCTTACCTTCTGAAAATGTGTTCTATAGCCAAAGATATTAATGATAATAGTAAGAAGCAACACCAGCTAACATTTATTGAGGACTCACCTTGTGCCAGAGTTGTTCTAAGTTTGTATATTTAACTCACTTATTTCTTTTTCTTCTTTTTTGTTTTGTTTTGTTAATCCTCATCTGAGGATATTTTTCCATTGATATTTTAGAAAGAGTGAAAGAGAGAGAAAAAAACAGAGAGAAGCATTAATGTGAGAGAAACACATCAGTTGGTTGCCTCCTGCACACACCCTGATAAGGCATGGTCGAGGAGGAACCTGCAACCAAGGTACATTCCCTTGACCAGAATGGAACCCGGGACCCTTTGGTTCTCAGGCCAATGCTCTATCCAAACCAGCTAGGGCTAACTCACTTATTTCTCACAGTATTCTTTTGAGGTAGGTATTGTTATGACCCCTGTTTAACTAGCACAGAGAAATTGAGCAACTAGCTCAAGATAAGAACAAGAATCCAGATCTAGTTATTTCGGTTCAAGAACGCAAGTGCTTCCGAATAGACCTTAATCTTGGTTCCTCCTGTGCTTGCTTAGTCCAATTGTAATAAGAATCTTGATACATCAATTTAGAGAGAATCCCCTACCCTTGATTAAGATCAGATTTCTCATCCCCAACCCTTGGAATCTCATCATCTTGTCCTATCTTAATAAAGATTCCCATTAAGTTGGTTTAGCAAGACTTCCCCTACCCTTAGCTTTTTCTCTTAGCATGTTTCCACCCACTGACCTCCTCAGTGTGCTCACTGGCTCTACTAGTAAATCCCCAGCTGTCTTTGCTGCATTCAAAATTGAGTTCCATCTCTCATCCCTATTCTAATAGTCTTGACACCTTTGCAATAGTCCTGAATTAAGTCCTCCTTACCATTTAACAAGCATCCGAATAAATTTTCTTCACTACACCTAACCACTGGAGTATGCTGCTTCTTCAGGTCAGAGTGGAAGGTGTGCAGAACTGGAGGTGTGGGGGAGGAAAGCAGAGTTAGCACTAAATGAGATAAGCTGGGTGGCAGACCATCTCATTCTTCCCAGACTCCTCTGTCTTTTCATGCCTTAGCACAAGCTGTCATTGAAATGACCTTACTGATATTCCCATGCCCCCTAATCCCCAACTCCCATGCACCCTTCATCATCTATTCAGATATCACTAGACAGAGGTGAAAGCTACTTTTCTAGGTAGTGTTTAGAACTCCTTACTCTTAGCTGTGGGCTTCTCTCTTTATGCCTGCATTGCCATCATTTATGAATCTGTCTCCCTTAATAGATGGTGTAGTCTTCCACACGAGGGTCATATCACCCTCAACTCTAAATTTAAGATTTTTAAAACAATGCCTAATTTTCAGTGGCTTCCACAATAGAAGCTTACTGTAAATTTCAAGAGACAGTTCTTGATCTGCAGGGGGCTTCTATGTCATTTAAAACCCCAAGACTCCTGTCCAAGCTGCTGTGTGTCTCAGTTGGTTAGAGCGTCGTCCAGTCCACCAAAAGGTTGCGGGTTCTATTGCAGTCAAGGCTTGTGCAAGAAGCAACATCCATGTCTCTCTCTCTCTCAAAAGCACTAAAAACATATCCTCAGGTGAAGATTAAAACAAAACAAAAAACAAGCTCCTTTCATCTTATGGTTCCACCTTCCTTTGAAGTTCTCTGCATTCAACTGGAAGATGAGAAAAGGGGATGAAGGATTGATTGCATGTGGAAGCTTTTTATGAGCCTGCTTGGAAGTAGCACTCTTCAATTCTGCTCACATTCCATTGGCCACAACTCATTCACATGGCCTCAATCTCACTGCAAGGTGAGGCTGGGAAATGTAGTCTCACTGTGTGACCTGGAAAAAAGGAAACTGACCACAGCCAAAACTGCTTGGTTTGAATCACTCTTCTATCACTTACTAGTTGTAGACTTTGAACAAATTACTTAACTTTTTTTTTATTTACTTAATTTTATAGAACCACAGCTTCTCATCTCTATAAATGAGAATAATTCCTGTCTCATGGGATTGAAAAAGGGAATAAATGAATTTATATATGTACTTAGAACGGTAACCAGCATCTATTAAATGCTATATAGAGGTTATTATTTTTATAAGCATTAATATTATCTAATCAAAACTCCCCTATATCTTCCCCTCTGACCCAAAGTAAAATCTAAAATCTGTACAATGGCCTAGGAAACCATTATACAATCTGTCCCCAGTTATCTCCTGCTTCTCTTTCTACTCAAGCCACCTTGACCTCTTTGCTTTAACCTCAGAGCCTTTGACTTGCAGTTTCTCTGCCCCGAAGGCTCTTCCCCAGGTTTTTGCAAAACTCTTTCAGATGTCATCTTCCCTGACTACGCAATCAAAAATTGCAAACAACCCCACTTCCCATTCTGCTTCCTTACTTTATTTTTCCCCATAACATCTATTACCACCTATTATCCTAATATGTAAAAACTATGGGTCCGTCATATCTGCAACGACTGGGAGGCTTGACCAACCAGAAGTCAGTCCTGCAGTCAGCGCTGGGTTGCCCTGGTATCAGGTATGGTGACTGCAGGTATGGTGACCCAGCACTGACTGCTCACGGAGCTGTGAATCACACCCAGAGAGAGGCCTGAAGAGAGAAGCAGGGTCTGTTCCATAGCCTCTATGGCAGCTGTTGATCAGCACTTGCTTCTGTCTTTCTTTCTGGGCCTGGTCAGCAGTTGTGCCTCCATTTCTCTCCAGGTCTCCACCGGGGCTGCTGATCAGCCCTGCCTTTCTGATCATGCCCCATTGATAGACCTAGAGACACTGACTGGCATAGAAACCAACTAATCAGAACCAAATTGGCTGGCAGAGGAGGGCAGTTGGGTGCAATCAGGCCAGCAAGGGAAGGCAGTTGGGGCTGAGATCAGGTTAGTGGGGAGCAGTTAGGTGTTCATCAGGCCAGCAGGGGAGCGGTTAGGGAGTGATCAGGCTGGCAGGCAGAAGCGTTTAAGGGCAATCAGGCAGGAAGGTAGGCAAGCAGTTAGGAGCCAGCAGTTCTGGATTTGTGAGAGGGATGTCCGACTGCCGGTCTAGGCCCAATCTCTGGGATCAGGCTTAGACCGGCAGTTGGACATCTCTCGAGGGTCCCACATTGAAGAGGGTGTAGGCTGGGTTGAGGGACACCCACCAGTGCACGAATTTTGTGCACCAAGCTTCTAGTACCATATATTTAACTTAATTTTCATCTATCTTCCCCACCAGGCCTTAAGCTCCATGAGGACAGGAATTTTTGCCTATTTTATTCACTTCTGTATTCCCAGGAGTTATTACAGTGTATGGCACAGACTAGGCATTCAATAACTTTATGCAACACATCAATATATTAACAAAGGAATGACTAGTGGAAGAAACTGATCCAAGATGTGACTGCTGTCCAACATAAGCTGGACACTGGCCCAAGAAGTTGCTTACTGCAACCTCCCTTAGACTCTATCTGATCATAATAAACTTTCATTCCGACCACACACACAAATATATATATATATATATATATATATATCAGCATCTCTCCCCCACCTTCTGGTCAAGCATGTTAAAGTAATTTTCCATACCTGGTAGTATTCACATACTAATACCTATGACTCTTCCCCCTCCCCACTTACCCTGCAGAATTATTCAGCCCCTGCTGTATAGCACAGAGATTCATTTCACCTTGCAGCCTCCCAAGTCACGCCTTGTGTGTATGTTTCTAATATAATCTATTGGTCAACATTGGAATGGTCAGCCTTTTTCTTTGGTCTCTTCCTGCCCTCTGCTTACGGAAGGGGATTTTCAGTCTCAGGGCCTTTTCCCTAGGTCTGTGTATACAAACAATTCTCCACTGACACTCTAACATCTCTGGCCCTATGAAATGCCTTTCAGAATTGTGGTGGCAATGATTTCTGTATTGTCAGACCTACAATTAATCTGTAAAGTATGTGCAATAAGGAAACACTGCTGGGAACAAAAATACAGCACCATTTGAGACAAGAAGAGTCCTTGTCTCCAAGAAGCTGTGGTTTGACCAGGAACAGAATTATCTGAAATTTGAACAGCCCCAGAAAGTCCAGTAAACATGGGGAGAAACCAAGATGATGGCATAGACAAACACCTGAACTGCTGCCTCACACAACAATTTTAAAACTGCAACTAAAAGACAAAACATCTATCACCCAGAACCATAAGAAAGCTGGCCAAGTGGAAGTTGTGCAACCAGAATGAAAGAGAAAAGAGCACTGAGACAGGCACAAGAGCTGAAAAGCTGAGGTATGGAGGCATGCTAACCGGGCTGGCAGCAGGAGACAGCGTGCTGCTGTTTTCAACCTGAAGGGAAACAGGCTCCTGATTACACTGAACTCCAGTTTCTGGGGAGATACTGGGGACCCAGACTCCTATGAGGAGAAGCTGGACTGTCTGTCATCCAGTCAGAAAGTGAGGGTGGCTCCCTTGCAGAGTTGCATGCAGCAAGCGTTGTTCACTACATGCGGGAAGCCAGACATTGCCTCACCAATAGAGATGTAAATAGAACAAACAGGAAACCTGGTCAATGCTTAATGAATCTGTTTACCCATTGTTTAGGTGAGACTTTAGTTGCCCCTCCTTTAGTCTTATGTTAAGTATGAACTGTTTACTCATTGTTTAGGTGAGATGTTAGTTGCCCCTCCTTTAGTCTTATGTTAAGTATGAACTGTTTACCCATTGTTTAGGTGAAACTTTAGTTGCCCTTCCTTTAGTCTTATGTTAAGTATGAACTATTCACATATTGTTTAGGTGACACATTGGTAATTGTAAAAGCTTCCACACCTTTTGTCTTATGTTAATTCTTGCTGGTTGATTTCATTGTTGGAATTTCCTGACCTAAAGGACATGGATGTATCACTTGGCCCTAATAAAAGGGGATAGGAAAACCAGAGCGGTGGCGTCCTCCCCCTTGAGGTGGACTCCCGCCTGGCCCCCATTATTCCCAAAAAATTAATGCTTTTCTAGTCTCTTTTCATTTGTGTGCGGCTTTCTCCAGACACTGAACCCTGGCATTGGAACCCTGGACACGCGGGATGTGAAAAGGAAAGCCACAACTACACAGAAGTGCGGGAGGCGGGGACTTGGAAACACAGAGATGCAGAGATGGCCGACTGGCAGCCATCACTGTTTGCCACACCCTAGCCTAGTGACTCCCTGAGACCCTACCTTGCACAATCTGCAAACCCACCCTAGCCATGCACAATGGCCTTTGCATATAAATGCCCTGCCCTATTGCAGCTTAATCTAACAAACTGTAGCTCAGGTCAGACAGCTCCAAAACCTCCAAACCCCAAGCAAAGAGTAGAAAACTGTAGCTTTTGCTGTAGCTCCTGCTGGGTCACCTCAGTCAGTACTAACCTGCACCCCATTGGAGATCCAGAAGCTAGTGTATCTAGAGATCAGTGTGAGATGACACCAGAATTCAACTACTCACATCCATAAGTGACACATTCAAGAGGCAGACTCAGTGAGCTCAAAGCCCCACTGAAGCAAATTCTGCCCCATAGGTGTGTCTCCAGCACAGCAGTTCTTCCACTCCATCAACACAGGGAGGTAGCACAATGCAGAGACAAAGAAACATGTCACGAATGAAAGAAATGGAGGAAAGCAGACTATTGGACATAGAATTCAGGACCACATTTATAAGGTTACTCAAGAATCTTCTATAAACCACTGAGAAACTTGATGAAACCTCCAAGGAGCTTAGTGAGACCTTCAAGGACCTTAATGAGAATGCAAAGAAAATGGAAAAGGACGAGTCAGAAATTAAGCATACACTGTCTGAAATAAAAAATATACAGAAATTCAATGGTAGATCAAAGGACCCCAAGAATCAAACCAAAGATCTGAAATATGAAGAGACAAAAAACACCCAACCAGAAAAACAAAAAGAAAAAATATCCAAAAATATGAAGATAGTGTAAGGAGCCTCTGGAACAACTTTAAGTATACCAACATCTGAACTATTGGGGTGCCAGAAGAGAGAGAGCAAAATATTGAAAACCTATTAGAGAAATAATGACCGAAAACTTTCCCTACCTGATGAAAGAAATAGACTTACAAGTCCAGGAGGTGCACAGAATCCCAAACTAGAGGAATCCAAAGAGGACCACACCAAGACACATCATAATTAAAATACCAAGGGCAGGGAGAATCAAGATGGCGGCATAGGTAAAACACCTATCTTGCCATCATACTCAACAATTTTAATACTACAACTTAACGAAAGAACAAACACCTTCCAGAATCACCAAAAAGCTCGCCGAGTGAAAATTCCACAAATAAAAGTGAAGATAAGACACTGTGACTCGGAGGAGCGGCGGCGGACGGCGTTGAAAGATTCGCGCGGGAAGAGAGGTTTGGAGCGCGAGCCGCGGAGAGGGCGGGCGGCTAAAAACCAGCCAGTTTTCTCGAACTGGGAGACAAAGACATCCCACTGGACTGATTCTCCAGCTCTGGGCGAAGTCCAGGGAACCCACTATCATACGGGGTGAAAACTGGACAGTGGGAGGGCACGCCGAAGCTCGGGCGCTGCCGGGGTCTCCCGGCTTGTGGAGAAGGCAGCTTGCGCGAACAGCTCAGCTGCGTGACCACGCAGACAGCACTCTGCGACTTGCTTTGTCATTCGGAAAACCGTCAGTCTGCTTTGTTTTATGACCCTGGGTGAGACATTGGGAGTGTAGATTCATTTGGGGAGAGTCTGAATTCCCTGGCAGCCGGTGGAGCTCTGCAGTGGCTCTCTCTCAGAGGTGCTGGCAGCCATTGCCCCCGGCACAGAGTCCCCGGGGCCGCAGAGGGCGGAGCTGACGCTGTCTGCTTGGCCCGGAGACTCCGCCCATCCAACCTGAGCACAGCTGAGCTTCACAGACAATTGGCCTGGAGGTCAACCCCTCCAAGTGCTAACAATGATTAACCTGAGCTTAACTTCAGCAAGACTGTGCAACCCATACCCACCTCAGGTAACTGGGGAGGCTGAGCCACTGTCCCTAATAGGACGTCTACCACACAAAGCTAATTGACCAACTCAGAGAAGCAGCCACCATGCAGAGACATGGAAAGAAATCAGATGTGAAAGAAATGGAGGAAAAAAAATGACTGGACATAGAATTCAAAACCACGGTTATAGGGTTTTTCAAGAGGCTCCAACAAAAAGTCAAGGCCTATAAGGAAATAAGCAAGACCACAAAGGAAATGATCAAGACCAACGTGGAAATCAATGAGTCCTACAAGGAAATGAACAAGACCCTCAAGGATATGAACGAGACCTGCAAGGAAATGATCAAGACCAACGTGGAAATGAAGGAGACTCTCAAGGATATAAAGGAGACTCTCAAGGATATGAAAAAGGACCAACCAGAAAATAAGCATACACTGACTGAAATAAAAAATATTATACAAAGACCTAAAAGTGCTCTGGAGCACCCCAAGAACCAAGTTAAAGATTTGAAATACAAAGAAGCAAAATCCACTCAGCTGAAAAAGCAAGAAACCAAAAGAATCCAAAAAATTGAAGATAGTGTAAGGGGCCTCTGGGACAACCTCAAGCATACCAACATCCGAATTATAGGGGTGCCAGAAAAAGAGAGAGACCAAGACAATGAAAACCTATTTGAAGAAATAGTGACCAAAAACTTCCCACACCTGGTGAAAGAAATTAACCTAGGAGTCCAAGAAGCGCACCAAACCCCAATATATAGGAACCCTAAGAGGACCACACCAACGCACATCATAATTAAAATGCCAAGAGCAAAATACAAGAAGAGAATATTAAAAGCAGCAAGAGAAAAACAGTTGGTTACCTATAAGGGAGCACCCATACGATTATCAGCGGATTTCTCAACAGAAACGATGCAGGCCAGACGGGAGTGGCAAGAAATATTCAAAGTGATGAACAGCAAGAATCTACAACCAAGATTACTCTATCCAGCAAAGCTATCATTCAGAATTGAAGGCCAGAGAAAGTGCTTCGCAGATAAGAAAAAGCTAAAGGAGTTCATCACCACCAAACCAATATTATATGAAATGCTGAAAGATATTCTTTAAGAAGAGGAAGAAGAAAAAGATAAAAGTGCAAACTAGGAACAACAAATACACCTCTATCAACAAATGAATCTAAAAATCAAGTGAATTAATAAGCTGATGAACAGGATAAACTGGTGAATGTAACAGAATCATGGACATAGAGAGGGAATGGACTGACAACTCTTGGGGAGAAAAGGGGTGTGGGATGTGTAGCAAGCGACTGGACAAAAATCATGCAACTATGGGAGAGGACAGTGGAGGGGGGTGAGGGCGGAGGGTGGGATGGGTACCAGGTGGAGGGGAACTATAGGGGGAAAAAAGGGAACAATGTAATTAATAAACTGAACAATAAAGATAAAGATAAAAAAACGAAAAAAAAAGAAAAAATGCCAAGGGCAAAAGACAAAGAGAGAATCTTAAAAGCAGCAAGAGAAAAAACAGTTACTTACCTATAAGGAAGCACCCATACAACTGTCAGCTGATTTCTCAACAGAAACTATGCAGGCCAGATGGGAGTGGCAAGAAATATTC
Source organism: Antrozous pallidus (assembly GCA_027563665.1). Classification (NCBI taxonomy): domain Eukaryota; kingdom Metazoa; phylum Chordata; class Mammalia; order Chiroptera; family Vespertilionidae; genus Antrozous; species Antrozous pallidus. Next base: position 68,079,896 of record CM050511.1, read on the forward strand.
AACTTCATGAATGGCAAGAACCTACAACCAAGATTACTCTATCCAGCTAAGCTATCATTCAGACTTGAAGGTCAGATAAAGAGCTTCACAGACAAGACAAAGCTAAAGGAGTTCATCACCACCAAACCAGGACTATATGAAATGCTGAAGGGTATTCTTTAAGAAGAGGAAGAAGAAGAAAAAGGTAAAGATAAAAGTTATGAACAACAAAATGACAACAAATACATACCTACCAACAAGTGAATCAAAAAATCAATTGAATGAAAAACCTGATGAACAGAATGGACTGATGAATATAATAGAATCAGGGACATAGAAAGGGAGTGGACTGACAATTCTCAGGACGAGGATGTGAGAGGGGCGGGAAGAGATAGGACAAAAATCTTACACCTGTGAATGAAGACACAGTGGTGGGGGTAAGGGCATAGGGTGGGGTGGGGAATAAGGTGGAGAGGAGCTCTGGGGGGAGAGGAACACCTGTAATAATCTGAATAATAAAGATTTATTTTTTTAAAAAAGAAAGTCCAGTAAACATGTGGCCTCAGACAATAATTTGCAGGAGAGTGACAAAAATGAAGTCTTGCTGCATCTCTTTATAACCAAGGGACCAGCACAGTGATCCATTCAGCATGTTGAGTCTGGCATATGCAAAAACTGAAGAACCTTGTTTCCCCCCCCCCTTTTTTTTCTGCTTTAACAGAAGATAATTTTTTCAAGTGTTAGTGTTAACTTTTGCAATTGTGTCTTATCACTTTCCCATCAACTTTTTCTGGTTGTGTCAATCTGGAGGAAGAGCCCAAGGCAGAAGTCAGTTTTTCAAGAGTTGCATCAAGTCCAACAGCACTTTTCCCCCCCACAAAGACATGCCCTTCTCTTGCTTAAAGTAACACAAACAGAACAGGACATGTGTCAAGTGTGATTTCTCCATGCAGGAGCTAATTCTAAATTTTACGCCAAATTGGGTATATTTCTTTACTGAGTGTGTGTTTCACAGACTGTGAAACTACTGAAACTGGTCTAGCTAGTCTGGGCAGGGATGGGACTTTCTACCCACTATCCAATTGAACCCACCGGATATCTGAATCATCCCACCAAATAAAACAAGCCTGAATGGCTTTGGCCACAGCTAACAGCAATAAAGGGCAGGGTTCCGAAGCCTTATTTTCAGAAGGTAAATTCTTGTCTATGACACCATCACATCCATCTCCCCACCCACCCCCTCCCCTTGTCTCCAAACCAACTCCAGTCTGGGTGGGGTTCCTTGTATTTTGTTCTCCAAAAACAATCCTTTGCAATGCTTAGAATTTGTGGGTGTAATTATCTCTTTCAGCTCAGGGAGGGACAGATCACATTCATTACAATACCCCAGCTGCCTGGCACAGTTAAGTGACCCACGTATTGACGACTAACTGACTGACAGCCTTCTCCCTATGATTAACTTGGGGGGGGGGCGGTGATCAAAAGGAGCATGGCATTTAACTGAGCCTCTATCTGAGCTCCATGCTGACTCTACCTTTTCTAGCTTTGTGACTCTGGAAAAGCCACCCAGACTTTTTGAGCTTCTATTTCCTCATCTGAAAAATGAGCATTTCCTATGAGCAAATGTGATTATGGACTTGTAAGTGCTTAGTGAATAGTCAAAGCGCATTAGCCAGAGTCAGTTACGTGGTGAACATTTTTAAGTGGATGCAATTTTTTTTTTAATGTTATGGTGGAAAATAAGATGAGTAACTTAAAAATGGAGGATATGATCATCTGTATCTTTGCCATCTGCAGTCAGTTTATTTGAGATAAAAAGGATATCCATTGCACCGAGGAACCTGTAGAAGTGGCAGCAAACACATTTATTTTCTCTTACCTTGCCCAGACTATTTTTTAAAAATGTATTTTTATTGATCTCAGAGAAGACAGGATAGAAAGATAGAAATATCTATGATGACAGAGAATCATTGATCAGCTGCCTCCTGCACACCCCACAATGGAGATTGAGCCCACAATCTGAGCATGTGCCCTTAAGTGGAATCAAACTATGACTTCCCGGTTCATAGGTCTACTCTCAACCATTGAGCCACCCAGCCAGGGCTTGTCCAGACTATTTGACTGCAAGTTCCTTGAGATCCTGGGTCCTGGATTATTCATCACTAAGTGCCAAACCCTAGGTCAGGGTCGGGCCTGGGCATATTCAAAATATATTTACTGAATGAATGACTACCTGACCTCAATGATCTCATTTCCTCCAGCTGCTACACCCTCTCCTTCCTTGACTGCAGAAGGCCTGTACAAATGCCTGGGAATCAAATTGCTTTTCCTGTATCCAAACTCTGTCCATATGCCAGCTCTTGCTTATGAATTCACCCCTGAATTTTGTTTTCTTCTGGCATGGGATCATATCTAATCACTAATTCTCTGGATTAGCCAAATGACACCCTAATACCTACAGGTTCTAACTCTTCAGGGATGTGTTAAGGACACTCACCCAGGCAGAACTTCTAGGAAACTGACTCAATAAAAAAAAGTTACCATTGGGTGGGAAGAGGGGGAATAGGGAGTTATTGCTTAATGGATATAAAGTTCTTGTTTTGCAAGATGAAATGTAGTGGAGATTGATTGTATAAAATGTGAATATATTTAACACTACTATGCCCTTAAAAATAGGTAACACAACTTTTCCATCCGCTGCTCCCCCTGCACTGGGCTGGCTCAGAGCTCCTTTCCTGTAAGCCAATGCCTCTGTCATTTCCTTCCAGCTGCCATCAAGATCATCTACCAGGACCTCATCAGTCCTGATGAGACCTTCTCCAATATCTGCCAGATCTGGGTCATCAGAGATAAGCTGTACCTGAAGGTGGAGGGGAAGAGGGCCAGTAGGACAGAGGGCGACATTGATGCCGTCATTGGTGGAAATGCCTCCACTGAAGGCCCCAAGGTTGAAGGTACTGAAAGCACAGTGATCACTGGTGTAGATAGTGTCATGAACCATCATTTGCAAGAAACCAGCTTCACAAAAGAAGCCAACAGGAAGCACATCAAAGATGGCATGAAATCAAAGTGAAATGTGAAGAACGGAGACAACAAGAGCAAACAAAGCCTCTCATGACAGGGGCTGCAGGACAAATCCAGCACATCCCTCCTAATTTAGAAACCGGCAGTTCTGTATTGGAGACAACATGAGTCCAGATGGCAGAGCTGCTCTGCTGGACCCCGGTGAGGCTGGTGTGACCCCACAAATGATTCTCTTTAGGGATAGTTCAGAAATGGAAAGGTGTTAACAATCTGGCAATTTGACCCATCACCTGTCATCCATCGTAATTGGCCGCTGCTTTTCCTCCACACACAAGCAAAGGACAAATGGGACGATGGTATCTTGAGCTCTTCATTTATTTTTATCTTGATTTGTTTGAAGCTGAGACATTGTTTTTAAGAAAAACATGTCATATAGGTTGTCTAAAAATAAAATGTATTAAAAAATGGGTAAGACATTTTATGTGTATTTCACTACAAGTTAAAACTGTAATCATCAGACATCTCTACCATACACTGAAGAAAGAGGGTAAATTCCCCATGGGATGAAGAAATTGCATTTTAGTTTATGACACATTGTCTAACAGCTTAGAGGTGTTCTTATCACTTCCAGAATTCTTAAGCACTGACCTGTAGGAAACAGGAATTAAATATCAACCAAATATTTCACATTGCCAGATTGAAAAAGTGTGTGAAACCTATTAAATCCACAAAATACATGGACCAAAATAAACTCTGACGTTTTCTACAGAAGCAAATCAAAGTAACTGAAGGGAGATTCATTGCAGCACTTGTTTTGTTTGTTTGTTTGTTTGTTTGTTTTTCCCGTTTTATTTAGATATAATTGACATGTAACATTGTCTAAGTTTAAGGTGCACAATCTGTTGATTTGATACACTTAATATTGTAAAGTAATTGCCACCTCCATCAATATTTCATTTTTATTGTGAGAATATTTAGGATCTACTCTCTTAGCAACATCCTTGCTTTGCACAGTGCTTATTGGTTTGCAGCCACTTTCTTATACATCACAACATAGTGATGCTCTGCAGCTGAAAGGCAGGCATTATTAGCCAGCCCTTCATATAATGAGAGTCAGAGGCAATTACAGGCACACTCACTGAACTGACCCCAGGCCTCCAAATCAAAGTCTTGGGAGCACCATTCTCTCTTCCTTGGTGTCTCATTTCCTCACTTATGACCTCAACAGAAAGTTCTCAGACCCACCTCTCTGGGCCTACCTTCTCTTCAAATGCATGTTTCATTTTTTTTTTAATTACATTTTGACTGGTTTCAGAGAAGAAGGGAGAGGGAGAGAGAGATAGAAACATCAATGATGAGAGAGAATCATTGATAGCTGCCTCCCCCACTAGGAATGGAGCCCAAATCTGAGCATGTGCCCAGACGGCAATCAAACCATGCCCTCCTGGGTCATAGGTCTACTCGCAGCCACTGAGCCACGCCAGCCTGGACTGCACGTGTCACTCCAGCTGCTGGATATTTCCACGTAGGCACCCCAATAGTGTCACCTAAATAAAACAGCACTTCTGCCCTAGCCGGTTGTTCAGTGGTTAGAGCGTCAGCCTGTGGACTGAAGGGTCTCAAGTTCGATTCCAGTCAAGGACACGTACCTCAGTTGCAGACTGGATCCCCAACTCAGTAGGGGCACGTGCAGGAGGCAACCAACCCATGTATCTCTGTCATATCAACGTTTCTCTCTGTCTATTCCCCTCCTTCCACTTTCTCTAAATATCAATGGACAAAATATACTCGGGTGAGGATTAACAAAACGAAATAGCACTTCTGCAAACACTGGTTTTACTCTTAAAGTTTCTACATTAATCCTAATAATATTGTTCTGCCAAATCTTAGATTACGGTAATTTTAGGTCTAGGATTATCTGAGAAGGCAAATCCTCCCTCACTGTTTTCCTTTTTCATCGTTTTCTTAACCTAATATTGGACATTTATTTTTCCCAATGAATTGTATCATTATTTTGTCCAATTCCAAGGGAAAACACACACCTTGTTTTCATTCTAGTGGAAACTGCATAAAACCAATTTTAAGAGAATTGACTTTTTTTGTGATACAAAATTTCCCTTCCAAAAATATGGAAAACCTTTGCTATTGAAATTTTTTGTGTGTTTTAACAAGATAGCAAGAGATTTCTCTCTATATTTTATGTTATTTTTTGTTAGAATTATCCCTAAGTAATTTATAGTTTTTGCCACAATTGTACATGGAAAAATATGTTCTCACTTTTATTTTTAGTTGGCTTTTATTAGAATAGGAAAAAATCTATTGGTTTCTGTATATTTATCTAGCATCTATCCACCTTATCACATTCTCTTAAGATAATATTTGCTATTGCTGTTTGGTAAATAGTCTTTTGCATGTTTAAATAATATGCTTCTATACTTAGAATTTTCATTAGGAATGAATAACTGCTGAATTTTAGTATCGGTTGGTTTATCAATGTAATGGCTTATGTTAATGGATGTTGAACCACTCTTACAGTTTGGAAATAAACCTTGCTTATTGTTTTTAATTGTTTTGATATAATGAAAGTTTCTATAAGCTAATATTTCATTTATAATTTTACTCTCTAAATCTTAAGTGCAATTAATCTACAATTATAATTGTAATTTAAAAGTATATATCATCTGAACAATTTTTTCTTTTTTTTTGCATGAAGATTATATTGGCTTGAAAACATGAATTTAAAAGATTTTTCTGTGGCTTGGAGTAGCTAAACCCACATTTCTAACCAGCTCCCAGGTGATGGTGATGCTGCTAGTCTGTGGACACACTGTGAGTAGCAAGACTTTAAATAACTTAACATTGGGAAAATCAGACCTTCAGAGGTAAACTAAAATTCAGCTCTGATCCATCTGGCCCTAGGGTCTTCTCATTATTAACACCCACTCACCTTCATTGGTCTGTTCATGTTTAATAGTTTGTAATTTGCCAGAAAATCATGCATGTCTTGTAGGTTTTCCAATTCATTTCTTGTATGCCTGGGGTTATGAGTCTTTTCACATTCCTAATCTCTTATATTTTTCCCTCTTCAATCTTGCAAATCATTTATCTATTTTATATAAATATAGTTTATTAGTCTTCTCAGTAAACTTTTAGAGTTGTTAGATTTTGATTTATTTATTCATCTTACTATTTTTGTCCTTTCTGTTATTTTTTCTATATTATTACTTTCAACTTTTACCTTTATTGATTTCAATTTCCTTTATTGATTTCTTTTTTCCTTTATTTTTTCTTTTATTGATTTCTTTTTTGAAGCGTTTTACAATGAATATTTAGTTCCTTTATTTTTTGGTTTTACTTTTTTTTTTTAATATATTTTATTGATTTTTTACAGAGCGGAAGGGAAAGGGATAGAAAGTCAGAAACATCGATGAGAGAGAGACATCGATCAGCTGCCTCTTGCACGCCCCCTACTGGGGATGTGCCCGCAGCCAAAGTACATGCCCTTGCCGGAATCGAACCCAGGACCCTTCAGTCCGCAGTCCGACGCTCTATCCACTGAGCCAAACTGGTCTCAGCTTTTTGGTTTTACTTTTAAAGCGTGAGTGTATTTTAGAGCTCTAAATATTCCTCTTAGTATTGCTTTCGAATCTTGTGGGTCTCAGTAGGTAATGGTGTCCTTTTCATTGGTTTCTAGAACATTATAAGTTTCCTTTTACTGCCTCTTAGATCCAAGATTAGAAATTGGTTTCTTTTTTTAAATATATTTTTATTGATTTTTTTGCAGTATAACTTATATTTAATAGTAGTACATATGTTTTCCTTTTCCCCCCTATTATCCTCCCCCTCAGCCTCCCTTACCCCCAGCACATGTCCCCACCTGTCCCCCTCCCCGCCCAGAAATTGGTTTCTTTAATTGATAACTATTTGTGGGGTTTAGGTCACCTTTAATCATGTATTTATAATTTTTTTATTTTCATGAAAAAATATTTTCTTTATTTGTAGGTTATAAGAAGCCCTTATATATAATACTATAATCAAGTAATTTCATTATATTATTCAGTTCTACTGAATAATGTTTTGACTGGTATAACACTGTATTATTTTGTTGGTCTGAAAGACCCCCAGTTTTATTGACATACAGCAGCATATCAATTTAAGGTATACAGCACAATGAATGATTTTTTGACTGGTGATTCTAGCTAATTGTGAGAAAGGTATTTTGAAATCTATCATTATAATAAAGTATATATTGTTGTTGTTGTTAAACCTCACCCAAGGATATTTTTTCCATTGATTTTTAGAGAGTAAAAGGGAGGGAAGAGAGAAACATCCATGTGAGAGAGAGCATGTTGATTGTTTGCCTCCCACACATGCCTGACCAGGACTGAGATTAAACCTGCAACCTGCTTATGTACCCTGACTGAGGATCAAACCTGAGACCTGTTGGTGCACAGGACGACACTCCAACCAACTGAGCCACACCACAGGGCTAGGCTGGTAATGTAATCTGCCTCACCTTTCCTATCTACCTTATGAATAACAGGTATAAAAAGTTAGAATAATAGTAAGCAAATACGAGGGCTAGTACGATTACTATTTTTTCTTGCCCCGAGATCTGGGAGGACAGGCCTGGAGCTGTTGGCAAATGCCACAGGGCAGGTGAAGACTGAGAAGGAACAACCTCAACCTGAAGGAGAGCGAAGCCAAGGGCAGACACCGGAGCCCTGATCTCAGAGTTGATCCTTGGAGCAAGCTGGCCCTAAAGCTGGTTGTACCCAGGATTTTTCAGACATTAGACAATAAAACCGTTTTTTGCTTAATATTGACTTGAGTCAGAAAGAGTCTTAAATGACATACAATGTTAAGCAATGTCCTGGGCTACAACTTTGGGAACTGTTTCAATCCTTCCCTCTCCCTCAAGGTCAATGAGCTCTGTGGCAAGCTGCACATTCTGCTTCCTCAATTTCTTTTTACTTCTCTAACTCAGGAGAGAAAAAAGAAAATCAACGTTTGCTGAGTACTTGTCATATACTGGCAGGCTGTGCGAGGACCTGTTCACTTCTTACTCTTGACAACAATCCTATAAGGAACCTGAAGTGACTTCTTAGGCCAAGGCCCCACAGTGGCAATTCCAACTCAAGAGGCCACACTGTGTGGATAAACATTTGCTGAGTGTGGTGACAGATGGCGACTAGGACTCATTGGGGTGATAACTAAGTGATCACACATGACTAAGTGATATCTCATCACTGTCCTGTACACCTGAAACAAGTACAATATTTTATGTCAACTGCAATTAGAAATAAATAAATAAATAAAGGTACACTTGATGAGTGACAAAAACAAAACAACAAAAAACATTTGTTAAGTGACTAACCTCAGGAAGGATTTCTACAGAACTTGTTCCAGGATGCACCACACTTGGCACAGGCTGGTAGCTACTCGGTCCTTTTTGAAAAGGGCGATGACCCTACAGCATTCTGGTCTGTGTCAAGAGTTACACATACCTGTCCTGGCCACTTTTCTCTGGGAATTGATCATCAACTACTGAATCTCCCCATTTCTCAGCCCCAAAGCTTGCTGAGCCTCTTTGCAAAGAGAGGAGCAAGACAAGGTAAGTTGTGGCCATGTCCTATCCTTTAATCATATAAAGACAATCAAATGACCTGGCGATTTTCTCAGCATGAATTCATACACACGGGCCCGCATGCCTGAGCACAGGATGCCTCTGCCCATGTCTTCTCAAAAGTGGAGTCCTTTCTGAACAGTCCTTAAAACTATTTCCACCGTATTGCTGGGGCCTCACATGGTCCATGAGGAAGCATATTGCTTGCCCTACAGGTGTCCGCTTTCTGTTCCTCAAATCTGCTGAGCTCAGGCTGACACTCTGGCCCCTCGGGGAAGCTCCTGCCAGCGCCTGCCCCTCCTCTGGGTCTGCTTTGAGGAGACCCTTCCTGCCAGCCTGCCTATGGCTGGCACCTCTTACTCAGAATCTCAGGCCCTTCATGGTTTTCTTTGCAACCCTGAGAGCAACGTGCAACTGTTTTATTCGCTTGTATGTTTACTTGGATTTTGTTTGTGTTTGTGTTTTTCATCTGTCTTCCTCCTTTATTAGAAGGAAACTGAATGGGCATCTGGAGAACAGGAAACCTGTTTGTTTCTGCTGTGTCCCCAGGAACTCACAGAGGCCTGATGTGTAGCAAGTGCTCAATGTGTCTAGAATGTCTCAAAAATATGTATATACACACTGTGAATCATTACAAAGGTAATGTTTATTAAAATACATTTCATTTTTGAAACTGAGTTATCAGCTAGTGAAGTCTGTATACATTTTTTGGGACACCCTGTATTTGTTTAATGAATGAAAAAGAAACAGACACTAGAACATAGGACCTGGAGGGCTGATTTTATGCCATCACAGATGACCTGGCGAGCCCCTTTCAAACTGCTTGATTGGTATAAATGGGTAAAAGCCCCAAACCCTGAATCCTTCTCCTTTCCATACAATTCAATTGATCCCTGAATTACTTCTACATTCTTTTCCTATTCTTGTGTGGCTGTCTCAAACCATAACTCTAAAGACATTTAATGTTAGCTGAAACCGGTTTGGCTCAGTAGTAGAGCATCGGCCTTTGGACTGAAAGGTCCCGGGTTCAATTCCGGTCAAGGGCATGTACCTTGGCTGCGGGCACATCTCCAATAGGGGGTGTGCAAGAGGCAGCTGATCGATGTTTCTCTCTCATCGATGTTTCTGACTTTCTATTCCTCTCTGTAAAAAATCAATAAAATATTTTTTTTTTAAAAAAGACATTTAATGTTATTGCATGTGATCCTGAACTCTCATGCCTTTGTCTGGCTTGGCCCCAACTTTGAAGTGATGCTATTGAAAAAGCCCTGTCCTTCTTCCAAGAACTCAAGGTCCAGCTGTGAGCAAGGCAAGTGAGATGTACTGTGAAGGAGAGGGGAACACAGGGGACTCTGGAAGAACAAAAAAATAGATCTTTGTGCTGAGGAAGAGCAGGGATGACAGGCCTGGTCACCCCTAACTGCCCACCCCTTGGACTCAAACACAACTCTCCATTGCATATCTTCCATGTATCCAGGTTCTCTCCCCTATTATTTCAATTAATGCTCACCACGGTCCTATAGTGGTGATGATTTTATTACTATTTTGTTATTGAGAGTACAGTCAGGCACAGCATAATAATGTTTCAGTCAAAGACCCACTGCATAAACCACAGTGATCCCATCCTAATAAAAGAGCAATATGCAAATTAGCCACCACTCCACTATATCCACAAGCCATGCCCACAAGCCAATCAGGAGTGAGTATGCAAATTAACCCCAACCAAGATGCTGCGGCCACGGAGCGAGCAGGAGGGAGGCTTGGGTTTCCCCAGCAATGGAGGAAGCCAAGCTTTTGACACACCCTGGCAGGCCAAGGCTACAAAGTTTCAATTATAGAAGATAAATAAATCCCAGATACCAGAGCCTCCACTTAGGTCACCAGGGGGCATGGCTGGCCTGCAAACCACCACAGACCCCTTGCCCAGGCTGCCCCAGGCCCCAAGGGAACCCCCACCCTGATTTGGGACACCCTTCAGGGCAAACCAGCTGGCCCCTACCCATGCACCAGGCCTCTATCCTATCTAATAAAAGAGTAATATGCAGATTGACCATTACTCCAACATACAAGATGGCTGCCCCCATGTGGTCAAAGATCCTACCCCCATGTGGACACAAGATGGCCACCACAAGATGGCCAGCAGGGGAAGACCATTGGGAGGTTCCACGCCTGTAAGGGAGGGCAGTTGTGGGTGATCAGACCAGCAGGGAGGGCAGTTGAGAGGGACCCAGGCCTGCAGGAGAGAGCAGTTGAGGGAGACTAGGCCTGCAGGGGAGGTCAGTTAGGAGTGACCAGGCCTCCAAGTGAGGACAGTTAGGGCTGACCAGGCTTGCAAGGGAGGACAGTTAGGCATCAATGAGGCTGGCAGGGAAGTAGTTAGGGATGATCAGGCTGGCAAGCAGAAGCGGTTAGGTGCAATCAGGAAGGTAGGCAGGAAAGCAGTTGGGGGTCCTGGATTATGAGAGGGATGTCCAACTGCACACCTAAATGGGCAGTCAGACATCCCTTGAGGAGTCCCAGATTGGAGAGGGTGCAGGCTGGGCTGAGGGACATTCCCCCCTGCATGAATTTCATTCAATGGGCCTCTAGTTTATAATAATAAAGTGTAATATGCTAATTAGACCAGAGGACCTTTCCAAGGAAGCCGTTGCAGTGGGGGGCTGTGGGGGCGGAGCCTCTTGCACAAATTTTCTACATCGGGCCTCTAGTAAGATTATAATAGAACTGAACACTTTCTTTCTTTTTTTTTTTAAATTCTTGCCATGGGTATTTTTCCCATTGATTTTTAGAGAGAGTGGAAGGGGGGTAGGGGGAAAGAGAGAGAGCAGATATTGTTATGAAAGAGACACATCAATTGGTTACCTTCCGCCTGCATCCCAACTGGGGCCAGGAATCAAACCTGCAACCCAGGCACATGCCCTTGACTGGGAAGCAAACCTGTGATCCTTCGGTGCACAGGACGATGCTCTATCCACTGAGCAACACCAGCCAGGACCGAACTGAACATTTTCTACAGCCTAGAAACATAGCTGTTGTTAATTCACATTGCAACTCCTTACAATTGCCTACACTATTCAGTACAGTCACATGCTGTACAGGTTTGTAGCCCAGGAACAACAGGCTATACCAGAGAGCCTAGGTCTGCAGTGAGCTATACCACCTAGGTTTGTGCATGTGCACTGTGATGTTTGCACAAGGAAGAGATTGCCTAATGTTGTATTTCTCAGAAGCTAGCCACATTGTTAAGCAGCACATGAGTATAACAGAAAACCATGAACTTCTGTAACACATAGGCTGGTGTCACATTAATAATTTCACTTAATGGTCAAATCTCAGCTTAAGGGTTGAGAAATGGGTAGATTTAGTGGTTGATGACCAATTCCCAGAGAAAAGCGTCCAGGACAGGTATGTGTGACTCTTGACACAGACCAATTTATCCATGTAGGGTCCTTGGGCAAGTTACTGAAGTTTCTTTATCTTTATTCTGGGGATGATAACTGAAGTTTCTATGAATATCAGGTGGTGAAGCTTATCTTGATATATTCTCAAAATAAAATGATTTTGTGCTTGGCAGATATAGGCACCCAATAAGTCACAGCTTTTTTAAATGAGGACATTTGCCCAAGATCCTCAAAGTGTGGCCTAGAATTTGATTATGTCTTGCTCCGCAAGATCCCAAGCATATTTTCTATACAGGCTGCATGTGTGAGCTCTTCCAAGACAGGGACGATGCTGCCTACCTCCTTGGTCTAGTGACCTATACACACTACTGAGTGGTCATTACTCTCATACTAGTCTCTTGAAGTAAGACAGCATCTATTATGCAGAAATTGAGTGTTCTGCTACATGGTATGTGTGAATGTTAGTAGACTTTGAGATAAGTACCCAGGATCCCTTTCCACTATTTCCACCTCCAGGAACAACAAACACCCTGTGCACACAGGAAGAAGATAAAACAAAGTTTCAGTGATGTGAGTCATTCAAATTTTATGTTCAAACCCATGAAAGAAAATACAGCTCATTAGAATCACACCGAGGAATGAAGGACATTTTAACTCAGTTAAACTAACACGTTGTTTTGTCCACAACCAGACACAATTAAGGTTTTTATATACAGTAGTGCAAGTCTATGTGCCTATCTAATGATTCATTAAGTGATTCATTCCCTCTCCATCCCTCTGCCCAGTTCCTAAGAACTGCCATTTCCTATTTCTCTGTCAAATCCATTCTCTCCTTTCCATCCCTACCCTGCCCTCTTCATCCTGCACTCCCTATGGAGTTACCCCTAGAGGGAGCTTCTTGATGTCAGTCCTGCCTGAAAATTCAGGCTCCACACTGGCACCAGACCTGTGGCTCCAAAATGTTAGTGGCCATGTCCCTGCTCTGTGCCTAACCCTTCAATATCTTCCCTTGCTCGCGCCATCAGCTTTGAACAAAAGTCCCAGTAACCGGACAAGAGGTTGGATATTTCTTTAGCATTGTTGTGACCTAACGAAGACCAGCTGCCCAGTTCTTACTTTAAAACATATTTCAAGCCCTGGCCAGTGGGCTCAGTAGTTAGAGCATCAGCCCATGCACCAAAGGTTTGCAGGTTCAGTCCCTAGTCCCAGTCTGTGTATGTGCAGAAGGAAAAGAAGGAAAGCAACCAATTGATGTGTCTCTCTCACACTGATCTCTCTCTCTCTCTCTCTCTCTCTCTCTCTCTCTCTCTCTCTCTCTCTCGCCCCCGCTCTCGCGCGCTCGCTCGCTCTCTCTGTCTCTCTCTCACTCTCTCTCTCCCTCCCTCCCTTTCACTCTCTCTAAAAATCAATAGAAAAAATATTCTCCAGTGAGTTTTAACAAAAAACAAACAACAAAAAGGCATGTTTCCAGAACCTTAAATACCTTAGGAAATAAATGAATTCTAGAAATCCGAAATAAATATACAAGCTTTGGACCTTCATAAAATGTGTTTTTGCCTAATGCTGAATAAATCTTGCTGTCTTTGGGAGAGATGTTATCAACCAAAGGTCACAAAAATAAATGCAATTAGACAAAATACAGTGTCAACATTCTTAAGTACAGAAGCAGTAAAGACCATTTTGGCAAGATTTCTTTCCTGCATTCCCACCTCCAAACTTTCCCCACCCCTAACCCCACCCTTGGTGATTATAACCCCAGGCTGAAGCAACAGAGCAGTCAGTTAGTTCAGTGTTCCTGAGCCTCCCAGTGGTTGACCTGGCTGCTGCTCTCTACAGTTAACCTTGTGTGGTAAGTACTTTTGCAATATAGAGTACCTTTTCCATTTTGCAAACCTTTTGTCTTTCTCTCCTATCCACTTTCAAAAGAAATTTTATATATATTATATATATATATATATATATATATATTTATATATATATATATATAAAATACAGCAAATAAAATATTAACTAGATTAAGCAAAGGGATAATTGAATAATAAGAATAAACTCTAGGGTAATCTTAAAGACCCACATGTCTGCAGCATGAAATTGTCTTTTAAATTCAGTTTGGCAGTAGTGATTCTTAAGTCTGTGAATATCGTGACTTTTTCTTTAAAGTGTGCCATTAGAAGACCCATTCTTTAAGAAGAAGAAAAATGTTTTTAATCATTAAAGAAGAAATCATTGTATCGCCATTAAGACTGGAGTATTTAAACAGAATATTCTAAATTTCTTCTAGGCAGTTTCTCTCACTTTTTTTTTCATTTTTGTTGCTGTTGTTTTTAATTTATCTTTATTGTTGAAAGTATTACAGATGTCCCCTTTTCCTCTTCCCCACTCCCATCCCATCCCCAGGCCTTCACCCCACTGTTGTCTGTGTTCATGTGTTATGCCTATATGCATCTAAGTTCTTTGATTGGTCTCTTCTCTTCCACCACTCCCTTCTTCGAAAAATCCTCAGTCTCTTCATACTTCCATGTCTCTGGATCTATTTTGTTTGTCAGGTTATTTTGTTCATTAGATTCCATATATAAGTGAGATCATGTGATTCTTGTCTTTCTCTGACTTCTCTTTTATTTTATAATGGGTTTCAAGATTTGCTGTTGGAATTGGTTTTGCTGGGGGGGGAGCATGATTTCTGTTTCAGTCATTTTAACTTTATTATTGTTTTATTGTCAGAAGTTAATTCTAAATATTTTTATTTTTCTATAACAAAAACAATGTTTTGAAATCGTCCTGATCTGGCCACATGTTATCTTTCCTGGTGTGTAGCCTGTTATTAACGGCAGTATTCCCAAGACAGATCTCATCGCTTTCATAGTTTAGGGAATAATTAGCTTTTCTCACTTGCATGGTTTAAAGAAAGAGGGAAAGAGGGAAAGAAACTTCTTTCTTCTCCTTTTAACTTCCAGGTCCCTACAGCAAACACATTTGATTAAGATGGTACCTAACAGGGAGGTGGGGTTGAGAGGTGGTATCTCTGATGTCCTGGATGTCTAGTGTAGAGACTCTAAAATTGTGTGTATGGGACTTAGAGTTGCTTTATTCATACGTTTGTTCATTCTTTTATTTTACTTTATTGTGCCAACAGTGTCTAAGGCTGTGCTTCATTTACCTCCTGAGAGGTAACCAACCCTAAGAGCACTTGAATGTGTTAAGGAAATGCAGAGGAAACCGGAGGCCTGGGCAGGCACTCCCTGGTTAGTCAGTTTCATTGAAAAATTAGCACTTAAATACTGCATTGAAACTCACTTGTGCTTTACTTGGGGGAGTGAAAATGGACACAAATGTGTATGAATTTACATACCCCTCTTACTGCAAAGACCCTGTTCTGGATGAATACATCTGGAAGCTTTGGAGGAAAATAAATATTTTATAAGCAAGTGTTTTTAAAGGCTGCTTCCTTTTTCCTGAATTAAATTGGCCATTATTTAAGTGTTTTCTGGCCACTAGATAATTGTATTTTCATTAATGTTTTGAGATTCATCTGTACCAACCAGAGCACTCACCAATGGTTTTGTTATCTTCTTATACAATATTGGATGGTATTTGTTCAAGTTATAGGTTACAGTCACTACTCAAATTCAATATTCTGGAAGTTTCAATCATTGATTTTATGGTTACAGACCAGCACTATCTTAACCCTCTTTACTCAATCATGAACACAATTTGAGGGACGTGAGTAGAGGAGATTCTTCTCCCCACACACCATAAAACAAACTTTAAAATCATTTAACAAACTTGACTGCTTATCAAAAATAATAATAATAAAAATCAAGCTCCTTTGAGATGTTTTGTACCAAAACAGAGGCAACCATTAGCTGTATTGAATCACCAGGTAGGTGCTTTTCATAAAAGGACAGACAATTCCCATTCAAATTTGAGTTACAGAAGAAAGATTTAAAATACGGTGTTGTATTGCATAGGTCTTCTGGTTCATTTAACCAGAATATTACATCTGAGACATCGGTAGGCCTGCTATACTGTTGATATGACCTGATACTAGATATGCTAAGCATGGGATAGAGCCAAGCCCCCTGCAAGTTCAGGAGTTGGTGATACCTTTTGGAGTTCCTCCGCTGAGCTCCTGTTGAAGACAGTTTCAATAAAGCTATGAACAGACAAGACTTGAGTCTGTGGAAATAAGTAATTGCTTAAATTATTAGTTGAATGTTTTCAGGATACTTGCATATCAATTGGGACTGTTAAAGTAATTCAAAATACTCATTCACTCAACCAATAGTATTTTAACTTAACTATACAAATATAAGTAAATTGTAGGATGAGCTAGAAGAACACAAATTAAACTTTCTTAGGAAACAATACCCTCTCTCCTTTACACCAACTCAAGAATCATGATAGTATCAACTAATCAGATAATAATTCTGAGTAAAAGCACAATGATCGGATATACTACTTTTCAAGAGATGAGTACTTGCATCCCAATGTAACAAACAGCAAGAGAAGCAGTCTTCTCTGCACTGTAGGGGAAATGGTTTTACTGCCACGTTTGGGAGTATCCCCATGAAAACACAGTCCCACACCCATATACTTTTTTATTAGACTAAATGGAAGGACGTACATCACAAGTGTCAATAGTGGTTTGGTTTGTATAGTGGATTTAGTAGAGAATTTTTCTTCTGATATTTTAAAAAAAAAATTTTTTTTTTAGATTGTCTTCGGTATTTTGACTAAATTTTTAAAGTTATACCTGTTTGGAGTGAAACTATCCTATATAATAAAAGCCTAATATGCTAAATGTCCTGTCATCCAGTGAGCAGTTAATTGTTCAAAACAATCAAAGCATAATATGCTAATGATATGCTAAGGCTGCTCAACTGCTCACTATGACGTGCACTGACCAGCAGGGGGCAGACAGTCAACCAGTTGATCAGTCGCTATGATATACATGACCACCAGGGGACAGATGCTCTGACTGGTAGGTTAGCTTACTACTGGGATCTGGCTAATTGGGACTGGGTGAAATGGGGTTGACATGCCCTGGAGCCCTCCCACAGTCCCTCTCCAGCTCGATAGTTCATTGGTGAGGTCCCTTGGCCTGGCCTGCAACTTCTCACAATCCAGGACCCCTCAGGGAATGTTGGAGAGCCAGTTTCGCTCAATCCTGCAGGCCACTCCCCTCAGGAGGCCACCAGATGCAGGGCTCATGGCTGGTGAGCACTGCTGTTGCAGTGGTGGTGCGCAAGCCTCTCCTGATCGGGACTGATTGCCTGCTGCCCAACTGCAGCAGGCGCAGTTGGGCCGGGATGAGCGGGAGAGGCAGGTAGGAGCTGCAGGATGCATTGGACTGCTGGTTTTGGCCCAATCCCTGCAGGCCACCCTGAGGGACCCCACCCATGCACGAATTCGTGCACCAGGCCTCTAGTTTTTGTATAAAAGACTTAAGCTCCACATCTTCAATACTCAAATTCTCACTTTGGATAGATTTCCATCAATACAGTGATTCTCTAATCTCCTTGCACCTTGGAATCTCTGGGGGAGCATTAAAAATATTAATTCCAAGGCCACTAATCCCCTCCAACCAGACCAATGGATCAGAATCCCAATGGAGCCAAGTGGTTGGTATTTTTAAAAGATGAGCTCATTACATTATCTAAGGTTTCATATTGTAATTGTTTTACCTCTGCTAACCAGGAAGTTACATTTCTTAAAATTAGGCTCCACTGGGTTTCACTGGATTATTTTGTTAGCACAGGGCGTGGGTTTGTCAACACCTGATATAAAAGGTTTTCAGGCTCTATGGTGTGGAACCTTGGGATTTTGATCAGTCTCATGAATTCATAAGTGCTGGCACAAAATGTACTGCTTAACAAACACTATCAGCTTGTTCTAAATGGATCACTTAATATCAATTGTAGCCTGTGTTGGCTAATTTGTCTTAAAGGCCACTTAGGCTTTTATATATAGAGATACTAGGGGCCCGGTGCACAAAATTTGTGCACTGGAGGGGGGGAGGGGTCCCCTCAGCCCAGCCTGCCCCCCTCTCACATACTGGGAACCCTTAGGGGGATGTCCTACTGATGGCTTAGGCCTGTTCCCCACAGGGAGCGGGCCTAAGCTACAGTCTGGCCTCCCTTTGTGGGAGGCAACTGGGCTGGGCTGATCAGGGAAAGGCACCAGCCCCATCACCCCACAGCTGCAGCTGTTATACCCAGATTTCAAGATCCCCAGAGACCACCAGGGAGCCGTCCAATGCAAAAGCAAGAGTCTTTATTCGAGCCCGGGCTCGGCTCTCACAGCTCCTCCACCGGCACAGCGGCGGGACCAGAGAGAGTGAGAGCTTGGGGAGACAAAGGTTATAAGGACTGGTCATTTGGGTGGGCCTAGGAGAGTGGCGAGAGTTTCAGAGATTGGTGGCTGGAATCTGGCCCGCAGCTTGCATGGCCTTGTACTGCACGGGGGTGATGTGCCCCCCTCCCCCCCCCTCCTCCTCCCCCACCCCTCCTCCTCTCCCTCCCCATCCCCCTCTCCTTCCCTCCTCCTCCCCTCCCCTCCCCCTCCCCTCCCCTTCCCCCCTCCCTATCCCCTCCCCCTCCCCCTCCTGCGGGGGGGGGGGGGGGCGAATCGGCCCACCGGGCTCCTCTTTAGCGCCTCTGGTCAAAGGTTTGCTTCATCGCTGCTGTCCTGGGGTGCGTGCGCTGGTCCCGGGTGCGCCCCGTCCCCCACCCGCTGCAGCGCTTGCAGTCCCGGCTGCGTGAGCGGCTGTGGCTGCGTTTCCGGTGCCGGCTCTCCTGGTCTGGCTCTTGCTTATTCTCGTTGAGCTGCCACTGGACCTCGTGGAAGTCAGACATGCTGAGGCCTCAGGGTAGGGCCCTCTGCCTAGGGAAAGGTCTTAGCCCTCCAGCAGCAGACCTTTGCTTTTATCTCCAGGAGGTTACTTTTTGGATTCTTATACCCAGTTACTAAAATATTACCAGTAGCTACAGGGAGCTTAGCCAATGAGCGGTCAGAAAAGGTGTTTCCTCTACAGTTCACATCTATCTCTCCGGCTCCACCCCTGCCAAGGCCTAAAGCCTCTGGCCCTGCACCGGACCCCCAGTTAGCTGCCATTGCCCTGCTCCAACCCCTGTTCCACCCCGCCAAGGCCCCAAGCCTCTGGCCAAGGATTGGAGGCTTAGGTCTAGGGCAGGGGACCCCCAGCGCGCTTGATCGCTCTGCTCCGAGGATGGGGCCCTGGGCAGTTGACCCCCAGCAAGGGCATTGCCCAGCTCCACCCCCGGCCAAAGCACAAGCCTCTGGCTTATGCTCTATGGCTGGGGCCCTGGGTGGTTGACCTCCAGTGAGGGCCTGCTGCCTTGCCACCCTGCCTCCCACACCTGATTGGCTGGTAGCAATTTGCATGTTTTTCTTTTATTAGGTAGATATATATTATTATTAGATAATTAGATTAGATGATTGGATTATTAGATAATTAGATGATTGTTAGATAATTAGATTTATTAGATAGTATATATATATATATATATATATATATATATATATATATATGTATACTAGAAGCCCAATGCACAAAGATTTGTGCTAGAATGGGCTTTTCTTTCCCCTGGCTGCCAGCACTACCTTTCCACTCATGCTCAGCCCTTTCTGCTCAGGCCCCAGAGCCGCCTCTTTTCACTCCTAGAGCTGCCTCTTTCTGCTCTGGCCCTGCCTTCACACACTGCCTAGAGGCCCTGAGAGATGGAAGGTGAGGCAAAATGACTGCGTCCTACCCCATCACCCAGCACCTGTGTATGCAAATTAATCACCATCTTTGTTGGGTTAATTTGCATATCACTTTTGATTGGCTGGTGGCATAGCAGCGGTACGGTCCATTTACATGTCTGCCTATTATTAGGTAAGTTGTTTTTTTTTCTAGAGAGGAAGGGAGAGAGAGATAGAAACATAAATAATGAGAGAGAATCATTGATTGGGTGCCCCTGCATGATTGAGGATTGAGCCTGCAACCTGGGCATATGCCCTGACCAGGAATTGAACCGTGACCTCCTGGTTCATAGGTTGACGTGGCTTGGATAAATAATGTGATTTTTACTCTTGAATCATCCCAGATTATCAGAGGAGAGGTAAGTGGTTAGATGGGATGGTTTTAGCTTCTCATCAACTACTTTTGGTGATTCTACCCCAGCCTTCTGCTTTTACCCTATGGTAGGAAAGAGGCTCAGGAAAGTCTCTGTTCTGATTATTGTAGAGAAATTGTTCAAGACCTTGACTGTTTTATGTCAAAATCATTTCTTTTTTTTGAGGACTTTGATGAGAAATTTCTCTGGGTCTTAATCTATTTTATTTAATGGACATGGTCAATCTCCTAAATGTTCTGTTTCCTCTTTGCTTTGCCTGATAGCAGTTTGGAGTCTAATTTGCAGCTAATGTCCTAGCACTGTACGGGACGTTCAGGCATGTGCTCAAGTTGCTCTGGCTTTGTTTCCTGTGTCCGATTCCATTTCATATGCTGTTACTATATGTATGAATTCGTAAACTGCTCAGATCTTCTTAAAAACAAGAAGTACAGTACCTAATGCTTGATTGATGATAACAAATGACTATGTTATTGGTTTATATATTATTTACTACTAGAGGCCCGTTGCACAAAGATTTGTGCAACAGGCCTTCCTTCCCCTGGCTGCTGGCACTGGTTTTCCTCCGGCACCTGGGACCCAGGCCTTCCCTCTGGCCACCGCCTTCTGCCTTCGCTCCAGCCAGAGTCTGCCATCTTTTTCTTCACTGCTGACTCCAGCCAGAGTCTGCCATCTTTTTCTTCACTGCTGACTCTGGCCAGAGTCTGCCATCTTAGTCTTCGCTGCAGCCAGAGTACTGCTCCTGTAGATCCCTTCCCAATCCCCCCCAACTCATAGCAGACCTCCTGCCCCACCCAGATGCTCCACACCTGGAGTGGCTGGGCAGCAGGACCACTGCCATCTTTGTCCTTCTAATTTGCATATTCCCTCCTGATTGGCTGATGGGCATCGCAGAGGTATGATGAATTTGCATCTTTCTCTTTTATTAGTGTAGATACTACACTTTTTAATCATTATTTTATTTATTTTATTTTTTATTTTTTAATATCTTTATTGTTCATTTCATTAATTACATTGTTCCCTTTTTTCCCCTATAGCTCCCCTCCACCTGGTACCCATCCCACCCTCCACCCACCCTCACCCCACTCCACTGTCCTCTCCCATAGATGCATGATTTTTGTCCAGTCTCTTGCTGCACTTCCCACACCTCCTTTCTCCCCAAGAGTTGTCAGTCCATTCCCTCTCTATGTCCATGATTCTGTTACATTCACCAGTTTATCCTGTTCATCAGCTTATTAATTCATTTGATTTTTAGATTCATTTGTTGATAGATGTGTATTTGTTGTTCATAATTTACACTTTTATCTTTTTCTTCTTCCTCTTCTTACAGAATATCTTTCAGCATTTCATATAATATTGGTTTGGTGGTGATGAACTCCTTTAGCTTTTTCTTATCTGTGAAGCACTTTATCTGACCTTCAATTCTGAATGATATCTTTGCTGGATAGAGTAATCTTGGTCGTAGATTCTTGCTGTTTATCACTTTGAATATTTCTTGCCACTCCCGTCTGGCCTGCATAGTTTCTGTTGAAAAATCCACTGACAATCATATGGGTGCTCCCTTATAGGTAACTAACTGTTTTTCTCTTGCTGCTTTTAATATTTTCTCTTTGTCTTTTGCTCTTGGCATTTTAATTATGATGTTCGTTGGTGTGGTCCTCTTAGGGTTCCTATATATTGGGGTTCGGTGCGCTTCTTGGACTCCTAAATCAATTTCTTTCACCAGGTGTGGGAAGTTTTCAGTCACTATTTCTTCAAATAGGTTTTCATTTTCTTGCTCTCTCTCTTTTTCTGGCAACCCTATAATTCGGATGTTGGTATACTTAAGGTTGTCCCAGAGGCCCCTTACACTATCTTCAATTTTTTGGATTCTTTTGGTTTCTGGCTTTTTCAGCTGAGTGGATTTTACCTCTTTGTATTTTAAATCTTTAACTTGGTTCTTGGGGTGCTCCAGAGCACTTTTAGGTCTTTGTATAATATTTTTTACTTCAGTCAGTGTATGCTTAATTTCTGGTTGGTCCTTTTTCATATCCTTGAGAGTCTCCTTCATATCCTTGAGGGTCTCCTTCATTTCCTTGTAGGACTCATTCATTTCCTTGTCGGTCTTGCTTATTTCCTTATAGGTCTCGACCTTTTGTTGGAGCCTCTTGAGAAGCCTTATAACCGTGGTTTTGAATTCCATGTCCAGTCGGGTTTTTTTTCTCCATTTCTTTTACATCTGATTTCTTTCCATGTCTCTGCATGGTGGCTGCTTCCCTGCGTTGGTCAATTAGCTTTTTGTGGTAGATGTCCTACTAGGGACAGTGGCTCAGCCTCCCCAGTTACCTGAGGTGGATATGGGTTGCACAGTCTTGCTGAAGTTAAGCTCAGGTTAATCATTGTTAGCACTTGGAGAGGTTGACTTCCAGGCCAATTGTCTGTGCAGTTCAGCTGTGCTCAGATTGGATGGGCGGAGTCTCCGGGCCAAGCAGACAGTGTTAGCTCCGCCCTATACGGCCCCAAGGACTCTGTGCCGGGAGCAATGGCCACCAACACCTCTGAGAGAGAGCCGCTGCCGAGCTCCACCGGCTGCTGGGGAATTCAGACTCTCCCCAAATGAGTCTGCACACCCAAGGTCTCACCCAGGGTCATAAAACAAAGCAGTCTGACGGTTTTCCAAATGAGAGAGCAAGTCACAGAGCGCTCTCTACTAGGTCAGGCAGCTGCGCTGTTCCCAAGGTCACGCGCAAGCTTGCCTTCTCCACAAGCCGGCAGACCCCTACAGCACCCGAGCTTCAGCGTGCCCTCCCACTGTCCAGTTTTTACCCCGTATGATAGTGGGTTCCCTGGACTTTGCCCAGAGCTGGAGAATCAGTCCAGTGGGACATCTTTGTCTCCCCTGTTCGAGAAAACTGGCCGGTTTTCGGCCGCCCACCCTATCCACTGTCGCGCGCTCCAAACCTCTCTCCGCCTGTATCTTCAATGCTGTCCTCAGCTGCTCCTCCGAGTCACAGTGTCTTATCTTCACTTTTATTTGTGGAATTTTCATTCGGCCAGCTTTCTGGTGATTCTGGATGGTGTTTGTTCTTTCGTTAAGTTGTAGTTTTAAAATTGCTGTGTACGACGGCAAGCTAGGTGTTTTACCTATGCCGCCATCTTGGTTCTCCTTAATCATTATTTTAGAGTGTGCTCTTTCTACTTATAAAAAAATAATTTGCTGTAACACAGTATTATGCCAGCATCTAATGTTTACTGTGTCTCTTAATTGCACGGACTTGTCTTGTGCTTAATTCAACCTCATGCTCTTTTTGTACAGTTACATGCTGCATAGGTTTGTAACCTAGGAGCAATAGGCCACACTGTGGAGTGTAGGTTTACAATAAGTTATCTCACTAGGTTTGGGTAAGTGCACTCTGTGATGTTCAATGAACCTCCTAATGATGCATTTCTCAGAATGTATCCCCATTATTAAGCAGCACATGACTGTACAGCTTCCTGTAGCTTTCTCAGTAACCTGGAAGAAGGAAGATAAGATACTACTGTCATTGTCATTTAGAGAAGAGGCACTGAAGTAGCTACATATCAATGCTATGTTAGAGCCCATGTCCTAACCCCAAGCTCAGTAGGCTTTCCACCACACCATAAAAATGATGAGCAAGTTTGGAGGAGGGAGAGCGGCAAGTCCAACTTGAAGGGTTAGAAATGACTTCATGGAGAAGGTAGCATTTGAGATGAGATGTTAACAGGTAAAGAGGAAACAACAGGCAAGAACTCATAGCAGGAACAGTATAGACTGGTAAGGAATCTGGTCTGACCAATAAAAAATAAAAAAAGGTAATCAAAGGACTGGAAAAACAGAGTGGATCATGTTATAAGGGGCCTCCGAGGTCAAGCCTAGAGGGTTTGGTGTGAAAGTGTAGTATTCCCCGAGAACCATAGTTGCCTGCCACCAGATTAACACATCCTATCTAATAAAGAGGGAATATGCAAATTGACCATCAAGCAATAACAAAGATGGCTGTGCCCACAGCAGAGGCAGGGATTCTGTAACACAAGATGGCTGCGCCCAGAGCAGAGGCTGGAATCCATTAACACAAGATGGCTGTGCCCACAGTGGAGGCCAAGTTCTCATAATGAGCCTTAATGAGCAATCGGCAGGGACCTGAGGCTGTGTAGTGCTGGGCTGGGGCAGAGGACCTGAGACTGCAAACCCCCCCTCCCCCTGCCAAACATACCTGGCAGAGCTTGACAAGGGACCTCAGGCCGTGCCCCCCACCTGTCAGGGGCACCAGGCTGGGGGACCTCAGGCCGTGTACCCTGCCTGGCAGAGCTTGACAGGGGTCCTCAGGCCATGCCCCTCACCCATCAGTGCTTGATGGAGGACCTCAGGCCTCGCCGCCTGCCCAGCAGAGCTTGATGGGGACCTGAGGCTGTGCCTTCCACCCTGACACTGGGCCATGGGACCTGAGGCCACACCCCATGGAACCTGAGGCTGTGCCCCCTGCCTGGTGGGGCTTGACAGGGGACCTCAGGCCACTCCCCCTGGCCCGGGCCAGGGGACCTCAAGGTGTGCCTCCTGCCCCAGTTCTAAGCCAGGTGATCTTGAGATTGTGACCCCCCCCACCAGCGGGGCTTGATGGGGGTGGGGACAACTGGGTCTGGAACTGATCCAATGAAGACGGGGTTGGCTAGGTCTGGGTCTCACTCAATTTTGAGGTGCATGTGGGTGGGTAGGGACTTGACTTTGGTTCCCGAGGCACATCCCAGACTCTGACAGGAGGAAGATTTTCATATACATTTTACTAATTTTATTTCATCTCTGACACTTCTATTATAGAGAAAGGCAAAATAGCAATATTAAAATATTTCTTCTAATTAATTCACTTTTAATGTGCACAAATTTTGTGCACGAAGTCACTAGTCCTATATAATAAAAGCCTAATATGCTAAGTATCTGACCATTCATTCGACCATTCAACCATTTGCTATGATGCACACTGACCACCAGAGGGCAGATACTCCAACCAGTAGGTTAGCTTGCCAATCAGGACTGAGCAAGACAGGCCGAACATGCCCTGAAGCTCTCCTGCAGTCACTCCCTGGCTGACCAACCTTCTGTGTCCCTCGCTGGCCCCAATCGTGCACCTGTAGGGTCCTTTGGCCTGGCCTGCACCCTTTCAAAATATGGGACCCCTCAGGGAATGTTAGAGAACTGGTTCCAGCATGATTCCCACTGGCCTGGCTGAGGGACTCCACCAGTGTATGAATCCATGTACCTATCGAGTCTCTAGGTATAAGATAAAAGTAGAGAAGCCTAATGAATTAGGTCACTAGAGAGATTAATGATAGTAGAAGGGCAATGGAGAGATGGAAGAACCCAATTTATCATGTGTTTATCTCCACCCTTAACCCTCATTAATCATTTTAGTGAACCAAGTACCCTTTACTTTCTTGATGAAAGGAGGGTTTTGGACTTCCTGGTGTCAGAAAAATTCTCAGTCTTGCATTATCAAAAACACAAACACTTCTGAGAAAGCTTCTCATGTAAGCATTATCAAGCATGAACACAATTGGTAACATGAGGGGAAATGTTTCAGGAGTACCATTTTGTTTATATAAATCATTTCACTTAAATTAGAAAGTACCATACCTTCAACTAAGCATAATCATTTTTAAATTTCTTTATAACAGAGTTTTCATTGTTTTGACAAAATTTCAGAAACGACATTGTAGGAGAGGAAAATAATTTTTCCTCAACCATTTTAAGATCTTGGCTGGTTCCCTATAACCAAATACAGATTAACAAGAAAAAGCACAAATTTATTAACATATACACTGAGTGGCCAGATTATTATGATCATTGAATGCATAATAATCTGGCCACTCAGTGTATACTCTATATAATAAAAGGCTAATATGCAAATTGTCCCCTCAACCAGGATTTCGACCACCAGGCAGGCTGTCCAACTGCCCATGTCCCCTACCCCTGGCCAGGCTGGCCAGACCCCACCCATGCATGAATTCATGCACTGGGTCTCATATATATATATGTAGATATAGATATATAGATATATAGATATATAGATATATAGATATATAGATATATAGATGTAGATACACACACACACACACACACACACACACTGAGTGGCCAGATTATGTGTTCAGAGATCATAATAATCTGGCCACTCAATGTATATCTCCTATGGATACCTTTGGAAATGACTAACTTGCAGAGCTGGCTTCGAATTCAGGCTTAAATAGCTCCTTGAGTTTTCCTTCCTTTATCCAGGAATAAACAATTGTGTGTCCCCAGAGGAAAGACTCTTACAATAAGTCAGATAGAAACCAATCATTACTGCCCAGCTGGTGTGGCTCAGTGGTGGTACCAATTTCCACTTCCATCAGTAAACCAGGAGGTCACGGTTCGATTCCTAGTCTCCCATTTGGAGCACATGCTCAGGCTGTAAGCTTGATCCCCAACAGGGGGCATGCAGGAAAAAAACGATTGATGATTCTCTGTCATCATTGATCTTCCCATCTCTCTCTTGTTCTCCCTTCCTATTTTTGATAATAAAAAAAACATATTTTTTTTAAAAAAAGAAACCAATCATTGCCAATATTTGAGTTCTCTGGCCTCTGATCACTATTGGAGGAGTGAGAGAGTGCTTTCTGTACAAGCTAAGGAGGCTACATTGCTTTTGGCTTCTCCCCACCACTTCCCATTTCTGTAAATATGAGGAGCAGTTATCTACAGTCATTCTCCCAACCCTTCAGATAAAATACAGGATGTCCAGTGAAATTTGAATTTCAAATAAAGAACAAATAATTTTTAAATATAAGTATGTCTAAAATTTTACATGAGACATACTTATTCAAATTTAACTGAATATCCTGTTTTTCTTTTTCCTAAATATGGCAAGTCTATTTAATCATTTAACCATAATTTCTGCTTTTCTCGGTCTTAAACCTAGGCACTTGTTTCCCAGGTTCTTTTGCAACCTATAGGTAAAAACAAGATGTTGGCATTACCAAATATTAGCAAGGATGTGCTGCAAAAGGACTCTCACACTTTACTGATGGAAGTGGAAATTGGTATCACTACTTCAGAATACTGTTTAGGACCCAGCAGTTTTACCCTTAGGTATAGACATAACAAATACATACATAGTCCACTTGAAGATAAAGTACAAGAATATTCATAGCAGCTCTATGCTATTTGTAATAGTCCAAACTGGAAGCAATACAATGGTAGAATGTATAAATAAATTGTGATATCCTATTTAATAAAAAGGGAATATGCGAACTGACTGTCATACCTTCACAAAGATGGCAGCGCCCACAGCCAATAAGGAGGGAATATGCTAATTGACTTTCGTGTTCTCAAAGATGGTGGTACTCACAGCCACAAAATGGCAGTGCCCATTCCCCTCGGCCCCATCAGGGTGGCAGGCGCTTGGTACAGCCAGGCCAGTCCCCAGGGAGGTCTGACCACTCCGCATGCCTGCATCCAGAGTCCTCCAGTCTCATCAGCCCCCCAGCTGCCCAGGGCCGGCCTTGTATGGTGGTTGCCCAGCTGATGCTTGAGATGCAGGCAAGTCTCAGATGGCAGCTGCCCAGACACCAAGGGCCACCTGAAGCTCAGGTAAGCAGGGCCAGCCAAGGCCTGTGCTGCTGGCAGTGGCAGCAGCAGAGGTGTTAATGGGAGCATTGCCTCCTTCTGATCACCAGGTTGCCTCCCGTCCCTGAGGGCTCCCAGACTGTGAATGGGGGCAAGCCATGCTAAGTGACCTCCCTCTAGTGCATGAATTTTCATGCACCAGGCCTCTAGTATCTATACAGTAGGATATTATTTGGCAATAAGAATGAATGGATTAGCCCCAGCCAGTGTCTTATTTGTTTGGGAGTCATCTATGCACCAAACGGTTGCTGGTTCCGTTCCCAGTCAGGAACATGCCCAGGTTGCAGGTTCGATCCCTAATAGGGGGAGTGCAAGAGGCAGCCCATTGATGTTTCACTCTCACATTGATGTTTCTCTCTGTCTCTCCCTCTCCCTTCCTCTCTCTCCCTAAAAATCAGTTTTGAAAAAAAGAATGAATGAATTATTGCTACATCTAACATAGTTGAATCTCATCATCATATTTTGAGCAAAAGAAGCCAGACACAGAAAAATAGATAATGTAGATAATTAGGTACACACAGGCAAAATGAGCCTCTGGTATTGGAGGACAGAGGTTGCCTTTGGGCAGAGTGTAAGATTCCCTAGGAGAGTAAGGAGGGCTCTGGGGTGCTGGTAATGGCCTAGTCCTTGAATCAGGTTGTGGTTACAAGAATTGTTCACTTTGTGAAAGCTCATCGATCAGGTTTATGACTTCTGCACTTTACTGTATATGCAGGGGTGGGTAGAGTAGGTCTACAGTTATAATACAAATAAGTAATACTTCAATCCTTTATAATAAATATGTAATATGCAAACAGTCATTATGCTGTGAAGCGTAACCACTGACCACATAATGAAAAAAAAAAAACCCTGTTCCTAGAACATATGCTTGAACTTCTCCCACTCAGGACCTTGAATCAGATGCTCCCCTTATGTGTCGCAAGGGCCCAAGGAGATCCTCAGTACAGGCTTGTTTTGATTGAAATTAAATACTACCACTTCCTCTTTGAGTTACACCTGTCCTCTCAGGGCTATGCAAATGTCTCTGTAGTTTTAGGTCTTTTATTTTCCCACTGGAAATCCCCACCTAATAAGTTCTCCATTTCTTCTCATTCAAATTTCTGTTATAGTCCCTTTGGCTTTGTAATGATACCCAATACCAAAATGAACCAGTCTTGATAGATTTTCAGATTTTATTTTATTTTATTTTTTAAATATTTTATTGATTTTTTACAGAACGGAAGAGAGAGGGATAGAAAGTCAGAAACATTGATGAGAGAGAGACATCGATCAGCTGCCTCTTGCAAGCCCCCTACTGGGGATGTGCCCGCAGCCAAGGTACATGCCCTTGCCGGAATCGAACCCAGGACCTTTCAGTCCACAGTCCAATGCTCTATCCACTGAGCCAAACCGGTCTTGGCGATTTTCAGATTTTAAATGAATTATGCTTTTCTCCTTTTCTCCTCTTTTAATATGGTTCTGAGAGGAATCATACCAAAAGAGTAAGGGAGTTGAAAAATACAATTTAGATTTAAAAGTAGTCAGATTAGGTAATGATGCTATTAGGGTTGGGTTCCTATCACTATTCTCATTTTTTGTATCAATCCCTCCCTTAAGAGGCACTTGGGCACTTACTAAACACTAAAGGCTTGTTGCATGAATTCATGGACGGGCGAGGTCCCTTGGCCTAGCTGGTAATCAAGGCCTATCAGGAGGCCAGCTGGCTGGGGGGAAGGATCATGGGAAGTTGGCCAGCTGCCTCTCCCCCAGTCAGGGCCTATGAGGGAGCCGGCCAGCTGGAAGGGGAGGGGTTGCAGGAGTTGGCTGTGGGAGTGCACTGACCACCAGAGGGAAGCCCTGTGTTGAGTGTCTGCCCCTGGTGGTCAGTACACTTCACAGGACTGGTTGACTGGTCATTCTGGTCATTCCAATTGTCCAGTCATAATGGTCGCTTATGCTTTTATATCTATAGATACAGATTCCTCAATCCCTTTCCAGGCCTATTAAATCTAAATTTCTAGAGATGTGTCATTCTTAACAAGCTCCTCAGGTGATTCTTATCCACACTAAAGTTTGAAAAATAAAATGAACAAGCACACTTTCTACTGAATTTAAATAAGTTATAACACACGTTAGCTTGAATATGACAGTGGTGTTCTAAGACAAAATGTCTGTAGACAGAAACCAGTTGAAAATATCTGCTATGTAGAGTATTTTAATTAAGAAGACCCTATTACAACCAGAACTATAAAATACTCCTATACAAAAATTTAAAACTTTGTGCCTTACCCTGCACAGTTTAAGTTCACCTGATTAGACAAGGTAATACTATCCATTCTCGGGACCTTTTAAAAAAATATTTTTTTTTATTGATTTCAGAGAGGAAAGCAAAGGGAGACAAAGAGAGAAACATCAATGATGAGATCAGCTGCCTCCTGCACATCCTGCAAGCTGGACATGTGCTCTCGACCTGCATCAAACCGGGGCCCTTTAGTCCCCAGGCCAACGCTCTTGTCCACTGAGCCAAACTGGCGAGGGCCATTCTCAGGACTTTTAACCGTTATCTCTCTGCTAATTCATTTTCTCCACAATACTGCGTGTGGATAGGAGTCCCTGGTTAGCCCTTGGCTGCTTTTTCCTGTTGGTAAATAGTATCTGCTCTACCACATAGCCATCTGTTTTCCTGCATTATCAAGAAAGATATCGTTACCCTCCCAATTAAACAGATAGGAGAAAGATCTTTGGATTCTAGATCATTGTTTACCTATACATTACAGTTTCAAACACGATTCCTGGGAGGCCTTGACTGTAATTAGCCTCAAGCTGGCTAGCGTCCCCTTTGGGTCATAAAGTAAGTTCTTGATAGCAAGTATTAGAGACATCTTTCTAGGGCAGTTCAGAGTGCCTTGGCTTTTATTACTTGAGAGAACTTTGATCCCTCTTTTAGAGGACTCAGCTTTGGGGAGACAAGCTGATAACAGCCACAGATCTGAGTAGACCGAATCACCCTGGAAGAGGAGCAGGGCATGGTGAAAAGCTAAGAAAATGCATTAGGAAGGACCGGGGAAGAGTGAAATGACGCATCACTGTTGCCACCAGAGTGGCTGCATCAGAATCACCTCTTAAAAATTTTACACACCTAGGGTTCACCTCAGACTACTCAATCAGAAGCAAGAAACTGTCTTTTTAATCAAGCCCTAAGGATGAACCTAGTGTGCATCCCTGATAAGGAAGCGTGTTGATAGAATTGTTGACTGGAGCTGTAACAGAGGAGGAAGACTGAAGGCAGCAAAGCCCAAGGACAATGCGGGGGGGGGGGGGGGGGGGGGGGAGGGCGGGGGTTCCCTTGCAACTGGTCAAGGGAGGTGTTAGAAGTGAGCAGGCACCAAGACTACTACAGAGCATAAATTTGGAATGGTAAAGCAGTGAGTCTGAAGGTTGGTAATTGTGAAAACAAACACATGTTCTCTTTTGAGAGCACTGATGGAGCAGGAGCTTAGAAGACTTCCCCTGATCACAGGGGGAAATACAAAAAGTATAGGCAACACTTTGTTTGAGAGACATTGTTTCCTAGTGGTTTTGCAACCAGTGGGTTTTTCTGCGGGAACTTGAAGCCTTTTCTTTCTTTCTTCCTTCCTTCCTTCCTTCCTTCCTTCCTTCCTTCCTTCCTTCCTTCCTTCCTCTCTTCCTTTCTTCTTTCTTTCTTTCTTTCTTTCTTTCTTTCTTTCTTTCTTTCTTTCTTTCTTTTTTCTTTGTGTTGGATTCTGACCTGACATCTTCACCAAAGGAAAGTGAATGTTGTTTTTTCTAAGTAATAGGGGTCTTCTGTTAAAACTTTAGCTATCCGGATAGCACTAATAATTACACATGAAAGCTGACAATCCTTGGAAGCATCTGTTTTAATAACAATTTCATGGAAAAGTAAAGAACTCTATCTCAGAGTTCTCTTAGGGATAATACCTTTGTAAAAACTGATTATAATTGCTAGTAAATAGAAACACTTCAAATGCAAAATAGACATCGTTCAGGGTGGTTGCCTTGAAAAAAGCAACAACAAAATAAACTTGCTGATCAGTGAAAGGAGAGGGTGGGAAGAACAACAGAAAACCTGAGGGAGAAGCCTTCCGTCCTCTTAACTTTATGGTTTTAACTTCCAGATAACCATAACAGCTCAGAAACGTTAGGTGACGTTGGGAAATGTGGCCCCTTCACCAGAGGAGGTGTGATGAAATGGCTTCTTGGCTGGTATCTATATCATACTGGACTAATACCTTTTTTGGTTTTGTTTTTACAGGCAGTGACCTTTTGAAGGGATCCTGAAAAATGAACCCAGTCGTTACGCAGCCAACTTATGGAGCAAGAAGTGCCACGGTCAGTGACTGGCAGACAAGCGCCTTTGACTGCTGCGACAACATAGGGGTCTGTAAGTGCACAAAGTCTTGGCTTTACCCTTGACTGCCAGTAACTATGCAGGTTACTAGCATGACAAAAATTGTTTATTTATCCTATCATTAAATTCCACGTTTCACTAACTCAGAAGTCATAAGCCCTTGGTGGATTTAGATACCAGGTGTGTTTTGTTTGTCCCATACGTAATGAGCCTTCTTGATGTACTAATTTTAATACAGTAGCAAACACCTAAAAATCATTTCACACAAAAATCTAGCTTTTCAAATCCAGCTTATCTTGAAAATTTGGAAAATCTGGAAAGATGAGTTCCCGTTCTCACGTGGCCGAGGTCAGTCAGCTATGGCCAAGTATTAGCCAAACCCTTAAAAAAGGATTCTTACTGAAACTGGTTTGGCTCAGTGGACAGAGCATCAGCCTGTGGACTGAAGGGTCCCAGATTCAATTCCGGTCAAGGGCACGTACGTACCTTGGTTGCAGGTAGATCCCCATTAAGGGGCCGCAGGAGGCAGCCAATCAGTGATTCTCATCATTGATGTTTTCATCTCTCTCTCTTTTCCTTTCTCTCCAAAATCAATAAAAATACTTTATTTTAAAAAAAGTTGACTATGTTTTCCGGCTTTCATTGATACGCTTGTGGCTGTCCCATTTCAGGAAGTAGTGTAGGTTTTTTATTTTACTGACATAATTATTTTGCACTACCAATCAGGCTTTTGCATGAGAAAATTTTCCTTATTTCAGAATCTATCATCATATGAGCTGCAGATGCTCTGTGTAGAGCATCTTTCCAGTGCCTTTGAGAAACAGCCTCCTTATTTTTAAATTATTATTTTTATTTTTTGGTACATGATGGAGGTTCCAAGTTGATTAGAGATAGCTTTTTGTGTAAAACAAACAAACAAACAAAACAAGGACTTTCTTATCTTATCTGGGGTATAGCATTATCAAAACTCCACCTCATGGGGGGAAAAAAAGGAAACATATGTACTGCTAGTTGTAATACTTTAAACAATAAATATATATATATATATGTATATATATTAAAAAAAAAAACTCTACCTCAAACCTGGCTGGTTTGGCTCAGTGAATAGAGCATCAGCCTACAGACTGAAGGGTCCCGGGTTCGATTCTGGTCAAGGGCACATGCTCAGGTTGCTGGCTTGGTCCCCAGTGGGGGCTGTACAGGAGGCAGCCGATCAATGATTCTCTCTCAGCATTATTGTTTCTATTTCTTTCTCTATTCTCTCCCTTCCTCTCTGAAACCAATAAAAATATACTGATTGGCCAGATTATTATGATCTCTGAATGCATAATAATCTGGCCAGTCAGTATATATCCTATATAATAAAAGGCTAATATGCAAATTGTCCTCTTGACCAGGAGTTTGACCAGCAGGCAGGCCGGCCAACTGCCCATGTCCCCTCCCCGTGGCCAGGCTGGCCAGACCCCACCCATGCACAAATTCATGCACCAAGCCTCATATACATAGATAGATATAGATATAGATATAGATATAGATATAGATAAAGATATATAGGTAAAATATATAGATAGATATAGATATATAGATCTACTGAGTGGCTAGATTATTATGCATTCAGAGATCATAATAATCTGGCCACTCAGTGTATATTAAAAAAGAAAAAAGAAAAAAAAAAAGAAAAATCTACCTCAGAGCTTTCCAAAATGGACTTTTACTCAGAGCATGTTTGAGAACCGCCTCCTGTTTGTTGCCATTTCCTTGGGCCCGCTTTTTGTCTTATACAGATTCCTTAAAGTGAAATTGCAGTAAGCTCTTTAAGCTTTCCATGCTCATATCCCTTTACCTTCTGCTTGCTTTCGTCCTCATGTCGATAACAGGGCTCTGCTCTTTGCCCACATGACCATCTAAAACCTTTTCCCTGTTGCTCTTCTAACTTTGGCACCAAGGATTTCTCCACTCTCCCTAAAACCCCTCCCATGTTTGCAGAGGGCTTTTCGGGATCCTGACCCCACAAACACCCTACACAAACCGGCCCGAACGTGAACTGGGGCCGGGAAGAGAGATCCGTTTCTCATGCTCACATTGAGAAGGCAGACCTTTGACCGTGACATCCGGCCTGATGTTAGGACATGCCCGGTTTCCCAGCGCCCGGGCAGTGGGGCCCAGCAGCAGTCCATCAGGAGGGTCTGAAGGCCAGCTCCCGAGCGAGCATCTGGTGGAGGGAGGTGCGATTTGGTGGAGACCACGATGCTTGGCCTCACGCCCCTGTGCCTTTTACTCTCTCTCAGGCCTCTGCGGGATGTTCTGTCCGCTGTGCCTTTCGTGCCAGATTGCCTCTGAAATGGACGAATGCTGCTTGTGTGGAGCATCGGTCGCCATGAGGACCCTGTATCGAACTCGATACGGCATCCCGGTGAGTCACCCTCGGTCCTCTCCAAGGGCTGCCCTTCAGCCCACGCTCACCCTCCTCACCTTTGTGCTTGACCCAGTCTCTTCTCCATTACCACCCTGCATTCTAAAGTGATTTACAGGGGCACTGTGGCTATCTATACTTCGGGGTAGCCTATATAAGAGAAACATGCAAATTTGACCATACCTTTGCTCCTGATTGGCTGTGCTACCAGCCAATCAGGAGCGGGGACAGGACCAATTGGCTCCAGCACCCAGCCCCCTGGGTGGAGATGAAATGGTGGTGGCAGCCAGCACCCAGCCCCCAGGCACTGTGACTGGAAGTGGCAGCAAGCGCCCAGCCCCTGGGTTGGGTGCCCACTGCCTAAAGGCATCAGTTGGACATCCCCTGAGGGCTCCCAGTATGTGAGAGGGGGCAGGTTGGGTTGAGGGACCACCTACCCCCAGTGCACGAAATTCATGCACTGGGCCCCTAGTATTTATAATAAAATAATTTATTGGTCCAATAGATGTGTCCAAAAAATTTGCTGGTGGTGAGTAGGTGAGGGGCCGAGGCCAGCAGGGGCTCTGAGCGTCATTGGTAACTTGGAAGCAACCAATTTGGCAGAACATTGGCCTGCAAACTGAAGGGTCCCAAGTTCGATTCAGGTCAAGGGCATGTACCTTGGTTGCTGGCCCATCCCCAGTGGAGAGTGTGTAGAGATTAGCTGATTGATGTTTCTCTCTCATCGATGTTTCTAACTCCCTATCTCTCTCCCTTCCTCTCTGTAAAAAATCAATAAAATATATTTAAAAAGGCGGGGGGGTCACTGAGCACCTAGAACCTTGTTAAGTCATAGGTGGATGTTCATTATTCAATGGGGATTTAATGAGTAATAGAACATGCCAATTACCATTGCAGATGCTAGAAACATGTCAGTGAATAAAGGAAATCAAATCCTTGTCTTCTTTGAGTCTACGTTCTTTTATTTTTTAAAGCCCTTTCAACATAATTTCAGACTCAATGAAAAGTTGCAAAAACTTTTTGAATATCCTTTGCCCAGATCTCCCAAGTAGTAAAAATTAGCCACACTTGTTTTATTTTTCTCTTTACCTTATCTATTCTTTTCCCAAATCATTTGAGGATAGATTACAAACTTGAGGCACTATTCTCTTTTTCAGTGTATTTCTTAACATCAAGGACATTTTCTTATATAACCATAAAACAACGATCAACATCAGGAATTTAACATTGATACAAGACTAGTAGCTAATCTGTGGATCTTATTTGAACTTTATCTATTATCCCAACACCATCCTTCAGACGAAAATGAAAGCTATATGGGATAACACATTGCATTTAGTTGTCACACCTCTCATCTCATACAATAAGAAACAGTTTCTCAGACATATATATCTCATAGATCAGTAGACTGTCCCTCAGCTTGGTTTGTCAAATGTTTCCTCATGATTAGGTTGTCCACTTTTGGCAGAAATTCCACAGAAGCTGTGCTGTGTTTGCCATACATTGTATCAGGAAACACAGGACATTCATTTAACCCATTATGTGTGATGTTAACTTTGATCACTTGGTTAAGATAGTGTCTGCCAGGACCATCTACTATAAAGTTGCCATTTTCCTCTTTATAATAGAGTAGGGACTCAGTGCACAAATCCATGCACCTTGAAAGGAACTGTGGGCCGTGAGGCCTGCAGTGGGCACAGGGGCAGGTCTTGGCCCATCCTCCGCTGACGGGGCTGGCCCCACTTGCACCCACTAATGGTGCAGAGCAATTGGGGCTGGCACCAGCAGCAGGTGCAAGAGGCAGCTGCTGCCCCAATCACCCCTCAGGAGCAGGGGGAGGTGGAGAAGCCCTCAGGGGCAATTGGAGCCAGCAGCTGTTCGCACCTGTTGACAGCGCCAAGGGATCAGGACCAGCACCAGGTGCTGGGTGGGACCATGGCACATGGGAGCAAAGAAGTTCAGAAATCACCAGAGGCTCCCCTGATGACTGCCACTGGTGCCCTGCCTTGGTCTGATGCCCCCACTAACCTGCTCCATCATCCCCCTGCGGCCTATGCCCACCAAATTCTGCACTCTGCTACCTGCTGCCGACACCCACCATGTTCCATGCGTGGTCTGCATACGTCACAGCCACCATTGCTTGGTTGTTCCACTGTTCAGTCTATTTGCATATTAGGGTTTTATATACACTGAGTGGCCAGATTATTATGATTTCTGAACGCCAGCCTACCTGCTGGTCAAACTTCTGTTTGAGAGGACATATTAGCCTTTTATTACATGGGATATACACTGAATGGCCAGATTATTATGCATTCAGAGATCATAATAAGCTGGCCACTCAGTGTGTGTAGATAAGGATCTCAGAGGGAGATGTAAATATCGTGATCTTCATCAAACTTTCACCCACTAGCTCTAACATTCATTGAAGTTTCTTGCTTGCATCCGTTATTATTTTGATGGTTGCCAATGGCAGAGCTTACATTCTAATGGGAAAAGATAGTTACAATATAACTAAGTACAAGTAAAATACATAGGATGGTGATGTGTCACAGAGAAAAGTAAAGCAAGGAAGAGGAATATAGTGTTGAAGTTTCTAATTTCAAATAGGGCTATCAGGAAAGACCTCCATCAGAAAGGGAAGACCTAAAATGTGAAAAAGGCTCAGGAAAAAGAGATAGACCCAAGGCCTCGAAGTAGACTTTAGCTGGAATGTCCCAACCTGAAACAATTGGGGAGGGGCCAGAAATAGAGAGTGTGGGGTGGGGAATAGAGGAAGATAATGCCAAAGCATTAGCAAGGACCTTGGAGGCTATAAGAACGTTTACTCCTCCGAGTGAACCGGGAAGTCACTGACGTGTTCTAAACAAGGACTGATACCGTGGCTTCTTGTTCCTGGAAACTTAACCTCTGCCCCCTCATTACCTCCCAAGTGAGGAATACAGGTTGTTAATCTTCCTAACCTTGGCTCCCTCGCTGATAAAATGGTAAGAATAATGCCTTCGCTATGGTGGTGTAGTAAGAGTCACCTAAGATAAGGCATGAAAAAAGCTTAGCACAGAGCCTGGCAAGTAATAGTGCTCAATAAATAACAGTTATCATTTTGTCCTTATCTCAGAACATGACTCAGCTGTTTTCCCAGGGCAGGAGTGGGTGCAGGCCTCGCTCCAGTTCTCCGCGGTGCTTGACTCTCAGCACTCCCTGCAGCTCTCACATGTGTGCACTCACAAGGCCGGTCACACGGAGTCCTTACCTTTGTGACTGAACCATGGACTTCCAAAAATTACAGGCAAAGTGTCTTGTGTTTGTAGTTATGTATATGGGTGCGAGTGGGTTTCTCAAAGTGGCCCCTAACCCTGAAAGGTATAAGAGAAGGAGCACTTAGCTGGACTCTATATGATAAAAGTTCTGGGTACAGATCAGAAAATAGCTAATTTTTTGAGTCTCTGGGAAGTCATTTGACGGCATTGGTTTTCTCATCTGTCATGAGGAAGTCGCACAAGATGGTTCTAAGGTCATTTCTAGGTCTCAGGTTCTATGACAGAATTATCGGCATACACTAAATAAGTGTATTTATAGAGAGTGTATCTTCCTCCTCGTAACAGACCTTTAGAATGGTAAGACCTGGCTGGCATAGCTCAGGAGCTGAGTGGTGACCTCTGAACCAGGAGGTCAGGGTTCACGTTCCCATTAGGGCTCATGCCGAGTTGTCCGCTAGGGTTGCAGGCTCGATCCCCAGTAGGGGGCAGCAGCCAATCAATGATTCCCTGTCATCATTGATGTTTCTATCTCTCTTCCCA
Source organism: Antrozous pallidus (assembly GCA_027563665.1). NCBI lineage: Eukaryota > Metazoa > Chordata > Mammalia > Chiroptera > Vespertilionidae > Antrozous > Antrozous pallidus. The sequence continues at coordinate 68,118,300 of CM050511.1, forward strand.
TTCTTCTCTGAAATCAATTTATATGTATGCAATGGCAAGTAAGCCCTAGGACTAACTTGTGCTTCCTGCTTTGTTTCCTTTTTACATCTATGCAAACTGTCCTGGGGCTGCTACAGTGCAGCCTCTGACTGATTGACCCCTCCCATCACGGACCAGCCAGTACAGCACCCCGTAGGCCAGAGAGGGGCACGGCCTCTGCTGGAGAGAGGAGAAAGGGCACAGCTGCCATCTGCTGGGTTAGGATTTTGACATATAGTTGCTCATTTACTACTTAAAAGTTTTTTGTGGCACCAGGACTGAGGCCTCCACTTTACAGATATGGGAACCAGGCGTGAGATGGGTTTAAGGTCACAGAACATGAAAATGCTGGTTTATTCTAACTCCAAATGTCTGGTTTCTCCCACTTGATCATCCTGCCTTCCTGCGTAGATGTGTGGTCAACCATGTACCACAAGTCATTCATTTATTCGCTCAATCAGTGGATCTGTAAATAGTGCTGATAACAAGACCCTTTTTAACCAGAGAAGTACTAGTCCAGTTTAACCAAGCAGAGTGGTGAATGCAGAGTCTTTGTTTCTGGCACCCATTTCCCAAGAAGCTGTTTCCCTCAAGGCATTTGTATCTCTTATTAACTTCAACATGATGTCAACCTGCAGTTCATTTCCTCTTTCTTTGAAAAAAGAACATTTTTCCTTCTCTATAGACTCTATATGAATATTATGAAACAGACTTAGAATCAGGTTGTGTTTTCTATAAGTTTCCCTCAGTTTCTCAGCAAATAATAGTGGTATCTTCCCCCAAAAAACTACTGAGTCTGACCAGTGTAGCTCAGTGGTTGAGCATCGACCCGTGAACCAGGAGGTCATGGTTTGATTCCTGGTGAGGGCACATACCTCACCAGGCTCAGTCCCCAGAAGGTGGTATACAGGAGGTAGCCAGCCGATCAATGGTTCTCTCTCATCATTGATAATTCTTACTCTCTCTCCCTCTCCCTTACTTTCTCCGAAATCAATGGATTTATACATATATTTTAAAAAACAATCTGAGGTAAATAAATAGGGCATATACATCCTGTCTCATTACTAAATGAGAATGTTTTCTTCTTTGTGGCATAATGCTGGTTTAATGAAGGTTTAAAAGATTTTTTTAAAGTCAAAAGTAAGCAATGAATTAAAGACTGAAAAGCGCAAGTCCTATGAGGAAACATTAAAGAAACTGTGGATTATTTATCAGGGAAGAAGAGAAGGCTACAAGACTGAATTCTCTTCAGGCTGAATATCCATTCCTCCCTCTGACAAGGGGCACAACTTTAGAGTTTTAACATTGCTATTCATTTGTCCCCTTTTCCCTCACATGCTTACTCTGGCAGATGAGAATCAAAATCACTGTAGCAACAGAAAAATTATCATAAAAAATAAAGCACTTGCTCTGGTCAGTTTTTCTCAGTGGTTAGGGCATTGGCCTGAGGACCAAAGGGTCCTGGGTTTGATTCCTGGTCAAGGGCACATACCTCAGTTGTGGGTTCAATCCTTAGCCCTGGTCAGGGTGTGTGCAGGAGGCAATCAATTGAGGTGTTTCACATCGATATTTTTCTCTCTTCCCCCTGTCCCTCCCCACCACCGCCTTCCCTTACTTTCACTCTCTCTAAAAATCAATGGAAAATATATCCTTGGGTGAGGATTAACAAAAAAAATAGAGCACTCATAATCTCAACATTTAGGAGCTCCTAACCCTTATTGACTCAATTTACCATAGCTATGTCTTTCTTCCTCATTTTCTCTCCACTCACACTATAAATTGGAAATTGTATTTACTCAACACTTTTTAAAAAATTACTGTTATCAAAAAAAAATGGAGCTCAAAATTATTTCAGTCCATCAAGTCACACCAGCATAGAATCTGGTTGTCAGACTAGAGCCTCCCGCACAAAGCAGGTTCCTCCAAGGGCTCCTCTACCAGAGGGTCAGTGAGAGCCCATCTAGACTCTTCCAGAGACAGGGCCCTCAAAACTTTGAAAGTAGCCCATGCTATGGCTTTTCAAACATCATTCATTCCCTTCTTTCTCCCTCCCCCCAATTATATACCCCTCTCTCACTTTGGGCTTTCTCCCTGCCAGAACATGAGAGCTGCCAGTGGAAATGGCTGAGGGGTGCAAGATGAGGCTTGCTCTGCCACTGCTCACCAACTATAGAAAAACTGGTGCATTACACCACTTGCTTTAAAGGAAACCATTCCAGAAAGACCAAGCACCGCCACCAATTTGCTATGTGATCTTAGCAAGTCTTTTAAGTTTTCTGGGTCATCAGAAAAATGGGGATAATGTCACAGAATTCTCATGACAAGTGACAAGATTTATGTTTTAAAGGGGTTGGGAAAGCTACGCAAATGCAGGAAATTGTGTGACTATGTTTGTAGACTATACACTGACTTATGCACCTGTTTTTGTGTGTGTGTGTGTGTGTTTTTTTTAACAGGGATCCATTTGCAGTGATTCCCTAATGCTGATGTGTTTCCCTCTGTGCTCCCTTTGTCAACTCAAGAGAGATATTGAAAAAAGAAAACAAATGAATGCTTTTTAAAGATGTTTGGTACGTTTGTGGAAATTCTTGATTTATGAGTATCAAAATAAAATTTCAGAGCCGTCTTTTATTTCCTTGGTAGTGTCTCACAGAGACAGGAGATTCTCCTTAACAAACGGAGGGCAAATGACCTTTAATTGCCAGTCTACACTGGTCACTTGTAGTTACTTTCCAGAGCCCGGATTGAGAGGACTAAGCCTAGATGCACAGGAATTTTGTGACTTTTCAAAGGTGTCTGCCACAACAGGAGTGGCCATGTAATGTACCAAATACACCATATCCATCTTCGATACCCCATAACTTAAGGTAGTAGAGATACGTGTGTGACCAAATATTCATCCGTTTAAGCCCGGATCTCAAGTCCACTGCCACCAATAGTAACCAACTGAGACGCTATGCTGTGTGGCTGTGTGATGTACCTACTTATGTGCTCTTATCAGTACCACAGTATTAAAATAATAACTCATTCTCCAAAGTGGTTGGAAACTCTTGTAGTCTCTATAAATGATGTGTGGACAGTTCTCTGAGTTATCCAAAATGCCTGATCACACTTTTAGTCTTCTCGCTTCTTCCTGTTTCTCTCAGGCAAGAGGGCAATGGCTTATCCAGTCCTGTCTTTAGATTGCTTCTGCCAATCCCCATAACATTTGCAATCAGAGTTTAGCTTTCACATGGAAATGGCTAATCTCTATAAAAGTCCTTGAACAGGATGGCACATTCATGTGTATGATTGGTTGATGCTGATACCTATCTGTCTCTCTCTAAGCTATTTTTGCCACATGCACCACAAAGTAATATCCTCTTCATGAACCATGCTTCAGTGTGTTCCATTTTTAGTGCCATTTGCCTTCTGATTGTTTCAAATGGCTTCCCCGAGTGACCGAAGTGCTTAACTCACTTTCAAGCAAAGTCAAGATGGGGAGATTTCTTATCCTTATACCCAACCTACTAAGAATTGACTATTATCTCTCTTCCCAAGCAGTGATGCTTTTTTTTTTTTAAGTTTTTATTGAGAGAGATAGGAAGGGAGAGGAGAGAGAGAAACATCGATCAGCTGTCTCCTGCCTGCCCCCTACTGGGGATGGAGCCCGAAACCCAGGCAGATTCTCTGCACGGGAATCCAACCAGCAACCTCTCCGTACACAGGATGATGCCCAGCTCTCTGAGCTACATCTGCCAGAACAACAGTGATGCTTTTCTAAAGGCCTATGTTACCAACCTGACTCACAATTTGATGCCAAAATTGAGGAATTAGAATGTGGCAGTTGACTGGTCTAGTCATCATGAAAAAGATTGTTTTAGCAGAAACCGGTTTGGCTCAGTGTATAGAGCGTTGGCCTGTGGACTGAAAGGTCCCAGGTTCGATTCTGGTCAGGGGCACATACCTTGGTTGCAGGCACATCCCCAATAGGGGGTATGCAAGAGGCAGCTGATCGATGTTTCTCTCTCATCGATGTTTCTAACTCTCTATCTCACTCCCTTCCTCTCTGTGAAAAATCAATAAAGTACATTAAAAAAAAAGAGACTGTTTTAGGTTCTCTGCTTTTTAGATGCTGTTACTGTCACATGTTTGATGATTTATTGTCATTTGGAAACAGACGTTAACTGTGGCAGTCTACAGAGCATGCTGTTGGTTCATTCAACCACCTACCAATAGTGCCTGACACACACTGTGGATGAAAAATGAACACAAGTTTCAGCCAAAAAAAAAGGAAGCCCTAACCTAGGAGGCTCATCTAAATCTTAACTGGTGGTCATGATTCTTCCTAATAAACTGTATTGAACCAGGAGCCATTGTTTGATGTAGATTCGAAATATGTACAAGTTTGGCAATACAGTAGGGGTGGAATAGAAGTTTTGATATTTGGAACAAAATCATCTAAAGAAAGATGGGACCAATAAATCCTAATTTTTCATTCATTTGTACTTTTCTCTCTCTTTCTCTCTCTTTGATTCCTACAGGTAAAATTTACATTGTGGTGAAAGAAAATGCTGGAATGAAATGCTGCATTTATTAAGTGCTATCTCACCTCAATTATTAGAAATTAATGCAATTAATCATATGGTTTCAAATGGCTTCAAAACATTTTTATTTCCAGTTAATTTTTAAAGAGATATGCTTCCAGTGCTATTCTGTATGATAACTGCCATTAAAAACATTGATTCCCTCAACAGTTCTTGTGTCTTTAAATATTTGCTGCGTCATGGGAAATTACAATAAACTTCTTAAAAAATGAACCCACCCTAACCGGTTTGGCTCAGTAGATAGAGCGTCTGCCTGCAGACTCAAGGGTCCCAGGTTTGATTCCGGTCAAGGGCATATACCTTGGTTGTGGCCATATCCCCAGTAGGAGGTGTGCAAGAAGCAGATGATTGATAATTCTCCCTCATCAATGTTTCTAACTCTCTCTTTCTCTCCCTTCTTCTCAGTAAAAAAGTCAATAAAATATATATTTTTAAAAATTAAAAATGAATGCAAGTCCTGGCTGGTTTGGCTCAGTGGATAGAACATCAACCTGCAGACTGAAGGGTCCTAGGTTTGATTCCAGTCAAGGACATGTATCTTGGTTGCAGGCATATGCCGGGTGGGAGGTGTGCAGGAGACAGCTGATTGATGTTTCTCTCTCATTGATGTTTCTAACTCTCTATCCCTCTCCCTTTCTCTCTGTAAAAAAATCAATAAAACATATATATTTTTAAATGAACCCCAGGGTGTCAAAGTTGAATGATGGGTAGGTGGAGATTCTTTGTTCTACTTTTCTACCTTTATATGTGTTTGAAAATGTCAACAACAGTTTTTAAATGTTGTCAAGTAAAAAGCTTTTATTATTTTGGGTTTTCCCTCCAGTGGGATGCTGAGCGTTACCCTGTGTGGTCCTTCACTCCAGGCGAGTGTGGTCTTCCCCTTTGGGAGCCTGAGTGGCATTTGGCACTTCTGCACCATCTTTTAAAGTAAACCCACCCCAACAATGGAGTTTACTGTAGATGATATAAACAAAAGAGAGGATTTCTGCTTTAAATCACACAGCAAACCTCCCAACTAAAGTTCCCATTAGGCATTTCTATCTTCCCCGAAGTCATTTCCACACACCTCCACCCCCAAGGATATTGTGGCATATTGTTATTTTTTATTGAGGCTCGGTGCACAAATTCGTGCAGGGGTGGGGTCCACTGGCCTGCCCAAATGGGGGCCATCAGGCCGGGCTGGCAGGGGAGAGGGAATGCAGGAGGTTGTTCAGGCCCACCCCCTATCAGCAGGAGCCAAGGCGGGGGGGTTAGTGTATATCCCACCAGTCCCCTAAAACCAGAAACTGCACAGGCACCCCAGAGCATCCACACAGTGCATTCTTTCACATGCTTCTTCAGTCTCCCCCCTAGCTTCAGGGCCACAAGAGCTGCAGTGCTTCCTGGGAGTTGTAGTGTGCTTCCTCCACAAAGCACCCTCCTGTAGACTGGGCTCTGGGTTTCTGAGAACTATGTCTCCTGGTGTGCCCCATGTGAGGGCACCAGGTGTTTACCCAGCTCAGTTGGGATATGTAAATGAGGGCACCAACGCAAAGATGGGAAGTCACTACTAGACAATGGACACTGTCAGAGCCTATGTTGATGAGGGTGGTGGAGTCAGAACCCCACCTTCATTCTGAGCCACAAACAGCAACCTGCATGTGCGCAGACACACACACACACACACACACACACACATTCATACCACGTGTACACTGGTGCACGTGCCCACACATGCAGAGAGGCTTGAGCACATCTCTTGAGCCAGAACCACTTGTACTTCCCCTAGAAGCCATCCATACCAACCTCAAACACAAGATAGTTCACACTGGATGACATGGTACTGATGTGAGAACTGGCCAGGCTTCTCCGTGCTATTATCTTTGAGCCAAACGACTTGTCATCCTATATAATAAAAGAGAAACATGCAAATTTGACTGTACCTTTGCTCCTGATTGGCTATGCTACCAGCCAATCAGGAGCGGGGACGGGGCCAAGTGGCGAGAGTGCTGGGCCCCAGGGATGGAGATGAAATGGCGGTGGTGGCGAGCGCCCAGCTCCCGGGCGCTGTGAGGGGAAGTGGTGGCAGCAGCAGCAGTGGTGGTAGCGGCAGGGAGCGCCCGGCCCCCAGGTGGTGTGAACGGAAGTGGCGGCAAGCGCCCAGTCCCCAGGGCCAGGTGGTCACAGGCAGCTGGGGCTGAGCTGAGCAGGGCGATGGCTGGGTGCCCAAGACCTAAAGCCTCGCAGACTGGGGGTGAGCCATCAGTTGGACATCCCCTGAGGGCTCCCAGTATGTGAGAGGGGGCAGGTTGGGTTGAGGGACCACCCACTCCCAGTGCATGAATTTCATGCACCGGGCCCCTAGTCACATGATATATTTGAGTTGGAAACTCTACTCCCCAACCCCGGGGGCCTGGGGAGGCCTTTACATAGTCTGAGCAGGGAGTGAGGGAGCTGGAAATCCCAGCACCTGCCAGCCAGGCTGTCTACCTGGGTTTGGAGAAAGTCTCCCTGGATCAATGCCTGCAGTCCCCAGGAGCCAGCAGTGGCCCTCCCGCCATCTCTCCAACTGTCTGTCTCTCCCTGCCTCACTTTCTCTGCCTCTCTCAATCTATCCATCTCTCTCTCACACACACTTTCTCTCTCTCTGATTCTGTCTGTCTCTATTCATCTCTGTCTGTCTCTGGGTGTGTCCAACAACCTCACTTCTGGGTATCTACTCAAAAGGACTGCAAGCAGAACCTCAGTCCCCTGCACACTTGTGCTCACAGCAGCACTATTCACAACAGCCCAGAGGTGGGGCCACCCAGGTGTCCATGGGCCTACGGAGGATAAACAGTGGAGGGCCAGCTGTAGGAAGGAATATTACTCAGCCTTAAACATGAGAGAGATTCGGATTCATGCTGCAACCTGGAGGAGCCTTGAGGTTGTGCTAAGTGAGATAAGCCAGTCACAAAAGGACACAGACGGCGGGATTCCCTGTGTCTGAGGTCTGAAATAAATAAAAATGTATTTTAAAATACACACCCATTGAGCAGCACCTTAGAAACACATGACAAGACAGAAGGAATGAAAGGGATGGGACGAGACCCCGAGATGAGATCAGGCGCTCCCAGAAGACACAGCCTGGTTCCCGCCTATCACCTGATGCCACTCACAGTTTCTGCGTTCATTCGTTCACTCACAGGTTTCTGCATTCATTCATTCTTGGTTCATTCACTCGGCCGGTGCACTGCCCCCTTCACCAGCCCAGGGACAGGACACAGGACATCGAGGTCTGATCAGGGCCTGAGAGGGCATTGCAGGAGAGTCGAAGCTTGGACTGTGTGTGGCATTACCAGGGCTGCACGTCACCAGCGCAGACAGTGCAAGGTCAACAAAGACAACGTCCCTTGCCCTCCCTGTGCCTCAGTTTCCCTCACAAGAAAACAAAGTGCACCTCTCCAGGTCTGAGGATCCAAGGTTTGGGTCTCACCTTCCCCACAACAGGAGCCCTGGAAACCTGCCCTTCCCTCCAGGAAGGTGTGGGCGCCCCCTGAAGGCAAACACGGGAAACGGGCCAGGCCTCCACACCCCTTTAACAAAAGCCTTTCTCCATGTTTGTCTCTTCAGATATCTCCTGGGCTTTACCTCTTGCAACCTCTCTGCAGGGTGATGCAGGGACATAGCCACAGTTAGAAATGCACAGAGGGCCTTGGAGCCTCCTGGGTTCCTGAAAATGGGGGCCACACACATCAGCTGCAGAGACCGTCCTGATTCCCAATCCAGCTCTGCTCCATCCCAGCTGAGGGAAGCGCCCGGGTCTGCTTCTGGCCTGTGAACCGGGAAGGATGTGCTGGGCTGGCTCCCAGTGGGCAAGGGCTGGGTGGCAAGGTGACTTTCTGCAGTAACAGGAACTGGCCAGCAGAGGGCGACAGCCTCTGCCGCCTCCCAAGGCAGGCAGCTGGGCTGGCCAGAAAACACACCTGGTTCCCCTTCTGGAGTAAGGGGGAGGCTGAAGGATGGCTTTGGGGCCAGGTGGGCATCCAGCTGCCCTGGGAGGCCTGTTCTGCCCACCACCCTGCAGGCGGGTCCCCTCTGGTGGCCGCACTGCGTAGGCTGAGCCCTCCAGGAGTTGGACGCCAGCACAGACTCAGTGCTCTCGGCATTTCCTCCCGGGGGCGGGGGAGGGGGAAAGAGAGGAGCGTGGGGGCGGAGTGCCCACATGGTGTCTGCCCACCCCTCTGCCCAAGGGGCTCACCCCACCCCCAACCCCTCCCAGACCGGTTTGAGGACCCTGGGGCTGCAGGCAGGACCTGGGGAACTGTGACGGCTGGGGCTCGGCTGGGACTCGGGCTCAGCAGGGCACTGGAGCTGCAGGGGAGCGCTGAGGGTGCCGTGTGCTGAGTGGGGGCCCAGGAGATGAGCGGCGCTGCCACGGAGGTGGCGTGGCATCGGGGACTTGGACCCGGAGGCACTGGGCAGAGCCACGCCTCACAGAGCGAATGCAGGCAGGCTGCTGGTTTGCAGACCCCGCATCAGTTTCATCAGTCTGCCAGAGAGGCAGGCGGCGGCGGAAGCCAGACAAGCAGGGGAAGTGATGGTGCTCTGTCATCTCCACACAGACCCGAGGGGAGGCGGGTGTTCTCCACGCAAGGCCCTCGCTCCCATGCGGCGGGACGCTGCCCTGGGACAAAGAGCAGCTGCCCAGAGGCACTGGTGCCATGACAGCACCGTCTGCTGGGGGTAGAGAAGAGGGGTGAGGGGAAGCTGGTCAGAGCAAATGGCCACAGGGTGAAGGGCCGCTTCCCCAGAGGCCACAGGTCAAGGAGGCAGAGGCTCTGGGCAGCGGAGGAAGAAGTCACTCGCCCTCTCTGTGCTGCAGTAGCTTCACCTGTGCAATGGGCACGTGGACAGGGGGCGGGTCCAGGTGGGCAGGGGGCGGGCCCAGGTGGACAGGGGGCGGACCCACATGGACAGGGGCGAGCCCAGGTGGATGGGGGGGGGTCCATGTGGACAGGGGGCGGGCCCAGGTGGACAGGGGGCGGGCCCACATGGACCCCTGTGGGCAAGGGGCAGGCCCGGGTGGACAGGGGGTGGGTCCAGGTGGACAGCCGAAGTGCACATGTGAGCACAGTGTGGGATTGTGTGAGGGCAGAGGAAGGGGCATCTGAAGATGGAGGAGTCAGGTGAGGATGGAGAAGAGGGCATGTGAAGACGAGAGGAGATTGAAGGGATGGGGCCAGGACCAAAGGAGCCCCTAGAAGCTAGCTTTGCCTTAGTACCCCAGGGCCTGGCAGACAGGTGCTCAGTAAAGCTGAAAGGAAGGAAAGGAAGGAGGGAAGAAGGGAACCAGGTGTGGTTTCTGTCCAGCCCAGCTGCCTGCCTTGGGAGGTGGCAGAGGCTGTCGCCCTCTGCTGGCCCATCCCTGTTACTGCAGAAGGTAAGAGTCATCCCAGCTGGCCAGCCTGCGCATTCTTTCCATTCCCAGTTCAGAACCAGGCCTCGGTGCTTCCCTCAGCTCTTCCCTGTGTGCTCCAGTATTTGGTACAAAAGTATTACATGTATTATCTATAGGCTCTGTGACTGTGAATGGCTAGAGAACAGGCATTATGCATTTGTAGCATATGGTATGTCTGCCTAATTAAAAGGAAAAAAGAAGCCCTACCCAGTGTTGCTCAGGGGTAGAGCATCGACCTACTGAAGGGTCTTAGGTTCAGTTCCCAGCAAAGGGCACATTCCTGGATTGCAGGTTCATTCCCCAGCTCAGGTCAAGGCTCATGCAGGAGACAACCACTTGATGTGTCTCTCTCACACCAATGTTTCTCTATCTTTCCTTCTTCCTCCCTCCCTCTCTCTCTTCCACTCTCCCTAAATATCAATGAAAAAAATATCCCGGGTGAGGATTCACCAAACAAACAAACAAACCAAAAAAAAAAAAGGGGGGGGGGGAGACACTGTTCACTAATTTAAAACAAAGTACTACTTTTATTTGGCTCACTTCTCCATTTATTAGAATAACCACATCTGGAGAGGCACAAAGCACTTAAGTTTTTTTTTACATGACTACAAAGTTATCACAAATCCACACTTCTTAGCCACAGATATTTCACTTACTCTGTTTAAAGAAAATGCTTTCAAAACTTCTGAGTTAGCTTGATACACAGAGACCCTGAATATATGGGAACTACATATTTTTAAATGCATGTATTTCCTGCTCTAATAATGTTTTCTTTGAATGGAATCCAGCATAAAGGGGATTGAAATACAGAAGGTCATGATGCAAATGCTTTGGAGACAGTGAAATTAATCTGTGCAGTGTGGAAAAGGTGTAGTGTGCACAGAAGTTCTGCAGGAGTCACTGAGCCATCTGGGCTTCCATGGCTTGTGCTGTCCATTCCGGTGCCGTCTGACTGATCTTCTCCAGAAGGTTATTCACTTGGAAACAAAGCGATTGGATCTGTTTGTCCCATGTTGGCAGGGCTTCTCGTGCTAAATAAAAAAGAAATAATGTAAAAGTTGAAACTACTCTTTTGTATTCATAGCAAATGTAAGTTTAGAGATAAATATGAATTTTTAAGTTTACTCCAAAAATCTTGTCTAATAAAATTAAGCTAATTAATAGTTAAGCACCAGAAAAAAAAAGCACTAGTACAAGGTATGAAACAAAACAAAAAGACATGTACACACAGATTATTATTTGTGAGAAACAAAATAAAACCAATTAACAAAACAACCTCAACCATAACTACAATAAGAAGGCTTCACTGAAATTCTCATCTCCATTGGCTAAGACACTGCCATCTGCTAGGAAAAGTAAATCTATTTCAAGGTGACCCCAAAAAATGTACACACACTTTAACAGCTGATAGCTCAATTTTGAAAATGAAATGTATTTTAATAAACACTGTCTTTGTGATTATGCAAATAGTGTGTATACTATATATTCAAGGCTGCTTCTACTTGACTCTGATGAATAAATATTTCAATATTTAAACCCAAAACAAACATACAAACAAAAAAACCAACTCATCAAGAATCCAGCAGGATTTTTTTTTCTTTTTAAAAAAATATATTTTATTAATTTTTGTTCCGATTTTTTAGTATATGTGCTGCCAAAGCAAGCACTATTTTATTAATTTTTTACAGAGAGGAAGGGAGAGGGACAAAAAGTCAGAAACATCGATCAGCTGCCTCCTGCATGCCCCCTACTGGGGATGTGCCTGCAACCAAGGTACATGCCCTAGACTGGGAATCGAACCTGGGACCTTTCAGTCCGCAGGCCGACGCTCTATCCACTGAGCCAAACTGATTCTGGCAGGTTTTTTCCTATATGAGCAATATAAAGTTAGAAATGAAAAATAAGGGGAAGTGATCCCATTTAGAGTAATACCAAACTTTACAAACACTGGGCATAAAATTAATGAAGAAAAAAACTATAAATCTTCATAAAGAACATAAAATAATGAGTTATCAGCCCTTTCCTATTAATATGCAAATTTTTTAAATTAAAAAGATAATCCCTATTTTCTTTGTTTTGTTTCTAAACAGGGCAATATTTATTTTTGAAAATAAAAAACAAGTTGGTATACATTAATTTAAGTTGTCCTTTCACTTAGTGGCAGGTTAGAGAGACTAGATGTAACAAGGAGTGATTATTTAAAAATGTTTAATGTGGGGGGGGGGGATTTACAATACTGGACGTAAAAGCAACAAAAAGACCTTTATGACTGGGAATATAAAGAGAAAGCTAAAAAAAATCATGTAGGAATCTTTAGAGACTTTGTAGAACTTTGTTATAAGTATGTCAAGGAAGAGACTAACATAATAATACTCTTATTTTGTTTATTTGCATTTTTAAACTGATTTTAGAAAAGGAGAGAGAAACATCGATCGGTTGCCTCCCAAACATCCTGACCAGAGACTGAACCTGCAACTGGGTGTGTGCCCCGACCAGGAACGGAGTGAAGACCTCCCAGTGCACGGGACGACACTTCAATTAACGGTCACACTGGTCAGGGCTGTTTGCATGTTTAAAAGATCACAATCACTTTGACTATGATAAAGCAGCTGGACTAGAAAGGAACAATTACAGATATGAGAAAAATAAGTTAAAAGCTATTTCTCAAGGCCAGAAAAGATCATGGTAGTTCAGAATAAGCTGGTGACAATAAGAAATGAAGGGAAGTATGCGGATTCCAGATGCACCTAGGAGGTTAAACTGAAAGGATTCTGGGCAGCAACGAAGAGGTAAGATCAAGGATAAAGAATGCTGGAGGCCCTGGTAAGTCACCTTGGTTGGTTAAAGCATAGTCTCAATACACCAAGGCTGTGGGTTTGATCCACAGTCAGAACACATTAAGGATCAACCAATAAATGCATAAATAAGTAGAACATCAGGGAAGAACCAAGATGGAGGCATAGGTAAACACCTATCTTGCTGCCCCACACAACAATTTCAAAACTACAACTTAACGACAGAACGAACATCATCCAGAATCACTGGAAAGCTGGCTGAGTGGAAATTCCACAAATAAAAGTAAAGATAGGACACTGACTCAGAGGAGCAGTGGAGGGCAGAGTTGAGGATACGCACGGAGTCAGAGGTTTGGAGCCATGCGCGCGAGAGCGGATAGGGTGGGCGGCTAGATACCCGGCTGGTTTTCTTGAATGGGAAGGGAGACAAAGGCATCCCACTGCACTGACTCCCCAGTTCTGGGCGAGGTCCAAGGAACCCACACTTCCCCGGAGTGAAACTGGACAGTAAGGAGGAAGCACGCTGAAACTTGGGCACTACAGAGGTCTGTAAGCTTGCAGAGAGGGTGCATAAACTTGGGAACTGCAGAAGCGTGTGAGCGTGCAGAGAGGACTCGTGACTTGCTCTCTCATTCAGGAGAAAAAAAAGAAAGAAGAGAAACCACGGGACTGCATTGTTTTACAACCCTGGGTGAGACTTTGGGTGTGCAGACTTATTTGGGGAGAGGCTGAATTGTCCAGCAGCAGGTAGAGCTCGGCGGCAGCTTTCTCTCAGAGGTGCCTGTCGCCATTACCACCAGGTACAGAGACCCAAGTGCCGCATAGGGCGGAGCGAATGGGAAATCAAGGCTGCCTGCTCAGCCCGGAGACTCCACCCATCCAACCTGAGCACAGCTGATCCTCACAGCCAATTGGCCTGGAGGTCAAACCCTCCTAGTGCTAACAACAATAATCTAGGCTCAACTTCAACAAGACTGTGCAACCCATAAAGGGCTGCAGCAAGAGTATCCACCTCAGCTAACTGGGGAGGCTGAGCCACTGTCCCTTAGAGAACATCTACCACACAAAGCTAATTGACCAACTCAGGGAAGCAGCCACAATGCAGAGACATGGAAAGAAATCAGATGTGAAAGAGATGGAGATAAAAAACGACTGGACATAGAGTTCAAAACCACAGTTATAAGGTTTTTCAAGAGGCTCCTAGAAAAGGCCAATGAACTTAATGAGACCTTCAAGGATATGAACGAGATCCTCAAGGATATGAAAAAGGACCAACTAGAAATCAAGAATACACTGACTGAAATAAAAAATATTATACAAATACCTAAAAGCAGCCTAGAGGACCACAAGAACCAAGTCAAAGATTTGAAATACAAAGAGGTAAAATCCACTCAGCCAGAAAAGCAAGAAGCCAAAAGAAAATTGAAGATAGTGTAAGGGGCCTCTGGGACAACCTCAAGCATACCAACATCCAAATTATAGGGGTGCCAGAAAAAGAGAGAAAGCAAGATAATGAAAACCTATTTGAAGAAATAGTGACCAAAAACTTCCCCCACCTGGTGAAAGAAATTGACTTTAAAGTCCAAGAAGCACACAGAACCCCAAATTATAGGAATCCAAAGAGGACCATACCAAGACACATCATAATTAAAATGCAAAGAGCAAAAGACAAGGAGAGAATATTAAAAGCAGCAAGAGAAAAACAGTTACCTATAAGGGAGCACTCATACGAATGTCAGCGGATTTCTCAACAGAAACGATGCAGGCCAGATGGGAGTGGCAAGAAATATTCAAAGTGATGAATAGCAAGAATCTACAACCAGGATTACTCTATCCAGCAAAGCTATCATTCAGAATTGAAGGTCAGATAAAGTGCTTCACAGATAAGAAAAAGCTAAAGGAGTTCATCACTGCCAAACCAGTATTATATGAAATGCTGAAAGTTATTCTTTAAGAAGAGGAAGAAGAAAAAGGTAAAAATATAAATTATGAACAACAAATACACATCTATCAACAAATGAATCTAAAAATCAAGTGAATTAAAAATCTGATGAACAGGATAAACTGGTGAATATAACAGAATCATGGGCATAGAAAGGGAATGAACTGACAATTCTTGGGGAGAAAAGGGGAGTGGGAGGTGCAGCAAGAGACTGGACAAAAATCATACGCTTATGGATAAGAACAGTGGGGGGGAGGTAAGGGCACAGAGGGTGGGATGGGTACCAAGTGTTGGGGAGATATAGGAGGAAAAAAAGGGGAATAATGTAATTAATAAACTGAACAATAAAGATTAAAATATTTTTTAAAATAAGTAGAACATCAAATCAATGTTTCTTTCTCTCTCTCTTCCTCTTTTTCTCCAAAAATCAATAAATTAAAATTAAGAAAAGGAATGCTGGAGAAAACAATGTGGTTACTGGATGGCTTGTTGGTTGGTTATTGTGGCAGGCAGGCAGAGAGGAGTTAATGGGTTTCATTTTGGGATATGTTCATTCTGAGATGCTCAGGATGAAATCCAGTGAGAAACGCCTAATAATCAATTAGAACCACTGCATCTGGGATGCAGAGATTTACCCCAGAAAAGAATATGTAAGAGTTGCCTGCATAGAGATAACTGAGTCAATGCAAATAGATGAGAATGCCTAGGGCAGTGGTCGGTAAACCGCGGCTCACGAGCCACATGCAGCTCTTTGGTCCTTGAGTGCGGCTCTTCCAAAAAATACCACGGACTGGGCAAGTCTATTTTGAAGAGGTGGCATTAGAAGTTTAAGTTTAAAAAATTTGGCTCTCAAAAGAAATTTCAATCGTTGTACTGTTGATATTTGGCGCTGTTGACTAATGAGTTTGCCGACCACTGACCTAGGGAATCTCAGTAGAGAAGAAAAGACCTAGACGTAAGCCCAATATTTAAATTTAAAGCACTAAATACTGGATCTTCAAAGTTGACTAGGAAGAATACCTGGAGAAGTAAGAGAGAAAGCAGGAGATGACAGAGTCAAGATGATGGGGGTGGGGTAGGAGATAGCAAAAAGCAGTAAATGATCAATCCTATTCCATATACTGAAAAGTCAAGAAGAGGCTTGAGAGGTAATAGGATTTTTGTTAAAATGGAAAAGACCCAACTATGTTTAAAATTGATGAGAAGAAGCCAACGGGGGGGGGGGGGGGGGGGGGGGAAGAGGATGAAAACAGAAAAATAATTGCTAAGCTCATATTCCTAAAAATGTTGGAAAAGTGGGGGTAGTGGCAGAGGTCACAGAAGGAATCCAAAGCACAAGTGGAGGAACTGAAGAGGGAGATAGGAACCTTTCCGGTATAACATGGAAGAAGAAAAGAATTAGATCTCTATTTAATACTTACAAGTTTATGAATCTGATAAAGAATTTCACACAGATACCTTTTTTTTTTCTTCTGTGAAATAGGAAACAAGGTTCTTTGCTGAGATAGAAGGAGAAAAGTCAGAGATTTAAGGAAAATGAAATCTGCAATAATCACTGCAGAGTTGGAAAAAGAGTAGACTAAAGAAATGTATCAAGAATCCCAGGTAGAGTTGAGGACCCAGGACTTGGAACTTGCAGTTGTGTTCAGTCTGTCTGGTGCTCTGACTCCTCTCCAACATTAGTTAGCTACTCAAGTATAGGTATGGGAAAAATGGAATGGGTTTATTCAAGATGAAGGTTTGCTGGACAGCTGGAACATAAAGTTAACAGACAAGTGTTCTAGGCCAGTGGTCGGCAAACTCATTAGTCAATAGCGCCAAATATCAACAGTACAACAATTGAAATTTCTTTTGCGAGCCAAATTTTTTAAACTTAAACTTCTTCTAACATCACTTCTTCAAAATAGACTCGCCAAGGCCATGGTATTTTGTGGAAGAGCCACACTCAAGGGGCCAAAGAGCCACATGTGGCTCGCGAGCTGCAGTTTGCCTACCACTGTTCTAGGGTATCTGTAAAAGCATAATGGATGGAAAGAACATTAAGGACAAGAAAGGGCTGAGCTGACTGGAAAAGGTAAGTCAACAGATGAGAGGCTTTAATGCAGTCAAGGAAGAGTTGAAATGAAATAACTGAGACACACCATGAGAAAGAGAGGAAAATGGCTATTGTCATAGTGGAATATTTCAAACTAAAATTTTACAAGTGGGCTGGTTCTGGGCACAGCAAAGTCGACAGTGTAAATGAGGTAGAAAACAGGGCTGAGGAGGTATTAAAAAATGAGAAAGTCAAGAGATCTACTTACCTGCCTGCCTCCATTAGTCTAATGAATAGGAAATAGGAGCTGTCATCTCTACATGCCTGCTACATGGTATGCATTCAATAAATGTTTGATAAGTCAATGAACAAACTGATGACAATTCCAGTTTCAAATTTTTCTACAGCACAGAAATGCTGCATTAATGTAAGTTCACAATAAATATATCTTGAATTATTTCTATAAGACTATTCCAACAGTAAGAGTTTACGTCAAAGGAAATTGCTCAACATGTTTTAATCATAAATATATAATACCTCACTGACATTTCATTATGACAGAAACAAACAAAACTTCTTACTTTCAAAATGAACTATTCCATCAATCTGATCAATAAATCCATTCATACGTCCTTCTGTTATCATTTGTGATGCTATCTTTTCCGCCTGTTTAAATAAAAATAATAATAAATTCTCAGACACTTTAATTATACCTAACACATTTACATATGCTAAGACAATTAAAAACTCTTGGTTTAGCTACCCATCATTAAGCTTACAAATGTGTTTCTATGCCATTCATTACAAGAGTAAATCTGGTAAATCTTCCTATTATACCACACCAATTCTTTCTGGGTACATACATTGATTTAAGTTAACTGGGATCTATTTTGCTTGTGAGATTTTAAACAAGAATTTTTTATTTTTGGACAAAATTTTTATCTCTGCTTAAGATCAAACTAACAATTTTGTTTTTCCACTGAGATCCACACCTCAAAATAACCTGACTTTGCTCTAGCTGTTTTGGCTCAGTGGATGATAGAGTGTTGGCCTGCAGACGGAAAGGTCCCGGGTTCAATTCTAGTAAAGTGCACATGCCCAGGTTGCAGGCTCAATGACCCCCAGTAGAGGGTGTGCAGGAGGCAGCCAACAGATGATTCTCTCTCATCACTGATGTTTCTTTCCTCTCTTTTTCTTTCTCTCTCTCTCTCTCTCTCTCTCTCTCTCTCTCTGTCTCTCTCTCTCTCTCCCCCCCTTTCTCTGAAATAAATAAAAGTATATTTTAAAAAACACATGACTGCCGAAACTGGTTTGGCTCGGTGGATAGAGCGTCGGACTGCGGACACAATCCCGGTAGGGAGTGTGCAAGAGGCAGCTGATCGATGTTTCTCTCTCATTGATGTTTCTGACTTTCTATCCCTCTCCCTTCCTCTCTGTAAAAAATCAATAAAATATATATTTTAAAAAACAACAACACATGACTTTTTCTCATTTTATTTCATTTCAATGTTCAGACACCCCAAAAACTCTCTAAAAACATAACATTTGTAGCCCAGACCGGTTTGGCTCAGTGGATAGAGCGTCGGACTGCGGACTAAAGGGTTCCGGGTTCGATTCCGGCAAGGGCATGTACCTTGGCTGCGGGCACATCCCCAGTAGGGGGTGTGCAAGAGGCAGCTGTCCGATATCTCTCTCTCTCATCAGATGTTTCTGACTTTCTATCCCTCTCCCTTCTGCTCTGTAAAAAAATCAATAAAATATATATTTTTAAAAAAAGACTTCCTTTAAAAAAAAAAGAACGTAACATTTGTGAAGAAAAAAATTGAAAGGATAAAGAGATGTTGTGTTCAAATTTAAAAGAGAACTGAAAGGATTTAAAGACAAGAGAACAAAAGGTTCTCTACCTAGTACCAAATCACGCGTCATGTTTACTATGTGTGAACTATGGGTTGTAACTCAGTCATTTTTAGTAAATCTGACCACCTTCACAATCAATCATAAGTTACTTCTAAACATTCTGTGACTGGCATTTATTGTTAAAAATATATTCATTTCCCTTAGTCTGTTCATAAAGGGATCATAACTCAAAGCCTAAGAATAAAGCATCTGTTTTTTATTTTTATTGATTTCAGAGATGAAGGGAGAGGGAGAAATAGAAACATCAGTGAGAGAGAATCACTCATCGGCTGTCTCCTGCATGCCCCCCACTGGGTCAAGCCTGCTGTCAGGGCATATGTCCTGAGTGGAATGGAGCCATGTGCCCTGACTAGAATCGAACCATAACCCCATAACAATCCCATAAAGTAAAAAAGGTTATTCCCCCTATTTAAAAGAAGTCAGGAAAACTGCATGAATTTGGTAAATTTGTGGCAACCACACCCATATTTAGCAGGACGGGATTAGATGATGTTCCATGTCCTTCCATCTCTGATGTTCTGGATTTTAAATTCTCTATTGGGTTTAACAGACTCTAATATTCCCATAAATTGGGTATCATAACCTGAAAACCCTTTGAGATTTCCATTCTAGGTCACTTTATCATAAAACACAAACAAAAAAAACAAAGATAATTCCATTACAGTACTATTCTAAAATTCAAATTCCATTTACCTGAGGCTATTTATGTGTATTTTTGTCGCAGTTGCCAATGTTTTTATCAATTATGTATTTTATTTTCTCATTACACCAACAGTCTAGTCTCTTAACTTCCCTTTTATGTATTGGAAACAAGAACATACCTTAGCTGCAGGGATCTCTAAAAGAGCTCCAAGTTCTTCAAAGGTAATATTATTATATAATTTGCTAGCAGACAACAAATTGTGTTCAATAACAGCTCTGTCCAAGATGCTAGAACCTTAAATATAAATAAGACAGTTATAAGTTTGAAACTGGTTTTTAAAAGATGCATCCTTTTTTCCTGAAAACTTATAAGCATGTAATAACTCATAATCATTGTCTTTATTCCCATAAAACTTTAAAAGTAACCCAAATGCCTTATTTAATACAGTTTGAATATACAATTAAATACAAATAACATATTTGGAAAATGAGTGATTGGAAAATAATTACTGCCGAGACCGGTGTGGCTCAGTGGATAGAGCGTCGGACTGCGGACTGAAGGGTCCCGGGTTCGATTCCGGCAAGGGCATGTACCTTGGCTGCGGGCACATCCCCAGTAGGGGGCGTGCAAGAGGCAGCTGATCGATGTCTCTCTCTCATCGATGTTTCTGACTTTCTATCCCTCTCCCTTCTGCTCTGTAAAAAAATCAATAAAATATATTTAAAAAAAAAAATAATTACTAACTAGCAGAATGGATTTAATCCTTTGGATTTGAGGGTTTGCTTCTGCAGAACAGCTAGCAGATTCATAAGCTCTCTTTTCTTGCTATAAGCTAACTATTAGTAAGAGTAGCAAAACAAGCATGCAACCTGTTCTGCAAGTTTAGTTTAGTTTATTTTTATATATATATATATTTTATTGACTTTTCACAGAGCGGAAGGGAGGGGGAAAGAAAGTCAGAAACATCGATGAGAGAGAGACATCGATCAGCTGCCTCTTGCACGCCCCCTACTGGGGATGTGCCCGCAGCCAAGGTACATGCCCTTTACCGGAATCGAACCTGGGACCTTTCAGTCCGCAGGCCAACGCTCTATACACTGAGCCAAACTGGTTTTGGCCACAATAAGTTTTCATAAGATCCATCACCTCACCTAGTTACAAATGTTTTTTCTTCTGATGAGAACTTTTAAAATCTACTCTCTTTGCAACTTTCAAATATGAAGACCTAAATAAGTGGGAAAATATAAAAGACAATATTGTTAAGATAGCTAAATTGATTTACAGAGTCATTATAATCCCTATCGAAATCCCACCTGGCATCTTTACAAACATTGACATGCTGACCTTAAAATTCACATGGAAATTTAAGGAATCAAGCTGAGACAAAATAATCCTCAAAAAGAACAAAGTTGGAGGACTCACATTCCCGATTTTAAAACATACTACAAAGACATAGCATCCAAGACAATGTGGTATGAACACAAGCATACAGAATAGTGGAATAAAATTTAGAGTTCTGAAATAAACTCTCACATTTAGGGTCAACTGACTTTCAACAAGTATGCTAAGACAATTCACCACAAAATAATAGTCTTCCAATAAATGGCACTGCAACAACTGGATATCCATATCAAGTAAGACCCCTACCTTACACCATAAATAAAAATTAACTCAGAATGACTCAAAGACCTAAATGTAGGAGCTACAACTATAGAACTCATAGAAAAAAAATAAAAATCTTTATGATCTTGGATTAGGCAATGGTTTCTTAGATACAACACTGAAAAGCACAGGCAACAGAAAAAATAAATAAACTGGCTTTCATCAAAATTGAAAATGTATTTCAAAAGACACCGTCAAAAAGGGGAAGAAACAACACAGTGAATGAAAGAACTGCAAATCATTTATCTGATCAGATCTAGACTATATAAAGAATTCTTACAATCTTATATAATAAAAGGCTAATATGCAAATGAACCCAAAGGCAGAACAACTGTTCGCTAGGACATGCACTGCGCATCAGGGGCAGACACTCAATGCAGGATTTGCCCCCTGGTGGTCAGTGCGCTCCCATAGGGGATGAACCACTCAGCCAGAAGCCCTGAGCCAGGCTCATGGCTGGTGAGTGGGAGCAGCGGTGGTGGGAGCCTTTCCCACCTCCAAGGCAGCATCAAGGATATCCAACTGTCAGCTTAGGCCCACTAAGCCATCAGTCAGATATCCCCAAGGGCACCCGGACTGCGAGAGGGCGCAGGCCAGGCTGAGGGAACCTCCCCCACCCTCCCCAGTGCATGAATTTCATGCACCAGGTCTCTAGTTCAATAATAAAAGGTCAAATAACCCAATTTAAAAATAGACAAATAAAGCTGGGCCCTCTCTGGAGAAGAAACCTGGGTCCCCCGAGATATGTGATCAGTACCGGGACCCTGCCAGCAGGTGAGGGGACCCCAAGGCAGGTACTGGACGTGGAGGCCACAGGGGGGCATAGACTACAAAGGAGACAGAATTGAACCTCACATCACCCTGTTTGGCCCCGGAGGATGGCTGGTTAGCCAGAGACGGGTAAGATTCCTCAGGGAAGGAACAACCTAAGACAGGCACAGTCGCAGAGGGGCCAACAGGAGAGAACTAAAAGGTCAACAGAGGTGGGGCACAGACCCTCATCCACAAACCTTGCAGGGGTTTGAATTCTCAACCCTCCTAAGGGAGGTCTCCTACCCCCACAGCTGCTTCGCCTCCCACACACAACTCATACGGGGACCCAGGTGGCAGACAGAGACCCGGCCAGCAATAGCTGCTCTATATCTAAATTCAGTCTATTACCAGGAATGCTCGGGACCTACTCAAAATTGCAAATATTCCTTTCCACTAGTATTCACAGGGTAAACTAAGATTTCTGCTTGAGTATTAAAATTGACAGGAAAATAGTAATCAAGTTTTCAGATTAATTTAAATTGGCCAAGTGAAATATGAGAATACTCAAGAAAATTATAGTGTACTGGACAAAAAGCTTTTCCTAAAACATTAACTAAAAAATCTATTAGTAGTTCATCTCACTGTAAAATTGCCTAACAACCAAAGAACCTAAAGCAGTCACTTTGTGTGCAAAAATTAAAATTTAAAATTATCAAGACTGCAATATAAAATTTCCAAAAGTCCCCATTAATCAAAAAAGGGGAGGGGACAGCGGGGTAATATCATGTAAGGGAAAAAAAAATATCGAGTAAGTAAAATACATGTAGAAAATTCTTACTCCAGTAAAGTAAATTCCATTTGTAAAAACAATTGCAGGACACCCATGAAAAAACACACATGGTGTCAAAATAAGCCAAAGAAAAATCATTTAGGCAAAAATTAAAAAGAATCCCAAGTCTATTTTGCATAGAGGATCCCTTTGTTAACTTTTGGTCGAGAATGTGTTTGTGTGTTTACAGAGAACAACTCCAAGACCATGTGGGTTCCTGCGACGGTGAAGAACTGATGGATCTGTTCCAGTCACGAGGACGGTCCAGAGATGGGGGACACTGACGACACCTTGCCATGCTAGCAGTCAGCAGCTGTGCATGTCTGCAGGCAGCCCAGGACCAAACCAGAGAGGATGGATCTTGCATTGACACGATATGTCCACCATCTGGATACCATTGCTGACTTATACACATAATGAATTATTTGACACTGAAACTGGGACTCAGAAAAGTTGGACATTGAAACCGAGACTAAAACACTTTTTGTTCTTATACATTTATTTCTAGTATGCAGAGGCAAGATATTTTTGAAGAAAAGAAACAGGGGAGAGTGATTGATATAGAGGCAGGATGGCCTTGAACAGGCTGTCAAGCTACAGGGGGAGGCTTGGGTGGATGGGAGGCAGATGCGGGGGGAGATCAACTGAAGGACTTGTATGCATGCATATGAACATAACCAATGAATGAAAGACACTGGGGCGGGGAGGGGGGGAAGCTGGGAATATGTGCTGGGGGGTGGGGGAGGCTGGGGGGAGGATAAGGGGGAGGGGGAAAGGAAAACATGTACTACTATTATACTGCAAAAAATCAATAAAAAATAATTTAAAAATAAATAAATAAATAAATAAATAAATAAATAAATAAATAAAAATAGACAAATAAGCCCTAACCATCTTGGCTCAGTGGATAGAGCATAAGCCTGCAGACTGAAGGGTCCCAGATTCGATTCTGGCCAAGGGCACATGCCTAGGTTGTGGGCTCAATCCCCAGTGGGGGTTGTGCAGGGGGCAGGCGATCAATGATCCTCTCTCATCATTGATGTTTCTAGCACTCTCTCCTCCCTTCCTCTCTGAAGTCAATAAAGAAATATTTTTAAAAAATAGACAAATGAACCCAGCCTGTGTGGCTCAGTGGTTGACCATCTACCTATGAACCAGGAGGTCACGGTTCAATTCCCGTTCAGGGTACTTGCCTGGGTTTCAGGCTCAATCCCCAGTGGGATCCATGCAGGAAGTAGCCGATCAATGATTCTCTCATCATTGATGTTTCCATCTCTCTAGCCCTCTCCCTGCCTCTCTGAAATCAATAAAAATCTGTATTTTTAAAATATGAAAATTATCTGAATACACTTTTCCCTAAAGAAATACAAATAGCTTCCCAGCTGGAGTGGCTCAGTTGGTTGAGCATCATCCTGTGCACCAAATGGTGGCCAGTTTGAATCCTGGCCAGGGCACATATCTGGGTTGCAGGTTTGGTCCCCAGTTGGGATGTATATAGAAGGCAAACAATCAATATTTCTCTCACATCGATGCGTCCTTCCCTTTCTCCCTCCTGTCCTTCCTCCCTCCCTCTTTCTCTCAGCAAGTCCTTGGGTGAGGATAAATAAATAAGATATACAAATGGCCAATGAGCACACAAAAAAGCACTCATTATCATTAGCCCTCAAATCAATACCACTTCATACCTTAGGATGGGTCAATAAAAAACACAGATAATAACAAGTGTGGCCCTGGCTGGTTTGGCTCAATGGATAGAGCGTCAGCCTGCAGACTGAAGGGTCCTAGGTTCGATTCTGGCCAAGGGCACGTACGTGCCTGGGTGGTGGGCTCTATCCCCATTGGGTGGTGTGCAGGAGGTAGCCTATCAATGATTCTCTCTCATCATTGATGTTTCTATCTCTCCCTTCCTCTCTGAAATCAATAAAAATATTTTTAAAAAAAATAAGTGTGGGAGAGAATATGAAAAAGCCAAAACACAGCTGGCAGGAATGTAAAATGGAAGAGCAACTTTGGAAAAACAATCTGGAAGCTCTTCAAAAGACTAAACAAAATTATCATGACCCCTAACTCCACTCTCAGGTATATACCCAGAAAATTAAAAACTTATATCCATATAAAGACTTTTACATGAATATTCATAGCAGCATTATTAATAGTAAAAAAAAAAAGTGAAAAATAACCTAAATGTCTATCAACTGATGAAGAAATAAAATGTGGTACATTCATATAATAAACTATTAGTTGCCAATAAAAGGAATTGAAGTACTGATACATGCTACAACATGGATGAACTTTGAAAACATCAAGCCAAATGAAAGCAGTCAGTCATAAAAGGTCATATATTGTATGATTCCATTTATATAAAACTAGAGGCCCAGGGCACGAATACATGCACTAGTGGGGTCCCTTGGTCTGGCCTGCAGGATCAGGCTGAAACCAGCTCTCTGACATCCCCCAAGAGGTCCCAGATTGTGAGAGGACACAGACCAGGCCGAGGGACCCCACTGGTGCATGATTGGGGCCAGGGAGGGATGCGGGAGGATGGCCAACCAGGGAGGGACCATAGTAGAGCTCCAGGTATGTCCAGCCCATCTCACTCAATCCTGATTGGCCAGACCCCAGCAACAAGTTAACCTACCAGTCAGAGTGTCTGCCCCCTGTTAGTGTGTGTCATAGTGAACCGTTGAGCAGCCTTAGCATATCATTAGCATATTACTCTTTAGTTGAATGGATGACCAAACACTTAGCATATTAGACTTTTATTACATAGGACTAGTGGCCCGGTGCACGAAATTCATGCATGGAGGTGCAGGTTCCCTCAGCCCAGCTTGTACCCTCTCCAATCAGGGATCCCTTCAGGGATGTTTGACTGTTGGCAGTAGGACATCCCTCTCGCAATCTAGGAACACTGGCTCCTAACTGCTCACTGGCCTGCCTGACTGATCGCCCCTACTCCTCTGCCTGCCTGCATGATCGCCCCTAACCACCTCTGTCTGCCTGATCACCCCTAACCACCTCTGCCTGCCTGCCTGATCGTCCCTAAGTGCTCCCCTGCTGGCCTGATTGCTCCTAACTGCCTCTGCCTTGCCCCACACCTGGGACCCAGGCTTCCCTCCCTCTGGCCAGCTATAGGCACCCAGGACCTGGGCCAGCTTCACTCAGGCCGGCCACAGCCACAGGCAACTTCAGGCACCCAGGACCACAGGGCATGCGGCCTAACCCCAGGACCGGAAAGAGCCTCCGGCCCTCATGCCGCTGCCCCGCTCCGCGCCCCGTGAGGCCCCACAGAGTGGCCTGGGAATCGGATGCTGCGCCAGCAGTCCCAACTGGCCCATAGCGTCCGTACCATCCCCCCACAAGGCACCGCAGAGTGGCGGTGGTGCAAGGGGCGGGGCCGCACGCCGCTCGGCCCTGCCCCCCGCTCCTGATTGGCTGGGGAGCTGATGCTGTGCCGTCAGTCCCGGCTGGCCCGTGGTGCCATACAGTCCCTCCGCGGGGCCCCACAGAGTGGCCTGGGGAGTGGATGCTGCGCCAGTGGTCCCGGCTGGCCCGTGGCACCCATACCATCCCCCCGCAGGGACCCGCTGAGTGGCGGTGGCATGAGGGGCAGGGCTGTGCCCCGCTCAGCCCCGCCCCCTGCTCCTGATTGGCTGGTAGCATAGCGAAAGTATGGTCAAATCTGCATATTACTCTTTTATTAGATAGGCTAGGATATCCATAACAAGCAAATCTAAAGAGCAGGAAGTAGATTACTAGCAATGTTCTACAGCTCTGGGACTACATTATGTGTCAAGACTCCTAGCCTAAATATAAAAAATTGCTAGCCTAAGATTGTAATGATGGTAAAAATGTCCAAAAAAAACAAACAAGGAAAGCAATAGGATTAAAATGAAAGAGAAAGAAGACAAAACATCTATCTATACAGTCCCATGTGGCAAATTTGAAAGTCATTTTCATTCTAACAGATCCTAATGAGTATCCCTCTTTTAGAAAAGAATCATCTAACTGATTATACCTTTTCTTTTCTTTTTTGTCATGGTCAGAAAGCTCAAAGTTAAATCTGAAGCGCAAATACTAGTATATCAATTATGGAAAATTTTTCTTATTTATTTAGCTTTTAACTTGTCAGATACCTTACAAAAAGGAGTTAATGCTGCTCAGAAAAATGTACAAAATATAACTTAAAAGTAAAAGAGAGGAGTCCAGCAGCGTGGCTCCGTGGCTGAGCATCGATCCATGAACCAGGAGGTCACAGTTCAATTCCCAGACAGGACACATGCCTGGGTTGCAGGCTTGATCCCCAGTGAGGGGTCTGCAAGAGGCAACCAATCAATGATCCTCTCTCATCATTGATGCTTCTATCTCTCTTCTCCCTTCCTCTCTGAAATCAATAAAAAAATATATTTTTTTAAAAAGTAAAAGAGGTTGCCAAAACCAGTTTGGCTCAGTGGAAAGAGCATCGGCCTGCGGACTGAAGGGTCTCAGGTTCGATTCCAGTCAAGGACATGTACCTTGATCGCAGGCACATCCCCAGTGTGGGGTGTGCAGGAGGCAGCTGATCGATGTTTCTAACTTTCTATCTCTCTCCCTTCCTCTTTATAAAAAAATCAATAAAATATATATTTTTTTAAAAGCAAAAGAGGTGATGAGCATGCAATGCAATATCCAAATGATATAATATTGTACACTTGAAATTTATATAATCTTATTAACCAATGTCACCCCAATAAATTTTTATTAAGTAGAAGAAACACAAGAGTAGTAACAATCAAAACACACATACTATTTAGAGGTAGACTACAAATTTAGCAGCCAATCAAATTAAGAAAACCAATCAATCCATCAATTCACATTGTTTTTAAATAAGACTAAAACCAACTGCTCAGGAGAATCACACCTAATCCTAAGACTGAAAAAGAATTTTTCCTTAGAATCTGCATAAAGAATATCCTATAGAAAAAAATATCTGCTTTAGACAAAAAAAAAAAAAAAAAAAAGAATCAATTTGTTTCCTTCTTCTAAGTGCAATTAAATAAAAGAAATTCAAGCCCTAACCGGGTTGGCTCAGTGGATAGTGTCGACCTGAGAACTCAAGGGTCCCAGGTTCGATTCCGATCAAGGGCACGTACCCTGGTTGTGGGCACATCCCCAATAGGGGATGTGCAGGAGGCAGCTGACTGATGTTTCTCTCTGATCGATGTTTTTAATTTGCTCTCCCTCTACCTTCCTCTCTGTAAAAAATCCATAAAATATATTTAATTTTTAAAAAAAGAAATTCAATAGGTCAATCCAATCCCCACTGCTCTGGTTGAACTCAGGGAAGTAAGACTGCGTGAAGTGCACACCTTTCAGCGAAATTTTACAAAAATGACTTCTTTAAAACAAAGTAAAACAAAAACAGCTCTAACCAAGTTTGGCTCAGCAGACAGAGCATCAGCCTGTGGACTCAAGGATCCCAGGATTGATTGCAATCAAGGGCATGTACCTTGGTTGTGGGCTTATCCCCAGTAGGGGGTGTGCAAGAGGCAGCTGATTGATGTTTCTCTCTCATCGATATCTCTAACTCTCTGTCCCTCTACCTTCCTCTCTGTAAAAAAATCAATAAAATATATTTTTTAAAAAACACATACAAATTGTTTTATTTTTTTTTTATTGATTTTAGAGAAAAAGAAGAAGGGAGGACAGTGAGAGAGCAAGATAGGGAGTGCAAGAGAGGGAGAAAAAGACAGTTATGTCGACTTGTTGTTTCACTCATTTGTGTATTCACTGGTTGCTTCTTATATGTGCCCTAACCAGAGATCTAACCTGAAACCCTGGTTTATCAGAATGATGCTCTAACTAGAATCTCGATTCCAATAATTACAGGCTGTTGTTGTCCCTTGTGATTAAGCCTCTACCCCAGTGGTTGGCAAACTCATTAGTCAATACTGCTCTAACCAACTGAGCTACCCAACCAAGGCTCATGAATAACTCTGTAAAGAACAACAAAATTATCTTCAATAGGATGACAATAAATCCAAAGGAGTGAGTCTAACAGATCTGCAAGTTTATTGTAACCTTTTCCATATTTCTGATGTTTCTACATCTACATTTTAATCATGTGTGTTATTGATATGAGCTTATTTAAAACCTGTAAAATAGCTGATGTTATGAACAAGCATCTATTAAAAATTTCTTTCCTGGCAAAAGCAATCTGACTTAAGCGAATACATCCCTTAATTAGGAAACATGACACCAAGTTCTATTCTTATTGGCAACAATTTCACCCTGAATAACCTTGGGCAAGCTACTGTCCCAAATTATGTTATAACTAAAATTAGACTCGATAATTTAACTAATGTTTAAGATCAATTTAGGTACTTGTTAAATGGTTGAGTTTTTTAAAAACCAGTAACTATAAACCTAGCCTATAATTCTTCTTACCACTTCCCCAAAATGCATAATTCCACAAAATGCTTCCCAACTGAGCTATTTTTATACTTCAAACTCCTATCTATGTCTAATACTCAACTCCACTCAATGTTTTTTTTTAATTAAGTATATATAACAATGTTACAGGAAGCTATCAAGATTCTTCAAATTTAATATACTTTCCACTAGCATGTACCTAAATATTCACTACCACATAGTTATAAAACATAATCATTACCATCAGCTGTAGTTGCTTTTTGGTGAGGCATTAGCATGGCAGCAAATTCTTGAAGTTGATTTCCTCTGATGATCCTATCCAGGTACATTTTCTCTAGGATACCATAAGCAGCAAGTTGCTGGCACCTTTCATCCTTAAAAAGAGTAGCCAGCATTCGAGAACGCTGTTGGCCTAAGGAAAACAAATGTACATCAAACATTCTCACAACCTGTTTCATTCATGAAAAACAATCTTTCTTATGACCCCATTTTTACTTACTAAAATATTCAGTCAATTGTCATTATTTGCAATAGTTATCTATATACATAAAAACCTAATATGCAAAGTGTCCCCTCAGAAGTTCGATCACTTGCTATAATGTGTGCTGACCACCAGGAGGTGGCACAGAACTAAGTAAGGCCCCAGCTGACAGCCAGCAGCTGGAAAGGGAGGCCCCAGTCAGCAGCCAGCAGTCACTAGGGCCCCTACCTATGTATGAATTTTGTGCACTGGGCTCTAGTGTTTAGTGTTTTATAAAGTTGATGCCAACAGTAAATTAGTGGATACTCAACTGCTGTTCCTAGGAGAAATACAGGAATGTTTTGAGCCTCTAGTTACAACATTTTTGTCAGCTAATCAATATGTAACCTTTGCTTTATGTATGTTTGTTTAAAGGCACCTTATCTATAATAATAAAAGCGTAATATGCTAATTAGACCAGAAAGCTGGACAACCTTCTGGATGAAGCCAGAGCTGCAAAGGCCAAGGCAAGCTGCTGTGGCTGCAAGGGCTGAGCTCTTTGCACGAATTTCATGCATCAGGCTTCTAATTTACTATGTATTGTTGATTCATTAACATTGAACTCACGACCTACACTAAAACTCATGCCTGAATAAAGCTTATCTAATACACATATTTTCTCTATCAGGCACATCACAGACTTCCTTCACTTAGGAACACAAGACACTACTTTAGCAGTAGCTTAGGGTCCATTTCAAACATCAAAAAGCACAAATACGTGAAAAACAGAATAGCAACAGGCCACAAAAAAAGAAATTGTTTATAACATGAGAGCAGAAACAAGGCAGAGCACTGCCTTAGTTAACCGATTTGGGAGACTCAAATCATCTGCTGTTCTGCACCAGTCTGCAAATGATAGTGAAAGCACCAGGAGTACTGATTTTGGGGTGACAAATTTCAGCAAGTAGGCAAATGCACAAATATGGAATAATGAGAAACGACGTTATATTCATTTGTAAAGATTAGGATATACAACTAAAATGCAACAAGTGGTTCAAATTATACCTAATTGTTATTTTCTTCTTATTTGTATTTCTACAATGAACATGCATTCCTTTGGTAATAATAACATTTTTTATAAAAGATGAACAAATATTTCTCTGATGGGAAATTTATACTGTCAAGAATTTTTAATTGGTGAAAAATTATGTAACAACTGACATTAGAAATTGAACTAATGGAAAGGATACTATGAACAGAAAATTTTTTAAATGTACTTTTAGCTCTGTATTCTAAAGAGCCTAACCACAATGACACTCAGTAGCAAAAAGCATACCTAGCACCCTGATTTTGGTATCTCCATTAAAAAAAAGTAGGGATCCTTGAAAAGTAGCTGATTTCAAGTATGGAAAGGAAAAATACAAGATAAGTCTAAGTCATCTTTTTATTCTGCAATGCAGACAAGTATTCAAAGATTAATGGGGCCGTGTCAAAAAGACATGATTTGGTAATACTTGGGATAACTGAACATCAAAAAGAATAACTATAATAATAACACACTAAATAAATACAAAACAAAGTCAGATACACAAGAATGTTATAGCAGTACTATTCCGAACAGCCAATAAGAAACTACCAAAGCCCTGGCTGGTGTACTCATTAGTTAGAGCATTGGCCTGTAAACCCAAAGGACATCAATTCAATTCCCGGTCAAAGGCACGTATCTGGGTTGCAGGTTTGATCCCCGGGCCCAGTTAGGAGCATGTGGGAGGCAACCAATCAACGTGTCTCTCTCACATCAATGTTTCTCTCTCTCTCTCTCTCCCTCTCTCTCTCTCTCTCTCTCTCTCTCTCTCTCTCTCCGCCCCCTTCCATTCCCTCAATTGCACTCTCTAACAAAATCAATGGGAAAAATAGCCTCAGGTGAGGATTAACAACAAAACTAACCAATAGGATAAAAAATTGAGGTAATCACAT
This sequence comes from Antrozous pallidus, assembly GCA_027563665.1. Classification (NCBI taxonomy): domain Eukaryota; kingdom Metazoa; phylum Chordata; class Mammalia; order Chiroptera; family Vespertilionidae; genus Antrozous; species Antrozous pallidus. Next base: position 68,149,744 of record CM050511.1, read on the forward strand.
AATGGAATACTGCATGAAAAGTAACTATATATAACAATATGGATAAATTTTATAAAGTTAACCAAATGAAGCAGGTAAAACTAATATATACTAATGATTACTCTTGGAGGTAGGGTTGTAGCTAATAACTAGGAAAAAACATGACAGGCTTTCAGGATGATGATAATATTTTGCTTCTTGTTCTGGATGTTGATTAAATGATGATGTTCATTTGGGGCAGTTCATCAGGCTGTACAATTTTTATAAGTGCATTCTTCTGTGTGTATATTATACACACAAAAAAAAAATAAGCAGAAAAAAAAGTCCATAGTGATACTAAAAAATAAAAAGGAGGGAAATAAAGAGGAGTTTTTATATAGTAGTAGCTAATAAATGCAGAACAGAATTAGCAAATTACCATTTTTACTTTATATTATAGAATATAATGAATGGTCCAGAAAAAAATTATTAGTAGATAATAAATTATCAACAGTTAGGAAACAGGATTTTTGTAATGTCAAAAAAGCACCCCAGAAATTATTTACAAAATACAAAAGGAACAAAATACCTTTAAAATGGAATTTCTACCTTAACCAAATGACCAAACCCAGCATCACTAACTGTGGGACAAGCTGACATTATATGTTCTCCAATGTGATACAAATGCAAGGACAAAGCATCACTGAGGTATTCTTAATAGAAAAATTTTAACCTGAATCTAATCTAACCTTTGGCTAACTTCTACTTTACAGAAAATAATTGGGGTTAAGGAATAAATAAACAATATATACAAAACAAATCTAGAGTGAAGAACATTCCACACAACTTCAGAGTATTATTTTTAAGTGATAAAACTATACAGTGTTATATGTTAATTATAGCTCAAGAAATTTCAGTTAGGGGCAAGGAATCTATTCTAGACCAAAATGTTTGAAGACAAAAAAAAAAGACAATCACCAAAAGCCACCCATGAACTTGTTCCTTGTTCAGCGGAAAAAAAGGCAGATATAAAAAGTATTTCTGAGAAAACTTGGGCAATGATGGACCAAATGCTAAATTCTACAGTGGACTCACTGTTAATTTTTTAAGGGATGATATTGGTATTACAGTTATGTAGAAAAATGTTCTCATTCTTAGGTGATGCATGATGATATATAAGGAGGTAATGTCATGATGGCCTACAAGTTACTTTGAAGAGAGAGTATACCTGCTAGATAATAAAACATGTTATGAAGCTATAATAACTCAAATATTCACAGACAGACTAATTAATGAAACAATACTGTATCCAGAAATCTACGATAATGTGTTTTCATCAATGGAGTGAAAAAGATGAATTGTTCAATAAAGGATGCTAGGTCAAATGACTAGTCATTTAAGAAAAAAAATTTCTATATTTCATTCCTTACACTAGTATAAATCCAAATGAATTGGGATTTATAGGTAAATTTAAGTACAAAGTAGACTAAAGTAATCTACACTAGTGATACTGTCTGAGAGAGGGAGTTGGAGGTAGTGAGCAGGAGAAGGCATGTAAGAAGTCACAGCACAAATGAAGGCAGTGACATGGGTGCCAAACTGTATTGTGCCACGCACTCAACAGTCAAAATAAAAATATAGTTTCACTTAAAATGTTCTTGCATCAGTAAAAAATTATTTTTATTAATTCTTGATACTTAAAACATCTTTTTAATATTTTACGTGATAAAATGGAAAATGCACCCAAAACACTTCTGCTGCAAATGCAAGTTGTGCCCCAGCAAACACTGCATGTTGAACTAATTTCTTGTTTCTTTTTTCATGGAACATCATTTATATAAAATAATGACTGGTAAGTTACAGTTTTTCAGACGTGGGTATTTGGCAGGCATTTTCTTAAAAATGAACAAAGTGGCCTTGGCTATGGGGCTCAATTAGTTGAGCATCCATCCTCCAGTGCATCAAGGGGTAGCCGGTTCAATTCCTGGTTAGGACACATGCCCAGGTTATGGGTTCAATTCCCAGTTGGGGGCATGTAAGCAGCAGCCAATCAATGTTTCTCCCTCTCCTTCCCCCTATCCTTCTCTCAATAAAATCAATGAAAACATATTTTTTAAAAAATGAACAAAGTGAGCCTATCACTATCAATCAACAGTATTTGTGGACCCCGATAAAATTCGCGTTTTTCAACAACAACTAAAAATTGGGGGGGGGGGGGGGGAACATGTACTACTATTAAATCTAAGTTATACTGCAAAAATATATATATATATTTTTAAAAGAGTATAATAACCATAAAGATAAAAGATATTCAGAAGAAAAAACAATCACAGGAATTTTGGAACACATCCATCTGCCACAATGAGCTTGACAGCTTTCCAACAATTAAAGAACTTTCTGATGAGATCAGTGGTAATATATTTATTAAACATTCTAAAATTATTTAGAAAAGCCATGGCTTAGAATTCTCAGCATTTCCTCTCAATGTCTTTTCTGTTTTATAAGTTGAGTGATTTATATGATAAAATTTAGTAAAAAGAACAAAAAATAGTTTATTTATATTTATTTTTTTAAAAAAGATAAATGCCAAGGCTTGACAGTTAAAATAAAAATCCCCAAAGCAATACATTATCATATCACCAATCTCTAGAATTTAATTTTTATCTCCTGTATAATTCTCACTTAATTTTATATCCATGTTTTTCAGTGATATTTTAGAAGAATTAATTTTCATATTACCTCTTAACTATTCCCAGTACACTAGGTAATAGAATGATACATCCATAATTTAAAATTTTTAAGTTCGCAATCTATTTTATTGCTGTTTCTGTTTAAATGTTTAAAGTAAGTATCCCATAATTGTATTGATAAGACATCCCTTTGCTAAATCCTCTAGTAGTAATGAACCTAAAATATTAAGCAAATGGACTATTCATTAACACATAAATGACATGTTTACCTGCTGATGCTAAGATGGTACAATGCAAAGCATGTTTTAAGGCCTCTAGTCTTTCACTTTCATGCACTATTGTCTTGTAAGAGAGCTCATTGTATCTTTGTGCAGCTTCAATGAATTTCCTTCTATAATCAAGAACACGTGCATAGCATACCTATAAGAGAGAAATGTTTCAATGAGGGCGGACATTTTAAAAGCCAAAAATAAACAAAAAGAATTTCTAATATATAATAGTATTTATGATGTTCTGGAGAATCTTAGTATAACAGGATTCTCCAATATAAAATTCTAAATAAGCTCATCTGTTTACCTTATAATGTATCTGTAACTGTTCGTTGGTTGATTCATTCTGAAGCAATGATGCTCGATTTATGTAAGCCTCTGCCTGGACTGGATCATCATCCTCCAGATATAGCCTAGCAATCTTCAGGTATGTCTCCAGTTTATAATCCACATTGTACTGTCTAGAATACAACAGAAAAACATGAATGACTATTTTATAAAAAAAATTATTAGAAGTGGTAATTTTTATTGTATTAATAATATGATGAAATCAAGCTTTTCACTGCACTATGATATCGAAAAGCTAAGAAATATTTCCAAAATAAGTTTTAATGAATTTTTATTACTTTCATCATCATTGTTCATATTACCGTTTAGCTTCTTCTAATTCTCCGATAATCTTGTAAGTCAAAGACCTATCATATACTACTGGTAGGGCTATAAATAAGTCCTGCAGAAAAAACTGGAAATATGCTCTCCAACCACCAAATGAATCCTTTAAATTGCATATACTCCTTACCCATTATACAGAGTGGGGCAAAAGTAGATTTATAGTTGTGAGTACACTAAACACAGTATATTCTTGTACAATTTTTAATTATTGTATTATTTTTCCATATGAACTGTAAACCTCTTTTGCCACACCCTATGTTTTTCCTCTAGAAAATAAATCCCAAGAAAATAATCATGGACATGCATATATAGGTATGTATAAAGATATTCATTTGTGAAATTATCCATAAATATCTGTAATGGGGGGAAAATAGAAATCACTGATAATATTTATGGTATTCAATTGAGTGGAATACTATATAGTTATTACAATAATTATTATATGATAATAGTCATCCTATATTTTAGCTAAGTTAAAAAACTGGATAAAACAAGATAATAAGCCGAAGCCGGTTTGGCTCAGGGGATAAGAGCGTCGGACTGCGGACTGAAGGGTCCCGGGTTCGATTCCGGTCAAGGGCATGTGCCGTGGCTGTGGGCACATCCCCAGTGAGGGGTGTGCAAGAGGCAGCTGATCGATGTCTCTCTCTCATCGATGTTTCTGACTTTCTATCCCTCTCCCTTCCTCTCTGTGAAAAATCAATAAAATTTATTTTTAAAAAAACAACAAGATAATAATAGCAATTATCTCTGGGTGGTGAAGTTACAAGTGGTTTCCTTTCTTCTTTATCACAGTGGTCACATTTTATGCACAAAATACATAACTTAAGACCCTTCATAATCCAAAAATCATGTAATTCAAGATTAATCCTCACAGAAAAATTAATCCTATTTATCAGCAAAAGTGGTACTACTATGTAGCAACAGAGTTTACAATTGACTTTGCCCCAGATTTTAAATTCTTTACTTAATAAACAAATTCAACTTTTTTTTTTTAATATATTTTATTGATTTTTTACAGAGAGGAAGGGAGAGGGATAGAAAGTCAGAAACATCAATGAGAGAGAAACATCGATCAGCTGCCTCTTGCACACCCCCTACTGGGGATGTGCCCGCAGCCAAGGTCCATGCCCTTGACCGGAATCGAACCTGGGACCTTTCAGTCTGCAGACCGATTCTCTATCCACTGAGCCAAACCAGTTTCGGCCAAATTAAACTTTTAATCACTTTTACTTTAACTTTTTAGAAAAGAATGAAATTTTATTTTCTTTGGTATCCTCACAGTGTTATAGCACTCATCTTAAATGACCTATCAGGACCACAGCTGATCACTTGCTCCTTCTCAATACATTTTCCTTCTTTAATTTCTAGGACACTACACACCCCATTCTGCTTTAATTTTTACCTCAACGGACAATCTTCATTTGCTGTCTCTTCCTCCTACCCCTGACCTCTTAATGTTGGAGTGCTCCTGGCCTCAGTAACTCAGTCCTCTTCTTTATCTATAGTCCCTCCCTTGGAAATCTCATCCAATCTAATGGCTTTAAATTCTATCTATATATCAATGATTGACAGATATATATCCCTAGTCCAGATTCCTAAACTCCAAACTAATATATTCAACTCTGTATAAGATATTTCCACTTAGTTACCACATGTCCAAAACAGAATTCTTAACCTTCCCTCAAAACCTATTCTTCATCACCCAGTACATGGCAACTCCATTTTTCCACTTGTTCAGATCAAAAATCAAAACTTATCTTGATTTCTTTTCTTACACTCCATATCCAACTCTACCTTAAAAACATACCCAGAATCCAACAGTTTTCACAATCTCCATTTCATCTGCAGTTGTGCATAAGGTCTCCTAATGGCCCTACTTCTATTATTGCATCCCTACAGTTTATTCTCAACTCAGTAATCAAAATGAATCTTAAAAATATAAGTCAGATCATGTCAGTCTTCTGTAAAATATGTCCCAATGGTTTCCCCTCATTTCACTTAAAAATACAGCCCTAACTGGTTTGGCTCAGTGGACAGAACTTCAGCCTGTGGACTAAAGGGTCCCGGGGTTCAATTCTGGTCAAAGACAAGTATCTTGGTTACTGACACATCCCCAGTAAGGGGTGTGCAGGAGGCAACTGATCGGTTTCTCTCTCATCGATGTTTCTAACTCTCTATCCTTATCCCTTTCTTTTTGTAAAAAAATCAATAAAATATATTTTGAAAAATACAAAGGTCTTAGAATGGCTTACAAGACCCCACATAATCTAGTCCTTAGTACTCTCTGATCTCATCCTCTACCACTTTCCCCTTTGCTCACTCCATTTCACCCATAATGGTCTCTTTGTTCTTCTAAAACACTCCAAGCATGCTCCCATTTTAGGGCCTTTGAACTAGCCACCCTCTCTAAGAGGATCTAATACTCTTCCCTCAGAGAGCTCACAGCCATTCACTTACCTCCTTCAAAAGTCTGAGAAGGTGATATCAGGATCACCCTGCCACTCCAATCACCCTATCACTCCAAACACCCTATTTAATGATACAACCTTACTTTAATTTTCTCCATAGGCCTTATCACCTTCTAATATAATATAAAATTTATTTATTTTTTAAATTGTTTATCATCTGCTTCCAACACTAGAATGTAAGAAAAAAAACATAAGCAGACAATTATACATATCTTTTATGTGTTATGTGCATATATACACATATAGATACATATATCCATCGAATATCTATTATTTATTATACTTTTGTCCTGTTTCCAAAGGAATTCCCACCAACACTTGGGCTGCATTTCTCCAGTCTTCTTCTTTCTCATATATGGATGCAAGATGCTGTCTTATGGAAGCAACCTGAAATAGTAGGTGCACATATTATATCAATTGCTATGATTTAACTAATTAAAATAAATAACTGTATTGTAACACTGTCTCATTCAACATAACAAGCTGTCAAGTATAATTATTAAAAATTTACCTAGACCACCCAAATTTTTCTATGAATTTTGTATTGATAAAATAACAAAACAGTAAACTGAAATAGCACATTATTACAATGTGGATTTCGGCAATAATGTAGTTTAAATATGAAGTTTTGCTTTTATGTTACTGCATAAATAATGCTGGAGTTTTCCTATATTTTCAGCATAATTAACAATTTAACTGATTTTTAAAAACTGTCTAAAGAATAATATTTAGTGCATAAAATAAAATTGTAATAAGTAAATATCAGTTAGAGTTACAATATCCTAATATTTATTTTATTATATATTGTAAAATGCTGTTTAGGGCAATTTTGACAAAATGAAAATGAATGATAATCTCCTTTAAAAATGTAATAATATCTCTCAAAATAATTACTACTATCTCAAGTTCAAATATCACTGCTCTAGATTTTTTACCTGCTCCTCAAATGAAATGACTCTCGGCTGGATCTTTTCCAAGGTGAAATGATAGATTTCTTTGGCTGTGCTATCCGGCAAGTTAGGGAGATGTGTGCAGAAATCAGTCAGCAACTGCCGAGAGATCACAAGGCTGACATTCTCATTTACCACTTGTCAAAAAAATAAGAAATAAAAAAGCATGAGTAATTTATAAATTTTTATTAAGCAATCTTTACCTAAAATTAATACTAAAAACTGTATGTATTAGTGCAACCTGCAATGCATTTTTCCTGATTTTCACAACCCTATCATCCTGTATTACAGAATAAATTTTCCTTATACTGAATTATTTGATTACATAATGACTTCAACAAAATAGTAAAACTATCATAACTTCTCTAAGAAATACAAATGGTTGACAAAAAGTTTTAATAGCTGAAGATTTTATGTTATTCCTTTCTCTTCTTTATTTTTATACGAAGCAAAGGCACAGAAATACCCCTATTTTTATTTTTGTCCTTATATCCCACCTAGCTACAAAAAGGAGTTAAAGAAGAAAATGATTTTCATGAAATTTAATAAAGCAAATAGTGACAGTGAATACCACTTATATTTCCAATAAAAGCAACAAATAAGAAGTTAGGTCAGCACAGGGAGTGGGCCTAAGCCAACAGTCAGACATCCCGAGGACTCCCAGACCGCGAGAGGACGCGCCAGGCTGAGGGACTGCCCACCCCCACCCCAAGTGCACAATTTCATGCACAGGGTTTCTAGTATATTATAACGCATTAATATATTAATCAGTTTAAAATATATTATTTGGAATTCATTATTAAATACTGGTTATAACTGAGAAAACAGTTTCATTACAAATGCCATTAGACACAAAGCTGTTACAAAGAAATTACTACACAAACTAGCACTTATCAGGGAAATACAAGTAAATAAGGACAATAAATCAAAAAAATTAGTTTCTAGTCTGGGCTCTGCCACTAACTGAATGTCCCTGGGGGGTAAAAGTGACTTAATCTTGACTTTTTTTTTACAATCTATTATACAAGAATATATCTATACTCTGCAGTCACAGTTATTAAAAGGAACCTGTGTGGTAGATATTATATGTGAAAACACAATGTGAACTGTAAAGTACTATCAAGTATTGCTAATATTGTTAATGCAGTATCAATTCAAGCCTGAATTCTGAGTAATTTTCAAGATAACTGAAGTCTAGGAGGTGGGGAGAGTGTCTGGGAATATGAAAATTTCTAGTTCCTATTCAAAGGAATGACCCTGACATTAATAACAAGCTCATTCATACACAGCACTTACAATATGTCCTGGGATCTGGGATTAATTTATGTCTACAATTGAAACTTTGTAGCCTGGATCAGAGCCAAGCCTTCTGCTCGCTCTGTGGTGGCAGCCATTTCTGTTTGAAACTTTGTAGCCTAGAGTGGAGGGCTAGGCCAGCAACGGCAGGTGGAAAGCTTGGCTTCCTCTGTTGCTGGGGAAACCCAAGCCTCTATTCTCTCCAGCTTAGTGGCTGCCGCCATTTCTGTATCTTTTATAATTGAAACTTTTTAGCATTGAGTGGAGGCCTAGGCCAGCAATGGCAGGCGGAAAGCTTGGCTTCCTCTGTTGCCGGGGAAACCCAAGCCTTCCGCCTGTTCTCAGTGGTGGCAGCCATCTTGGTTGGGGTTTATTTGAATAATCTGCTCCTGATTGGCTGGTGGGTGTGGCTGTGGGCATGGCTTGTGGGTGTAGTGAAGGTATAGTCAAATTTGCATATTACTCTTTTATTAGACAGGATTATTTATTAATTATTGTATTATTTTCCATATGAATTGTAAACATCCCTGTATATGTAATTTAATCTCATAAAAATTATATTGATAATTTGATATATGACAAGACTGAGGCAGGCTTTAAAGTCTTACTCAGTATTACAAAGCAAATATGGAATTTTCATTGCACTTACTTGCTTCCACAAAAGCTTTCAAAGCTTCTAGTTGTTCTGCCCCAGATAACTGAATGGCTTTTTCCAGTATCTGACGATACCTAAAACAATACCAAAAAAATAAATACTCAGAGGGTACTATATGTTCTAATGTTTACATTGATATTTATTCATTTCTATTTACTTTGGTGTCTTTCCTAGTGCTTTCTTTTCTGGTTTTCTTTATAATACACCACAGATTACTTTTTCAAAAGTTTTTAGTCCATCACAAGAAAGAGGGAATCAATCTATAATTACAAGTTTCAGGATCTAAGGAGCCACTTTTGCTTGAAAGTTGTAGTTTTAAATTTAAACCAAAAAGTCAAATTTCCTTTCAAATGCCTTAAATGATAAGCCATTATTTCCCTCAATTATGTATTACAGAGACACGAGAACATCATTCAAGGTGACCCAGAACCCTTCCTCTTGTGGACCTAATGCATCTAGGGTCACCAACACTAGAATAATATCGACTAGACCATGGTCAGCAAACTCATTAGTCAATAGAGTGGGAAACAGCTGCAGTTTGCCGACCACTGGACTATACAATTAAACCAAATATTAGAGGTTGAATGTCTTAGTGAGAGGTAACTGATTAACATCTCTCTCTCACATGGATGTTTCTCTCTCTCCCTTCTTCCCTAAGATCAGTTTTTTAAATAATTCTTTATTGTTTAAAGTATTTCATGTCCCCTTTTTCCCCCATTGACCCCTTCAACATACACACCCTACTCTGCCCCAGGCCTTCAACACCTTCTGTTTGTGTCCATGGATTATGCATACAAGGTCTTTGGTTAATTACCTCCACCCACACACCCTCCCCTGTCTTCCCTCTGAGATTCCTCACTCTGTTCCATGTTTCATGTCTCTGAATTCATTCCATTTATCAGTTTATTTTATTACTTAGATTCTACTTATGAGTGTGATTTAAGATCAATTTTTATAAAAAATATTTTAATAATATGGAGGAAAGTATATTTCATTAATTAAGGCACCTTGCATCTGTCCTATCAATAACTTTTACTGAGCATTTATTATGTATATGCATATGTATATGAACTAAATAAAGGTAAGTCAATTCATGATTTTTTGGCACTTGAATCTGGAATAAAACATATACACATGAAAATGTACCGCAGTCCCTACTTAAGACCAAAATGAATGAAACAGGCATGTATTAATAGATCTTTCATTTATAGTAATGGTGAACTAGATGATTAGATCAAACCTACCTCAAAAAATAAAAAGCTGAAAGAAAAAAATTAATAGCATAAAATCCTAACTAAAAGAGAAAACAGGTGAGATTAGGAGTATAAAGAGACAAATAATAGCTTCTGCCTGAAAGCATTTGCAGACTCTGGAAAGACAGCTGAGAAGCAAAGTGGCACTTTTGGTGGGGAGGGGGTGGGTTCGGCTTTGGGACATTATGCCATCTGCTGGACAAACTGAGAAGCAAGTTGCAATTTCTTACAGAATCAGGATTTCAGTTCCTAGCCAGCCAAAGGAAGGGACACTAGCACTTTAGAAATAAGGGTACAAATCTTTTCCAAGGATCACCAAGGAAAAGCAAAAAATTCTGAAGCCTAAGGCTAGCATCCTCAGGTGTCTGGAAGAGAAGGAAATGAAAATACTCTCTGGAAGGTAACATCCTAGGCCTTCTACTGTTTTTAAAAATACATTTTAAATCATTTAATGAATATTACAAATGAATATTACAAGGCACATGACAATATGAGCTAGAATCAACAAAAGCAACAGACAATAACAATGCACGGAACTCTAGATACTGGAGTAATCAAAGACTGTAATACAATCATGTTTATGGAGATAAAGATAAGCTTTAAGCTTCAGCAAGAAAGTAGGAATCATGAAAAGTGTTATTTGAAAAAAAAAAAAAACAAACTACCAAAAGCTATAGAACTACAGAAATACTATAACCAGCTCTGGCCAGGTAGGTCAGTTGGTTTGAACATAATCCTGATATACCAAGGTGGGTTTCATCCCTGGTTAGGACACAATACAAGATCAACCAATGAATATATAAATAGGTGGGACAACAAATCGATGATTACTCTCCTCTTCCCCTCTCTCAAATCAGTCAAAAATAATAAAATATATATATATATATACACTATAACCAAACTTAAAAACTCAATGGAATTCTGTAGGAAACCAGTCTTATCTCACTAATAGAAAGATGTGGACAGGAAGTCTAGGAGCCTGGTAAACAACCTTAATTGCTCTGAAAGGACAGAGCTAAAAACATTGTTAACTGAAACACCTCTGTTTGTTCTTTGTGTATTTCTGTTGTTGGAATTTCCTGCCTGGGGGCTATGGGTGGATCCCATAGCCTTAATAAAAGGGATGGCCAGGCCAGAGCAAGGTGCAGTCCTTCCACGAGAGATAGGCTGCCGCCTGGCCCCCCATTTCCCAAATTTATGCTTTTCTAAGTCTCTATTCATTGTGTGCGGCCTCCTCCAGACGCTGAACCCTGGCATTGGAAACCTGGACACGCGGGACGTGAAAAGGATTTCCACATCTGGCGCCCGACCTGGAAACGTCTGGAGGTAATCATATTTTTTTCGCCTAAAAGAGCGAAGGAGGAAATACACTGAGTAAGGTGTGGAAATTTCACCGTACACAAAGCCCACGGACTAACTGCAGAGCCGCGGTCTGTAAGTAGGGTGGGAACGTCTTTTTCAGCCAGGCTAATGGGGAAGAATTAGGTTATAAAGTAATCTTTATTATAGACTTTTGGCTTGTATGTCTAAAGGAATGTGGTTTCTTTTTCAAATTAAAATCTTAGTTTGTATTTGGAATCTAAAAACTGTAAAGAGAACTGAAATTCCATTGCTGAAACCACCTCTGGTGCTGAGAATTTCAAAGGTGGCAAAAAAGGGCAGGGCTATCTGCTCTCCCACAATGAGATTGCTTAAGGTATTTAAAAATTATAAAAGAACTCGCAGGGAAATGCAAATTTTGGCAAAATTGGGTGTTAGTTATTACATTAGAAAGCAAAAAAGAAAGAAAAGGTTTAAGATCTGTCTTTCTCTTTTAAGTATGAAAAGAAATTCAGCCAGATCTGTTGCTGATGCTTCCCCGGAAGTAAGCAGGATGTGGGGAAGGGAGCCACGTGGCGATCCGATATGGACGCCACCCCCAAAAGGGTCTCATCTTCGCCATGTTTTTTCCAGTTTTAGTAACTTAAAACTTTTACAGAATCTAAGTGCACCGGGGATTTCTGTACACTTGTAAAGGGAAAGGACAGTTTTAAAACTAAGACGCGCGCAATTGTCCAAATTGAGACATTTTAGGTAGAGTTTATAAAGCTGAACTTAACCTTTTACTATGTACAGAATAAAAACCTGAGTGTTTTCAATCCACGGAAGATGGCGGATATGAACCAGCAGAAAACAGCTCAAGCTAGTTCCAGGAACAGACTAGCATGTCCATAATGAAGAGTGGCTTTTTAAAATGCTAATTAAGGGTGTTAAAAGGCTAAGCTAAGGCCTTTAAGAAAATCAGTAAATTGTATTACAAAAGAATTTATTCAAAGTAAATGTCTTAAAATAATTGGAATTGGATTTGAAACTCAAAAATTTGTCAAAATATAGATAATGTATAATTATAAAGACCTAAATAGTCCAGGTAACTAGCTATGCCCTTTGTTAACGGAGGAAGAAGGGTAGTTGCCCTTCCCCCAGCACAAAGCTAGAACCGGTTTCCTGCCAGCAGCCATCGTTAAGGAATGGTAATTTACATTTGAAAAAATCAAAATTGGTTTTCCAGAGCCACTGGCTAATAAATATCAAAAGTTTAGTTATTAATTGATAATGTCTTAAATGTGAAATATTATTAATCTAGGAACTCCTAAATGTTTAACTTTCCAGCTTTAGAAGTTCAAAGTGTAAATTAAATTGGGAGAAATTATGTTAAATGTGGTAATTAAATGCCTAATATAACTTTTTTTTTTTAAAAGGGTTAGTTTCCTTGGTAATTAGAAATTCAAGATATTTTACTTGTTGGTCTAAATTTAAAAAGGAGAATTCTATGATCCAGTTTAAATTTAATTGATATTCTTTAAAAGTAATCTAAAAGTAATCTAAATATGTAATCTTTAAATCATATATATACATATATGTATATTTGATCTTTCCAAGTATATTTCAAGACTGTGAGCATGGCTTTTGGACATTTCAAGGGCCCAGAAATGTTTTCAAAAAGTCTATTCTCTCTTAAATATTTTTAAATTATACTTGAAATGGCATAGAAAGTTTTTTCAAATTAAGAAAGTTTTGCCTCTAAGAAGGACAAAATAAAGTAACAGCATATATTTTACTTATATACATATATTAAGTGTTGTGGAGGTTTTGCCTCTGGAAGGGGCAAAGTGGAGCAACAAAATATTTATTACATATAGCCAAATTTTGAACAGCAGAATCTTTAAGAACCAATAAGTGAGATGCCTAAACTAAGTTTACTGAATAAAGTTTCTTTGCTTTTTTTAAATTAAAGATACCTACTTAAGTTACTTTATAAATTAGCTTTTTGAAATATAATCAAGGTCTCATAAAACAGATTAGAAGCCACCATTTATTTGCTGCCTGAGTTTGGTAGCCGTCTACATTCTTAATTGAGCTATAGGCAGGGAAACATTTGCTGATTGTAAGAAATGCTTGATGCCACTGAAAAAAGATAGCTCCATTACAGAGATGATTTGAGCTTGTCAGAATGTGGGATCAGGAATTTTTCAAGCAAGTCTATTGGCTGCTACAGTAACAGTAGGAAATAAGTGTTATAAGTGTGGAAAAACAGGACATTTCCAAAAGGAATGTGGACAACCGAGAAGGACACAAGGTAGCGCTCCAGGGAGAGGCGTAAACATTCAATCTCCAGATTCAATCCCTGTCCTAGACGTAAGAAACGGAACCATTGGGCCAGTCATTGTAGATCAAAATTTCACAGAGACGGGCATCCTCTAGATCAAGATAGAAGGCATAGTGAACGGCAGGGAAACGGCCGGAGGGGTGCCCCCCTCCCCCCCCCCAGCTTAGTCATTAATAGGGGAAATCTGCCCTGCAAGGCCCAGTGAATTCCCTCATGCGAGCAACTCCGGGAAGCACAGGCCTGGATCTTAACAGCACTGTAGCGGTCACTTTGACCCCAGATAGTGCTCGGCAAGCTATTCCTACAGGAATTTGTGGACCTGTGCCACAGGGAACTTTAGGATTAATCTTAGGGAGGAATGGAAGTACTCTAAAAGGATTAACTGTTCTGCCTGGAGTCATTGATTCAGATTATGAAGGAGAAATTAAAGTTATACTAGAATGTAATCATGTTATGCAAATTACCCCAGGGCACAGTATTGCTCAGATACTACTACTACCTTATGTTGAGCAAGGTGAGGCTATAAATAGAAAAAAAAAAAAAAAAAAGGAAATGCAAGGGTCTGGAAGCTCAGACATTTATTGGATACATGAAGTTAGCAAAACCCGTACTATGATTAATTTAAGAATAGAAGGAAAACAATTTAGGGGTCTAGTGGACACTGGAGTTGATGTTAGTGTTATCAGCAAAGAATTCTGGCCTCCAAGTTGGTCCACAACAGAAGCTATGGGCTCAGTTACGGGGATAGGAGTCCCTAATGATACACAGCGTAGTACTGCAGTGTTAAGGTGGCAAGATGAAGGACAGACAAAATGGTTTCAGCCCTACATAATCTCTGGAATTGCAACCAATTTATGGGGCCGGGATGTCTTAGAAGGTTTACAGGCATGTATTATTACCGGCAAGGGACAGCAGTTAAAAACTCAGAAGGAATATCAGACTAATCAAGGCTTGGAAAAGGATGATCAGGGAAATTAAGGAACCCATCCAAGCCAAGGGAAACTCAGGAAGAGGAGGATTAAGATATCAACCTTTTTAGGCCTCAGAAGGTGGAAATAAGGAAAGATTGTCTTAAAACTTTGACTTTCAGGAATTATTAGGGGACATTAACTGGTTAAGACCTTATTTGAAAATCTCTACAGGAGAAATGACAATTTTATTTAAATTACTTAGAGGTGACTCTAGTCTTTTTCCTCTCCCCGAACTTTAACAGAGGAAGCTAGGAAGGAGTTGCTAAGAGCTGAGCAGGCAATCTCCTTAGCCTAGGTAGCACAGATCCAGCCCGAATTACCTTTATTGGGACAAATTAATCCTACTGGATATAGTCCCACTAGAGTCATTTTTCAATATAATAATTCTCCTGCCATTATAGAATGGGTCCACCTAGGACATCAATCCTCTAAAACTGCAGTTACATATGTAGAACTAATAGCCCAATTAATATTTCAAATTAGAAAACACTGTAAACAGCTTAGAGGGAAGAGCCCCAGTGTCTCTACCTCCCCTTCACTGGGAAGCAATTAGAAATGTTATTTCAAACTGATTAAAATTGGCAAATTACGTTAAGTGGATATTCAGGGGAATTTAGCTGTCATATATTAAAAGATAAGTTACTACAAGTTTTATATAATACCACCATCATTATACCAAAAAATACTAGACAGGAACCTATTCCTGGAGCTTTAACTGTTTTTACTGATGGATCATCTAATGGGAAAGCTGCCTATCATACAATAAATTCAGATCGAGTCATATTGACCAGTCATACTTCTGTACAAAGAATTGAACTTAAAGTTATTAAGGCTACATTGCAGGACTTCCAAGAGTCTCTAAATATTGTCTCTGATTCCTTTTACACTGCAAACTTAGTGGATAGAATTAAAACTGCCTGGTTGAAATGGCTTAGTGATCAAAGTTTATTTTTATTATTTAAACAAGTTAACAGAGGCAGTATCCTTTTTATATCACTCACATTAGGGCTCATAGTGTCCTGCCTGGTCCTTTAACTAAAGGAAATGCACATGCTGATCAATTGGTTGTTTTATTAAAAGAAGCCCCAGAATCTCATCAGCTTTTACATCAGCCTGCCAAAATGTTGTCTAAACAATTTTCAATCACTCGACAACAGGCAAAACAGATTATTAAGGAATGTCCCACTTACATGTTACATCTACCTCAAGGACCTAATACGGGAATCAACCCTAGAGGTTTATTAAGAGATCATATATGGCAAATGGATGTAACACATTATACTCCCTTTGGATGCCTTGGAGCAATTACATGTCTCTGTAGACACCTTTTCCAAGGTCCTATGGGCTACTGCATCTACAGGAGAGACGGCAAAACAGTTTATTAATCATTGCCTAGCTGCTTTTGCTGTCATGGGAGTTCCAAAAATTATTAAAACTGATAATGGTCCTGCTTATATAAGCTGCCAATTCCAGGAATTTTGTAAAAGGTGGAAATTTCAGCATATTACAGGGATACCTTATAATTCCCAAGGTCAGGCTATTGTTGAATGACAACATCAAAGGTTAAAATCCCAACTTGAAAAACAAAAAGGAGGGATTATAGAGAAATCACCGGTGGGTAGGCTGCACCAAACCTTAATTACTTTAAATTTTTTTTCACTTGTGGTGAAAATGGGAAAACGCCTATGGAGAACTATTGGCATCAGAATATAACAAAAGAAAATGGTCTAGTTAAATGGAAGGATCCTGAATCCAGTTTATGAAAGGGACCTGATCCTTTATTAACCTTTGGCAGAGGATATGCTTGCATATTTCCAGAGAATTTTTCCGAACCCGTGTGGATCCCTGCTAGAAATATTAAACTGCATCAGGGGTCCAAAAGGGAAACTAGTCAAAATTAAGAGGACCTTACGCCGGGAGCCACACCATGCAGCTGCAGATAATCAGCTACCTCAGACACAGAGAGCAGCGACTCCAAGCAATCCACTGAAGATGAACAGCAGGAGGACAACAAACAGCCCAGAGACCACCCAGAGCATGGTAAAGAAGATGGTACAGATGCCCGAGGACATCTTTCTGGCCATAATAGCAGTGATCAACTGTACCGTAATATTACCTGGGGCAAAATGGGAAAGTATTTTGCACTTATGTTCCTGACCTTTCATGGGTAAGAACCCTTATGTAGGATAATCACCTATGTACCAAACACCTTGGTTCATCCAAGAGCAACAGGGGTGGGGCAAGGAAGCATAATTACATAGGTGTTGCTACCCAGTTTCTCCTTTTTTTAATGACACTAATTCAAACTACTCCTTTGTGTGCAAAATTAAAGAAAGGCTTCTGCCTTGCATGGACACCAAAGGAGGGTAGACAAAAGTTATAACACATCTACTATCACCACTTGCTCCTAGGAGAGGTGCAGAAACATGTAATTAGACTTTGTCTATACAAAAAGAAATTGACAGCCAGTTTGGAAATTTATTTGTACTGGCTTGCGGGAAGAATATTCTTGCATGATATTATTCTACAATGTCATTATAATTTTTGATATTTTACAATAGCATATTGTAGAATTAATTCAAACTTACTTGTAAACTAAATATTTGAATGATTGGCAGTAATTTAAAAAGGACATGAAAGGACTTAATCCCTTCCACTGTGTGGATGGCCTTTTTGGATAGGTACCTAAGCATTCTATGTTGGACCTTTTTGCCATGAAGGGATCCTTTTCTCACAATCTAATTGCCCACAGCTGTTGCCTGAGTTTTCTGTACATGCTGAGGTGGAAGTCTTGTGGCTGGTACCATGGATCTGTCTCTCACTCAATGGAGTGAACTGAGCCCTCTATGGAGAAAAAACCTGGATTCCCCAAGATATGTGACCAAGTGCTGGGACCCCGCCAGCAGGCAAAGGGATCCCAAGGCAGGCACTGGGCGTGGAGGCCACGGGAGCACAGGCTGCTACCAAGGAGACAGAAATGAACCTCACATCACCCTGCTTGGCCCCTAAGGATGGCTGGTTAGCCAGAGACGGGTAAGATTCCTCATGGGAGGGACAACCTAAGACAGGCACAGTCGCAGAGGGGCCATCAGGAGAGAACATGGGGGCCAACAGAGGTGGGGCATAGAACCTCACCCCCCCAGCATTGCAGGGGCTTGAACACTCACTCCTTTTGAGGGAGGTCTCCTGCCCTCTGGCTGCTTCACTTCCCATGCCCAGCCCATATCGGGACCCAGGTAAAAGACAAAGATTTGGACCAGCCCAGATCAGACCAAGGCAACAAACAGAAACTTGGCTAACAGCAGCTACCCTATATCTAGCACCAGGGATGCTCAGGGCCTACTCAAAAATGCAAACAATCCTTTCCATTAATATTTACAGGGTAAACTAAGATTGTTGTTTGAGTATTAAATTTGACAGTAAATTAGCAGTCAAGTTTTTCAGATTAATTTCATTTGGCTAAAAGAAAATAGGTGAAAATTCTAGGAAATTGTACTGGATAAAAAGCTGTTCTTAAAGTATTAACTAAAATTTATATTGGTATTTCATTTCATGGTAAGATTGCTTAACATGCAATGAACCTATTATTATAAAGTTATCAAAACTGCATTATAAAATTTCCAAATGCCTCCATTTAATTCACAAAAAAAGGGGGATAGTGGAGCAATATCATGTAAGAAAAAATTATTCCTATAAGTACATTAAAGTTTTTTTTTATTTTAAAAATGATCCTAACAGTAAGACACCCATAAAAAACACGCAAAATATCAAAGTAACCCAAAGGAAAATTGTTTGGGAAAAAATAAATAGGATCTCAAGTCAAAAGATTTCTTTATTAACTTTTGGTCGAGGCTATGCTTGTGTATTTTCAGAAAACAACTTCAAAACCATGTGGATTCCTGAAACAGAGGAATTGACATGTATGCTTCAACCATGAAGACAGGAAGAAAACAGTCCAGAGATGGAAGACGCTGACAACGCCTTGCCATGCTGGCAGTCAGCGGCTGTGCGTCGCTGCAGGTTGCCCAGGACCAATCCAGAGAGGACTGGACCTGCATTGCCACCATATGTCCACCATCCAGAACTGAAATATCATGGCTGACATGTACATATAAGGAACTGTTTGGACATTGAAATTGGGACTCAAAAATGTTTGCCCAGAAAGAAACTTACTACAGATTGATTGATTTGCTTCTCAGTATGGCCATTGTTGCTTGTCTCATTTTTTATTCTTAACTGTTTATTTCTAGTCTGCAAATGCAAGATTTTTTTTAAAGAAAAGAAAGGGGTGAGATGTAGGAAACCAGTCTTATCTCACTAATAGAAAGATGTGGACAGGAAGTCTAGGAGCCTGGTAAACAACCTTAATTGCTCTGAAAGGACAGAGCTAAAAACATTGTTAACTGAAACACCTCTGTTTGTTCTTTGTGTATTTCTGTTGTTGGAATTTCCTGCCTGGGGGCTATGGGTGGATCCCATAGCCTTAATAAAAGGGATGGCCAGGCCAGAGCAAGGTGCAGTCCTTCCACGAGAGATAGGCTGCCGCCTGGCCCCCCATTTCCCAAATTTATGCTTTTCTGAGTCTCTATTCATTGTGTGCGGCCTCCTCCAGACGCTGAACCCTGGCATTGGAAACCTGGACACGCGGGACGTGAAAAGGATTTCCACAGAATTCTTTTTTTTTTTTTAATATATTTTATTGATTTTTTACAGAGCGGAAGGGAGAGGGATAGAAAGTTAGAAACATCGATGAGAGAGAGACATCGATCAGCTGCCTCTTGCACGCCCCCTACTGGGGATGTGCCCGCAGCCAAGGTACATGCCCTTACCGGAATCGAACCCGGGACCCTTCAGTCCGCAGTCCGACGCTCTATCCACTGAGCCAAACCGGTCTCGACTCAATGGAATTCTTAATGGCACATTTGAAGAACTGATAAACTAAGAGGCAGGTCAGAATAAAGCATTGAAATGGTAAGTACAGAAGACAGGATAAGAGATACACAGAGGTCACAGTAAGAAGACCTAACAGCCGTTTTAGTATCATCTTAGAGGGGAAAATAGAACGAAACAGAGGCAGCATTTAAAGATATATAGATGAAATTTTCTCAGGACAATGAAAGAATACAATCTATTGATTCAAGAAATAAGAGGAAGCTCCACAGGATAATGTGGTGGAGCATTTACAGAAAGAGGCCACAGTTCTTTTACTGACTATATCTCTGACTATAGCTCTTCACATTAAGAAGTGGTTTATTTCCCCACCCTTTGATCTGGGCTTGTTTTGACCAAAAGAAGTGAAGTGCCTGTTCTGAAACTAAACCTTAAGAGGCCTTATATGTTTTTATTTCTTAGAACCCTGCTGCTGCCACGTGAACAAGGCCAAGCTAACCTATTGAATAATGAAATATGCAGCTCAGTCACCTCCACTGGCCCCAGCCAACACACAGAAGCAGAGCTGTCGACCTGACCTGCAGCTGACTACAGGCACGTGTGGGGGCACGTGTGGGGGGCCCCTGTGGAACCAAGGTCATGTGTAGCTGAGAAGAACCATCCAGCTGGGCCCAGCCCAAACTGCCAACCAACAGAATTATGAGCTAAATAAATGGTTGTTGTTTTAAGCCACCAAGTTTTCCAGAGGTTTTATTTCACAGCAAAACCTAATTGACTTAGACATACATACTGAAGCATCCATCTTATATAAAAACTGCTATTTGAAATTTTAACCCTGCTATTTGGCTTCTCTAAATGCTTGCTTGCTTAAATAATAAGGAAAATGAGACTATTCCCACTTCAGAGAGACCATTAAACCTTCCTCGGATGAAATTATCAGTGCTGGCACCAGGCCAAGCCTTTGGTTAAGCTCTCCAGCACACAGGGGCTCTTTAAGAAATTGGAAAGGGGGCCGAAAACACTCCATATTTGGGAGACAAAGAAGATAAAAACATATAAATAGGGAAAATTCCTCCATGTTGAGGCCTAGAATTTGGGAGACATTTTCCTCTGGACCCGCACATAATAAATGCAACTCCATCTCTCTAAGTATTGCTTGGTTCTTCTCTGGTTTTCTGTAACAATACAAAAACAAATCCACACACACACCATAATGAAGTTGTCGAAAATTAAAGATAAAAATCTTAAAAACAGGTTAAATGTTAATATTTTTTAGGAGAGAGAATTTCCTAATGAGATTGATCTTTAAGCATTCTAAATATTCCTACTTTAGTGTAAGGAAGGAAGAATGGAGGGAAGACAGGCATTCTAGGCAAAAAAAAGGAAGATGTGTTTGGAATTAAGGGCTATGAGCCAAGCAGGCTATATTTTGGCTTTGCTACTAGCTCTATAACCTTGGAGCAAGGTATGTCACCTCTGTACTTCAGTTTTTTCATATGTAATATAATATTATTTTTTAAGGATTATTGAAAATGTAAATAAAGTTGCATTTGGCACAGAGTAAACATTAAATGCCAGGAAACTTCACTCTTGAGATGGAAACCACTAAACTGTTGTATATGGAAATAACAAATGGCCAAGAATTTAGATCACAAGGGGCCTTTAAGGTTATACAGACTATGGGGAGTGAGGCAGGGGGTGGTGGAGTGGTGTGCCCTCCATTGTTCGACAGTTCTATTCCATTCTAATTCAAAGTTTACCTCTGTAAGGCAGAGGAGTCTATTTTCTTTTCTGCAAACCAGCTTTTCTAATAATCAAAGGTGGCTAAAAGGCCTGACATTACTTTCCTTTATCCAGGCTAACAGCTGTTTATAAAATGAAATGTTAAGACTCCAAAGGTCCAATATCTTCCTCTGTACCCTCCATATCCTGGAACTGGAAAGAAAATAAAATATAAAAGCTTCTAGTTCTGTAGGATTAGCTCAACAAATACCTATACTCCAATCTCTATGGTAAAGGTAAAAAATACATATAGAGCCTGGCCGCATGGTTCAAAGGTTGAGCAACTGACCTATGAACCAGGAGGTCAGGGTTCGATTCCCAGTCAGGCCACATGTCAGGGTTATGGTGTCGATCCCCAGTGAAGGGAGGCAGCTGATCAGTGATTCTCTCTCATTGTTGATGTTTCTGTATCTCTCTCCCTCTCCGTTCCTCTCGGAAATCACTAAAAAAATTTAAAAATAATAAAAAAAGAAGAGCAACTAACCAGGTCCAGTGTGTGGGTGGGTATGAATGTATATTGGGGGTTGTTCACAGACTTTAGGAAGAAACAGCATCTGGCCTTGGTCAGTATGCCTTGGGCGACCAGGCCAGCAGGGGAGGGAAGTTGGGGGGATCGGGCTGGCAGGCCTCACAATGAAGAGTCACAGGTTCAATTCCCGATCAAGGGCACATACCTGGATTGTGGATCCCCTCCTCACCCCCAGATGGGGCCCCTGCGGGAGGCAACCAATTGATGTGCCTCTCTCACATTCATCTTTCTTTCTCTCTCTTTCTCTCTCTCTCTTTCTCCCCCCTCCCCGCACCTCCTCACCCCTCCCTCCCTTCCACTGTCTCTAAAAAGCAATGGAAAAAATACCCTAGGTTGAGGATTAACAGCAAAAAAGAAGTAACATCTGAAATGAATTTAAAAAATCCAAGTAGATTTTAGCTAAGTGAATAAGACAGGCTATCATAACAGCTATCTACTCATATGTTCCATCTCAAGAAGCTCCTCCCCTTCGAAAATTTTATATGAGAAAACAATCATAATGCATGTATGTACAAAAGCAGTGTACAAGCCCTAGCTGGTTTGGCTCAGTGGACAGAGACTCAGCCTGTAGACTGAAGGGTCCTGGGTTCAACTCCGGTCAAGGGCGCATGCCTAGATAGATAGCAGGCTCAATTCCCAGTAGGAGGCGGGCAGGAGGCAGCCAATCAATGATTCTCTCTCATCATTGATGTTTCTGTCTTTCTCTCTCCCCCTTCCTCTCTGAAATTAATAAAAATATATTTTAAAAAAATAATCCTATATAATAAAAGTCTACATGGCATCATGTGTCGCCCTTACACAACGTCATCACAAGATGGCCAGCAGGGGGAGGGGGCAGTTGTGAGCGATTAGGCCAGCAGAGGAGGGCAGTTGGGAGGGACCAGGCAAGCAGGAGAAGGCAGTGGGTGGCGATCAGGCCGACAGAAGAGGGCAGTTGAGGGTGACCAGGCCGGCAGTGAAGGACAGTTGGGGGTGATGTGCCGGCAGTGAAGGGCAGTTGGGGGTGATGTGCCGGCAGTGAAGGCCAGTTTGGGGTGATGTGCCAGCAGGGGAGGGCAGTTGGGATCAGGCCGGTGGGGGAAGGCAGTTGGGGGCGATCAGGCTGGCAGCGGAGGGCAGTTGGGGGGATTGGGCTGGCAGGGGAGGGCAGTTGGGGGTGATCAGGCCAGCAGGGGAGGGCAATTGCGGGGATCTGACCAGCAAGGATTGGGCCAGCAGTGGAGCAGTTAGGCATCAATCAGGCTGGCAGGGGAGCAGTTAGGGGGCAATAGGCTGGCAGGCATAGTGGTTAGGGGCAATTGGGCAGGCAGGCAAGTGGTTAAAAGCCAGCAGTCCTGGATTGTGAGAGGGATGTCTAGCTGCCAGTTTAGGTCCAATCCCAGTCGGACATCCCCCAAGGGGTTCCAGATTGGATAGGATGCAGGCGGGCTGAGGGACCCAGCCTGCCCCCCCATCTTGCCCCCCCCTTCCACGAATTTTGTGCACCAGGACTCTAGTAATAAAATAAAAATAAACAAAAGCAATGTACAACATTTGAAAAAATGTTTTTCATATGGCCAAATATGTCAATCTTACAACTGCTATGTTCATTCATAGTTATAGAAAAGCATTTTTAATTGAAGTTTTGGCAACAAAAGGATAAGTTGAAAATGTGTTTTTAGAATAGGAAAACTTGGATTCAAATTTAAGCTCTGCACCTTTCTAGCTTTTATTGAATCAATCACTATTTATTGAATGACTACTCGGTTACAGATAGCCTGTTAATCAGTGAGAATACATAGTATCAATATATTAGAGACATTTTCTCCATCATTCCTTAATATGGAACCCTTTGTTATTAGCTCCTAATGTAAAACCCAAAACTACTAATATATTTCAAGAGTGTTTCTCTCATAATGCATGTAGCTGGAGGAACTGTTTTATTATGAAAACTAGAGGCCCGGTGCACAAAATTTGTGCAGGGACAGGGGGTATTCCTCAGCCCAGCCTGCACCCTTTTCAACCTGGGACTCCTCTCACAATCCAGGACTGCAGGCTCCCAACCGCTCGCCTGACAGCCTGATCACCCCCTAACCACTCCCCTGCCTGCCCGATTGCCCCAACTGTCCTCCCCTGCAGGCCTGGTCACCCCCAAATGCCCTCCCCTAGTGGCTTGGTCTCCCCCAACTCCCTCCCCTGCTGGCCTGGTCCCCCTCAATAGCCCTCCCTTGCAGGCCTGGTTGTCCCCAACTGCCCTCCCCTGCAGGCCTGGTCATCACCACCTGCCCTCCTCTGTCAGCCCAGTTACCCCTAACTGCCATCCCCTGCTGGCCTGATTGCCCACAACTGCCCTCCTCTGCTGGCCATCTTGTATCCACATGGGGGCGGCCAACTTTGACCACATGGGAACAGCCATCTTGTATGTTGGGAGTGATGATCAATTTGCATATTACCTCTTTATTATATAGGATAAATATCCTGACATGTTCTTGCTCGGATTGGACCAGATATGTACTGCAGGCAAGGCCAACAATTTCTTCAAAAAGCATTTGGCTCTGCATATAGTAATAAGAATCAAGTGTATTGAGTGCCTCCTGCATACAGCAAGCAGGTATTGGCACCTACTCTCTATTGTATATATTGAAAGCCTCCTGTATACAAAGGATGGTGCAAGTGTCTGCTGTGTATGGGAAAAAAAATTGAGAACGTCTATATATAGCAGGTATGCATGATCTATATACAAACAGGTACCAAGCACCTGTTGTGTGCAGCAAGCGAAGAGCACCTGATGCATACATAAGACAGGTATGAGACACCTATGTAAACTGCCAGCATACATGGAGCATTTCCTGTATGTAGCAATTATGTATTGAGCACCTGTAGTATACAGCAACATACCCAGAATACCTGCCTGTTCACAGCCAGAGTGCCAAGTGTATAACATAAAATAGGCATGTGTTGAGCACCTGTTGTATATAGCAAATAAGTCCAAGCACCTGTCACTCATAAATATGTTAAATACCTACTGTAAAAAAAAAAAGCACTATCAGTTATTAAGCATATTATTTCAATTACTCTTCACAATAAACCATGGTCTGTTACAGTATTGGCCTCCAATGAATTATGCCTCCCTCTGACCATGCACCTATGCAATATAACTTGGCCACTCCTTCCATAAATTGGGGCTGGTCTTGTGACTTACTCTAATCAATACTGGAGAACTGATATTGTGAGACTTTCAAGGCTAGCTGTAAAAGGTTTTGCAGCTTCCACTCTGACCCTCTTCGTCCTGTAAGGAAGCCTCAACTAAACTACTGAATGAGAGAGCATGTAGAGAAAGAGACCCAGCCAACAGCCAGAGATATATGGGTGTCCATTTTAGCCCACCAGCCCCAGCTAAGCTGCCACCTAACTGCACCAGCATGAGTGAGCCCACACAAGACCAGCAAAAGAGCCTAGTTAACCCAACGAATCCTAAAAAAATAATAGCTGTTTTACACCACTTAGTTTTGGGTTTGTTACACAGCAGTAAATAACTGAAGCACACAATAATATGGTTACTATTGTTTATCTGCAATTCAGAACTACGAAAGTAAATATTTAAGTTTCAGATATCTGCAAATACATGAAAACTATATGTCTTCTGATAACGCACTTTTTTTTTCTTCAGCAAAACATAAGGGAAATCAAGCATGGGGGATAAAATAAATTAGTTTACTTTCATGGAAACCTATAAAAAAAAAACATGCAAAAAGCACTGAGCCATGAAGACATATTCAACTTATTTCCAGCTCATAAAATATCAATATGGAATGAATAGTTTTAATAATAGTAACAAAGATAATCTTATGGCACTTTCTAAGTGTCAGGTATATACACACACATACTCATTCTGACCCACTCAAGAATAAGTCCTCTAATCATTTCCATTTACCTGAGGGGGAAATTGCTGCTGGAAGTAAAGCCCAAGACACACAGCAAAATTTCTCAGTTATGAAAGTAGATTACATTTATCATTAAAAAAAAAAAGGGCAGCACAGCCTATATAAAACAGGGTTTCAACGTCCAGGTAAAAGCAGGTGTATCCCATTAACACAGATCTAAGTGACCTCAGCTGTCAGAATGTAAATACTGGGATCAATTTGAGAAGCACACTGTAAACAGAATGCATATTCATTACAGAAGAACAGCCTGTGACATTTACAAAGAGAAACAGACAACAGATATATCTACCTATGATTAGCGGTGCTGACAGGCACAACATGTCACAATTTTAACTTGGAGTGGACCTAAGCCCTCTACAATATCAATTGCGACAAAATTGCCAAACAATCCAGGTTCTCGCAAACATCACTAACTCTCCACACATCCTGATCCATAGCATGAGGGCATCATCATCGCTTCTCCGCCTTTTGGGTAAGATCGAACGTAGGTATGAGGACATCGGCCCATGTGCCCTGGTTCAGAGTTGGCGGCGGACAGAGAACCCCAAACCCAAGGACCCACAGAACATGGTCCAAGAGGTTTTGGACGACATGATAGCGGCCGTACCTTCTCAATCAACCCCACAACCGCCTAAAGAAACCATCTCCCTGAAAAACTCTGCCGCGAGGTCCCAACATATAAATTCCCCTCAATTAAAAAAAGAAAGAAAAGGTCTAAAGAGAGGTCAGAACTCGGTGTGAGAGATCAGTCGGCTATGGGAAGAGGCACCAGTGAAGGCTGGGGAGGCCCTACGAGCAGACGCCCCTCAGACCGCGCTTCCAGCAAGTTATGAGACAGTAAGGATGCTATCGAGGGCTGAACAAGTTGACAGTCACCCCTAGCCGATGGCCCCAGGGGCTCCCTGCTTTCTGCAGCTCGCAGCTCTTGCCTCCACAATCTCCCTCAGGCCCGCCCCCTTGATCCTCAGGCCGGCTACTACCACACATCCGAAAGCCGCCGTCAAACCAAGGAGAACAAGTCTGTGGCTTCCCTCCTACTCCTCCCGTGGCTCTCGGAAATACTCACTTGCCCGCCAGATCTTTATGAGAGCCACTCGAATTCATAAGCTGGGCCAAATCCTGTCGCACGGCCGCCGCCATCTTTCTCTCAGCTCAGCCGAGCTGCGGGGCCTCACAACCAAAAAGGAAACGAGTATAGTCCTCCAGAGCTCAGCCAGAAGGGACCCGAGATGCCACAGAGTACCATCTGTGTGGGCCAGAGCGCCGCATGTGCGAGCCTACGCTAGGCCCGCCCCCAGGGGTGAATGACGGGAAGCTCCGCTCCGCTGCGCTCGTCTGAGGCCCGCCCAGGCCTCTCACAATGGCTCAAACTCGCACGCTCCCACTTCGGATTGGCGGGTGAACTCCGAATGTGGCTTGTGCAACTCCAGTAAGTTCCGGGTAGCAAAATGTCCTCATTTTCGTTAAGTTCCGTGTCTCACGCCTATGGTTTATCGTTTTTTGTTCTTTAAGATATCTCTTAAACTACCTATAGTAAAGAATCAGTTGTTTTTATTGCTAATTCACCACAGACAGGTACTTTTGTAAAAACGCAATCTAAAATGTCCGCATTCCTCCTCGTACTCTGTACACTTTTTATAGGTTGATCATACATCCCAGGTTGTCCAGGATATTGCCATTTCCATCTGTTGTCCTGGAGTAATTGTTAATAACAAGCCCTTTCACTCTAGAAACTGTACCATTTGGAAGACGAAGTATCCAGTCATCCAACCTTTATATGTAATTGTTTTTATTACTCATATCTCCTTACAGAATATCTTTCTGAACATAAAGAAATGTAAATTTTTATTCTTTCATGCTTTCACAAAAGATAACACAGCATATCATTAGTCCGCTCTTGATTTTTTTTTTCTAGAAATCTTTCCATGTAAGTTCAGCGAGCTCCTTCATTTTGTTTTAGATCTGGAGAGCATTACATAAAATGAGGGGATGCCATAGTTCATTTAACCTTTACAGCTAGACACACAAGTTGTTTGTAATTAACCAAAGCTGCAATGAATAACCTTGTACATACATCATTTGATATGGGTATAGGTAGAATACATTCCAAGAAGAATGTCAAAGGAGAGATTTACTTACAATTTTTATAGATATTGCCAAATTGCACTTTATAGGGACAATTTTGCCTTTCTATCAGAAATATGTAAGAGTGCAATTTTCTACACCCTTGCCTACAAAGGATGTTATACTTTTGAATTTTTTACATCTTGATATGTGAAAAATAGCATGTTCCCTCTCTTGGGAAGGTGAAAGAAAAGAAGATCAAGATAAGGAAATCTTTAAGAAAGTGTTATGGAGATTTTCCACATCAATTTAGATCTGACTCCATTGGCAAGAATTTTGACAAACAATCATGCCTAGCAACAGCGAGACTGGAAATTTTGTTTCCAATTGGGCAAACTTATGCCCAGGAAAAGGGAAAGGATGGTTTTAGAGGCATCATCAGTAGTGTCTACCAGACTGTCCCTCTCACCTTTTTTTTTTTTTTTTTACTCTTCTTCTTACAGAGTACCTCTAACCCTAAAGAAGAGAGTTCAAATTCCTATTTAATTTTTTAAATGTTTATTGATTGATGAGAGAAAGACAACTAGAGAAAGAAACATTGACTTGTCGTTCCACTTATATGTGCATTCATTGGTTGATACTTGTATCTGCCCTGACTGGGGATGGACCCCCTAACCATGACATACTGAGATGATGCTCTAACCTGAGGTACCAAACCAGAGCTCCCATTTAGTTTCTGTCAGCTCAAAATCCAGGATGTCTGATGACACACAATATTCTCCATCAGGTCAGGTTGTGGATTTTCATGGTCCAAAGACACATAAACTATAAAACAAATTATCTGCCTTGGGCCCATACATATAATACAAAGCAGAAGTGGAGCAGGAACAGGATAACCACAGTTAAACCTCTGAAAAAGAATGGGAAACACAGCAATTACTTTTCCATAGCAATGGTGGAATCCTGGATAGGAATTATGAATGCCCATCACCCTGGTAGTGGAGAAAGTTCCTTGATTAAACTCTAATTCTGCTCTTTCAGAGGCTCTTCATTGTGTATTACATTCTGTGGGCCAACTTTGACCTCTGAATACAGATAACTGGATGTTGGAGAATATTCCCTTGGGGCTTAAACAGTTGGGGAATGCCTTGGGGCTTAAACAGTTGGAGGCTTTTGTGGGCTAGGTTTTTCAGTGTTTTTATTTTTTTTAATATAATTTCAGCCCTGGATGGCTAGCTCGGTTAGTTAGAGCATTGTCCCCTTATGCCAAAGTTGCAGACTTAATCCCTACTCAGGGCACATACGAGACTCAACTAATGAATGCATGAATAAATAGAAAAACAGCCCAGCCAGTGTAGCTCAGTGGTTGAGCATCAACCCAGGATCCAAGAGGCCACTAGTTCAATTCCCAGTCAGGGCACATGCCCAGGTTGCAGGCTTGATCCCCTGTGGAGGATGTGCAGGAGGCAGCCAATAGATGATGTTTCTCTCATAATTTCTCTCTCTCTATCCCTCTCTGTTCCTCTCTAAATAAATCACCAGTAGGGGGTGTGCAGGAGGCAGGCAATCAATGATTCTCTCTCATCATTGACGTTTCTATGTCTCTCTGAAATCAATTGTGTGTGTGTGTATGATTTCACTGAATATTCAGGAAACTTTGTTTGCTTACAGACAGTTTTAGGTGCCAATAGCCACACCCAAAATTGTTTCTAGAAGGTAGTTATTAAACCTGCCCTATTTCCTGCTTCCACTCTCAACCTCTTCTTTTTTTGTGTGTAGTTTTTTAACCCATTCTTAACATCTTTAAAAATATATTTTTTATTGATTTTTTACAGAGAGGAAGGGAGATGGATGGAGAGCTAGAAATATTAATGAAAGAAAAACATCAATCAGCTGCTTCTTGTACACCCCCTACTGGGGATGTGCCCCCAACCAAGGTACATGCCCTTGACCAGAATCGAACTTGGAACCCTTCAGTCTACAGGCTGACGCTCCATCTACTGAACCAAACCAGTTAGGGCTTAACATATTCTTTTTAACAATGGCATCCTTGAAATAACTGAAAACAATAGGCTTAAATGAGAAGATAAACTCTATTACTCTTATCTTTGTTTTCTGGTGTGTGTGTGTGTGTGTGTGTGTGTGTGTGTGTGTGTGTGTATGTGTTCCAGAAAGTCTTAATGGGTATGAGGAATCTCTAAGCCAAGTCATTTCTTCTGCTAGTTGGGTATACATAAGCAGTTGGCTTTTTCTACTTAATAAAGCCTCAGAATTTCTGCACATTCTACCCCTTATTACTGTGACTTCAAACTTTACTTGTAATACCTTGCTGGAAGCAAAAGGAAGTAGCCACGGACACAAATTGGCTCTTTCCAGATACCTCCACTAGAGCTATAAGTTAGAGAGGGAGGTTGTCTGCCTCCTTAGTTATTGTAGGCAGCAATTTAACTTAATTTTTTTCATGTGACAAGGCCTCCGCTATCCAGACTGATCATTATCCCTGCCCAACCTCTAAGAGAATGCTACCATTTTTAGGTTTTGCTTATAGGAGTAAAGAAAAATAAACCTGCATGGCACTGGAAGCTTAGTCTCCTCTTCTTTTCAATTACTTAGCAAGAAGTTAGCTAAGCACATCAGAATTAACTCAAGGGAAGTGTGCAAATACTACTTCTTTTTCACCATGCAAAACCTTGGGTCCCAGCCCTAACCTACTGAGTCAAAATTGTTCTTAACAAAATCCCTCTAGTAATTCTTCACATTAAAGTTTGAGTAGCCCTGCTGTAGCAGATATCAACACCACTGATAGAGGAGCTCTTCTAACTAAACTCATGTCAAATAAGGCCATTTCCCTGCCCGGATACCCCATTTTCACATATTCAACTGAATGGTCTCTACACCCTCAACTTCCCTACAAATATGCAAAGGTATTCATCCTGGGGACCTTTTCCTGGTGCATCTTCCACTCTATGTCCCATGTGCCCAGGTCACATATGCCTTGATAGAGAAGAAAAAAAAGACCATACATTATTGTCTATATTTTGCTGTTTTCTGAATACTAATCCTTACTGTATACTTATTCCACATGTTGCTAGTGCTGTGTGACAAAATTGTTCTAAAGTGATTGTGTGTGTTTCCTAGCCTGGACCCAGAATCAGCCACCTTTTCAAAAAGTCCTTGTTCCTTTTAGGAATTGATATTTACAGATATTCTGAGTGCTAGGGATTATCATTGCTACGTATTGTTCATTTGGGGAATTTTTAAAAAATATATATGTTTTTATTGATTTCAGAGAGGAAGGGAGGAGAGAGAGATAAAAACATCAATGATGAGAGAGAATCACTGATTAGCTGCCTCCTGCACAAAAGCCAGGCATGTGTCTCAGACTCGAACTGTGACATCCTGGTTCATAGGCCAGTGCTAAACCACTGCGCCACGCCTGGCAAGGCAATCCTCATTTAATCTTAGTTCTATAAGTATTACATATTTAATGCTCATCATCAGCCCTTATATTGATATCTCTCTAGCCACCTTTGCTATCTGAAGCTAGTTCTTTAATCAGTTTCTGATATTCACTATCACACACTTTCTATAATAATATACGAGAACAGGTTTTCATGCATTTCTTTCTAAACACTTTAGTTCCTTATTGTCTCTTCTTTTAAAAATCACAGTTTTTTAAATTTGTCACCATTAAATATCTCAATTTTAAACAGATTTTTGGACTGGGGGCTCATATCCATCAGCTCGTTCAACTTTAGTTCCTGTCTCAACTCTAGAAGCTTCTCCAGACTGCTACCTTCACCATGAAGCTTCATGAGTTTTCCCATTTCAAACTTGGACTTCTTCACCATTTTGACTTTTCTAAAAAAGACAGTATAGAGCAAGAATTAGATTGGCAAGCCTTTCTATGTCTTTTCCATTACTACCTGAAGTCAACTTACTGGAACTTCTGTCAAGTCATTCATCTGAGATCGTGATTTCCATCATCTTCTTCCAGACCTGGCAGACCTGTTGGTGCTGAGCATAAGAGGTCTTTTGAATCTGATTGTCTCCATTTTTTGTTTGTTTGTTTTTAGTAAATCCAACACAAAGTAGATGAAGCAAATAACCATTGGTGGTCTTGACACCAGCATGAGTTTCAATCATGGTCTGTCATTTTTTGTTGTTGCTGATAATCCTCTCCTGAAAATATTTTTTCCATTGCTTTTTCAGAGAGTAGACAGGAGGGAGAGAGGGGGGAAGGGAGAGAAGGAGGGAGGGGGGAAGGAAAAAGAAGAGAAAGAAAAAGAAGAGAAACATCAATGTGAGACACTTGGACTGGTTGCCTCCTGCACATGCCCCAAAAAGGGCAGGAAGCAAATCTGCATCTACATACCCTTGACTGGAAATCAAACCCAGTACTCTTAGGTGTATGGCCCAATACTTTAACAACTGAGCTACAAGCCATGGCTAGCCTGAATTTTCTAAATGCAACTTTATCATTCTGCAGGTCAGCTAGCTTACTTGGAAAACCCAGCCTTTGAGATCATCAGGTACGATTTTGGTTCCTTGAGTTCTCATAACAAGTGTTTTTCCAATATTTCTTATATTTAGCATAGCTGGTGCTTTCACATCATGCCAATCTTTCTTAGAAAATGGATCAACTGCTTTCTTCTTGGCTCCCTTTTTTTCACCTTTCATAAGGCGCTTATTCTTGCTGCCCACCATGGCTGCTCAAAGAGCAAAAAGGCCCCATTGCCTCTTTATTATACCTCAATAAAATAGATTCATAATATTTTTACTTCTATACCCTTCACTCCTAGTTGAGACTTTTAGAACATATTTAATTCTACCCCTTCTATTCCACATAAATTCCAAGGTTTTATTAAGAAAAATTGGAACTTTTGTTCCATTTCACCGAGTGTTTGATTTTTCTAAATGTCCCTCTTATTGTCCGACCAGTTACTATGGCCAACAGGGGGCAGATGCTCAATGCAGGAGCTGCTGAGCTGTAGTGACTTGGCAGCAGTGAGTCGATTTTGATTCTCGATTTTTGAGTGATGCTCGCAGAAACCAGAGAGAAAGAAGCCCGATTCCTCAAGGGACCGCATGATTCCACCTTTGGCTGTGAGTTATGTTGTTGCTGGGGCAATGTTGGTCCCGAATCTGGTTTACTGCACACTTGAGTTTACATTCCACACCCTGTACAACAGCAACTTTGCGGCGTGCCCTCTTGCAATCTGGGACCCTTTGGAGATGTCTGAGAGCCAGTTTCAGCCAAATCCCAGGTTAGATTCCGGTCAAGGACATGTACATTGGCTGCGGGCACATCCCCAGTAGGGGGCGTGCAAGAGGCAGCTGATCGATGTTTCTGACTTTCTATCCCTCTCCCTTCCGCTCTATAAAAAAATCAATAAAATATATTTTTAAACTGTTCCTTTCTCTCCTTCTGGAACTCCAAATAGTCACATGTCAAGTTTTTTTATATTTTTGCTCTATGCTTTGACATACCTATTACACTTCTCAGGCCACTTAGCAAGATTCAATCATTCTCCAATATATCTTCAATGTTGTGTTTTCAAAACCATGATTTTCATGCATTTACTTGTGTAAAAATGTTATAGCTGTCTTATTTATAACTAAAGGCCCAATGCATGAAATTCTTGCACGGTGGTGGGAGGTCCCTCAGGTTGGCCTGAACCCTCTTCAATCTGGGACCTCTTGGGGGATGTCCAACTGCCTTTTGGGGCTATCCTATCTAATAAAAGAGTAATATTCAAATTAACCATACCTCCAATCAAGCCATGTCCACAAGCCACGTCCACCGGAGCAAATAAACCCCAACCAAGATGGCTGTGGCCACTGAGAGCAGGAGGGAGTCTTGGGTTTCTCCAGCAATGGAAGAAGCCAAATTTTCCACCTGCTTTTGCTGGCCTAGGCCTCCACTCAATGCTACGAAGCTATTTCACATCAGAAATGGGAACAGCCCCGAAGTTGGAGAGAGCAGAGGCTAGGGTTGCCGGAGCAATGGAGGAAGGCAAACTTCTGCAGAACTGGCACATAGGCCTCCACTCCAGGCTACAAAGTTTCAATTATAGAATTTAAATAAACCCAAACCAAAATGGCTGTTGCCATGGAGCAAGCAGAAGGCATGGCTCCCCTCCAAGCTACAAAGTTTCAATTGTAGAACATAAATTAATCCCAGATCCCAGGGCCTTGCTTGAGTTGCTGGGGTGTGTGGCTGGCCTGCAAACCACCACAGGCCCCTCTCCCAGGCCACTCCATGCCCCAAGGGAACCCCCACCCTGATCCAGGACACACTTCAAGGCAAACCAGCTGGCCCCCACCCATGCACCACGCCTCTATCCTATCTAATAAAAGAGTAATTTGCAGATTGACCGTCACTCCAACACACAAGAGGGCTGCCCCCATGTGGTCAGAGATCCTGCCACCATGTGGATGAAATTTGTGAGTTTATTCCTCAGGGCGAGAGAATAAGATTAAATTTGTGAAGCAGTTTTATCAATTCCATATATGGATGTCTAAATCAAGGAAAAACAGAGGTGTTGCTCAGTGGTTGAGCACCAACCTATAAACCAGGAGGTTACAGTTTGATTCCCAGTCAGGGCAGATGCCCGGGTTGTAGACTTGATCCCAGGTAGATAGCTGATCAGTGATTCTCTCTCATCATTAATGTTTCTCTCCCTCTCTCCCTCTCCCTTCCTCTCTGAAATTATCTATCTATCTATCTATCTGTCTATCTATCATCTATCAAGTAGATTGCCTCACTAGTGCTGACCAGGGAATTCTAGACTGACTGGTTTAAAATTCCACTTCTGGGAGAGGGTGAAACTTCAGTTTGATTAGATAAGTCTTTGTAGGTCTTAGCACAAGTGACTCCATTTTGGATTTTTTTTTTTCAAGCTGTATCCAGCTTTATTAAAGACTAGAGGCCCCATGAAATTTGTGCATGGGGTCAGGGGCTGTCCCTCAGCCCAGCCTGCACCCTCTCTAATCTAGGTCCCCTCAAGGGATGTCCCACTGCCCATTTAGGTCTGATCCTGGCAGGGCCTAAACCGGCAGTTGAACATCCTTCTCATAATCCAGGACTGCTGGCTCCAAAATGCTCACCTGCCTGCCTCCCTGATTGCCCCTAACTGCTTCTGCCTACCAGCCTGATCACCCTCTAACCACTACCCTGCCAGCCTAATATCTAACTGCTCCCCTGCCAGCCTGTTTGCCCCCAAATTTCCTCCTCTGCCCTCCCTGCAGGCTTGATTGCCCCCAACTGCCCTCCCTTGCAGGCCTGGTCCCTCTCAACTGCCCTCCCCTGCTGGCCTGATAACTCACAACTGCCCTCCCTTGCAGGCCTGGAACCTCCCAACGGCCCTCCCCTGCTGGCCATATTGTGGTGGCCATCTTGTGTCAATATGGGGGCAGGATCTTTGACCACATGGGGGCAGCCCTCTTGTGTGTTGGAGTGACGGTCAATCTGCAAATTACTCTTTTATTAGATAGGAGGCCTGGTACATGGGTGGGGGCCAGCTGGTTTTCCCTAAAGAGTTTCCAGGATCAGGGTGGGGGTTCCCTTGGGGTGTGGGTGGCCTGGGTGAGGGGCCTGTTGTAGTTTGCAGGCTGGCCACGCCCCCCCAGTGGCCCAAGGGGAGGCCCTGGGATCTGGGATTAATTTATGTTCTACAATTGAAACTTTGTAGCCTGGAGTGGAGCCAAGCCTCTGCTCACTCCGTGATGACAGCCATTTCTGTTTGGGTTTATTTAAATTCTATAATTGAAACTTTGTAGCCTAGAGTGGAGGCCTAGGTGCTGGAGCTACAGAAGCTTGTCTTCCTCCATTGCTGGGGAAACTCAAGCCTCCCTCCTGCTCTCAGTGGCTGCAGCCATCTTGGTTGGGGTTTATTTGCATAATCTGCTCCTGATTGGCTGGTGGGCATGGCTTGATCTGAAGTATGGTCAATTTGCATTTTACTCTTTTATTAGATAGGGTACTTATCATAAACAATCATAGTATGGCAAGCAGGACATAAGCAGACAATAATTAGCAGTATACAACAACTTTCAAACTCTCTTACTCAATAATTACCAAAATCAGAAAGCCACTATAAAACCCAATTAAGTCCTTATCTGATGCTTTAAATAGAGTTTAGAGGGAGGGTTGACATTTCACATTAAGCATGTTGTTTAACAATTTTTCACAAGCTAACCCTGACTTTCAGGAAGTGAAATGAAAATGGCAGTATTGCTGAAACTGGTTTGGCTCAGTGGATAGAATGTCAGCCTGCTGACTGGAAGGTCCCAGGTTCTATTCCAGTCCAGGGCATGTACCTTGGTTGCAGCCACATCCCCAGTGGGGGTTGTGCAGGAGGCAGCTGATAAATCTTTCTCTCTCATCGATGTTTCTGGCTTTCCATCCCTCTCCTTTCCTCTCTGTAAAAAAAAATAAAATAAATATATTTTAAAAAAAGAAAACGGCAGTGTTGCCAGTCTATAAAGGCATTGCTATTCTTTTAAGAGATGCCATCTCAATGGTGACACTGGGAAGTCCACTTGCCCAAACATTCTAGTAACCTATTTTGGGTCAAGTCCCAACAGGTCTCTGGGCTTAAGGAGGTCAAGTCTATGGTTAAGTGGAGAGGGAGAAAAGGACATAAAAGGAATTTTAGTTTCTCCACACCACAAGGTGTTTGTGCTAAGGTGGTTAATGTGAGTCAACATCAAGGGATTTCCTCCTCCCAGGAACCAAGAGGAAGTCTCTCAAAACTAGAGGAGCAAGGTGTTGTTTTTTTCCTATGTCAGTCCGACTTTGAAGACATTCTATTACTACTGTATATCCTTCCCCCAAAAAAACAACAACAACAATGAAGTGTTCTCTGTGCTAACAACATAGGTTTTTTAAAACTAAAACTTGATTTTAAAAAATAGTTTTTCAAACTGTGCAGTCGCCAGAGTTACAGTTATCAAAACTGCACAGGCTTCCCTTGGCCTCTCCAGCACCTTCAGCTTTCTGTGCCTGGTTTGTCTTGGTATCTCCATTTTCTGCAGGGTTATTCCCATCCTTGCCAGCATCAACTTTCCTCCTTTTCCCTTTGAGTACCTTTTCTCTCTTCTTTGCAAGGGCTTTTTGAGGCTTGGACTCTGGAAGAACAGATTTAGTCAATAACCTGGTGGATCTTCTCTGTGGCTTGTCCTTCACCTTGGCTTTATCTCCTTAGCATCCCCTTCTGCCTTTCCCTTGGGCATGATGGCAGTTGGGAGGGATGGACAGGCTGGATAAAGGGATGCAACAGCACGTGGGTTTTAGTCAATCCAGGGGACATCCTTGACTCTTCTTCACATTGCTCAGGTTTGTTGTTTCTTCCGAATACATGTAACAACATGAATGAATCTCAAAAACAACACACAGTGAAAGAAACCAAACATGAAAAAGTACATGCCCAAAAAAGTATATGCAGTAATACCTGCTTATCTATAGAGGATGCGGTCCAACACCCCTAGTGGATGCCTGAAACAAAGTACTGAATCCTATATGTACTTTTTTTTCTTATACATACATACTTATGATAAAGTTTAATTTAGGCACAGTAAGAGATGAACAATAGATGAATATACTGTAACAAAAGTTATATGAATATGGTCTCTTCTCAAAATATGTTATTATATTGTACTCACCTTTTTACTTAAAGAAGGACGTTAAATAAAAAGCACTACTCTTGTGCTTTGGGGCCATTGTTAATTAAAATAAGAGTTACTTGAACACAGCACTGTGGTACTATCTCAGTCAATCTGATAATCCAGATATCTGCTAAATGGCTAACGTGTATATACAGCATGGATAAGATGGACAAGGGATGATTCACGTCCGGGGCAGGATGGAGCAGATGACAGGACAAGATTTTAACTGATAGAATGATGTGCAAATTATGAATTGTTTATCTCTGGAATCTTTCAGTTGGTATTTTTGAACATACCTATGGTTTGCCATAGCTTGGTTGTGTCAAGTTATAATTTTCTGTTATTCCCAAATAAACTCATTTTTGCTGGTAAAATGATGGCTGTTTTATTTTTAAGGTTGACATTATGGTTTCATCTGCATATTTCTAAATCAGACAAAAGTAATCTACAGTGATTGAAAATCAGAAATTGCCTGGGGAAGGGGAAATGGAGAATGGTGGGAATTTACTGGAAAGAAGTAGGAGGTGATAGAAATGTTCTATATATTGGCAGGAGTGTGCCTTATATGCATGTATGGATTTACCAAAGCTTATCAAGTTGTACACTTAAGATCTGTGCATTTCACTGAATGTAAAACCTCCATTTAAAAAGTGAACTTTTGTTGCATAATCTTGTGTGTATGTATTGAATTTAGTCTTCTGAAGTGCTTTTATTTATGTACTAGAGGCTCAGTGCATAAAAATTCATGCACTGGAGGGTGGTCCCTTAGCCCGGCCTTCCGCCTCTCACAGTCCGGGAGCCCTCAGGGGCAGGAGCGACCCAGGGATCAGGGTAAGGCGACGCCCCATCACACCTCTGCTTCTGCCACTGCCTCGCTGGCTTTGGTTACTTGAGCCTCAGGCGGCCCTGGGTGGCTGGGGGGCTGAGAGGACTGGGAGACTCTGGAGGCAGGCGTGTAGGGCTGAGGGGACAGGGTGCTGCCATCTGTGGCTGTGGGTGCCACCATCTTTGAGGGTGTGATAGTCAATTAGCATATTTCCTCTTTATTAGATAGGATTTATATATTCATTTATGGTTTAAGTTGTCTTCTGTAGCAGTTTCAAAGGCTAATGCTTATCCAGCCTCAAAGGAAGAGAAGTTTCAACACAATTGTTCTGCTCCTCCAAAGTTCCCTAGGTGTTAGGATGACCAGCAGGTCCTCGTAAGAACAATCTCCAGTCAGTTCCTATCCTTCCTCTTGGAAGTCCACAATCTTTACAAGCTATACTCTCTCCATTATCCAGTGTGTTCTGATCCTGTTTCCTTTCTACCTCTAGACTCACTATAACCTTAAGTTTCAGTCATGCCATCTATTGTCCAGTGGTTCCCACCATACTCATGTTTCAAGTGGAGTCGTAGAATTGAATTGGAAGAAGTGAAAAGGCGAAAGAGATGTGACAACCTGATTTATTTTGTAGACTATCTGGCCCCCAAACAGTGTTTTTTATTTAGTAAATGCTCAAAAATATTTGTTACATTGAGTAAAGAACATAGTTGGGTCCATAGGAGACCTAGAAAATTCCAGCATCGCTGAATGTTATGTTGTGTCTATCTCCCGTCTCTGGGGGTGGCACCAAAACCAAGGAACACACAAATCCAAAGACTGATTAGGAACTACTGTCAGTAAGTGGAGAAGATAGTCTGAAGATGCTACCAGCTGTGGCAATAGCCAGAAGCAGATAGTGAAACTTGGATTGTAAAGCAAGAACTCTAAGAGATAGACAAGTAGGAAGAGTTTGGTTAAGAGACTTAGTAGAAGGACTGTCCTGGATAAAAATTGATGAGACTTGTGGTCTAACAATAGAGACCATCAGATTCTCTTAATAAAAATAACACCTGGAGAAGTTCTAGCTTCTGTCTTGGTGCAGAAA
The DNA here is from genome assembly GCA_027563665.1 of Antrozous pallidus. Classification (NCBI taxonomy): domain Eukaryota; kingdom Metazoa; phylum Chordata; class Mammalia; order Chiroptera; family Vespertilionidae; genus Antrozous; species Antrozous pallidus. Next base: position 68,189,342 of record CM050511.1, read on the forward strand.
GCTGGAGAAAGCATTACTCTTATCACCACAACATAAGCTCAGTAATCTACAAAATTATCACTTTTACCAACACAATCAGAGAGCTGAGGTCACAGGGCAACAATTGGTCTGAGATGTAAGGAAAGCCTGGTGCTTCTAAACACAGAAGAGGTAACCAGTGGCAGAGAATGGGAAGGAAGATGGTGCAGCATTCAAACGGGAAAAAGAATTCTACTAAATTTTTAAAGAAATCGCTAAAAACTGAATGTGGGCTGGCATGGGAACCCCATCGGAGTCACAATCATAAGGGGAGTTCATATCCACTCCAAGGTTTCTCTCCAGGGATCTTCATGGGCACCCAGGACAAAGATTGGGGGCAGATTGGCAAAGGCTGCAAGGTGGTGCTGGCTTAAAGGAGATGAGTGGCTGCCAATGCAGGAAAGGCAATATGAAGCCCAGAGACTTTCTTCTAAGGAACATAAAACTCAAACTGATGGGGGAAGGCAGCAAACCCGCTGTTCTTCAAGGGATAGATGGGGCCCATTGCAGCTGGAGTTATAGGAAAAAAGAGAAAAAAATCCCCTCTATTCCTGGGAGAGGACTAGAAACTGTCCTGAGTCTAGACTGTTAGAGGTCATAATGCTGGGGAGGGTCAGAATCACCAAGACCCAGGGACTCAATGCCTGTCTAAGTATGAAATTGGAACAAGATGGGAGAGAAGCTGTCTTCCTTACCCTCACTCCCACAATCAGTCTACCAAGCACTAAGTAACAAAAGAAATTTACTGCTGGGAAAAGGGTATGAACTTGCAGGGGTGGGGAATGTTTGGCCCTGAGGGCTGTATAAAGCTCAAAAAATTATTTGGTCTGGCCCTGCCAAGGCATTAGGGGAGTTTATTAAATATTTGACCAAATATAGCAGGCTAATATTTTTGTTTGTCCCCCCCCCCCTTCTAGAGGCTAATTTTTACTTTATTTTTTAATATATATTTTATTGATTTTTTACAGAGAGAAAGGGGAAAGGATAGAGAATTAGAAACATCGATCAGCTGCCTCCTGCACACCCACTACTGGAGATGTGCCCACAACCTAGGTACATGCCCTTGACTGGAATCAAACCTGGAACCCTTCAGTTGGCAAGGTCCACTTGAGCCAAACCAGCCAGGGCATAGTAGGGTAATTTTTAAATTGATAATTTTCTATGGCCTGCAAATCTAAGAGAAATATGCAAATTGACTGCCATAGGCCTTACCACTTCCAAGCCTTTGCTAATTTCATGTCACTGGCTTCCTTAAATCCTAATCACTGAATTTGAGGTGGGAGATATAGGGTGGTATTGATTATGGCAAAATAGAACAAACATCTGAGGCAGAGACTGTGTAGCTACTTGACACCCTTCTCTTCATTTAACCCTCAGAATCCTGGGAGGTTTTATTTTGTAGATGGGAAAAGAAACTTGATGTTATACACTAATAAGTGCCAGAATTTAAAAACCTGATTGCTAGATTGCAGTGAATGCTTCTCTCCTCTTCCATTGTTCAGGGGGTAGATACAGTCTCTCATGTTGACCTGCATGTCCTCCATGCTCCATTAGCCATTGTAGGCTGTACCACACTATTTTACATTACACTCATTTATAATTTCTATTGTTTCTTCTGAGAAGTTCTTGACTCACATGGAGCAGTTACTAACTGCATGACCTCTCAGTGCCTGTTTATCCAACTCCAGATTTAGGCACCTTTTTTTACTTTATAATAAAGAGAGTGGTGACTAAATACAAAAAAAATGTTGATTGTGTTAGTCTTAGCTGTATACTGCAAACAAAACAAAACAAAACAAAACCCTTTCAAAATAAGTTTAACTCTGCGTGGTCTCCATCCAGGGGCTCTTTGGCTACCCCTACAAAATTAGTGCTTAAATATCGACAAGAATTGCCATTAGTGAATATTGATCACCTTCCCACCAAGAACATCAAGCAGCGGCCGGATGCTGGAAATCGCACCTACAAACAACACGGACTCCCTCACAAGGATGGGGCGCTCCCAGCTCCAGGCGCGATCCCGCTCCACCCCTCCCCTCTCAGCCGGATGGAACATTCCGTGCGAAAGCTTTGACAGCACCCCCCTCGGAATCACGTGGCGCCGGAGCGTGCTGACGGCGCCTGCGGAATGACGCGGGCTCGGGTTGCCAGGGGCGGGACCGGCGCCGCGGAAGGGGCGGGGCAAGAAACCAGCGGGGAGGCGGGGCGGGAGGAGTGGAGGGGCGGGCGGAGAGGGGTGCGCGGGCGGGGAGAGCCCAGCGTATTATGGGATGCGGCGGTGGAATGGCGCTGGGCGCGTGATTTTGAACAAACCCGGGTCTGTGTCTCGGAGGCGCCGCCGCCGCCGCGGCAGCTGGGAGCCCAGGGAGCGCGGCGCGAGGAGAAGGCGGCGGCGCCGCCGGCTTTGGTGAGTGTCAGACCCCGGGGTGGGGGCATCTGGGCGGGCGGGCGGGAACGGGTGCCGGCCCCCGCTGCGGGTGGTGGCGCGGCCGAAGGGCGCCTGACCGCTCCCTCGGGGAGTCCGGGGTGGTGGATGGTGGCGGAGTGCGGGAACCTGCAGGCTGGGGGGGTCGCCGTGCCCCACCCCCGGGCCGCAGTGGGCGGGAGGATCCTCCCCGGGCTCGGCCCCTTCCCGCCCGCACCCGGGAGGGCGGCTGTCACCCGGCCTCCCGCCCTTCCTGGCGGTCTGGAGGAAGGGCTCCCGCGGCTGTTGACAAGCACACTGCGTGGCCCGGGAAGCCGGCCGTGTCGGCCCCGGCTTCCTGGGAACCGGTTTTGCTGCTGTGTCATTTTGTACCAGCTCCTCCTTTCCTTGCTGCCCGCCGCCCCGTTCTTCCTACGCCCCTTTGTATAGGATCTTCGTGTGTGTCCGTTTTCCTCGCGAAGCCCACCAGCCAAATGTCATAATGTCCCCGAGGTGCACGGGGGAAGGGAGCGGGCCGGGACCTAGCTGGGCCAAGCAACGGTAACCCCAAGCAGAGTGCGGGTGGACGCGGCAGGCGGTGGGGAAATAAAGTTCAAGGATGAAGACGCTGGGAAGACTTGACACTTTCAAGCCCGTGGCGGGCTGAGTATAGAGGCGGCGATTGGGCTGGGTAGTAAATAACACTGATTTAAGCCTGAATCTACGGACTTTTATGTGGAGTTACCACTCAAGCAAGGTAAGGAAAGGAAATGGCTTTTTCAACTTCGACCTCACTCTTCTTAGACTAACTTTTAAAAAAAGGCAGGAGAGGGACCCTGTTCGAAACCTTGAAATTCAATTTGCTCGTTTCAGATTGGTCTTTTAGAGCTTATGCTGTATTTGACAGGTATGGAATTCGGCTTTTGAATGGGTGATTATCATATCTTTCTGAAATTAACAAAGGTAGCCAGTTTAGGTTTTTGTTTTTGTTTTTGTTTTTAATTCTGGTCTCCTTAGAAGCCTTGCAGCTTACGACTTCTTGTTATTTCTTTGATGATTAAAAGAAAACTTTGTTAGCCCTGACTGGGTAGCTCATTTGGGTAGAGTGAAGTACCGATACACCAAGGTTGTGGGTTCGATCCCGGGTTAGGGTACATGTGAGAAGCAACCAATGGATGCATAAATAAGTGGAACAACAAACTTTTCTCTCTCTCTCAAAAAAAAAAGTCTGTGCTCTCTTTTAGTTATTTATTAAACTGCATGATAAGAGCTGGTAACTCTGGGGTCTTTGTCTAAAGCAAGCTGTTTATTTTCACTGTTCATCCATGAACAAGATCAACACATTTTAAACGAATTGCACGTTGGCATCTAAACCAATGACAGACTGGGAGTTACAGTGTTCAAGGACAGAAATGATCAGATGAAATGAAGTGGCGAGGAAAATAGTTCAGAACTTGGTTTTGACCAGAGTGTCTGCCTGAGGATCAATGACTAATGTACGGATGTGTCGGAGAGGTTGGACGTGCCTATGGAAATGGCCCGTTCTGTCCACGTAGTGCTGACAGTGGAGGGAAATGTCGGAGTGACATTAAAGGTCTGGATCTTGTTTGTTTTTTTTAGTGCCTGAGATGGGCACCGTGAATAAAATAGATGCCATCACCTCGAATTGCCTTTTTGAAAGTGAAAGAATTTGGGGTTCTTTATTGTCCTTCTGTCGTCTTCCCCACGGCTTTTGCTCTTCAAAATAAATATGTATGCCAGACTGGGGGCCCCGCAGGTGGCGCGACTTCCTTTGGCGTGGCTGCCGGGCGCAGGATCACCATTTTTCCTATGGGGTGGGAGGTCTCGGCGTGGGCTGTGCGCACTCCCCGTGCATTTGAAGGCTGGCGGGCCGGCGGGAGGTTCACCGGATCTGTGGGTGTGCGCCTCTCAGAGGGGAGGGCAGGAGGGGAGGAGGAGGAAGGGGGAGGTTACCGGCGGCGGCGGCGGCCGGGGCTGGGGCTGTCGGGGAAGCTGCTGAGCTGTGATGGTGATGACGAGGTGAAAATGGCGGATCTTTCGAAATACAATCCCGGCCCCTGACATACCAGAGGCGGCGGCAGCGGCGGCGTCGCCACCCGGGCTCCCTCTTCAGCCCCGGGTCCCCCGTAGCGCTCCACTTCGGCGTACTGGGAAAGCCAGCATCTGGCCAGAGCTACCGTGCACGGGCAGAACAAGCACCGCCCGGGCTCCGAACTGCCCGGGACCTTCAGGAGCCCCCGCCTCGGAGCCGGACGGAGAAGGCGGCTGCCGCTGGAGGTAGAGAAGGGGGTACCCGAGGGTTTCTCTGTCTTGAGATTCTTTATTTTGGGGGTGGGGAGGGGGGATAGAATTGTGTTGTGGATCAAGGAATGACTAGTCCTGAGTGCAAAGAATCAGTAGCCTCGTAATGACATCAACATTATTCTTTGAGAATTAAGAGGGCTCGAGTTTGCTCGGATACCTAAGGCTGCTGCTGAGGCCTAGAGGAACCGCTAGCACTTACCACGATTTTCTGATTTAATATTCAAAATATTCACTCTGGTGGGAATTGGTTTGATGATGGTCAGCAGTTTATGGGGTTGTATGTTTCTTTAGGGAGGCAGAGCATTGGCCTTTTATTCTGCATTTAAGCTCTTGATTTAGATTATAGTCTATAACTTGTTTGGGTATAGATGCCCACATTTTTTGAGCATATGGACCAGTTTTGTAAGAATTTAAAATGTTGCCTTTTCTTTTACGGCTCTGTCATCTGTAGAGTTGACCCCTTTGGCCCTGCCATTGGCAAATAACCATTGAGATACTGTCATGTATGTTTTATAGTTTTTCTTTGTGATTCCTCCACTCCCCATCCATTTCGTCAATTCGGAGAGTAAAGTTATAAAAAGATTTTGCAGATTTTAAATATATATTTTATTGATTTTTTTTACAGAGAGGAAGGGAGAGGGATAGAAAGTCAGAAACATTGATGAGAGAGAAACATCAGTCAGCTGCCTCTTGCACACTCCCCCCTGGGGATGTGCCGGCAACCACGGTACATGCCCTTGACCAGAATCGAACCTGGGACCTTTCAGTCAGCAGGCCTATGCTCTATCCACTGAGCCAAACAGGTTCCGGCTGCAGTAGATTTTATAATTCAAGTGAATAACACCTCTGAGAGCTCTATTTTGGTTCACAAGTTTTGCCTTCATTGTTAAGGAAGTTGTGATAGCTTGATGCATGCATCTGATGTGAGTCATTAAGTTGGTAAAGATGAATTGAGAGTTTTTATATTCTAAAATACTGGACACCTTTGTTTAAAGAGCTGGAGAATTGGACTGATTTGACTTAATAACATCCATAATTTAATTTTGTTAGATTATCTAAAGATCACTGTGTGTTTTAGATTGTGCTGTAGGATCCCTAAGGGATCTATCTCCTTGCACACAACAGTAATGTTACTGAAAAGTTACATATGAGTCAAAATTTTATATGTTAATTTCAAGCCCTGTTTCCCCCCCCATCTTTTGTAGTAGAGGATTGGGTCAGTGACATTGAGTATATGAGAGGAAACAGAGGTGAATAATATTTAAGAAATGCCTACTGATGATTTTATGATTACAGTAATTTTCCTTATCCAAGTTTCCTACAAAAAGATGTCATAGTATTTAATAAGTACCATACATATATTTTATTCAGAGATAGAATATTTTGTGTATATCTTGGACATTTGGCTTTCGTTCATTAGAAGGCTATGAGACCAAAAAAATTTTTAGGGGACTAAGAGGTATTCAGAAGATTTATTTAATGAATTTTTAAAAATCATTTGTCTGATGTTCTATATCTAGTAGGAATTTGATTCTGTGGTTTTTGTTTTTTTCTTGTTATAGATTTTATGTTGCAATTATTTGGTCCATGCCAACCTAGCTGCTAGGTTAGTAGTAAAGAGTAATAATTTTTATTTAGTTATTATAATTATTTTTTAATCCTCACCCGAGGACATTCCCCCTTTCCCCAATTGATTTCTAGAGAGAATGGAAGAGGAGGGGGGAGAAACATTGATTATGAAAGAGACACATCAATTGGTTGACTCACACTCACACCCCTGCTGGGTCTGGGGATCCTGCAACAGAGGTGCATGCCCTTGACCAGGAATTGAACCTGAGACCCTTTGGTCTTCAGCCCAACACTGAGCAAAATCGGCTGAGCAAGACTAAGAATTTTAAGAATAATTAAAGATGGAGCTGAAAATGTCTTTTTCATTGGTTTTCTTATTTTTTCAATCACAAAGGGCTGTGATTGTCTTTAAGGACCAGTTTTTAGATTGTTGTAGTTAGAACAATTATCTGTTAATAATTAGAATTGTGTGAGAAAGAAATACAGGAAAAGTTAACGCTATTGGAGATAGGCCAGTGTCTTTATGAGGGGAGAGGGGCATTATACATTTTCATTATTTTTTCCAGGTATTACTATTGGTTATCTGTTAGGTATTGTGCTTTACATATTATGCTAGGGATAGGAGATACCTCAATATCATTGTCTTAGGGGATGTTTAATTTAGGAATCGGATGTAGGTTGGAAGGGTTGAATAGGGCCTTAATGCATGCAGAACGCTTTGAAAATTACAGAAATTTCTTAAACAGGAGAGTGACAGCCACGGAGATCTGGTAGTTTTTATGTGGGATGTGTTATAGATTAGAGGAGATGATGGTAAAAATACATCGTAGGCTAAAAGCTTTGGAGATGTGGAAATTCTTGGTTGTAGTGGAAAGGAGACATTGTAATAAATGACTAATTCTGTAGAGAGACATCAAAGATGAAGGCCTTAAACCCTGCTGTTTGATAGAATATTGAATGCCATAAAAAAGAAATCAGAGGAAGCTAATTTAGATAAAGAAAAATAATTTTCATTTGAATTATAGTGTACCAAATAACTGTCTTTACAGTTAACCCTGCAAATAAGCAAGGCTTAGAAATTATTGCTTAGGTTTATACATTAAACTGCTGAGAGAATCAGGATTTGGAAATGGGTATTTCTGATTTGAATCTCCATGTTTTCCCCACACTATATTAGTCTTAAGCATGAAAGGGGGAAAATATTGTAAATCTCCAGTGTTGGCCTAAATAATTTTATTTGATTAAAATGTTTAATTTTATATGTATATAAGATGTAAATTCTTTAGGCTTACTGCTTGTATACAAGTAACAAAAGTAAATTCATAAGTGAAATATAAGCCAAACTATAAAACTAGTAAAACAAATTAAATGTTGGGTGATAGATGATGATGTTTTGCTGAAACGAAATCTTTCTTTGCATAGGAATATACTATTTACTGTCTGCCTTGGTAAGATGTGGAGTTTTCTATATACTATTATCCCATTGTAACCTAATTTCTGCACCACTTTTCTGTACTTGAATATTCACGGATTAGGTGGTTTGGCTTTCACTCATCTTGTTAGACTGTTCTGTATCACCCTAATTCTAGTACCTTTGTTTGTGGATATGGGGTTGTTATCCAGGTGATCCAGAATATATTTTTTTAAAAGTATCAAGATGAAAATATAAACTTTAAAAATCTTCATCAGGACAGCCCTAACCGGTTTGGCTCAGTGGATAGAGCGTTGGCCTGCAGACTGAAGGGTCCCAGGTTCAATTCCGGTCAAGGGCATATACCTTGGGTGCAGGCTTATTCCCAGTAGGGAGTGTGCAGGAGGCAGCTGATCGATGTTTCTCTCTCAGCAGTGTTGCTAACTCTCTATCCTCCTCCCTTCCTCTCTGTAAAAAACATAAATAAATAAATATAAATAAAAATAAAAATCTTCATCAGGACTCAAGGCTTATAGTCTGCTACTCCCAATTAAGTTTAAGAAATATTGTTGTGTATCTAGTTTTTGAGTGTTGATGTTTGCTTTTAGAAATGAAAGCTAAAATTCAAATTTTATAATGAATCAGTACAAAAGTATAATTATTGAACATGTAGATATTTCTGTTTATTTTTAAAAAATATATTTTATTGATTTTTTACACAGCAGAAGGGAGAGGGATAGAAAGTCAGAAACAGCGATGAGAGAGAAACATCAATCAACTGCCTCTTGCACGCCCCCTACTGGGGATGTGCCCGCAGCCAAGGTACATGCCCTTGACCAGAATCGAACCCGGATCCTTCAGTCCGCAGTTCGACGCTCTATCCACTGAGCCAGACCGGTCTTGGCGATATTTCTGTTTAAACATCTGCAAATTACTTGCTCATCTGTAATACACTGATAGGTTATCACTTCATATTATTATGTGCAAGAATGTAACAGTTGTTCACCAGGTTGTCTGCAACTTATAACTAAGAAAAGAACAGGTTTTAACATTGGTAATATACTATCTAATAAAAGAGTAATATGCAAATTGGCCATACCTCCGATAAAGCCACACCCACCAGCCAATCAGGAGCAAATAAACCCCAACCAAGATGGCTGTGGCCACTGAGAGCAGGAGGAAGGCTTGGGTTTCCCCGGCAATGGAGGAAGCCAAGCTTTCCACCTGCCCTTGCTGGCCTAGGCCTCCACTCAATGCTACAAAGTTTCAATTATAAAAGATATATCCCAATAGAAATGGCGGTAGCCATGGAGCAGGAGAGAACAGGCTAGGGTTGCCTGTGCGATGGAGGAAGCCAAGCTTCTGCAGCTCTCGCTGGCCTAGGCCTCCACTCTAGGTTACAATGTTTCAATTATAGAAAGGAAATGTCCCAACAGAAATGGCTGTCACCACAGAGCGAGCAGAAGGCTTGGCTCCACTCCGGGCTACAAAGTTTCAATTGTAGAACATAAAATAAATCCCAGATAGTATGGCCTCCGCTTCGGTGGCCAGGGGCCGTGGCTGGCCTGCAAACCACCACAGGCCTCTCACCCAGGCTGTCCCACGCTCCAAGGGAACCCCAACCCTGATCCAGGACACCCCTCACGGCAAACCAGCTGGCCCCCACCATGCACCAGGCTTCTATCCTATCTAATAAAAGAGTAATATGCAGATTGACCATCACTCCAATACACAAGAGGGCTGCCCCATGTGGTCAAAGATCCTGCCCCCACGATGGCCACCACAAGATAGCCAGCAGGGGAGGACAGTTGGGAAGGACCAGACGTGCAAGGGAGGGCAGTTGGGGACGATCAAGCCTGCAGGGGAGGGCAGTTAGGAGTGACCAGGCTGGCAGAGGAAGAAAGTTGGGGGCAAACAGGCTGGCAGGGGAGCAGTTAGATATCAATCAGGCTGGCAGGGGCGTGGTTAGGGGGTGATCACACTGGCAGGCAGAAACAGTTAGGGCCAATCAGGAAGGTAGGCAGGCGAGCAGTTGGGAGCCAGCATTCCTGGATTGTGAGAAGGATGTCCGACTGCCCGTTTAGGCCCGATCCCGGGCAGTCGGACATCCCTCGAGGGGTCCCAGATTGGAGAGTGTACAGGCTGGGCTGAAGGACAACCCCCCCCCCCCCAAATCCTGTGCATGAATTTCGTGCACCAGACCTCTAGTTCTATATAAAACTCTTAAAAAATATAAAAACAGCCGAAACCGGTTTGGCTCAGTGGATAGAGCATTGGCCTGGGGACTGAAGGGTCCCAAGTTCGATTCCTGTCAAGAGCATGTACCTTGGCTGCAGGCACATCCCAAGGAGGGAGTGTGTAAGAAGCAGCTGATTGATGTTTCTTTCTCATTGATGTTTCTGACTTTCTATCCCTCTCCCTTCCTCTCTGTAAAAAAATCAATAAAATATATTTAAAAAAATATATAAAACCATAGAACATTTGTCATTTCTATCTAACATTTTTCATTTTATATTTAATTTGTTTTCATTGTCATTTTTCTAAGTCAGACCTCCATTTATCTCTGTCTTGAACTAATTATTGTAATTGCCCTCTAACTGGTCTCCCTGCATCGAGCCCAATAAAATACTGAGATGAAGTTAGTCCTCCCAAAGTACAACTATGATCATGCTGTCCTTCTATTGATTTCTAAACTCTGTCAGGGCAAAATCTTTGGTAAATTTCCCATAATGCCCTCCACAAAGTTGGGCAACAATTAGTATTTGTTAATTAAATGACTGATAAAAATCACAAGCTAGTTAAAAGCTGAGAAAACTTTGTAGATTTTCAGATGGAATATTAACTGCGGAGAATACTGGTTAAAAGCTAAATCTGAGCATTTAGAAACTTATTTGTAAAGGAGTTTCTCAGTTATGACAATATGTTTATTAAGTGTTGTAAAGACTCAGCATTAGATAAACCTATGTTACTCAAATAGACAAATCGAAGGTATCTTTCAGAGCCTAATGTAAATAATGCTAGAGTTTTAGATAATATCCCTTGTCTATGGTTAATTTATTCATCTTTCAGATTTGTGTTGAGGCGTTATCATTTGCCAGCTCTGCTCTGGACACTAATTTAGATAGATTTTAAAAACGTAATACAAGTTAGACAAAATTATAAATCATTACATTCTGAAATTAGTCAACCTTTAAGTCTCATTAGGCTTAAATTATTCAACCATGTTCAACTGTGTGAGGGGATCTTCAGTGTACTGACTTTCAAATTGTACTTTGCCTTTAGAACTTTATGAGCAAAAATATTGGAGGCAAGGGGAAGACATTGTATAGACTGTATTCTTTTCCTACCGTACCTTCACAAATAAGCCCTTGTACAGCCAAAGGGAATCAGAGCTCCTCAGTCCTGTTGGCTTGTGATGGTATTCTTTTTTTTCTTGGAGTGGTCCTCCACACAGTGATGATGAGGTTGCATGTCCTATTACATATCTTCCATTCCTGAGGGATAAAATTAGAGAGATGATTCATGTAACTAGATGGCCATACCCTTTCCTGCCATGCCCACAAGCTCCTTTTGAGAGTTCTTTTAACATAAGCTGCTCGGCTTGTGACCCTGAAACAGATATGGATGTCTAAATCATACAGCAGTTATCATAGTTTGCTCAGTGGCTCTGAGGTGGCTAGGACTCTGCACAGCCCTATACTACATAGAGTCTGGCTAAACCAATCAGACCTTTTCTTTTTGGAAGTTTGAACTTCATTCTTAGTTGAAAAGGAGACTTCTAGCCATGTAACTCCTAGTTTCTTTTAGTAGGACAAAGGAAAAAACATGTTTTTCCTAATGACAGAGATTCGTAATATACAAAGTAAAAATGCACAGAAGAGAAGTAGACAAATCCACAGTCATATTTGGGGATTTTAACAGCCTTTCTCAGTAACTGGCAGAAGAGGAAAAACTGAGGATATAGAAGATCTGAACAACACTATGAACCAACTTGACCTAATTGACATTTATAGAACGCTATCCTCAGTAACTACAGAACACATTCTTTTCAGATGTACATGCAGTGTTCACCAACATAGACCATATACTGAGCCATGAAACATTGCTAATTTCAGATGATGGAAATGTTATAGATTATTACATTGTCTGGCAATAATAGGAGTAAGTTAGAAATCAATAATATGATAGCAAATCAACAAGTATTTGGAAATTAAATAGTAAATTTTTTTATTGACTTCAGAGAGGAAGGGAGAGAGAGAGAAAGATAGAAACATTGATGAGAAAGAATCATGGATTGGCTTCCTCCTGCACACCCCCTCCTGGGGATTGAGCCTGCAATCCAGGGATGTGCCTTTGACCAGAATCGAATCCAGGACCCTTCAGTCCGCAGGCTGATGCTCAATCCACTGAGCCAAACCTACTAGGGCCAAATAGCATACTTTTTATTTTTATTTTCCCAGTATTAAAGATGAAATCATTGGAATATTAAAAAACATTTGAAGTGAATGATAACAAAAACATTAAATTACTAGCAGCTAAAGAAGCATTGGGGGAAAATTTTAATGTTAAGTGCTTATTTGAGAAAAGAAGAAAGGAGTGACAAAGTTTTCCTATAAAGGACTAGATAAAAAATATTTTAGGCTCTGTAAAAAAATTATATATAGCCCTGCCAGATATCTCAGTTGGTTAGAGTGCCATCCCAATATCCCAGTATGCCAAGATTGTGGGTTCAATCCTTGGTCAGGGCACATACAAGAACCAATCAATGAATGCATATATGTATGAACTATATATAATTTTAAATGTCAAAATCATTCTTTGTTGGAGAGTAATAAACAGACTATGGGTCTGATTTGGTCTATGGACAGCAGTTTGTTGAACCCTGATTTATACTTCCATTTTAAGCTTCTAAAGAACAAATTAAGCCTAAAGTAAATAAAAGGAAGGAGACAAAGATAAGTCAATTAAATAAATAATGGACAATTGAGACTATCAGTGACGCCAAAAGCTTATTTAAAAAGATCAATAAATTGCTAAATCTCCAGGCAGACTGATAAAAAAAGAGAGAGAGAGAAATTGCCAAAATGAGGAATGGAGAGTTGACATTTTTCAACAAACATTAAAATAAAATAATATGATGTATAAATTTATGCCAATAAGTTCAACAGTTTAGAGGAAATGAAAAATTTATTTGAAGGACAAAAACGTTCAAATATCAGAAGTTACTCCAGAAGAGAGAACTTGAATAACCTTATACTTATTGAAGAAATTGAATTTATAGTTAAAACCTTCCCACAAAGAAAAATTTATGTCTAGATAGCTTTATTGTTGAGTTTTAACACATTTCAGGAAGACTTTTCTGAAAATTGAAGAGGAGAGAACATGTCCTAACTCATTTTATTAGGTTAGCATTATCGCAGACAGCCACTACAAGAAAAAAACTTACCAACATCCCTCATGAGTATAGACAGAAATGGTTAACAAAATATTAGCAAATAGAAGTCAGTAAAAAAAAAAAAAGTCAGTAATATCCTCAGATGGGATACAAGCCCCCTGATAACACCGCCTCTTCTCGTCTGCTCTGTGGCACTTGGACAGTGAGGGAACTGACACACATGGTGCTCCTGTTCCTTACTGTGCTGGTAGTGAGTAGTAAGTCCTGCCTCTGACCTAAGGACTACTGTGTGGTCTGCCAGTGTCCATGAAACAGTACTGGGTTACTTTGGTAGCTTGCTTGGAGAGTCAAAAATCTCAAATTCCTCACAATTCTTGGACAGTTTCGATCTTGAGGATGAAGTGCTGACAGACATGGCTTTCTGAAAGAGAAGAGATGAGGACTGTGTGGGCTGGGTTAGAGGATAGGACAAGACTCTGGGTATTGAATATTCTTACCCAAGTGGTGGGCAAGGGTGACAGGGGCAGGGAGGAATAAGTCCTCCAGTGTTCTACCTCTTAATGAACATTTAGGGACTGAGCTGAAAGATAGCCCTAATGGTGCTTTGGTTGTACACTCATCTCCATGGCTTCAGCTGGAAGACAGTGTGACTGCAGTGGCTGAATTGAGTCCCCAAAGGTGAGAAAATTGTGTGGGAAATGAGGATATAGAGCTTTGGGTGGGTTGAAAATATCAAGAGTTTGTTTAGTTGAGCTGCAAATGTGGGTGCTTAAAGCTTTTAAAGTAAATGTACTATCAGACCACTATCTCCCCTCATGGCCTGACCTTCCCTCTTTCTACACCTGGAGTTCAGGTGCTTTAAGAAGATGAATAGGGGTTGGGTTGAGGTCTCCCAATTCCTAAAGGGAAATCAAAGGCCAAACCCACATGTCTAAATATTATGGGGGAATTTTAGGCAGAGAAGAGAGTTAAACTTTTATGGCTCTATCTGATATTGGCACTCAAGTCATCATCATAGGGTGTTCAGATGCAACTGATGGGGTTTAGGCAAGGTTTGCAGTAGGAGAGGAAAGGCAATGTGACATTTTCAGGGGTGGGAGCTTTGTTGTTACATGCTGTTGTAGTTTCCATTACTAGGTATAATTGGTATTGATTTTATTTATGTATTAAAATATATTTTTATTTCAGAGAGAAAGGGAGAGGAAGAGAGAGATAGAAATACCAATGATGAGAGACAGTCATTGATTGGTTGCCTCCTGCACAGCCTCACATTAAGCCAGGAACTGTGACCTCCTGGTTCACACAGAGGTCGATGATTAACCACTGAACCACGCCGGCCAGGCTTACATGTCTGTATTGTAAATGCCCATAAGTGCCAGAGTGGATTCCCCTAATCAGGAAGAACCATATGTAGAGAAGTGCTAGTATTTTGGAGTTCCAAAACCCTAGTGATTCTTTTGAGCTACAAGTTATTGTGACTGATGATTTCACAGTATATATAAAGAACTCATCTAACTAAAAAAGAAGCCTAAGAAACAATAGTATTTTAAGAATGGCAAAAGATTTTAACAGGCAATTTTTAAAAGAAAATATACCAATCGGCAATATGTATATGAAAAGATGCTCAACATCATTAGTCTGGGAATTAAATGAAAAACACAATGAAATATCACTTCATACCGACTAGAATGGCTAACATTATAAAGACTGACTACCAATTGCTGACAAAGTGGAACAGCTGGAACTGTTGTACATTTCCGGTAGGTGTATAAAGTGGTACAACCAAGTTGGAAAATTGGCAGTTTTGTGCAAAGTTTGAAATAAACTTACCTTATGATCTGGCAAGTTAATTTCTAGGTATTATTCAAAATAAAAGAAAATATGCATACATAAAAAATTTGAACTTGAGTATTCATAGCAGAATTATTCATAAGAGTCTCAAACTAGAAACAATCCAAATGTCCATCAGTTTGTGAATGGATAAACAAATCATGGTAGATTCCTACAAGGGAATATTATTCAACAGTAAAAATGGACAGAACAAAGTGCAAGAGTAAAGATAAATCCCAACATGCTAAGAGGGAAGAGCTTATACCATATGATTTCCTTTATGTCATGAGTACATAACTTGTGATTCCATTTAGAATGGACAAAAAAGCAGAACTAATCTATAGTGGCAGAATAAATCAATGATTATGTAGGGTGAGATTGACTGTAAAGGACTAGACTTATTTTTTGTCCATTTAAAAATACCAGTGGTAAAACTTTAAGGCAATATAATTTTGTGATTAAAATTATGAACTTTGTTATCATTAAACATATCCTGAGTTTGAGTCCTGCTCTTCCATTTACTAGCTTATATGACTTTGGACAAATTATTTAACCTAAGTTTCTTCATCTGCAAAATGGGGGTGGTAATGTTACCATCCCAGAGTTGTTATGAGAGTAAATTAAATTGTCCTCATTACTGTTTGATAGTAAATGCTCAATAATGATGACTAATTTGGGCAGTATTAATATTTGTCAATGTTAATAATTATAATTTATAACTCATGCCTGTTACTCTTAATTTTGGAATGGGTATTGCATTTTTATATTTTAAGAAAAGGAAGAAGAATTATTGATTAGGTTTCTATGAATCTTTGATATTTACAGGCAGATAACTTATTGCTATTTAGTCAGTCATAAACATGATGTGCTTTCTTTAATAAGTAAAGATAACTGATTCTTTCATTGGGATTTCTGCACTATCTTTGGATAAAAGCATAACAGTTCTGATTTGTTTATAACCTGCTTTATTATTATTATTATTATTATTATTATTATTAACATTTTTTTCTTTAGGGGGATTGGCTGTATAATTCTCAAGTAATGCCATTTTTGATATTTTAAATGACTGAGGAGGATTTAAGAATCTTTTTTCCAAATAAGGTTTTCTTTGGTATGAAGCTAATTGATTAAACTTGGGCCAAATAAGCCTTTTGATCTTCAGTTGCTGAGATGTATTACTCTAAAAACTCTTTTAACATTAATTTGAGTATTTAATGGATTTTTCAGAAATGGTATAAATGCCATCATTTTAGGATCTTCTCACTGGAGATATGAAGATATTTTTTCAATATCCGTTTATATTTTAAAATCTTTATTTCTTTGTGTGCTTCAGCAGTTTTTAAGTCTGACAATAGGAAAAAAATGGGAAGAAATAAGATGATCATCAGACATGTTAAAGATGTAAAAGTTTTATGAGTGGGCATTGGAAAGGAGTTTCCCATAGTTATGTGACTTAGTATTGCCTGAATGCAGTATAATTTTGAATTGTGACATGGTGAATGAGAATGTTGGCTTCTAGTTTTGTGTCTCATATGACTTACATTTTAGATATTTGAAAGTTGAGGATATGTTAAAATGGTTTAACTCACTTCCATATCAGGAATATCCTTTATTCAATTATTCATCAATAAAAAATGTCATTTAAAATTTGGTTATTTGTATTTTTCTCAAATAATTTTGTTCTCTTAAAACTATTTTGAACCCTAGTAATTTTTTATTTTTCAACTTTTATTGCAGTGCCTGATCAACTTTCTAGCAGGAGAACGATCATGGAGGTGGTGCCAGCTGAGGTGAATAGCTTGCTTCCAGAGGAGATAATGGACACTGGTATAACTTTAGTGGATGATGATAGTATTGAGGCTGTTATTGTTTCATCCCCAATTCCCATGGAGACAGAACTGGAAGAAATTGTCAACATAAATTCTACTGGTGACTCTACAGCCACGCCCATTTCCACGGAACCAATCACAGTGTACAGTAACCACACTAACCAAGTTGCAGTGAATACCACAATTACTAAAGCAGATTCTAATACCACAGTGAAACCAGCTTTTCCAAGTGGCCTTCAAAAACTTGGTGCTCAGACTCCTGTGACTATATCTGCCAATCAGATTATTTTAAACAAAGTATCACAGACATCTGATCTTAAACTTGTCAATCAGACCCTTAAACCAGATGGACAGAAGTTAATTTTAACAACTTTGGGCAAGTCTGGTTCACCAATTGTTTTAGCACTACCCCATAGCCAACTACCCCAGACTCAGAAAGTTACAACTCAGGCCCAGTCAGGAGATGCTAAGTTACCACCGCAGCAAATTAAAGTAGTTACCATTGGAGGGAGGACAGAGGTGAAACCTGTCATTGGTGTCTCAGCATTGACCCCAGGAAATCAACTGATTAATACTACAACTCAGCCCTCTGTGTTACAGACCCAACAGTTAAAAACAGTACAGGTAAAAAAGGGGGCTTATGAATAAAAATGCATGTTAAAAATTAAGTTGATTGGTAGTTGTGTTTGTAGGGTAACTAAATGCTTAGCTGTTACTGAATTCTTTTGAATGTTGTGTTTGGTAATTGTGTGTGGGTATTGTGTTTGTTTTTGTTTTTTGTTTTTGGTAAAGTTTGATATGTCTAATTCTTTGGTTTTTTTGCTAAAGAACTTAGAGCAAACTTAATTTGGGATAAATTTCAGATGAGTGTATTTATAGCTTTTTACTAATTTTTAAATGTATTTATTCTTTGTAATAGTTTGATTACAAGATTGTTCTGCTAGTATAAAGATACCACAATTGCTGTTGGGCTGTCAGAAATCATTCAGATATGATTTTTTCAGTTAACAGATGGCCAAAATCTAGGAAAACTTGTTGCTCTGAGAAACCCTTGGAGCCAGAAATAGTACATACTAGCCAGTGTGTGCCTTTCTTTGGTGTTTACTGTCCATTTTCATCACTCATGTTTACACTTTGGAAAAGGTAGTGCCATGTGATGGAAGGTAACGCATAGGCTTTAGAGTTGGACCAACTAGATTTGAGTTGCCTGTTTGCTACCCTAACATCTGTGGAGCTTTGGATAAGTTAATTATTATCTCTGAGTTTTTTACTTTAGCTGGAAGATGGTTATTTGAGCATGATGAAAGTACTTGTAGTTCTCAAAACTTTGAGGATCCTTCAAAATGGTACCTGTTATCAGTAGGAAAAGGACCTTAACAGAGAAGGTTAACAGCACATTTGTTAAATGGCTTCCCATTTTTCATGCCCAGGTAGGCTTTTTTTTGGTCACCACTACTCTCAGAAATGCAGTTATCCACTTAAGACCAGGGAACACAAATACATTCCCTGTTTGAAATAATTGCCTTTTACAAAAAAAGAAGGTAGGAGTTAGAGAACTAAAGCAGGTGTGTCAAGAAATAAGAAGGTTTGGGGAACTATCTATTCTCAGCTGATATTAGACATACTGTTTGGTTATTATGTCATGGGCTTTTTATTTAAGAACTTTGTAAGATTTCTAAAACTTTAAAACTTTGTAATTTGCCCATGTCCCTTCTAGCACTTTTGAATATTGTGTTCTTTTCTTTTTTGTTCATTGTCATCTCACTTATCTCTGACTTTTACTTATTTTGATGAAGGTTTCTTGAATGAGATATTATCATCTAGCATCTTGTCCTCAACTTTTTAAAAAATCAGTTTTGAAACTTGTTTTTATTGGGGATGTGGCTCATAATCATTTCACAAGAAACATAATGTAAAGTAGAATGTCATTTTTTTTTCATTTTCAAGAGCAATGTATACATACTGTTTTAATGACCAATTTACTTGTATCCACTAGTTTTTTACTATAATCACCTAAGTACTGACAATAAAAACAAAGACTGGGAACTAATTCTTATAACTTCTTTTATTGTTGTTACTTTTATAAACCATGATTCTGTTTATGAAAAAGAACTTTGGTTTTAAAAAAAACACACCACAATAACAAAAACAAAAGGAACCATGTTTAGGATGTTACTCTACTTGTCCAGTTATTTTTAGGCAACCCAAGTCCTTCTAACTCAAAAGTAACCTACAAAGATCCGAAGCACAGAAAAAAACAAGTAAGGCTACACATCTATATGTTTCCTTCTTAGGCACCAGAATATTTGGTTTATCATTACACGGTGTATATGATTCTTTGATTTTTTTCCTAGACAGTCCTCAGCGTTGTCTTAAGTTTAATGAGTATTGAAACTGTTAGGGTATGGACAGCAGGTAAGGGTGGAAGAAGGAGACCCATCTTGAAAAATGAAGGAAAGAGGTGACAGTTGAGGCCAGAGGCAGTAACAAAGAGGTATAGTCACACTTAATTACAGACGTATAAACACTTTCCCATATTTCTTATGCATAGTATAATAAGAGAAATAAATAACTAGCAATATGGGACAGCATTACTCCAAACTAGTTCCTATACCTATACAACACAGTGCCAAAAATTACCTGCATATATTATTTGATCAGATATTTGGCTATTTTATTTGTAAATTTTCTTTTTGATTCATTTTTTTCTTAATTTGCTGATTGGATACATTTGATATAAATGACCTTTTATGTTTTTTTTGTTTGTTTGTTTTGTTTTTACTTAATTTTGTTCTAGGGAAGTTTACAGAATTCATAATGTAAAAATTATGGTTACTTAACTGAACTGGAAATCATTTTTCAGCAAAGCTCCATTAAAAAGCATAACTAGAGGGCAGGTTAAATTGTTCATTTGATAAATTATTGTGCTTTTGGTTCTGTTGTATTTTTGTTGGTAAGTATTCATCTAGTCAGATGATTGTGAAAATCAGTTAAAAATAGGTAAATACTTTAAGTTCTTAATCTTTATAGATAAGATTATTTATTTTGAGACATGAATTTTAAAAATATCAATACTTCTACTTCTTAAGATTATTAATACTAAGTCAGTAGATGACATGTTCTGACTTACTTTAGAGTTTTAAGCTTGTAAACACATTTGAGGAAAATATCTCCCAAATTGAATCAGTGTTTTTTAAAGTACAATTATGAATTTATTTGAGTATATCAGAGTTTTGCAAGTTGGGTATTTAAAAAAATTTTTTTTTGATTTTTTTTTTTTCCACAAAGAGGAAGGGAGAGAGATAGTTAGAAACATCTATGAGAGAGAAACATGGATCAGCTGCCTCCTGCACACCCCCTACTGGGGATGTGCCAGCAACCAAGGTATGTGTCCTTGACTGGAATTGAACCTGGGACCCTTCAGTCCGCAGGCTGATGCTCGATCCACTGAGCCAAACCAGTTAGGGCAAGTTGGGTATTTTTTTAATTGATCCCATGTTTTTTTTTTAAAAAGTGATTTATATTTTATTTTGTTTTGTCAGTAATATGTTCTCAGTGTAAGAAAGTAATATATGCTAAGTGTAACAAAATGTTTTAGTTTAATTTATAGTTTGATCACAAGCTGATATTTAATTCAGCTTCTGTTATATTTCTGTCATTCAAGTTGGTCATGTTTTTTATTCATTTTGAGTCATTATTTCTAATAATAAAAAATGCTTTCAAGGCCTCGATTTTCATATCTGCCCAAAGATAAAATTAATATTTAATTCCCTTCCTGCTCTAAAAGTTTTATATATCTAAGTTTCTGCTTGTAACTTTTAGAAGAAGCTATGTCTTTGCATACATTGATAATTTCAATATAAAAACATTGGTAATTCTACCTTCTTTGACTTGTGAAGAATTTTAGTTCAGGTTAACAGTGTACCAAGATCAGAGATGACTAAAATGGTTTCTCTTCAAGGAACAGTATCTTAGTAAATAATATTTGAGTGGTTTTGCTTTTAGAATAGACTTTGTTTTGCCCAAGATGTCTATTTGTATCCGAGGGCATTAACTTATTTAGTTCTTCATTTATCTACTCCTGATATATAGATCTAAAGCTGAAGATCTAATCATAAGCACATCTTTAATGTGTATTTATATTTTGTTTCCAGGGGTCAATCTAATTATATTTATAGATGGTTTCATCATTTACACTATTCTCTCTTAACTTACTTTGCTTCATCTTTTTATTATTGAATAATTTGTTCTTTTGAAAAGAATATTGCTGTGTCATAGTGTTTTATTATTAAATGTTTATTAAACTTATTAAACATTACTTTAAAATATTAATTTGTTTTTCATCATATATCTATATCACAGAGACTGAAATAAGGATTTACAATGAAATGCAAAGGTATTACTATATATTAGCCTAAGGATGTTGTAATAATATTTTAATTAATGGCTACATTTTAAGTGTTTTTTAACATTAATACTTAGATATATTTTGTTAAATGAACTGGCTTCGTGTGTACTTCTGAATACCAATCTTTTGTTTAATTGTGATTGCAAAGGTGTTTTATAGAAACAAATGGTCTTCATGGTTATTTATATATTTCAGATTGCTAAGAAGCCTCGAACACCAACCTCTGGTCCAGTAATCACGAAGCTGATCTTTGCAAAACCAATTAATAGTAAAGCAGTTACAGGACAGACAACTCAAGTATCACCACCAGTCATTGCAGGTTATATTTCTTTATAGTTTATTAAGCTATATATTTATCTTTTATGTTTATAAAAGGCTGTTCTGCCACCTTGAAATGTATTAGTTGAAATGACCTTTTATAAACCAAACTCGTTAATAAGAAATGTTTCACTTATTAAATGTGTGCTTCAGCAAAATGTCTTATCTCAAAATCAGTCTATTACTTTAGTCTCCTTAGTTTGGGGTAGAATTTTACCATGAAAGTAATACAAAGACTTAAACTTTAATAATAATTATGTGCCCTGCACTATTCTTAGCTCTTTACTACATATAGTGACTTCTATAATCCTCTGGCAAGTCTGTGAGGTAGATACTAATAACAGCCCCATTTTGCCAGTGTGGAAATGGAGGTACTCATCTAGTAAATGGCCACCGGGAGTCTGAACCTAGGCAATTTGTCTCTAGAGCACAAGTGCTAAGTCTAATAGTTTTAAATTAATTCCCATGGGAGTATAGTATTTCATGGTTTCTGTTTGAATTTTTGGTTTCAGTATTTTACTATGCTCTATATGCAGTTTCCTATGAATAGAAAATTGTCACAATGATGCAGTTACTTAAGTGATAACAGAATTTTAGCTATATTTTGCCAGCAAATTCCATAATGTGACCCAGTTCTCTTTTATTATATACTTTAAAATTTGTCATCAGCCCAACTGGCATGGCTCAGGGGTTGAGCGTCAACCTGTGAACCAGGAGGTTACGTATGGTTCGATACCTCGTCAGGGTGCATGCCTGGGTTGCAGGCTCAGTCCCCAGTAGGGTGCATGCAGGAGGCAGCTGATCAATGATTCTCTCTCATCATTGATGTTTCTATCTCTCCCTCTCTCTTCCTCTCTGAAATCAGTAAAAATATTTTTAAAAATTTTGTCATCACTCAATAACTATAAGACCTCAGAAATCTTTTTTTTTTTAAATTGATTTTATAGAGGGAGAAAGGGAGAGAGAGAGAAACATTGATTTGTTGTTCCATTTATTTATGCACTCATTGGTTGCTTCTTGTATGTGCCCTGACCAGGGATTGGACCCACAATCTTGAGGAATTGAGACAATGTGCTATAACCAACTGGGTTACTGGGCTAGGGCTAGACCTCTTTCTTGATTTTATTATTTCATTCTTTTTATTCTAGATTATCTTCCTTTGTACTCTCAGTCTGGCAGTTCTTTGACTTTGAAATCTCTGACCCATTAACCCTCCCACCTTCTTATTAATAACTAGGGGCCCGGTGCACAAAATTTGTGCACTGGGGGTTGGTGATCCCTCAGCCCAACCTGCCCCCTCATACCTACTAGGAGCCCTCAGAGGATGTCTTACTGACCATTCACCCCCAGCCCAGCCTGCCCAAGGCCTAAAGCCTCTAGCTGAGGCACCTAGCCATCAGGCACCTGCAGTGGGGCCAATGGCTGGCTCTGCCCCAGCCCTGCCCCTCCCCCTTGCCCCAGGCCTTCTCCCTGGCCAGCATGTGCTGGCTGCCTTGGCCCTGCCCTGGATGCCTCGACACCCCCCCCCCCCCCAGCCCTGGCCGTCTCGGCCCTGCCCTCCCAGCCCTGGAGCCCTCTGCTCCACCCCCCCCACCCGGCCCTCGCCGCCTGGGTTCCGCCCCCTCATGGCCCTGGCTGCCTTGGCCCCACCACCCCCAGCCTTGGCCTCCTTGGCCCCACCCTCCACGGCCATGGTTGCTTCAGTCCCGCCCCCCACAGCCCTGGCCGCCTTGGCCCCATCCCCCAATGGCCCTGGCCACCTCAGCCCCTCCCCCCTGGCCTGGGCCACGTGCTCGCTCGCTGGCACCGCTCCAGCTCATGATTGGCTGGTGGGCATGGCTTGATCGGAGGTATGGTCAATTTGCATATTACTCTTTTATTAGATAGGATCAGTCCATTCCTGTCCTCACAGTCTTCCTTACTCAACATGGAGTCCATGACCCATCATTATTGATCCCTACAAACACCATTGATTATCTTTTCCTTGTCTCTTTCTATAATAGCATGGTTGAGTCCATCATTCTTCACTCCTTGCTTGGCAAGCAGCTCAGTATTTCTAGAGAAAGTCACAAAGCCATGGTGACTGGTCTTTAATTCAGAGTTAAACTGACATGACGCTTTTCACCAATTTAGAGCTCATTTCTAATTTTTATTGGGCTTTAAGGAAACACCTCAGGATGGTAGACTTTGACTAGCGAAGTTCAAGTGCTAATTACCCACTCTTATTTGCATTCTTTAAAAAAATTTATTTATTAATTTTGGAGAGAGAGGAAGGAGAGAGAGAAAAAAACATCATTTGTTGTTCCACTTATTTATGCATTCTTTGTTTGATTCTTATATGTAACCTGACCTGGGATCAAATCTGAAACTTGAGAGCATGACACTCCAACAAACTGAGCTACCTGGCCAAGGTTCCTTTGTGTATTCTTGATTGGTGCGCTTCAAATTTTAACCATGGGTGGAAGAAGGAGTATAAATTGCAACCACCTACTACTGTCTTTGATAAGTTTACAGACAGCGTAACAGTAGGCAACTCTGAAGTCAGTGGCCATGATTTGTCCTTTTCTTGAGGTTTGAAATTGTGTGTAAGAAGGCTTTTCATTTTAGCAAATGAGAGAAGGCATAGAAAGATTATGATATGAAGACAGTGTTGGGTGAGTGAATGTTTTCTTTCTCTTTTGTCTTCAGTAGAGATTTGTGGTAGATATAGGGGACTGGTGTCTTGAGGATTGCCATTGGAGGCAGATATAGCCCCAGAGGAAAGATTGGAAAAGGATTAGAATTTGGAGCTGGTTTAAGAAGTGGGTTTAAGGTGGCTGAAAGTGAGCAAGGCTTGGATGCATTGTGGAAAAAGGGGTCTCCAGATCCTTTGGAGGTTTTCATAGGTGGACCTGGTTAACCAGGAGAGGAATGTCTCAGTATAATGTCCTTTATTGTTTTGGAGTTTGAGAGAATTCAATTTTTTTAAATTATGTGGGAAAATTGTATACTAAACAAGTGTGGTGTCTGCAGAAATGTCTGAATGTATTTTTAGTTAATGTCTTGGTTTCACCTCTTACATTTGACTATAATATGACTATGTCATTGCTGGGTCTTTGGGTCATTTGTAACATGCTGCACACCAACTATAGCTTCATCTTTAATGATAGATTTATGAGCCTTACCAAAATTGAGATAGACGTCTATTAAATTTCACTAGAATTGTTGACATTAAAGTTCACTTTGGAGGAATAATTTCTGCTGTTAACTATTCTTTATAACCTTTTAAATTAATGAAAACGAAATTTAAACCATTGAAGTAGCTCTCCTATTGCATTGTCTTATTCAGGGAGACCTATATTTATTTTGTAGCTAATGATCTTTCAAAGTACATTTAGATGTGGGTTTTTTTTTTTTAATGATTTTTGAGCTTCTCATTGAAGATGGATATCTTTTTCTGTCAGGATAAACCTATGTTTATAAATATGTGATTTTTCTGAAATGGAAATCTTATCTTGTCACACCCTTGCTTAGAATTTTTTCGGCTGTATCCATTTCTGGGCTTCCATCCATTAGGATTAAGTTCAAATGCCGGTGCTTTCTTAGCATTTATGATCTCATACGTACCTTTTTCATTTTTGCCTCCTGTCAGCTCCAGACCTACTGATGTAACTTACTTTAAGAGCTTCCCAAGTGAACTTGTGACCTTGGCACTGTTCCTTTCACCTGAAATCCCTTTCTTTGGTGTCCTCATGGCTAACTCATCCATGTCATCTTTGGATTACCTCCTGTCTTGGAAACTTTTGACCCCTAGTCAAATACTCTTACTCTGACCATCTTCTATGTATTCCCATAAAACTTAATCATACCTACCAAATACTTTAATTAGACTACTTTTAAATTTCACACTAGTTTTTTAGAATTTCTTTTAGTCATATTGTATTGTGATACTTGTCTTTCTTGTTTGCCTCCCTATTCATTATTTTTCTTTTTTGTTCATTCTTACTTGAGGATATTTTTCCCATTGATAGGGACTGAGTAAAATGGGCCGGACACGCCCTGGAGTCCTCCCTTGGTCTCTCCCCTCTGGCCAACCTCCCATGTCCCTCCCTGGCTTCACTTGTGCACCAGTGGGGTTCCTCTGCCTGCTCTGTGTGTGCCCTCTCAAAATCCGGGGCTCATCGGGGGATGCTGGAGAGCCGGTTTCGACCTGATCCCACAGGCCAGGCTAAGGGACCCCTCTGATGCACGAATTCATGCTCCGGCCTCTAGTTAAATAATTACTCCCCATTCCTATCTCCTCCCAGCCCCAGCAGAGACTTTCTGCCTCTCTCACTTTGACTTTGTCCTTATGACTGGGTCATGGTCCATCTGTATGATAGCATGTACGTATGTAGCACATTGATGGTAGTTCTTTTATCTCTGTCCTTCTAGTACCCAGCAGTTTTTGGCACAAACATGTGTTTCAGTGATTGTATTGTTAAATGAGTATGTACATCATGGAAGCACTGCAGCGGTACTGAACGAGCTATTGGGAGACTTGTGATTTATTTTTTAAACATATTTTATTGATTTTTTACAGAGAGGAAGGGATAGAGATAGAGAGTGAGAAACATTGATAAGAGAGAAACATTGATCAGCTGCCTCCTACATACCCTCCACTGGGGATGTGCCTGCAACCAAGGTATATGCCCTTGACCGGATTTGAACCCTCCCTTCAGTCTGCAGGCTGATGCTCTATCCACTGAACCAAACCAGTTTTGGCAAGACTTGTGTTTTAGTCATGGCTCTTCCATTGATTTTTTCTTTTATGGGTAAATACAGTATCTGTTCATCTTATTTATGTTAAATGTTGATACCAATCACTGCACAAGACTTTTGAGATGGTTAAGTGAGATACAGAGGTCCTTATTATCAGAGCTCCCAAGGTACAAAGTTGCTACAGTGTAGCAAACTTGATCAATGTGAAAATATTCATTAATGAATTAATCGCTGGTAGAATTAGTCCTCGCTCAGTTATGTTAGCTCTCTGTCCCAAACTGCCCCATCTGTAGCTTTCTGGAATATGCCTTTTGATTCAAATGGACAATACCTGACTAGATTATAAATGTTTTGCAAACTGATTTCAGGGTGAAATTGTATAACTTGAATACTTGCTTGAATTTGTCTATAGAGCTAAGGATAAAAAGGGATTTAGAGATTAGATAATCAGAAGTGTTATTTCGATGAAAAATAAGCAGCCCCCTCAGTTGATTTGATTAACCAGCACCTGCTTGAAGCACTTTCAGTGACTAAAAACTCATGTGTTGAAACAGTCATTTCAATTGGAAAATTTTGTTAGAAGTTTTTTCTTAGTGCTAAGCTGAAATTTTTATTTCTATGCATTAGTGCTATACAGCTGATGGTTCTAATCCTTCAACTTGATAGCCTGGATCAGTCAAGATATTCTTGGTTTTCCTGCCGTAATAAATACTCTCTAAATTCAGAAGTTTTTTTAAAATCCCCAGTTTTTATTTTTCTGTTTATACTTCATGACTTTCTGCATACCCATTGTGGATTTAGAGAGGGGGATTTTCTCATGAATCTCTCAAGGATCCAGGCTGACAGGGGAGCCATCACCTCAAATGTGGCAGAGAAAAAGAGCTTTGAAAGGCCTCCACAGGAAGTAAGTGTTCTTGCAAAGAAATGGCACTCCTTACTTCTACTCATATTTCATTGGCCAGAACTAGTCCCATGGTCCAAATCCAACCACAGGGAATGGGAAAGGATAGAAAGTGCAGCTCTACCAAGTCCCCAGAATACTTGATGAATGGCACTAATGTCTATCACAGTCTCATTTTATTTTTATTTTTTAAAATACATTTTATTGATTTTTACAGAGAGGAAGGGAGAGGGATAGAAAGCTAGAAACATCGATGAAAGAGAAGCATCAATCAGCTGCCTCCTGCACACCCTCTACTGGGATGTGCCCGCAACCAAGGTACATGCCCTTGACCGGAATCGAACTTGGGACCTTTCAGTCCACAGGCTGATGCTCTATCCACTGAGCCAAACCGGTTTTGGCTCACACAATCTCATTTTAAATTTTCACATGAGAATATGTTTAGAGAAAGACACAGAGAGAGAGAGAGAGACAGAGAGAGAGAGAGAAAATATCAATTGGTTACCCCCTGTACATGCTCTGACTGGGGATCGAACCTGCAACCTTTTGGTGTATGGGATGATGCTCCAACCAACTTAGTCACTTGGTCAGGTCTTTTAAGAATTTGGAGATATATCATGTCTTTGTATACCTTTTTTGCCTATGATAAGAATTTTAGTATTTCAATTTATCATGATATGATTTCTAATTCCCTAAGCTTTCTAGACAAACCTCAGTTTTTTTGTGTTGTTGCTGAAGGGTATTGTTCAGAAGTGAACACAGTATTTCTGTATTTTTTCTGGAATCTGGCCAGGAAGATTTTTTTTTTTCCTTTTGGCAGTCTAAAATCAGACAGTATTAAACCATACAGTGTTTAAGTTAGTTCAGTAACTATGTTCTATAGATGTGGACTTAATTGTATCCTGTGGTTTAAGTCCAAAGAGTAAGACAGCTCTAGTATAGTAGGAAACAGAGATTGAAATCTTAAGACTTCAAATACTGACTTTTAGGATCTCTATCGCACAAGGCATGTTGCTTAGTTATCCTGAGCCTATTTTCTGATAGATTTATCAAGATTGATGAGAATGTGAGGAGAGGTGTTTTCATGGACTTTATTTAAAGTGATATTAACATATTAAGTGTTGCTAAGAAACACTTCTTTGCTTCTTTCCTCTTAGGTTCATCATAATTCATTAGGAACTCCCTTGAATGTTGAAGTTCATATGTGAATATATATGAAATAGTAAACATATATTATAGTCATTGTTGGTAGATCATCGTCACATACATTTTTATATTGTTACTAGGGGCCCAGTGCACGAAATTCGTGCACTGGGGGTGAGTGGTCCCTCAACCCAACCTGCCCCCTCTCATATACTGGGAGCCCTCAGGGGATGTCCAACTGATGGCTCACCCCCAGCCTGCCCAATCCTTAAAGCCTCTGGTGAGGCTTTAGGCCTTGGGCTCCCAGCCATCGCCCTGCTCAGCTCAGCCCCCGCTGCCTGCAACCACCCAGCCCTGGGGGCTGGGCACACACCGCCACTTCCATTCACAGTTCACAGTGCCCTGGGGCTGGGCACTCCCTGCCACAGCCACCACCACTGCTGCTGCTTCCCCTCACAGCGCCTGGTGCTCGGTGTTCCCTGCCACTTGTCCCCACCCCTGCTCCTGATTGGCTGGTAGCATAGCCAATTAGGAGCGAAGGTGCGGTCAAATTTGCGTTTCTCTTTTATTATATAGGATATATAGGATTATAAAAAGTCAAACTAATGTGCTGCCTCTCATTTGCAGGTAGGGTTCTTTCACAGTCTACTCCTGGGACTCCATCAAAGACCATAACAATATCTGAAAGTGGTGTTATTGGATCAACTTTAAATTCTACAACACAGACACCAAATAAAATAGCCATCTCACCTTTGAAATCGCCAAATAAGGTAAAAAATTTAACCACAAATGCCAAGTATTGTGGTCAATGCCTTTATTTTTTATAGTCACTTCAGATAACTTCGATTTTAATATATTCCCAGGCAACTGAATAGACATTCAGTAAATTCTGGATTAATTTAGTAATCAGCGTTATATGACATAAAACACATACTCTAAACACATAGTAACTTAGTACTCATTTTGTATGCTAAGAAGATTTTCATGGCCTATATGAATATGGGTACAACAGAGCTCTTTTAATTGTGGTACATTATGTGTTTAGCTCTTTAGTTAATATTTGTGCAAAATTACTGTCTTTGGGTAAGCCACATGTATGTATAATATATAAGTCTAAAATGTTTAATAGAACTCTTTTTGATAAAATACTCTGCATTTTCTGCTGAGCTGTTTTATGGAGAGCTGAACTTTTGATGAGTAACAGAGTACCTGGAGTACTAGAAACTGCCATCAAATGCGGTAACCATATTATCAAAGTTTTGAAGCTTATGTGCAATTCATTCAAAGCATTTGAAAGTGTTCATAATTTGTTTTATTGTAAGCTGGAAGAGCACCTATCATTTTACTCTTAGGGCAAGTAAGCAGTCTTGGCTCACTTTCTTAAATTATACAGATTTCATTATATCAGCATGACATTTTGAAAAGATATGTTTAAAGGACAAATTTAGTTGGAAACCCAAGCATTATTATTCTGTAAGGTACCACCCTTGTGATTCTGAAAACATATTGCCCTTTGTACCTGCCTTTTTTCTTAATTTGTTACTGTTCATAAATAGAATAAATGATAACATTTGCCTTACATTTTTTTAAAAAGTCTAGCTATTGGTTTATTGAGTATGATGTTTCTTACAGTTTACTAAAATAGAATTCTACCTGCATAATAATATAGATAATTATTTACTTAAATGGAACGAATTCAACAGATATTTAAATACCTCTGTATGCTATGCAAAGAGATAGGAACTAGAGATAAAAACATGAATCAGATAAGTTTTTAATTGTAAGTGATTCAATGGGAAAGTTATATTTAAACATTAAGAATTGCCCTGCAGAATCATTAACTTTCACAGGTGTATTGATGAGCTCTCTGTATTAGGGAAGGTTTCTACAAAGGAGGCTATTCTTAAAAGGTATTAACCTTAAAGGTGGCTTGGGTCTTAGTTATAGGTGAGCAGGGGAGATTTTAAGGGTTGAGGCAATACCTAAAAATTTAAAAGTGTGGCCCCTTCCGGGAGCCAATATGCTTTGGTATTGTGAGAATGAAGGGTGTTAAAGTTAATAGAATTCATTACCTTCAAGGGAGTTCAGATATTATTATTTTAAAAAATATATTTTATTGATTTTTTTCAGAGAGGAAGGGAGAGGGATAGAGAGTAGAAACATTGATCAGTTGCCTCCTGCACACCTCCTGCTGGGGTGTGCACGCATCCAAGGTACATGCCCTTGATCAGAATCCAGCCTGGGACCTTTTAGTCCACAGGCCGATGTGATGCTCTATCCACTGAGCCAAACTGGTTAGGGCTATTTTATTATTCTTAAAGACTTTCTGTTGCTTCCCATTGTTGCTAGGATAGTGGTTCTCAGCCTGTCTGCAAATTGGAAATCACTGGGGGAATCTTTAATACCAGGCCTGGTTCTTATCTCTGGAGACTGTTTTAATTGGTCCAAAGTTTGGCCTGGGACCAGAATTTTTGAAAGTTCTCTAAGTGATCCTAAACTACTCCTTTAAGATAATATGAAGTTTATATTTTTAAAAAGATGACTCTTGAAACATTATGAAAGATAGTTTAGAGGAAGGTAGTAAGCCTAGATCCTAGGAGAGATACCAATTATGTTAGCAATTCTCAACCTTAGTTGCATTTTGGAGGACCTGGGGACCACTTGAAAAAACTAATGGCTGGATCCCATTTAAATCAGAGTGTCTAGGCTGGGACCTAAGATTTAAACTTAATATTTTAAAATTCTAAAGTTGAGGCTAGAGTAGAGAATCACTAAGTTAAATTATTATGGTATTTCAAATATGAGCTGTACTAGTAATTAAGGTCTTAGGGAGGAAAAGATGTGTTGAAAGAAGTTCAAGACATAATGACTGGATGTTAGGGACTTACTCCTACATTCCTGACTTGAATAACAGAGTAGATGGTGGTACTGGACTAATATGCCTGATATATGGGCTGTACCTGATAGCATAAAAATAGGAACTAGCTATTTTCTCTCATCCTTCATTATTTTTTTAAAAATATGTTTTAACTAGAGGACCAATGCACAAAATTTGTGCAAGAGTAGGCCCTCAGCTGCTGCGGCTGCCTGGATCCCTCCCTTGCAGCCACAGCGGCTTCCTTGAACCCACGGCTACAGCCTCAGCTTTATCCGAAAGAATATCTGGTCTAATTAGCATATTGTGCTTTTATTATTATAGATTGATTTCAGAGAGGAAGGGGGAGGGGGAGAGAGAAACATCAATGACGAGAGAATCATTGACTGCCTTCTGCACTCCCTACACTGGGGATGGAGCCCACCGCTTGAGCCTGTGCCCTGACGAGGAATCCAACCATGGCCTCCTGGTTCATGGGCCGATGCTCAGCCACTGAGCCATGCCAGCTGAGCTCATCCGTTACTTTAGGCATGTCATGTTGGGTCTTTCTTCCCTGCTTCTTGACCACAGGTTATTTTTAGTTATAAGCCTTACTTTGGTGATTAAGTTCACATGGTTATGAAAGTTAGTCCCGTTGAAAGCTTGTTTCTTACGCAGATCTGAGTTGGCTCAGGGATCGTAGTCGAGAAGAGGAGTGTGATCGTCACTCTTTTATTTTTAAAATACCCATTCCAGAATGATATTATTATTATTATAACATAGTTTTTTTTTTTCTAGAGAGAGAGGAAAGGAGACGGATAGAGAGATAGAAACATCCATGAGAGAGAAACATCACTGATTGGCTGTCTCCTGCCTGCCCCTTTCTGGGGATTGAACCTGCAGCCTGGGCATGTGCCCTGAATGGGAATCTAACTGTGGTCTCTTAGTTCCTGGGTGGATGCTGAGTCACTGAGCCACACGGGGTGGGCTGTTTCTTCATTCTTATCCCTTTCCCCCCATTCTGCTTTTGACTTCTAATTGGAAGGAAGATTAGAAGAAAAAGAACCA
Organism: Antrozous pallidus; assembly: GCA_027563665.1. NCBI lineage: Eukaryota > Metazoa > Chordata > Mammalia > Chiroptera > Vespertilionidae > Antrozous > Antrozous pallidus. Next base: position 68,221,555 of record CM050511.1, read on the forward strand.
AGTTTTATATGACTAGGACTATTGTATTGTAATATAGCTGTTAGTGCCCTCTTGTGACAGGTGTCCATGTGTGGATTTTTGGAGTTGTGCATTTAGGAAGGTTTTTGGAGACTCCTCTGGGCATGTCCTCATTGTCAAGTTCTCTGTTGTGGTGTGATGCACACACCAAATACCTTTGACAAACTCCTCCTGGGCCCTCTCTTATCTCCTAAAGTCCACGTTACAGCTTGTTACTCTGTGTGCCTTTACTTCAGAAGGCATGTTTTTGGCTCATCAAGATTCTTTAGCTCTTCTGCAACATCTTTTATTTGGCTAATGGGAAACCTATAGAATAGTGATAGAAGTGCAGCTTGCCTAGCTACTGTCCTGTATATCCTCGCTCTACCTTTTTTTTTTTTTTTTTTGCAGAGGCTGCCACAGTGTTCTTTTTTATTTTATTTTAATCTTTATTGTTCAGTTTATTAATTACATTGTTCCCCATTTTTTTCCGCCCTATAGTTCCCCACCATCCAGTACCCATCCCACTCTCTGCCCTGACCCTCCCACCACTGTCCTCTCCCATTGTTGCATGATTTTTGTCCAGTCTCCTGCTGCACCTCCCACACCCCTTTTCTCCCCAAGAATTGTCAGTCCAATCCCTCTGTATGCCCATGATTCTATTATATTCACCAGTTTATCCTGTTCATCAGATTTTTAATTCACTTGATTTTTAGATTCATTTGTTGATAGATGTGTATTTGTTGTTCAAATTTTTATTTTTACCTTTTTCTTCTTCCTCTTCTTAAAGAATATCTTTCAGCATTTCATATAATATTGGTTTGGTGGTGATGAATTCCTTTAGCTTTTTCTTATCTGCGAAGCACTTTATCTGACCTTCAATTCTGAATGATAGCTTTGCTGGGTAGAGTAATCTTGGTTGTAGGTTCTTGCTATTCATCACTTTGAATATTTCTTGCCACTCCCGTCTGGCCTGCATTATTTCTGTTGAGAAATCTGCTGACAATTGTATGAGTGCTCCCTTATAGGTAACTAACTGTTTTTCTCTTGCTGCTTTTAATATTCTCTCTTTATCTTTTGCTCTTGGCATTTTAATTATGATGTGCCTTGGTGTGGTCCTTTTAGGGTTCCTATATATTGGGGTTCGGTGCACTTCTTGGGCTCCTAAGTCAATTTCTTTCACCAGGCGTGGGAAGTTTTTGGTCACTATTTCTTCAAATAAGTTTTCATTGTCTTGCTCTCTCTCTTTTTCTGGCACTCCTATAATTCGGATGTTGGTATGCTTGAGGTTGTCCCAGAGGCCCCTTACACTGTCTTCAGTTTTTTGGATTCTTTTGGTTTCTTGCTTTTCCAGCTGAGTGGATTTTACCTCTTTGTATTTAAATCTTTAACTTGGTTCTTGCGGTCCTCTAGAGTACTTTTAGGTCTTTGTATAATATATATATTTTAAAATATATTTTATTGATTTTTTACAGAGCGGAAGGGAGAGGGATAGAAAGTCAGAAACATCGATGAGAGAGAGACATCGATCAGCTGCCTCTTGCAGGCCCCCTACTGGGGATGTGCCCGCAGCCAAGGTACATGCCCTTGCCGGAATCGAACCTAGGACCCTTCAGTCCGCAGTCCGATGCTCTATCCACTGAGCCAAACCGGTCTCGGCTATATAATATTTTTTATTTCAGTCAGTGTATGCTTAATTTCTGGTTGGTCCTTTTTCATATCCTTGAGGGTCTTGTTCATATCTTCATAGGTCTCGTTCATTTCTTTGTAGGTCTTGTTCATTTCCTCATAGGTCTTGTTCATTTCCTTGTAGGTCTCGGCCTTTTCTAGGAGCCTCTTGAAAAGCCTTATAACTGTGGTTTTGAACTCTATGTCCAGTCGTTTTTTTCCCTCCATTTCTTTCACATCTGATTTCTTTCCATGTCTCTGCATGGTGCTGCTTTCCTGAGTTGGTCAATTAGCTTTGTGTGGTAGATGTCCTTTAAGGGACAGTGGCTCAGCCTCCCCAGTTACCTCTCCTCGCTCTACCTTTTAAAGAAAATTATCCCTTTGGCCCTACCCAAATGTGGCTCAGTTAGTTGGGCATCTCCTGGTATACCAGGAGATGGCCGATTGGATTCCCAGTCAAAGGCATATGCCTGTGTTGTAGGCTCGATCCCCAGTGGGGGTTATGTGGAGGGTATGATGGAAGTTGTACTCTCACAGTGATATTTATCTCCCCTTTCCCTTTATCTCTCTCAAAAAATCAATGAAGTATTCTATAAATACTTTTTTCTTTTGTACTCAGTTTTGAAGGCAAGAACTTTTATGATTTGGTGTTAATATTTGTACCCCAAAACCTGGATAGAGATAGTAGGGTGATGATCGTGGGGGTCTGTAGGTGGGTGGGTGAAGGTGGAGGAGAGTATAGGGGGGATAAATGTTGATGAAAAAAATAGAGAGGAAAAAACTAAATAGGTGTTTAATAAGTGACATGAGAAGATCACTACTGATCAGAGTATAAATTAGTATAAAAATTCATTGGTTCTGTTTTTAGTTCTGTGGAGTTTGCTAGTGGACCCATTGAAGGACTTTTTCACCTCTGGTAATTGTATTTATTTTATTTTCATTTGATTCTTTATATCTTATAGTTTCTGTCTCTTGATATTATCTTCTTTCCCACTAGGTTTTTTAAATATTTTAAAGTCCTTACCTGATGGTTGCAACATCTAATTCATTTCTGAGTCTGCCTTTCATTTTATTATTAGAATAACTACCTGTTGTCTTTTTTGTTATTGTTGTTTTTCGAAATATGTTTTTGTTTATTTCAGAGGGAGAAAAAAAGAGGGAGAGAGAAACATCAATAATGAGAATCATCAATCAGCTGCCTCCAGAACACACCCTACTGGGGATCAAGCCAAAACCCCAGCATGTGCTCTGACTAGGAATCAGACTGTGACGTCCTGGTTCATGGGTCGAAGCTCAACCACTGAGCCACTCCAGCAAGCTGGGTGGTTTGTTTGTTTTTTAATTTTTACGCTTATACACATCTGGGATGGGGAAACCATATTCTATTCATAAAGGTAGGTGATTTAGCCAAAGAGTGGGCTGTTGATTTATATAAAATCTGATTTAAAGGCTTTAGGATAGTTGAACTTCAGGATAACTGAAGTTCAAGAAAAGTAAAGGTTACTTGGGATAGTGAATACACAATACACTATTCATATGATGTATTATAGAATTGTACGTCTGAAACCCAAATTATTATATTAACCAATGTCACCCCAATAAAGTCAGTAAAAAAATTCTAGTTATTAGAGGGGGGGAAATAAAAGAAAGGTAAAGGTTCAGAGAGCTTGGGTTCTGGATAATTAGATCAAAGAAGCAATGGTCAGAAATCTTGAAACACCTTTTTCTCATAAATTTGGTCTTGAGAGTTAGTAAATATTCTTAAAATGTAAGGCCTGTTACACTTTATGTGATTTTGATGGCTACTTTTTCTTTTCCCACTTAATGTATTTCTACTTTTAATTTTATTTTTCAATTATAGTTTATATTCAACATTTTATGTTAGTTTCAGATGTAATTTTTTCTTTAATGTTGTAATAATGGACATGAATACATCTTCCAATTGTCCTACTCATGACTTTGGAGAGTCTATGCAAGTTATCCTGGACATTCTTCAGTTCACTTCATGTATATCTTTTTTCAGTTTTGCTTTCCTACCCAGGAAGTGAGTACTTCTCTTTTTGTTTTTGGAGGGGGGTGGTGGAGGGGTGTAAAGGCTTTTATTTGGCAAGCAGATCTTTCTTGTTTGCCCTGTCTGTGGTAAGTAGCTTAATCACCACATAGTTATTTAGAATGTACTCAACTCTCATGTGAGGAATTTCAGAGCATAAGCTGTGTACAGATGGTTTTTAAAAAGTTCCTTACTTTTCTAATTTCTATAACGTTTTGAACTCTTCTTACTTCTAGGTCTTCTAGCTTGAGTAGAATTCTATGTTGCTTTTGTAATTAAATGCTAGATTCAACATGTCACTGTAGTTGCTTTATCATTTACCTGTCCATTCCTCTATCCATTAATGCATTTTAAAAATGCATTTCAAAGTAAGTTGCACAAATTCATTATACTTCTCCCCAGATTTTTCATCTAACATACCATTAGCAGGAATTCACTGTTTGGAGGTTTTTTCTTTTGAGGTAAATTTATGTAAACACACTCCAATATCCAAATCCTAAAAGTAATCATTGGATGAATTCAGATAAAATGTAGACATCTATGATATTCAAAGATAAAAAACCTTATGCCCTGGCATGTGTTCTCAGTGGTTAGAGCATTCATTGGCTCTCACACAGAAGGATTATGGGTTAAATTCCTGGTCAAGGGCACATACTCAGGTTCCGATCCCTGGCCCTAGATAAGGCAGATATGGGAGGCAACCAATCAGTTCTCTTCTCTCTCTCTCCCCCTCTTCTTCCCTCCCACTCTCTCTAAAAATCAATGGGAAGTATCCTAAACAAGCCACCTATCAATTGATAGGTTTTGATAACAAGCCTTTTTGACATGTTTCTTAGAAATTAAAAAATGAGATTATTGAAACTTGCTTAGATTAGAGTTCAGATAGATTCTAGTTTTTTCTCTCTACTAAATTGGAGGATTTAAGTGAGTTTCATGGTAGAATATAATGGGATTTTTGGTAAAAATTCAAAAGGAAGTAAAAATATTAATTTGTAAATATTATTTGTGAAAACATTTTTCAGTATTTATATTTATAAAAATACTAGATGCCCCGTGCATGAAATTCATGCACAAGTGGGGGAGGGGGTTTGTCCCTCAGCCTGGCCTGCACCCTCTTCAATCTGGGACCCCTCAGGGGGATGTCTGACTGCTAGTTTAGGCCCGATCCTGCAAACCTCAGCAGTCAGACATCCCTCTCACAATCCGGGACCACTGGCTCCTAACCACTCGCCCACCTGCCTGTCTAATCGCCCCTAACTGCCTCTGCCTGCCTGCCTGATTGCCCCCCAACTGCCCTCCCCTGATGGCCTCATCATCCTCCCCTGTCCAGGCTGATTGCCACCTAACTGCTCCTCTGCTGGCCTGATCACCCCCAACTACCCTCCCTTGTGGGACTGTTCACCCCCAACTGTTCTCCCCTGCCAGCCTGATTGCCCCCTAATTGCTCTCCCCTGTCAGCCTGATCACCCCCTAATTGCCCTCCCCTGCTGGCCTGATCACCCCCTAACTGTTCTCCCCTGCCAGCCTGATTGCCCCTAACTGCCCTCCCTTGCTGACCTGATTTCCCCAACTACCCTGCCCTGTCGGCATGATCGCCCCCTAACTGCCCTCCCCTGTTGGCCTGATTGCCCCGTTTGTCATAATCTATGGAGGTGTGACAAATGAATAAAATAATTATACAAATATGTAAAATTGCAAAATCAAGAAAAGACAGGTGACGGCATAAGACCCTATCTATATAAGGGGATTCAGCCACAGTTAGGATGAGTTGAACAAGCATCCCTGAGCTAACGTTTTGTGTAGATTTGAATTACAGTGGATGTCAGCTATAAGAGTAAAGGACTAGCAGTGAAATAGGTAAGATGTACACATGGGATAGTAAAACAGCCTCTCTGATTAAATTAATAATGCTTTGGAGGGATTGGAAAGTATATAAAGAAAGAGATTATAAGAGTTTTTTCAAAAATGTATGTTTTTATTGACTCAAAAGGGAGAGGGAGAGAGAAATAGAAATATCAATGAAGAGAGAGAATCATTAATTGGCTGCCTCCTGCACATCCCCTACTGGGGTTTGAGTCTGCAACCCGGACATGTACCCTTAACTAAGGTATTACAAATGTATGGACACTATTTTTTTTTAACATACCCATAAACCTTTATGCCTTTAAATACATACTTAATTCACATTTCACCAATTATCTTTTTAAAAAAATATTAATTTTTTTGTTTTTGTTTTTTTAAAGTGGAAAAAATGATGGTTCTGATTTCCAAAGCTGACTCTTGCTAATTATTTTTATTCCATTACACTTTGAAAAAAATGTTATAATCCCAAGCTTACAACATTTTGTTACTGAGATTACATTTTATTTTTCATTATTATTTTTAAAATGTTGATTTTTAAAGAGAGAGAAGAGAAGAGAGAGGGAGAAAGAGAAACATATATCGATCAATTGGCTGCCTCCTGCACACCCCCTACCGGGAATCCAGCCCACAACCTGAGCATGTGCGCTGACCAAGAATCCACCCTGTGACCTCGGTGCATGGGATGGTGCTGATATGGGAAAACTGGACTGGAACGCGTGGTGTTCCTCTGGGCAGGATGATTCCCAGGCTCTTATCCAGTGGATTCAAAGAATGAAATCATGGACGAAAGATAGTATAGTGAAAAGTGGAAATTTATTGAGAAATAAGCACAGACTCTCACATAGGGAGAGGGAAAGAGTCCTGTGTTTTTTTTTGTGTGTGTGTGTGTTTGTTGTTAATCCTCACGGATATTTTCCCATTAATTTTTAGAGAGCGTGGAAGGTAGAGGGGGATAGAAAGAGGGAGAAACATTGATGTGAGAGAGACACATTGATTGGCTACATCCAGTGACTGGGGCCAGGGATCAAGTCTGCAGCTGAGATATGAGGTATGTGCCCTTGACCAGAATTGAACCTGTAATTCTTTGGTCCACAGGGCAATCAATGCTCTATCTACTGAGCCAAACTAGCTAGGACCATCTTTTCTTTTCTTTTCTTTTTTTGTACACTGTTTGAATTTGGGATTTAGATAAATTTGTGAATGTTTACTATTTTTTAGTTTATTCATCTTCCTATTTTTCTTTTCCCAGCCCTTCCCCTCCCCCCCCTCCAAAGTTGGACCCAGCTGGCATGGCTCAGTAGTTGAGAGTCACCCTATGAACCTGGAGTCACATTTCGATTCCCGGTCAGGGCACAAGCCCAGGTTGTAGGTGGGGGCATGTAGAAGGTAGCCAATTAATGATTCTCTTTCATCATTGACGTTTTTCTCTCTCTTCCTCTTCTTCTCTGAAATAAATAAAAATATATTTAAAAAAAAAAGAGAGAGAGAGCCCAAACCGGTTTGGCTCAGTAGATAGAACTTCGGCCTGCAGACTGAAAGGTCCCAGGTTTGATTCCAGTCAGGGACATATACCTTGGCTTCGGGCACATCCCCAGTTATAAACATTTTCCCAGTTAACTTTGTCTTTTTTTTCTTGCAGAAATTTTGTGCACATAAAATTACTCAAATATTGCATGGTGTCTTTATGTATGAATTTGAAATTTTTGAGCTATGCTTAGACAATTTTTTTTATCCAATATTTTATTTTAAAGTATTCATCTAAAATCATTATTTGGTGCCCTAACCAGGTTGCTCAGTTGGTTACAGTGTCATCCCTTGCACTAAGAGGTTACCAGTTCTGTTCCCATTCGGGTGCATTGCAGGCTCAGTCCCCAGTGGGATGTGCAGGAGGCAGCCAGTCGATGTTTCTTTCTCCCTTTCCCTTTCTCTAAAAAAAAAAATCAATAAAAATATTTTTAAAATAAGAGAAAATTTATCCGTTTTAAAAATAAATAAAAATTAAAAATGTTTTTTAAAATGTTATGTATACTTCTATTCAGTTTACTAACTGATTAAAAAATACTTTTTTTAAAAAAAATGTTTTATTGATTTTTTACAGAGCAGAAGGGAGAGGTATAGAAAGTCAGAAACATCGATGAGAGAGAGACATCGATCAGCTGCCTCTTGCACGCCCCCTACTGGGGGTGTGCCCACAGCCAAGGTACATGCCCTTGCCGGAATCGAACCTGGGACCCTTCAGTCCACAGTCCGACGCTCTATCCACTGAGCCAAACCGGTCTCGGCTACTTTCATGTTTCTTAAAGGCAGATGTGTAACTTTAGTTGTTTACAATTCTTGATGCTATTAACTTTCATAATAACGATACAAATAGCATCTCACATTAATTGAGCATTATAATAGCTGGTGAGTTCTTATTTGTAGTTTATATAATTTATTTAATCATTACAACAATCCTTTGAAAAAGTACCATTTTTATATTTTCAGATGAGAAAACTTAGACACAGAAAAGTTTAGTTAATGGTACAAGGTTACGCACTTAGGAAATGAAACCTAGATTGAAATCCAGGAACTCTGGATTTTTTATTTTGGCTTTACAGAACTAGCTTGTTGCAGATTCATTCCATTTGTTGATAGATGTGTATTTGTTGTTCATAATTTTTATTTTTACCTTTTTCTTCTTCCTCTTCTTAGAGAATACCTTTCAGCATTTCATATAATATTGGTTTGGTGGTGATGAACTCCTTTAGCTTTTTCTTAGCTGCGAAGCACTTTATCTGACCTTCAATTCTGAATGATAGCTTTGCTGGGTAGAGTAATCTTGGTTGTAGGTTCTTGCTATTCATCACTTTGAATATTTCTTGCCACTCCCGTCTGGCCTGCATCGTTTCTGTTGAGAAATCTGCTGACAATTGTATGGGTGCTCTCTTATGGGTAACTAACTGTTTTTCTCTTGCTGCTTTTAATATTCTCTCTTTGTCTTTTGCTCTTGGCATTTTAATTATGATGTGTCTTGGTGTGGTATTCTTTGGATTCCTATAGTTTGGGGTTTTGTGCACGTCTTGGACTTTTAAGTCAATTTCTTTCACCAGGTGGGGAAGTTTTCGGTCACTATTTCTTCAAGTAGGTTTTCATTATCTTGCTCTCTCTCTTTTTCTGGCACCCTTATAATTTGGATGTTGGTATGCTTGAGGTTGTCCCAGAGGCTCCTTATACTATCTTCAATTTTTTGGATTCTTTTTGCTTTTTGCTTTTCCAGCTGAATGGTTTTTGCTTCTTTGTATTTCAAATCTTTGACTTGATTCTTGCAGTCCTCTAGACTGCTTTTAGGTCTCTGTATAACATTTTTTATTTCAGTTAGTGTATGGTTAATTTCTAGTTGGTCCTTTTTCATATCCTCTAGGGTCTCATTAAATGTATTGGCCTTTTCTAGGAAATTCTTGAAAAACCTTATAACCATGGTTTTGAACTCAATATCTAGTTGTTTGTTTTCCTCCATTTCTTTCATTTGTGATCTGTTTCTTTGTCTCTGCATTTTCTCTGCTTCCCTGAGATGGTCAGTTAGCTTTGTGTGGTAGGTGTCCTCTAGGGTGCAGGGGCTTAACCTCCCCTGTTATCTGAGGTGGACACTCTTGGTGCACCCCTTTATGGGCTGCACAGTCATGTTGTAGTTAAGTCTAGATTGTTGTTGGTATCACTGGGATAGGTTGACCTTCAGGCCAATTGGCTGTGAGAATCAGCTGTGTCTATGCTGGGAGAGCTTCTGTGCTCAGCTTGGAAGGGACAGAGTCTCAGGGCTGAGCAGATAGCCTTGGTTTCCTGTTGGCCCCGCTCTAAGAGTCCCCTGGGTCTCATGTCCCGCTGCAATGGCTGCAAACACCTCTGAGAGCAAGCTGCTCTCGAGTTTTGCCCACTGTCAGACAGTGGGCAAATGAGTCTCCCCAAATGAGTCTGCATTTTCAAAGTCTCACCTGGAACTGGAGTACAGTGAAGTCGGGAGGTTTTGTTTCCCTCCCTAATGAGAGCCAGCCACACACTTAGCTGCCTGCCCTCTCCATGAGCCCATGTGCCTCTGCAGCTCCCCTGAGTCTCAGTGTGTTTCCTCCTGACAGTTCACTTTCACCCCCTATTAGTCTGGGTTCCCCTAGTCTTGCCTGGAACTGGAGTTCAGCGCAGTGGGGAGCCTTTGTCTCCCTCCTTGTTCCAGAAAACTAGCTGCGTATTCAGCTGCCCACCCTTTCCGTACACACACGTCTCCTCATCTTCATGTCTCTGCACCTCTGCCCTCCACACCTCCTCTGAGTCTCAGTGTCCTTTTCTATTTTCTTATAGTTGTAGAATTTCTAGTCATCCAGCCTTCCTGTGGTTCTGGATGATGTCCATTTTGTCTTTTAGTTGTAATTTGGAAATTGTGCGAGCAGCAGTGTAGGTGTTTACCTATGCCACCATCTTGGTTCCTCCTCTAAGTAATAACTTTTTCATAGCACATCATCTGACCTGGATCTTCAAGGAAGGTAACTATTAGAGATGGAAGACAAAACTCATTAATTGTGGTTTCACTTCTGTATTTATTACTGTTCTTTTCATTTCTCTTTGAACAGGTTGTCCTTTCAACAGTGTTTGATGAACTAAGGAACATGCTTTTACTTGAGTGACTGTCTTAAATTAAAAGGTGTAGTAAAGTTAAATACCAGATTAATGATAACCATGTTGTATTGTTTAATAGGCTGTGAAATCAGCTGTGCAGACCATCACTGTTGGAGGTGTGAGCACATCACAATTTAAGACAATTATTCCTCTGGCAACTGCTCCAAATGTCCAGCAGATCCAAGTGCCTGGAAGCAAGTTTCATTATGTCCGACTTGTTACTGCCACAACAGCCAGTAGCTCAACCCAGCCAGTTAGTCAGAATCCCAGTACAAACACTCAGCCTCTTCAGCAAGGTTAGTAATCGTTTTTTAAAATAGTAATGCTGATGCTTTGAACATCATTAAAAAACATCAGTCCTTTTCTTGCTGATTTGATTAATTATGGCATTTCAGCTGTGAAAGCAGTGAAATGGAATCAGTTGTATATGACTATAGTATTTCATTCTGCTAGAAGTTGGTACACAGTGTGCTATGCTACCAGATAATCATAATTACTCCTCAATTTGCAGTTGGCCATTTTATTTTTAGTTTAAAAGCCTATCACTTATGCCAATTAGGTAAATTTAGATGGAACCAAATTATTTATCTTATTTCTAAACTATGAAGATGTTTCATACAGTTTGCATCAGTTGAAATGATCAGTAGGCAAGATATAAATGATAAGTAAAAATGTATGTCATTTTAATTCTTATTTTCAATCTATAATTGCTAATAAAAAGTCATTAAAATATGTCTATATTTTGCTCAGTTGTATTTTTCTCTGGAGGGTGTTCCTATTTATAGTCCTTCCATTGTCTGTTTGTGTTTAATCTTTTTTGTCACCCAAGATACAGACCCACACATACAACATTTCTCCATATTTAACTACTTAAAAATTAAATGGTCTGAAAGGATTAGGACAGTTTATAGCGCCATATGTCTTTCCAAGGGCTTGATTTCCTAAGAGTGGTTTATTTATGCAAAAGAGAATTGGACTCAACTTGTATATTTTCCCACCAAAGCCATACAAAAACCAGTATTCAGCCCAGCCGGGTGTAGCTTAGCCGTTGAGCATTGACCCAGGAACCAAGAGGTCACCGGTTCGATTCCTGGTCAGGGCATATGCCCAGGTTGCAGGCTCGATCCCCATCTCTCATCATTGATGTTTCTGTCTCTCTCCCTCTGTCTTCCTCTCTGAAATCAATAAAAAAATATTTTTTAAAATGTAGAATGTTTTAAAAACAAAAACCAGTATTCAAAGGCTGCATACTGTTAATTGCTGACTAGATGGTAGACAGCACTGTAGAAAGACCAAAAGATTTCTTGTTCAATCTTTTTAGAATATAATCTATCATCTTGGTGAAGGAGGAAATCAGTTTAAGAAATTAAAGCCTTAAGAACTTGCAGGTATGGTTTCTGAAGTTTGTAAGGGGCTTTTTAAAAAAGGATTGTTCAGAATTCCTGTTAAAAACAAAAAGATTATTTCAGCTTCTGTGAAAAGTGCAGTAGAAACAAGACTGCTCTAAAGTTAAAGAGGAGAGATAGGGACTGCTCACTTACATATAGAACATTAATTAACCCCGATCCCTAGGTAATTTAGAAGTGTTCTGTTTTCTTCATTTCCCAGTTTTCAGTAAAAATGTAGAATGCAGATGCCAAGCTAATGGAAACCTAGAGTTCCCAAAGTTTCTAGTTCTCTGTGTGCTCAAGCACAGGGCAGTTATCCTTCCTTTATTTTCCAAAAAAGAATCATCGGAGTTTGAGGACAAACCACACACCTCTTCCTCATTATTTCACAGACCACTAGGAACTTCTTGCGTTCTTTTAGTTGTTAGACTCGCTTCAGAATTGCTGCTCTGTGTGCAAGTGGTATAGGAAGCCCACTCTTCTGTGTCCCAACCATGAATTCAGGCTTTTAATTCCTTATAGTATTGCTGAGACCAGTCAACAGAGGTTATTACAATTTTACTAAAAGATAAAATAACTGAGGATAATCAAACAGAACAGAAAACTTTCAAATAATGTATCAGATGTCACTGCTCCTATAATTCATGGTCATATACTCTTTGTATAGCAACTTTATTAAGATACTAGAGGCCTGATGCACAAAATTCTTCATGCAAGAGTAGGCCTGCCTTCCCCCAGCTGCTGGCCCCAGCTTTCCGGAAGGTGGTCCAGTCTAATTAGTATATTACACTTTTATTATTATAGATAATTCATATCTACTTTAAAATTCATCCTTGCTAAGCATACCATCTAGTGGCTTTTTGTATATTCAGAGATAGGCATCATCATCACTGTCTTCCTTCCCCCTTCTCCGTGGTTTGCCAACTTGCTGCAGGAGCCTGCTCCCTTTTAGATCTGAGTTCTCTATGTTCTTCCAGGACTCTCAACTTTTCCTCTTCAGCCATCAATCCTCCCAACCTTTCTATCAAAGGAAGTCCTTTTTTCTTTTTCTTTTACAGTTCAGAGCAGTTTAGATCCCATTATCTCAACTTCCCTTTCGGATCAGGCTGGATCATTTGCATAAGTAAAAACCGAAGGGCTGTTCTTTCTATCTTTCTAAAACCCTTTTTCAGACTATGGAAGTGGTGATAGTAGCACACATTGTATTTCTTTAGGTCCAGCGCTAGTCCTGGACCTAATAGGTGTAGTGCCAGTCCTAAATTTTATCATAGCATTTCTCTATGTCAGGTTTCATTTTCCTTTTAAATCAGCTCATTTTTATATTTTTAGTTTTAATAGCTGTCATTTTCCCAGTTACTTGAAAGCTTAGAAAAGACTTTTCTTCCCTTATACCTGCAATTCTACCATCCAAATAGTAGATAATTCATGCTCCTTTCACCTCTGTCATGTCTCTGCAGCTGTTCTCTTTCTATTCCCAGCACTGTCACCCCAGATTAGACCCTCATTTGCTGCATTCTTTTTAACTTTTCTTGCTTTTTTGCAACTCCATTCTATTTTACGCATTGCTTTCAAATACAGTTTCTTTTTGTGCTATTCCAAAGCGTATTTCTGTAGCTCTTCAGAATTCTTAGAAACTTCTCATTGCCTACCGAATTAAAAATAGACTTCTACCTCAACATTCAAGGTCTTCAAAACGTTTGCAGTTTGCCTTTTTGCTCAGTTCCAACCAGACTGGACTGTTCACCAACATTTTTGTGCAATGCTTTGCAGCTTCCCAGCATCGAGCCTCCACTTCTCATGTTTCTACCCCTGCGTGGAATGTCCTCCTCAGGCTGTGTGCCTCTCTGCAATCTGCCCACTGGTCAGGACTTGTCTCAGGACACTGTATCCTCAATGCATTCTTTCCATATTCCCACCCTCTGCCAATCACATGTGTGTTCTGTCCCATTTAGAATTCCCACAGCACTTCCTTTTTTAACAGGATTTATTTTATTTGGATATTGTCTAATCTGCTCTACTTAATGTAATATCTTTGAGCAGGTGTCTTGTACTTTAGTTTTCCTGGGATGCTGTCCCCAATGCCATTTATATAGTAGTAATGTTTGTAGTAATAAGCACAGTAACAATAATGGCATGTAACATTTATTAAGCACTTAACTATTTGTTGGACAATATTTTCATAAATTTTTATGAGTTAACATATTTAATCCTTATACCTCTTAAAGGAGTTACTATCTCTATATTGCAGATGGAGATGCAGACAAAGAGAGTTTAAGTAGTTGGAAAGAAGCAGAATTGAGATTTTAATTTCCAGGGTCAGATGACTTATGAGTCCACACATATTCTTTTTTTTTAACCTATTTTAAAAAAATTTTTTTATTGATTTCAGAAAGGAAGGGAGAGGGAGAGCGAGATAGAAATATCAGTGATGAGAATCGTCGATTGGCTGCCTCCTGCAAGCTCCCTACTGGGGACTGAGTCCGCAACCTGGGCTTGTTTGTGCTCTTGACTGGAATTGAACCTGGGACCCTTCAGTCCGCAGGCCAGATGCTCTATCCATTGAGACAAAACAACTAGGTTGCCCACACATACTGTATTTTTAACCTTCATGCTATACTACCTTCTAGAAGGTACTTTGTAGATAATGACTTATAAAAGAATGATATTTTCTTTGGTTTTAATATAAACACAGCAATTAGAAATAGTACAGAATAGCATTGTTACCCAAGCTCCTGAATGGCAGGTATTTATGCAAGTTTCATCTGACTGTATTTAGTAGTGAATGTATAAATCATCTGCATACACATTGAAGTATTTTTTTTTAAATATGTTTTATTGATTTTTCACAGAGAGGAAGGGAGAGGGATAGAAAGTCAGAAACATCGATGGGAGAGAAACATCGATCAGCTGCCCCCTGCACACCTCCAACTGGGGATGTGCCTGCAGCCAAGCTACATGCCCTTGACCGGAATGGAACCTGGGACCTTTCAGTCCGCAGGCCAACGCTCTATCCACTGAGCCAAACCGGTCCGGCACATTGAAATATTTTTAAAAGAATGTTTTAAATGAGAAACATTCCCTCATAAAGTGACTATACCTACCCGGTAGATGGGTTAAGGAATTTTGATAAAAGTTTCTTGGTAGATGGTTTAGGATTGCTCCAAATAAGAAGCAGGTTGGAATTCTTTAAGCTTTTTCATGAGGCTATCTTGAGTGCGCTAAGTACTTTAAATGTTTTAAATATTATTGTATGGAAGTAAATTGTCCACTTTCCCCCCCTTTTTAAAAAAGCAAAGCCCGTGGTTAGCACCACTCCAGTGCGGATGTCAGTTCCACTTACACAGACTGTCAAACAAGTGAGTATCACATAACTTCTTTTCTCTAAATCTCCCAGACAATTGACTTTTGAAATTGAAAGTTAAGATATTTTTTTTAAATTAAGCTTTGGCCAGTTTTATTAAAGAAAAATTTTGCTTGACTTACTTTTCACCAGTTTGTTCTAGCATGCTTCTAATGATAGCAGAATCCCCTGGATTAGTGATAGCAGTGTGCATAATCTTCACATGCTGTGCCCAGTTCATTGTCACTGCTACTGTAGTGATGGACACCATGCTCGGCCAATGCGGTGTAGCACTCTATTTCAGATTTTCTAAGGCTGAACAGTTGCTGATGAGGGTAATCAGTTTTACTTTGCTTGTCTGATCATTTTCAGAGGCTGTTTGTACCCTAGCACGTACTTCCCAGTTTTCATAACAAGTTACAGCCTAGCGTTGACTGACTCCAGCCACTTTTAAAAATATATAGATATTTTATTGATTTCAAAGAGGAAGGGAGAGGGAGAAAGAGAAACATCAATGATGAGAAAGAAACATTGATCAGCTAGCTTCCTCCTGCATTTCCCCCACCGGGGATTGAGCCCTCAATCCAGGCATGTGCCCTGACCAGGAGTCAAACCTTAACCTCCTGGTTCATAGGTCGACACTCAGTCATCAGGTCACACTGGCTGGGCAGCTTTTTAATCTTTACAGCCACCAACTTCCTGCCTTACCCACGGGTGAAAGTTAATATTTAAGTATAAGAGATGTGTACTGAGTTGGAAAATTATAAAATTTATTTTTGTAATTATTTGATCTTTCTTTTTTTTAGGTTGTTCCAAAACCAATTAATCCAACTTCACAAATCGTTACTACTAGCCAGCCACAGCAACGGCTCATCATGCCTGCCACCCCACTGCCACAGATTCAGCCGAACCTCACTAACCTGCCGCCAGGCACGGTGCTGGCACCGGCTCCGGGGACGGGGAACGTGGGTTACGCAGTGCTTCCAGCTCAGTATGTTACCCAGGTATGAGACAAAAATGAAGTCATTGAATTTCCTAAAG
Organism: Antrozous pallidus; assembly: GCA_027563665.1. Lineage (NCBI taxonomy): Eukaryota > Metazoa > Chordata > Mammalia > Chiroptera > Vespertilionidae > Antrozous > Antrozous pallidus. Next base: position 68,237,546 of record CM050511.1, read on the forward strand.
GATATTAGGTCTAAGTTGTCTAGCGTTGTCACATTCTGAAAATGACTCAAACCATCTAACTTAGTTATTAAGATAGCTCTTTCCAAAATCTTGAAGTGTTAATGAAGACTTTTATTTGTGTATTTTTAGTATTAAGAAATATAAAGCACAAGTCAAATATATAAGTCAGACAATTTGGAGCTGAGAGCAGGTTGATGAGAAGACAAGATTATCAATATTAATAAAAGGGTAATATGCTAATTAGACCAGGTCGACCAGACATCCAAATTCCTTCTGGACAAAGCCATGGTGGCAGGAGCTGAGACAGAGGCAGTTAGGGGCAACCAGGCCGGCAGGGGAGCAGTTAGACAGTGACCAGGTTGGCAGAGGGGGCAGTTAGGAGGCGACCAGGCTGGCAGGGGACCAGTTAGGGGGTATCCAGACTGGCAGGGGACTAGTTAGTGGGTGATTAGGCTGGCAAGTAGAGTCGGTTAGGGGTGATCAAGCAAGCAGGTGAGTGGTTAGGAGCCAGCAGTCCTGGATTGCAAGAGGGATGTCCAACTGCTGGTTTAGGCTCCATCTCGCAGCAGTAGTCATACATCCCCCGAGGGGTCATGGATTAGAGAGGGTACAGGCCCGGCTGAGAGCCCCTCTGCCCCCATCCCTGCACTAATTTTGTACATCAGGCCTCTAGTATAGATATAAGAAAAAATAAGATGAGTTAAAATTATCAGAGTCCAAATGAATTCAGAAAGGACTGTGACCCTAATAAAGCTCTTCTTCACCTATGAATAAAATGCCACTGACTTGTTTTTGGAAAATAGACTATTAGGTGGATTTCCAGGTGACATGTCTTAAGTGATCTGTCCAGACTTATTTGGTCAATCGTTAGATCAAAGCCACAGATTACCCAGTTGGCTGGCTTGGATTAGGAGTGCTGCTTCTAGGAAGCAGAAGTTTTCTTTTTCATGTCAATCAAATTTGCTTGGTCAGTATTGTTCAGTGGTTGAGCCATTGACCTGTGAACCAAGAGGTCACTGGTTTCATTCCTGGTCAGGACACATGCCCGGGTTTTGGGCTTGATCTTCAGAAGGGGCTGTGCAGGAGGCAGCCAGTTGATTTTTCTCTCTCGTCAGAGTCTTTCTCTCTCTCTTCCTCTCCCTTCCTCTCTCTCTAAAGTCAATAAAAACAACTTAAAAAGTTAAGAGTCAAGCAAATTAGTATCATTTTCTAAGCTGTTGAATTGTTGATTTATTTAGCTTGTAAGAGGAGAAACAGAAACCTATCTGTACTTTAATGAAATGTATTTTGGAGTATGGTATATGGCTGCTAATTTTAAAATACCATTAATGTTCAATATTTTTATCATTAGCATCTCTTTTATGTTTAGAAATCAGTGTAAAATAGAAACTTAATTATTGTGCATGTAACTTCTCGTTTCTATAACTTCCAATGTGTTGAATGATCAATATAGTAAGTTTTATTTACAAGTAGATACATTGCATTTTTTTAGCCATTACATGAGATTACAGTATTTTTAGGGAATTTTCTAATTATAATAGGATATTCCTTTATGAAAAAATTTATTATATTTGTACCATGCTATACTTTCAAATGTTCACATTGTTTTTACCTCTAATATTAGTTTGGATCTTTAGAAAAGCTGCCTTGAGGTAGTATGTTTGCGTGAGATTTTTCATTCTATTTTTTCTGTTTTAATAAATGAATTTGTGCTTCTCACTGATAATTATATCTGTGAATATTGTCAATTTTTTAAAATATGGTCTAAAATTATCTTTCTTTACATGTAGCTACAGCAGTCTTCATATGTATCTATAGCAAGCAACTCTAACTTTACTGGTACATCAGGTGTCCAGACCCAGGCAAGACTTCCATTCAATGGGTGAGTATTTGGAAAATATGCAAGTTAAATTGTTGGATCAGGTTAAATGCAACATCAAATATATATATTTCAAAATACATTTATTTTTTCCCCTTAAAGCTATGTGAGATAGTCAAAAGAACTCCCATATATCTTATTTGAGGGCCATTTCTTGAAATGCCTCTTCTAGTTTTGTCATAGCCAACACTATATCAGTACCAACCCAAGGGTTCCTCCCCTTCCCCAGAGGCCCTCCACCTCCGCCATCATTCCCACACATTGTCTTGCCACCAAGTGTGAATAATGGTATTTTTACTTCTCCCTTACAAACCGAATTTTCTGCTCAGGATGAGTTTCCAGCTGAGTATAGAGGCCTCTGGAGTTTTCCCAGTCATGGTGCCGGGTTCTTGGTGATATGTGGGTGGACTTATTAATTTTAAGAATCATGTATTTATTTTCATGTATTAAATATATTAGTAGCTCATCAAAAAAAAAAAAAAGAGAGAGAGAGAGAGAGAGAAGTCCCAACTTTCTTTTTCTTGGATATACTAATTTTTCTACATGCTTTATTCTTTGTCCTCCCTCTTTTATCCTTTTCCCATCCTGAATATATTTTTTATTTTTATTTTTATTTATTTATTTTTTTTAAATTATTTTTTATTGATTTTTTGCAGTATAATAGTAGTACATGTTTTCCTTTCCCCCTCCCCCTTATCCTCCCCCCAGCCTCCCCCACCCCCCAGCACATATCCCCAGCTTCCCCCCTCCCCGCCCCAGTGTCTTTCATTCATTGGTTATGTTCATATGCATGCATACAAGTCCTTCCGTTGATCTCCCCCCGCATCTGCCTCCCATCCACCCAAGCCTCCCCCTGTAGCTTGACAGCCTGTTCAAGGCCATCCTGCCTCTATATCAATCACTCTCCCCTGTTTCTTTTCTTCAAAAAATATCTTGCCTCTGCATACTAGAAATAAATGTATAAGAACAAAAAGTGTTTCAGTCTCGGTTTCAATGTCCAACTTTTCTGAGTCCCAGTTTCAGTGTCAAATAATTCATTATGTGTATAAGTCAGCAATGGTATCCAGATGGTGGACATATCGTGTCAATGCATGATCCATCCTCTCTGGTCTGGTCCTGGGCTGCCTGCAGACATGCACAGCTGCTGACTGCCAGCATGGCAAGGTGTCGTCAGCGTCCCCCATCTCTGGACCGTCCTCATGACTGGAACAGATCCATCAGTTCCTCACCGTCGCAGGAACCCACATGGTCTTGGAGTTGTTCTCTGAAAACACACAAACACATTCTCGACCAAAAGTTAACAAAGGGATCCTCTATGTAAAATAGACTTGGGATTCTTTTTAATTTTTGCCTAAATGATTTTCCTTTGGCTCATTTTGACACCATGTGTGTTTTTTCATGGGTGTCCTGCTATTGTTTTTACAAATGGAATTTACTTTACTGGAGTAAGAATTTTCTAGATGTATTTTACTTACTCGATATTTTTTTTTGTCCCTTTCATGATATTACCCCGCTGTCCCCTCCCCTTTTTTGATTAATGGGGACTTTTGGAAATTTTCCATTGCAGTCTTGATAATTTTAAATTTTAATTTTTGCACACAAAGTGACTGCTTTAGGTTCTTTGGATGTTAGGCAACTTTACAGAGAGATGAACTACTAATAGATTTTTCAGTTAATGTTTTAGGAAAAGCTTTTTGTCCAGTACACTATAATTTTCTTGAGTATTCTCGTATTTCACTTGGCCAATTTAAATTAATCTGAAAACTTGATTACTATTTTCCTGTCAATTTTAATACTCAAGCAGAAATCTTAGTTTACCCTGTGAATACTAGTGGAAAGGAATATTTGCAATTTTGAGTAGGTCCCGAGCATTCCTGGTAATAGACTGAATTTAGATATAGAGCAGCTATTGCTGGCCGGGTCTCTGTCTGCCGCCTGGGTCCCCGTATGAGTCGTGTGTGGGAGGCGAAGCAGCCGTGGGGGTAGGAGACCTCCCTTAGAAGGGTTGAGAATTCAAACTCCTGCAAGGTTTGTGGATGAGGGTCTGTGCCCCACCTCTGTTGACCTTTTAGTTCTCTCCTGTTGGCCCCTCTGCGACTGTGCCTGTCTTAGGTTGTTCCTTCCCTGAGGAATCTTACCCGTCTCTGGCTAACCAGCCATCCTCCGGGGCCAAACAGGGTGATGTGAGGTTCAGTTCTGTCTCCTTTGTAGTCTATGCCCCCCTGTGGCCTCCACGTCCAGCACCTGCCCTGGGGTCCCCTCGCCTGCTGGCGGGGTCCCGGTACTGATCACATATCTCGGGGGACCCAGGTTTCTTCTCCAGAGAGGGCCCAGCTCACTCCATTGGTCGAGATACAGATGCATGGTGCCAGCTGCCCAAAGGCTTCAGCCACAGCTCGAACTAAAAACTCTGGCATCAGCTGTGTGTATTTGGATAGTAACAAGAAGGTCCCTCTTGGCAGAAAGGGCAAGAAGGGCCAATATAGAATGCTCGGATGCCTTCCCAGTGCCTTAATTCCTTCTGAAAGGGATTAATTTCTTTCCTATTCTTTTTTAATTTGCTGCCCAACATTCAAAGAATTAGTTTGTAAGTTTATTTGGGATAATTGTATAATATGCTGTTGTCAAATATCAAATATTATAATGACATTGTAGAATAATATCATGTAAGGGTATTATGGTGTCATGGGAGGTTAAGCAGGGCCTAGCCTAAGGACTGGTCTCCATAGGATATGACAAGCTCTAGGCCATGTCAATTCAATGTCAGACTAGCTGCCATTTTTTTATAATTTTATATAAACTTTGTCAGGGATGTAAAAACACAAATCACTTACCTCAGTTCAAGAGTTCAAGTATATTGGCTTTTCCACTTACTCTCACCACCTGCCACTTACCCTGAGGTTTGACATTCTGATGGACTTTTCTCAGTCTCTGGATCTATTCTTGTTCATCAGTCTATGTCATTGATTGTATTCCTCAAATGAGTGAGATCATGTGATATTTGTCTTTCTCTGCCTGGCTAATTTCACTTAGCATAATGCTCTCCAAATCCATCCATGTTGTTACAAATGGTAGGAGCTCCTTCTTTTTTTCCGCGGCGTAGTATTCCATTGTGTAAATGTACCATAGTTTTTTGATCCACTCATCTGCTGATGGGCACTTAGGCTGTTTCCAAATCTTAGCTATGGTAAATTGTGCTGCTATGAACATAGGGGTACATATATCCTTTCTAATTCGCCTTTCTAATTTCTTGGGGTATATTCCTAGAAGTGGGATCACTGGGTCGAATGGGAGCTCCATTTTTAGTTTTTTGAGGAATCTCCATACTGTTCTCCACAGTGGCTGTACTAGTCTACAATCCCACCAGCAGTGCAGGAGAGTTCCTTTTTCTCCGCATCCTCGCCAGCACTTGTCGTTTGTTGATTTGTTGATGTAAGCCATTCTGATAGGTGTGAGATGGTACCGCATAGTCGTTTTGATTTGCATCTCTCGGATAATTAGTGACTTTGAGCAAGTTTTCATGTGTCTCTGGGCCTTCCTTTTGTCTTCTTTCGTGAAGATTCTATTTAGGTCTGTTGCCCATTTTTTTATTGGATCATTTGTCCTCCTTTTATTGAGTTGGGTGAGTTGCCTGTAGATGCTTGAGATTAAACCTTTATCACTAATAACATTTGCAAATATGTTCTCCCATACAGTGGGTTTTCTTGTTGTTTTGTTGATGGTTTCTTTAGCTGTGCAAAAGCTTTTGATTTTGATGTAGTCCCATTTGTTTATTTTCTCTTTAGCTTCCATTGCCCTCGGAGCGGTATCATCAAAGAAGTTCTTTTGGCATATGTCTGAGATTTTTCTTCCTGTAGATTCCTCTAATATTTTTATGGTTTCCTGTCTTACGTTTAAGTCCTGTATCCATTTTGAGTTTATTTTTGTGTATGGTGTAAGTTGGTGCTCTAGTTTCATTTTTTTGCATGTATCTGTCCAATTTTCCCAACACCATTTATTGAAGAGACTGTCTTGACTCCATTTTATGTTTCTGCCTCCTTTGTCAAATATTAATTGAGCATAGTGGATTGGGTTGATATCCGGATTCTCTATTCTATTCCATTGATCTATATGTCTGTTCTTGTGCCAGTACCAGGCTGTTTTAAGAACAGTAGCCTTGTAATACAGCTTGAAATCTGGTATGGAAATCCCACCGACTTTGTGCTTCTTTCTCAGGATTGCTGTGGCTATTCGGGGCCTTTTTTTGTTCCAGATGAATTTTTGGAGAGTTCTTTCTAGGTCTGTGAAATATGCCATTGGTATTTTAATGGGGAGTGCATTAAATTTATAGATTGCTTTGGGTAGTATGGACATTTTAATTATGTTGATTCTCCCAATCCATGAACATGGAATGTTCTTCCACCTGTTTACATCTTCCTCTATCTCTTTTTTCAGTGTCCTGTAGTTTTCCACAAATAGATCTTTTACCTCCTTAGTTAAGTTTATTCCTAGGTATCTTAATTTTTTTGGTGTGATGGTAAATGGGATTGCTTTTTTGGTCTCTCTTTCTGTAAGTTCACTATTAGTGTATAGAAATGCCATAGATTTCTTGGCATTAATTTTGTAGCCTGCTACATTGCTGAACTCATTTATTAAGTCTACTAGCTTTTTTATGGAGTCTTTCGGGTTTTTTATGTACAATATCATGTCATCTGCAAATAAGGATAGCTTAACTTCTTCTTTTCCAATTTGGATGCCTTTTATTTCTTCTTCTTGTCTAATTGCAATGGCTAATACTTCCAGTACTATATTGAACAGGAGTGGTGAAAGTGGGCAACCCTGTCTTGTTCCTGTTCTTAGGGGAAATGGTTGTAGTTTTTGCCCATTGAGTATGATGTATGCTGTGGGTTTATCGTATATGGCTTTTATTATGTTGAGGTATGATCCTTCTATTCCTATCTTATTGAGAGTTTTTATTAAGAAAGGATGTTGGATTTTGTCAAATGCTTTTTCTGCATCAATTGATATGACTATGTGATTTTTATCTCTCAATTTGTTTATGTGATGTATCACATTTATTGATTTGCGGATATTGTACCATCCTTGCATTCCTGGGATAAATCCTACTTGGTCGTGGTGTATGATCTTTCTGATGTACTGCTGGATCCGATTTGCTAGAATTTTATTGAGGATTTTGGCATCTATATTCATGAGGGATATTGGCCTGTAATTCTCTTTCATTGTGTCGTCTTTATCTGGTTTTGGTATTAGGGTGATGCTAGCTTCATAGAAGGAGTTTGGAAGTTTTCCATCCTCTTGAATTTTCTGGAATAGTCTGAGGAGTATAGGTTTTAGTTCTTCCTTGAATGTTCGGTAAAACTCCCCTGTGAAGCCGTCTGGCTCTGGGCTTTTGTTTGCTGGAAGCTTTATGATGACTGCTTCAATTTCTTCCACAGTTATTGGTCTATTGAGTTGTTTAGATTCTTCTTGATTGAGTTTTGGGAGGTTATATTTTTCTAGAAACATATCCATTTCCTCCAGGTTGTCCAGTTTGTTGGAGTAGAGTTGTTCATAGTATTTTTTAACAATCCTTTGTATTTCAATGGGGTCTGTTGTTATTTCACCTCTTTCATTTCTGATTTTATTTATTAGGGTCCTCTCTCTTTGCTTCTTGGTGAGTCTGGCTAGAGGTTCATCAATCTTGTTTATCCTTTCAAAGAACCACCTCTTGGTTTCGTTGATTTTCTGTATTGTTTCTTTGGTCTCTATGTCATTTATTTCTGCTCTGATCTTTACTATTTCCTTCCTTCTGCTTACACTGGGCTTTTCTTGTTGCTTTCTTTCTAACTCTTTGAGTTGTTGGGTTAGATAATTTATTGCCGCTGTTCCTAGTTTTTTGCAGTAGGATTGTAGAGCTATGAACTTCCCTCTCAGAACTGCTTTCACTGTGTCCCATAGATTTTGGATTGTTGTGCTATCATTGTCATTTGTTTCCATGATGTTTTCTATCTCTTCCTTAATCTCTCTAGTAACCCAGTCATAGTTTAATAGCATGCTGTTTAGTCTCCATGTGTTTGATTTCTTTGGATTGTTTCTATTGTAGTTGATTTCCAGCTTTATGCCACTGTGATCTGAGAATATACTTGATATGATTTCTATCTTCTTGAATTTGGAGAGACTTTGCCTATGACCTAATACATGGTCTATCTTTGAGAATGACCCATGGGCACTTGAAAAGAATGTATATTCTGTGGCTTTGGGGTGAAATGATCTGAAGATGTCAATTAATTCCATCTGGTCCAGTGAGTCATTGAGAATTGATGTTTCTTTACTGATTTTTTGTTTAGAGGATCTGTCCAATGGTGATAATGGGGTATTAAAGTCTCCTACTATGATTGTATTGCTGTCTATCTCTCCCTTGATGTCCTCTAGGAGTTTTTGTATATATTTGGGTGCTCCTGTATTGGGTGCGTATATGTTTACAAGAGTTATTTCTTCTTGTTGAATTGCTCCCTTTAGTATTATGAAGTGGCCTTCTTTATCTCTTGTTATGTCCTTCACTTTGAGATCTAATTTGTCAGATATAAGTATGGCTACCCCAGCTTTTTTTTCATTTCCATTCGCCTGAATAACTTTTTTCCAACCTTTCATCCTCAGTCTGTGTGCGTCTTTTTTTCGGAGGTGGGTTTCTTGTAGACAGCAGATACATGGGTTGTGTTTTCTTATCCAGTCTATTACCCTATGTCTTTTGATTGGAGCATTTAACCCATTTACATTTAAAGTTATTATTGATAGGTGCTTATATGTTGCCATTTTTGTTCTTTGCCCCTGTGATCCTTCTTCGCTTCCTATTTCTTTTTACAGCAGATCCTTTAGCATTTCTTGCATTGCTGGTTTGGTGGTGACGAATTCCCTTAGTCCTTTTTTATCTGTGAAGCTCCTGATTTGACCTTCAATTTTGATTGAGAGCCTTGCTGGGTACAGTATTCTAGGATTCAGACCCTTCCTTTGCATGACTTTGTAGATTTCATTCCACTGCCTTCTGGCCTGATAGGTTTCTGTTGAGAGATCACTTGTTAGTCTGATGGGTGTTCCTTTGTAGGTGACTTTTTGTCTCTCTCTGGCAGCTTTTAAGATTCTTACTTTGTCATTGGTGTTTGCCAATTTAATTATAATGTGCCTTGGCGTAGGTCTTTTGGGGTTTATTTTGCTTGGGACTCTGTGAGCTTCTTGGATTTGTGTGGGTTTTTCCTTTCCTATACCAGGAAAGTTTTCTGTCATTATTTCTTCCAACAGGTTTTCTATTCCTTGCTCAGTTTCCTGTCCTTCTGGAAGCCCAATTATACGGATGTTGTTTTGTTTCATGTTGTCCCAAAGTTCTCTTAGGCTCTCCTCCTGCTTTTTAATTTTTTTTTCTAGTAGCTGCTCTACTTGGTTATTTTTTCCTACCTGGTCTTCTAGCTCACTGATGCGATCCTCTGCTTCTTCTAGTCTACTCTTAATACTTTCTATTGAGTTCTTTACTTCAGCAATGTCACTTTTCATTTCTTCATGGCTCTTCATCATTTCTTCCTGGGTCTTCCTCATTTCCTCTTGGTTCTTACTCATATTATCAAATTTGTCTTCCATTCTTTTCAGCCACCTTATGACCATTTCTCTGAATTCTTTCTCTGACAGGTTGTTAACTTCCATTTCGTTTACCTCCTTTTCTGGTGAGCCTTGCTTTTCTTTCATATGTGGGCTATTTCTTTGTCTTCCCATGGTCTCTCTTCTCTGTGTATGTGGTTATGTAGTTCTCACTCTCCTGCGTTGATTTAAAGGTACAAAATACAACACAACCAGGTGCAATGCACCAGGCACTGAACTGGAATGTAGTCAAAGTAATTGTAATTCCAAATAAAGGTGACCGCCAGAGAAAGGCAAATTCGGTGATAGGTGGGAAAAAAGAAAGAGAACCTCCCCCAGACCCACACAGACACTCACACACCCACACTCACACAAAAAAGAAAGAGACCCCCCCCACACACATACACTCACAAAAATGAAAGACAGGAATGCCAAAATGATAATGGGAAAAGGGGGAGAAGAAAAAAAGAAATAAAAGGAGTAAATTATAAATGTGGGGTGAAAACTCCTATAGGACAGCCCTTAATCTGAACCAAACCTGCAACAAGTACTTGGAGATTGATACAAATTACATACAACTACTAATATCAAGAGAGGTGAGGGAACACAGAAGCAAAAATCTATCTCAAAAACAATGCAGATGAGGACAACAAAACAAGAAACAACACCAAAAATAAAAATAACCCCCCCTGCAAGACAAACCAAAATAACAGAATAAGCAAATCAATCTCATAAACCTGCTTTAAAAATCAATATAATCAACAGTCAAGTAAACAACAACAACAGGACAGGGCTAAAAACACTTTAAGATTGTGAAGTCAGAGAAGTTAGAGGTATATATGCACTTGGATTAGGTGGTTAGAGATTAGATATATCAGTGGGGTGAAATTTTAACAGGGGGTAAGGGGAAAGAATTAGGTAAATCTAAAGCGGGAAAAGTGTAAGGGAAACAAGGCACTAAATAGGGAAAGGTTAGCCAGAGAGTGGTGGTATAAAGGTGAAGTTGAGGTAGAGTAAAAGATACTAAAGTGTAGATGAAAATAGACTGTATTCCCAAGGTCGAAGAGAAAATATAATCAATTCCCTGTCACATAAGAGTCAATTTGTGATTTGGCCCCTGGGTGGCAGTGTTTCTAGATTGACTTCTGGGTCTATTGGTCCTCTTTATCCTGAACTAAACAATACTGCCTCTCTAATGGTGACTGCTGTTTTAGCAGCCAGAACCCTCCCAAAATCTTTCGGGCTTCCCCCCTCTGTCAGGTCCAAACCGATTGCGCTGCAGGGATCAACTCTGCCACCAGCTCCAAGGGCCCTCTCCCACGTTCACCAGCTTCAACAGCCACAGATTCTATTTCAGGTGCAGATCTCCAGGTTTTGAGTTCCAAGGTGCAGATCTCCCAGACTGCCAGCCCCCTCAGTTTCGCGCCCAGAGTACCCCCAGGGAAATCTGACCTTTCCGAGCTGGAGTTTAGCGCTCCCTGGGCTCTGTGAGCCTCCGCGGCACCTGGGCGCCGGGAGCCCCAGTGGTGCAGCCCAGCGGTACCGCGTACGACAGCTGTATGTTTTCCGGCTCCTCTCGTTCAAGATGTCGTGGTCCGCCCCTGAATATATTTTTTAAAGGATATTGGTTTTTAAATTATTATGTTGGGTCCTTGCCTTTTTTTTTTTTTTAAATCTGTTTTTTAATATGTTGTTTGTTGCCTTTGCAGTGTGATGGAACTAGTCTACCTCTCCCCTCCCCTCCAAAATCCCAGCCCCATGCACTCTTTTCTACTCACTACCTTTTATAATTAAGTCTGAAAAGTTTTGGGATGATTTAAACTTTAGTTCTCTGAAGGAAAAGTATTTTTTGTGTAAGAGAGAGAGGAAGGGAGAGGGAGAGAGAGAAACATCGATGTGAGAGTGCACATTCCCCCCCCCCCCCCCCCAATTGGGGATCGAGCCTGCAACTTGGGCATGTGCCCTGACCAGGAATCAAACTGGCAACCTTTTGGTGCCCAGGGATAATGCCCAACCAATTGAGCCACACCAGCTAGGGCTGATAATATTCGACACCTCACCTCATATTTGACTCTCTGCCTGTTTTCATGTTATAACTTGCTTTTGAACTTAATATGAATGGAACAACATAGCAAACTTCTATTAGAGACTAGAGGTCTGGTGCATGAAATTTGTACACGGGTAGGGTCCTTAGACCTGGCCAGCGATCAGGGCCAATGGGGGGCCTTTGAGCTGTCAGCCAGGACCTTCCTTCCCCGGCTTAGGCCTTTCTTCATTCTGCACCGCCCCCTGGTGGTCAGTGCACATCACAGTGAGCCATTGAACTCCCAGTCTCTCGGTCAAACTCCTGAGGGGACAATTTGCGTATCAGGCTTTTATATGTATAGATTTATACATTTGTTAAAGCTTTGTCTTAGGAGGAATTTACAGGTTGGGGACTTTACTAATTTTGAATACTTTTAACTGATTAAAATGTGTATCTTTTTTTGTGTGTCTGTATAGTATAATTCCATCAGAGTCTGCCAGTCGGCCCAGAAAGCCCTGTAATTGTACAAAATCGCTGTGTTTGAAATTGTAAGTCTTTTTGCTACTGTCATTTGATATACCCAAAAATGCTTTTAAAAATAAATGTAGTTAACTAAAATTTCTTTATAGACCAATTTCATAAGTCTAAGTAATTTAAAGAAACAAACAAGTGTGAAAATACTGTTTCATTCATCCAGAAAAAAATAGGGTCTTAACCATAGATGAGGCACAGGAGTAGGAGTTAGGGAAACAGCAGCAGGAGAGAGACATAGTCTCTGTCCTCATTAATAATAAATTTGATCTTATTTATGATCTTGGTCATTTGGTCTCTTGAATGAGGTGATACTCTGAGTAGTTTTAAAATTATTGGGTGATTAATTTGCTTATTAGTACTGAACTAAGAGATTTGACATGAAACAATTAAATGAAAAGCATTGATCATATGGAAGTTTAGAATCCAAAGAAGCATGGCAGTAGTTCAAGCAAGCAGGTTCCACTAACAGAATATAACCCATATCTCTCCTTTTTTGTGATTTTGAAATAACTTACTTAGAGGACACACAAAATCATGTAGCTCTAGTGTTGACAGCTGTTAACTACTGGAACTAAGTTTCTAAAGTAAAATTCTAGGAGCCAGTGGCTAATTTTGACCTTTATCATGTAGTTGATAATATATTTTAACTCTTAACTAGGTATCTCTGGTTACATTTCTAAAATGTCTTATCGTGTATATAATGCTATTAAATCAGATAATTTATAGTTTTGTTTATTTTAACAATGACTTTTTAAATATAACTTACATCAACTTTTATATTCCAGATATTGTGATTGCTTTGCAAATGGTGAATTTTGCAACAACTGCAATTGTACTAATTGTTATAATAATTTGGAACATGAAAATGAAAGACAAAAAGCAATAAAGGTGATTATTTTTTATTTCATTTAACAAAAAATTCAATTTTCACCTGTTGTATGTGAAACTCTTTGTTTCACAAGGAAAATTAATTCCCCTTTGCAGTATTTAATTTAATTAACTGTGATTTAACATCACTTGGTATGTGCTCTGTTTTGATAGGCATGCCTTGATAGAAATCCAGAAGCTTTTAAGCCTAAAATAGGAAAAGGAAAGGAGGGAGAATCAGATCGACGTCACAGCAAAGGATGTAATTGCAAACGCTCAGGATGTCTCAAAAACTACTGTGAATGCTATGAGGTGAGACGCTGGCTGGGGAAATAGTGTGCCCGTCTTCTGGAAGTCACGTGAGAAAGCGCATAGCGTAAAATTTCACTTGAAAATTGAGAGGTTGCTTCGCTATTGCAATTTGAAAATACGCATAGTTGGCCCAAGGGCCCTCATTTGAGGAAGACCTTTTGGCCTTCCAAGCAAGGCTCAGAGAGCAATACAGGGCTACCTCATTTTATTGCACCAGCTTTACTGTGCTTCACAGATGTTGAGGTTGTTTTTTGGTTTTTGTAAAAATATATTTTATTGATTTTTTTTACAGAGAGGAAAAGAGAGGGTTAGAAACATTGATGGGAGAGAAATATCAATCAGCTGCCTCCTGCACACCTACTGGGGATGTGCCCGCAACCAAGGTACATGCCCTTTACTGGAATCGAACTTGGGACCTTTCAGTCTATCCACTGAGCCAAACCAGTTAGGACTGGTTTTTTTGTTTGTTTTTTGTTGTTGTTGTTGTTGTTGTTGTTTTTACAAATTAAAGGCAAAACCCTTCACAAGCAAAAAGATTATAATTCGCTTGCAGTGGTCTGCAACCCAATCTGAAATATCTCTGAGGTATGCTTGTGCCTTAGTTTTGTCATCACAGCTTTGGATCTCATTAGCTGCTTTACCAGTTCATAATTTTTTTTTTTTTTAATATTTTATTGATTTTTCACAGAGAGGAAAGGAGAGGGATAGAAAGTCAGAAACATCGATGGGAGAGAAACATCGATGGGAGAGAAACATCGATCAGCTGCCTCTTGCACACCTCCAACTGAGGATGTGCCCGCAGCCAAGGTACGTGCCCCTGACCGGAATCGAACCCGGGACCCTTCGGTCCGCAGGCCAACGCTCTATCCACTGAGCCAAACCGGTTCGGCCATAACTTCTTTTTTAAAAATATTTTTATTGACTTTTTAGAGGAAGGGAGAGGGATAAAAAGTTAGAAACATCGATGATAGAGAAACATTGATCAGCTGCCTCCTGCACACCCCCTACTGGGGGTCTGCCCACAACCAAGGTACCGTATTTTCCAGCATATAAGACAACTGGGCGTATAAGACCACCCCCAACTTTTCCAGTTATAGAGTTTGGGATATACTCGCCATATAAGACTACCCCTCTTCCAACACACACCAAATAAAAATTAAAAAAACATCAGCTTTGATTTTAATATGGTAATTTTGAGATTTTCCTGGGTTAAAAAGTCATCTTATACGCCGGAAAATACAGTACATGCCCTTGACCAGAATCGAATCCGGGATCTTTCAGTCCGCAGGCCGACGCTCTATCCACTGAGCCAAACCGGTTTTGGCCAGTTCATAACTTCTTGATCATTATACACGGAAGTATGCATATCAGAGCACCAGTTTATTGATTTTCAATAAAAATAATAACAGAGTGGATTGGAAACTCTATAGTGGTTCTCAGCTGAAGATCAGTGCTACCCATGGGCTTTTGGAATATAGATAGATACAACATAGCCTGCATTTCAGGGTGTAGTCCTGAAAATAAAGATTTATTTTGCCCAAATGCCAATAGTGCACTGTTGAAGAACACTGTTCTGTGGAAAAGTAAATTATGTTAAGAAGGTTGCCGTGTTTATATAAAAACAGGAAAGGAGTGTAAAATATTGCTGGAAAAAGTTATTGGTCATTGTGAAGTAATTGCATCTGTTTTTACTCTTTACCACCACACACAACTGGCGGTTTTATTTATGAATCAGGAATCTTTTATTTTTAAATCCTCACCCAAGGATATGTTTTTCTTGACTTTTAGAGAGAGGAAGGGAGGGAGAGAGGGAGATATGGGGAGGGGAAACATCCATCGATTATCTCCCATATGTTCCCCAATGGGATGGAGCCACCACCTTTTGGTGCATAGGAAGACACTCCAACCAAATGAGCCACCCAGCCAGGACCCGGGCATCTTTTCTGAAGGATGTAATTGAAACTCTCCTTTGACAGATGACATGTAAACCATCCTCTTGTTTAGAGAAAGTACTATATAGTTTATTATTTTTCTTTTCAAAGGTTAAATACAAGAATCTAGTCATGCCAAGATTAGTTTCTCCCTCCCTCCTTCCCTCCTTCCTTTTTTCTTTCTTTGTTAGAGAGAGAGAGGAACATCATTGTGAAAGAGAAACATTGATTGGTTGCCTCCTGTTTGTGCCCCAACTGGGGATCGAACCAGCAGCTTAGTTGTATGCCCTGCCCAAGAATCAATCCTGCAAACTTTTGGTGCCTTGGACAATGCTCCAACTAACCCAGCCATCTGGCCAGGTCTGTAATTGGTTTCTTGGTGCACCTGAAACTCTTTAATGAGAATCTTTGGAGTTGAGTCATTCCTACAGTTGACTCTTCTCATCTGGTATTTTTTTATACTTTCAAATTTCACTTTAGTTTTAGCAGAAGGCCAACTTGCACATGGTCAGGTAATACCACCAAGGATTGCACTCTCCCCTAGTAAGGTTTGCTCTGCTCCAAGAGTATGCAAGATTTGTGTACTGCTCTGGACAGTGTGGTTCAGTTGGTTGAGCATTGTCCCATGCAACCAAAGGTCACTAGTTTGATTCCTGATCAGGGCACATTCCTGGGTTGCGGGCTTCATCTCTAATAGGTAGGGGGCATGCAGGAGGCAGCCGATTCTCTCTCATCATTGATATTTTTCTCTATCTCCCCATCTTCCTCTCTCTCTAAAAATCAATTTAAAAACATATATGTATTTTTTAAAAAGGTATGTATACTGAATTCCTCATTTATGTATTGCATAGGTCAAAAACATCACTCAGGAAAATATAGGAAAGTAAATTTTGTTAGTCCTAAAGTCAGTATGAGTGAAAATTGCATATAATGAAAATTATTTTTTAAAGTCTCTTAAAATCTGAGTCCAACAAGCCAGTTTTTCATTCGGTGTTGGAAGAGATTGCCTCAGGGAGAGGGAGAGAGAGAAACATCAATGTTGAGAGAGAATCATTGATCAGCTGCCTCCTACTGGGGATCAAGTCCACAACAGGCAGGCGTCCTGATTGGGAATTGAACTGTGACCTCCTGGTTCGTGGGTCAGAGTTTAGTTACTGAGCCACACTGGCTGCACCTGACTCTTATTTGTTGTTGTTTGCACACCTGATCAAATAGGCTTCTGCCAGTGAACCATATCATATAAAAATGATCGTGAATATGTTAAATTGTAAGCCATAAAACCAAGTCCACAAAAAGAGAGAAAATGGAAATTGATGTAAAGCTAGGTCAGAAAGACGAAGAAACCCTTTTTTTGGTGGGTCAGTGAACAATCAATACATGCTATTAAGACAAATGTGAACTAATCATTTAATTGAATTGTTTAGCAAATCTGTGAATCAGTAAAAGTAGAAAAGGCAATAGACTGGTTGAAATATGTTAGAAGAGAGAAAGCTTCCCTATCCTATATACTAAAAGTGTAATATGCTAAGTGTCCGACTATTCGTTCGACCATTCCACCAGTCGCTATGATGCACACTGACCACCAAGGGACAGATACCCTGACTGGTAGGTTAGCTTGTTGCTGGGGTCTGGTCCATCAGGACTGGATGAGATGGGCCAGATATGCCCTGGAGCCCTCCCACGGTCCCTCCTCGGCTGGCTGGCTGGTCCTCATTGCCCCCGATTGGGACTGGGCGAGATGGCCCCAATTGGCCCTATTCCCCAGCCAGGCCGAGGGACTCTACCAGTGCACGAATTTGTGCACCGGGCCTCTAGTCTATTACAATGAAACTAGAGGCCCGGCGCACGAAATTCGTGCACAGGGGTAGGGGATGTCCCTTAGCCCAGCCTGCACCCTCTCCAATCTGGGTCCCCCTCGAGGGATGTCCGATTGCCTGTCTGGGCCCGAACCCTGGTAGGAGTGGGCCTAGACGGGCAGTCAGACATCCTTCTTACAATCCAGTACTGCTGGCTCCAAACTGCTGACCTGCCTGCCTCCCTGATTGCCCCTAACCACTTCTTCCTGCCAGCCTGATCACCCCCTAACTACTAAATTGCCAGCCTAATTTATGTCTAACTGCTCCCATGCCAGCCTATTAGCCCCCAACTTCCCTCCTTTGCTGGCCTGGTCACCCCTAACTGCCCTCCCCTGCAGGCTTGATTGCCCCCAACTGCCCTCCCTTGCAGGCCTGGTCCCTCTCAACTGCCCTCTCCTGCTGGCCTGATTGCCCACAATTCCCTTGTAGGGCCTGGAACCTCCCAAGGGCCCTCCCCTGCTGGCCATTTTGTGGTGGCCATCTTGTGTCCACATGGGGGCAGGATCTTTGACCACATGAGGGCAGCCCTCTTGTGTGTTGGAGTGATGGTCAATCTGCAAATTACTCTTTTATTAGATAGGATAGAGGCCTGGTGCATGGGTGGGGGCCAGCTGGTTTGCCCTGAAGAGAGTCCCAGATCAGGGTGAGGGTTCCCTTGGGGCGAGGGGCGGCCTGGGCGAGGGGCCTGTGGAGGTTTGCAGGCCGGCCACGCCCCCAGCAACTGAAGCGGAGACCCTGGTATCTGGGATTAATCTATGTCTACAATTGAAACTTTGTAGCCTGGAGCGGAGCCAAGACTTCTGCTCGCTCAGTGGTGGTAGCCATTTCTGTTTGAAACTTTGTAACCTAGAGTGGAGGCCTAGGCCGGCAACGCAGATTGAAAGCTTGGCTTCCTCCATTGCCAGGGAAACCCAAGCCTCTGTTCTCTCCAGCTCTGGCTGCTGCCATTTTTGTATCTTTTGTAATTGAAACTTTGTAACATTGAGTGGAGGCCTAGGGAGGTAGAAAGCTTGGCTTCCTCTGTTGCCAGGGAAACCCAAGCCTTCCTCCTGCTCTCAGTGGCAGCAGCCATTTTTGTTGGGGTTTATTTGCATAATGTGCTCCGGATTGGCTGGTGGGCATGGCTTGTGGTGTGGCGAAGGTACAGTCAAATTTGCATATTACTCTTAGATAGGACTAGAGGCCCAGTGTATGAAATTTGTGCACGGGGAGAGGGGGTCCCTCAGCCCACCCTGCACCTTCTCTAATCCAGAGCCCTTCAGGGCATGTCTGATAGTCGGTTTAGGCCCCACCCTGCAGGATGGGGCCTAAACCAGCAGTGGGACATCCCTCTTGCAATCCAGGACTCCTGGCTCCTAACCGCTCACTTGCCTTCTTGCCTGATCACCCCTAACTTGCCCCACTGCCGGCCTGATTGCCCCTAACCACTTTTGCCTCAGCCCTGGCCACTATGGTTTGTCTGGAAGAAAGGCAGGACCACTGGAAGATGTCCAGTCCACCCAGTCTAATTAGCATATTACCCTTTTATTAGAATAGATCCTTGACATTCAAGACATATACAATGTTTAATTTTTTGTCCTAAAAGACTAAGAAAGAGAAAAACTTGGAATACTTTAAACTTCGACTAGCAGTGGCAGACTCAATATGAATTAGCTGCAGTGTCTGACAGTTTGTGTTGAATTGTTGGTCTTTTGAATTGAATTGGCTTTTTTGGTCTAATTGGTCTGCATGTAGATAACATCTATACTCCTTTCACAGTGCTTGTCCGTAGAATGAGTGGTTGTGCCTTTTCTTTTTTTCTTTTTTTTCTTTTTAATATATTTTATTGATTTTTTACAGAGCGGAAGGGAGAGGGATAGAAAGTCAGAAACATCCATGTGAGAGAAACATCGATCAGCTGCCTCTTGCACACCCCCTACTGGGGATGTGCCCGCAGCCAAGGTACATGCCCTTGACCGGAATCGAACCCGGGACCCTTCAGTTCGCAGTCCAACGCTCTATCCACTGAGCCAAACTGGTCTCGGCAGTTGTGCCTTTTCTTATGACCTTTTTACTCTACCATTTTTTTTCTTTTTCTTTTTTCTTTTTTACCACAAAATAAGTTGAATTAACAAAGCCAAATGGCTGTCTTGTCATTCTAATTTCTCCCTCCTGAATTCCTGTTAAATATTAAGGTCCTTAAAACGAAAACCTAATCCAAATTTACCTTATTGGTATGTCTATGCCCCTACCCCTTCAGAGATTTTATCTCTTCATCATTAGATACTTAATCCCAGACTGGCTCAGAGTAACCCAATTAACTCAAAATTTATACCCATTTTTTTCCCTTTGGTAAATGGAATTTATTAGTGCATTGTAAGAAAGAAGCAGGATAAATGTGTTCATAATATGATCTGTTTATCTTGCTATGTGTTATGGAGAAAAATTGATTATTTAAATTGACATGGGTTCACTGAAGAAAATGCAGCCAATAAGATACTTAAATTTACCAGGAGTCTGCAAAATGTAAATTAAAGAACAATAAGATCTCACTTTATTTTCCCCCAATCAGATTGGCAAATATTAAAAGGAGCAATAATATACATTGTTGGAGGGAATCTAAGAAAGTTTCCTTTCATACATTTTGATGAGGTATAGTATAGGTTTTTGAAAGAACAATCTGTCCACATCTATTAAAATTAAAATATATATATGAATCCTTTGACCAGTGAGCCCACGTCTAGAAATCTATCCATCAACATAAGAAACATTCAAATGCCCTAACCAGTTTGGCTAGGTGGGTAAAGCATTGGCCTGCAGACTCAAGGGTCCCAGATTCGATACCAGTCAAGGACATGTACCTTGGTTTCGGGCACATACTCAGAAGGGAGTGTGCAAGAGGCAGCTGATCGATGTTTCTCTCTGATTGATGTTTCTGACTCTCTCTCCCTCTCCCTTCCTCTCTTTAAAAAGAAAAAAAAATATATTTATATATATATTTTAAAAAGGAACATTCAAACCTTTGAAGAATTTTTGTGAGTTTATTCAAGTCAAACTGTTAACTATGCCAAGGAGCAAAATCTCAACAGATTGAGATAATGCTTCAGAGAATGGCAGTTGTTTTTTATTTGTTTTTTTTTTAACCTTATTTTATACACTACAATTAAAAGAAAAGATGTAAGTGAAATTCGTTGGTGATAAATTATGGAGGCTGGAGAAAGCACAACTGGGGAGATCGCTGGGATTGGGCAGAAAGTAAAATGATGGACATGCGGCCCGGCTGCAGGGGCCAGTGGTGGCCAGGAGGTCAGTTTGATTCCTGGTCAGGCCACAGGCCTGGGTTGTGGGCTTGAAATCCAGTAGGGAGTGTGCAGGAGGCAACCAATCAGTGATTCTCTCTCATTATTGATATTTCTAACTATATATATTTTAAAAGTGATAGACATACACTTCTACATAGGAGAATACAGGATAGTTAATAGTCAGCAGTCAACATGATAAAAATAGCAAGGAGAGGATTTGTAGTCTCTGCTCTGGTGCATAGATTGTGCTCTGAGGGGTCTGGGAAAAAAGTTACCCTGACTTTCCAAAGGAGTAGACAAGCTCAGCTGAGGTAGATTGACTTTTGTCAGGCAAGATTCTAGCCTAGGACATGACGACCTGCCATCGAAACTTTTTGTTAAAAAGTTTTCATTTCAGCCCGACTAGGGTGGCTTAGTAGTTGCATATTGACCTGTGAATCAGGAGGTCACAGTTCAATTCCCCATAAGGGCACATGCCTGGGTTTCGGGCTCCCTTCCAGGGAGGGCGTGCAGGAGATAGCTAATCAGTGATTCTCTTTTTAATTTTTTAAAAAAATATATTTTATTGATTTTTTTACAGAGGGGAAGGGAGAGGGCTAGAAAGTCAGAAACATCGATAAGAGAGGAACATCAATCAGCTGCCTCTTGCACGCCCCCTACTGGGGATGTGCCCGCAGCCAAGGTACATGCCCTTGCCGGAATCGAACCCGGGACTCTTAAGTCTGCAGGCCTACGCTCTATCCACTGAGCCAAACCGGTCTTGGCTAAGCAGTGATTCTCATCATTGATGTTTCTCTCTTTTTTCCTCTTCCTTCCTCTTTGAAATCAATTTAAAAAATATATTTTTAATAAAGCTTTCATTTCAGACCATTTTTGTGATCTTCCCTGAGCTTGTCAGATTAGCATGTGGCCTCTTTTAGTCCATATATTTTATAGAAATAAAAAATTGCATATATATATATATATAAAATATTTTATGCATTGTTTGTGGTACTCATGAGCTGGAAACAAATGTCCATCAAACTAAAAAATGAAAAAGACTTTAGGATTTGTGAGGTAGTATATGTATATGTACATAAGGTCTGTTTTTTCATAAATATACATAAATGTTTACATACTTTTTATGATTTAATATGGGTTATTGAAGGGTTTGAAGAATATGGAGAACAGAGTTCAGGGAGGGAGATATTCATAATAAAAACAGCAACTGTAAAATCCTTTTCATGTGATATTGTATGTTTGAATAAATGGGAGGTCACTAACATGTTAATGATGACTTACTTGATTGAGGTGGTTCGATTCTGGATGACCCTTATTTTTAATATGATAACGAATCATTCATATTCTGTATGAAGAACATGTTTTTCATACCAGGAGGAAAATCTATAGGGGGAGAGTGGTTAACTCAAACACACACATTGCATAGCCACTCTCAGACGTAAGAATACCTACCTACACACGAGTAGTTAGCTCATTTGGTGTTTGTCAGCAAGGAATGTTTCCATTTTATCTTTATGCCAGTTGACCAGTTATCTGTTGGTTTGATCAGGGACTCCTATAGTAACTTGTTTTGGTTTTGGTATGGAAGCTTTTCTTCTGTATATCTTTTAGGCAAAAATAATGTGTTCCTCAATATGCAAATGCATTGGCTGTAAGAATTTTGAAGAAAGCCCAGAAAGGAAGACGTTGATGCACTTGGCCGATGCAGCTGAAGTCAGGGTACAGCAACAAACTGCGGCGAAGACTAAGTTATCCTCTCAAATTTCAGACTTGCTTACTAGGCCAACACCAGCTTTGAGTAGCGGAGGTGGAAAGTAAGTTAATAGTTTCATCTCTTTATAATATGACATGAATATTCATTTTTGGTAAAGTTTTCTTTTTGGACAAAATTGAGTTCATACTTGGTTGTTGCAAATCTGATTTTTACATTTTCTTGCTATCTTTAATTACTTTTAAAGGAAATTAATGGCAACAGAAAAATCTATAGGGGGGGAGTGGTTAACTCAAACACAATGTAGATACATTGCACAGTTCTAAAATGCAGTAATGCTTTAGTTCACTCGGCTTTAATTTCATTGGCTTTCTTCCCTACTAAGATAAGCGATTATATAATTTGACAAACCTCTAAGAAAACCAGATTTTTCATAACTCTCCTGGTTGTGTCATTTTCTATATTTTTGCATTTTCTTACTGTCAACATAGGAACTGTCCAGAACTGTAAGAATTTTTAGGAGTTTATTTCAACCAAACTAAGGAAAATTACTGGGAAGCAAAGTTTCAATCGATTGAGAAAATGCTTCAGAGATTGGTAGTTTTGCACCTTATTTTATACATTACTATGACAGGAGGAGGCATGAGGATGTTATGAAATTCATTGGTGATAGATTAGGGAGATGGGAGAAAGCAAAGTAGGGAAATCTCTGGGATTGGATTAACGGTAAAACAAATTACCCTGACATTCCAAAGGTTATCATTAATGCAAAAAGCAATAGGATGGCTCAGTTAAGGTCAAGATTGATCTTTGTCAAGAAAGATACTGGCCTAGCCCTAGGACTACCCTCCATGACTAACTTTTAATTAGAAAATTTTAATTTCTAGTCATCCTATGAGGTTACTTTAGGTCTCTGAGTTTGTAAGGCTTTGGTCAGGTTTAGTTTCATCCGTATGGCCTTCTCTTGCCTTTTATGTGCCCTCTTAGCGCCAGTCAAGTACTATATTATTGTAGCTCCTTATTTCACTAGACGGCTGAGCTCTGGAGTAGAAAAGCTGGAGCTTCATTTCAAGTTAGAGTGACCTGAGTGTACATATATCTGTGCTCTGTAGTAATGTGCGAATTCAACAAGAGTTTCATCTCTGAGCCTGTTTCCTTAGCCTTGAAATCACCCTTATCACAGACTATGAGGAGAAAAGCATATCTGTTGCAGTGTTTGGCAGGGCCTGATTCTACAAGTTTACTGACTTGGATTTATATTAGTTTGTTAGAGGTTAATTTGAGGAATTATTAAATGCACAGACCCTTGCAAATGGTATGTAATTTAAAAATGTCAAGTTGAAATAAGACCTAATACTTACAAAAGTAAGACTTCTTTTGTACAACATATTTCAGCTATTAGTTCTAAAGAACTTGTACAACTGTAATAATCAGCAAATGGCTTTTTACTGAATAAAGTAGAAATGGGTTGACATCTTAATAAGGGATCCTTTCTGGTCATCTTTCTTCCAATAACCCTTCAGAATATTAAATCTATCTCCATGTGGAGATTAAAGATATTGCTACACTCAAATATTTATAATTAATTTTAAGTACTTTTTGTATTTTTTTAAATATATTTTATTGATTTTTTTACAGAGTGGAAAGGAGAGGGATAGAAAGTCAGAAACATCGATGAGAGAGAAACATTGACCAGCTGCCTCTTGCGCAACCCCTACTGGGGATGTGCCTCAGCCAAGGTGCATGCCCCCCAACCGGAATCGAACCCGGGACCCTCCAGTCCACACTCCGACACTCTATCCACTGAGCCAAACCGGTCTCGGCAGTACTTTTTGTATTTTAAAGATTTCTATATACAATTGTATACTAGGCTAAATCCTGAATTACCCTGTCATAGAGGGCTTTAATTAAAGACTTCACTTTTTTGTTCTTCAGTTTCTTCTATCAGTGACTCCTTAAAAGTTGCTGAGTTAGTGTCAGATTTAGGTTGCCCAATTTAGTCTCCTGAAGGCTTTTATTTTAATACTTGGCTACATATAGTAAGCCTCAGGATGGATTGCTGTAATTCAGAACTCAGTAGTTCAGGTCTTGATGAATGAAACTCCATGGATGGGCAGGATTTGGTTTCCCCTTGTCTTGTTTATTGTGATAGAACAATATAAAATTTTGGGTGCTTGATTTTTAAAAGAAATATGTAGAAATAATGGGAAAGTACTTTATTTTTAGTGTTGTCCAGGAGATAGTGCTTTCGATTCCCAATAATTCATCTTTTTATTCAGCAGATATTTTTGGAGTGCCTCTGTGTCAGACACTTCTATATAGTGAAGAAACAGCAGTAAATAAAACAAAGACTGCACTCATGGACTTCACATTTATGAATCAGGATGTCTTTTGTTATAGAAATACCAATCAGCATGTAGAATTGTATCTTTTAGTTAACTAGATAACTTTGTCTAGGTAATAAGATATATTTTATGTAAAATGTTATATTTTGTGAACAATATTTTTCAAGTACGCTCAATCATAAAACCAGGCCTAACTGTTTATAGCTCTTTAAGATGGCTATGCTCATTGCATAAATGTGATATTGAGTGTGCTGGTGAATCATGAAAATGTCAACAGATTTCCAAATGAAACAGTGCCACCCACTTTTGTAGTTATTCAGCACCCCATCATCTCTCTTTCTCTACATCATTTCAGATTGCCATTTACATTTGTAACTAAGGAAGTAGCTGAAGCCACGTGTAATTGCCTTCTTGCCCAGGCTGAGCAGGCAGACAAGAAGGGAAAATCAAAGGCAGCAGCTGAACGGATGATACTTGAAGAATTTGGACGATGTTTGATGAGCGTTATCAACTCTGCAGGAAAAGCAAAAAGTGACCCTTGTGCTATGAATTGCTAACTCTTGTGCAAAAGACTGATAAATGGAACTGTACAGAAAATTGAAGGTGCAGGGACACTGGATTTTCTGGAAGATAGTTTAACAATTATTGTATTGTTAATTCAATCCTTGTGAGACCTGAAATTGAGAAATTTTAAATGAGGAAATTAGTACATTTTAAATCTTAGTTAAATCTGCTTATACCCCTTCTAAATTGAATTTTTTCTTTATTGTATTATATAGATTTTTAATTTTCTTGTGTTTCTTAAGAATTAGATGTTCTAGCCTCTGACTATTGACAAAGAACATTTATAAATTACTATAATTTATAATGTATGGCGTTGTATGACTTTGTTCAGTAGAAAAAGCCAAAGCAGCATTGGTATTTCCCATTCTCTGGTATTAGACTAGACTATAAGCAGATGGAACGTCTACATAAACAAATTCTTATGAAACATATTTCAATGAAATTATGTTTAAAAAAGTACTATATTTTTAAAGAAAGATCAACTTTTTAGGGTGGATTCTGGAATTATATCCTATTGTCACTTTGGGAACGTAAGAAGGGGAAGTAATCCATAGGCACACTTTTAAAATAAAGAAGTTATTTTGTGTGTGTTTTTTAAAGACATTTTTAAGGGATAATAGATTAATTCTCAAACGATGGGCAATATGTTTTTATAATAAGAAGTGACTAAGAAATGCTCTGGGATGTTTTTCTCATTTTCTTTCAAGGAAGTGGTATTTGAAATAAATTATCAAGGTGATTACTGGGTACCATTAAAATGAAAGTTCCTAAATATATTAGGTAGTGGTAAAATAGAACCTTATAGAATAATCAGGTATAAAAGTTGAATTGGATGGAGAAATAAAGAATATTGAAGTTCTAAGAGATGAATGTAGGGAAGGATTCTTCATCTGTATAAGCAGTTCTCTTTATAGACTTTTGAACTAAGAGGTTTCAAACCATTATATGAGTTAATTTACTGAAATGGGCCTCCTAACAAAGCTTTCAAAATTGTAGTGGGTATTTTTTTTATAAGGGAAGCTTAATATGGCATTATTTTTAGCCATTGATTTGGTACACTGAAGATATGAGTGTTTTCATATAATTACTAAAATAACCTAAATCACTTTCAGAATTCAACAGCTTTATGAATTTAAGAGCCTGTTATAATAGGACTCTGGTTTTATGACAAGAAAAAAACCATGTTGGAATTCAGGCATTTGTTAGGTACCTTAATCCTCAATAATTATGTGATTGCATTTCCTACAAGAAATCTATAGTTGTATATATTAATTGTGTATATATGTTCATATGAACACACAAGATATAGGCAATAGAAATTAAGTAATCCAAAAGAAGAGTCCGTTATTCATTGAAGTATCTATTTAAATTTGGATTTATAAAATTATAGTGCAGTAAACTTTATGTAGATAATGCAAACATTCTTAGCACCTCTATCTAGTATGTTTAATTAAAATTTGTATAAATGTAAATTAGTGTAAGGATAAAATATCTAATCAAGTTATTTTTCAAAAGATTACAGTACCTTTTTGGTCTAAACTTAAACTTTGTTCATTTTGTACATATTCTGTGTTCAATTCTAATTGCACCTTTGTGATGTGTATTTATATACAGTGTGCAGAAAATGTTTGTGAAATTTGGATTACAATTATAGATTATGTATGATGACATTGCTTGATAATGTTTTGCTTGTAAAAATTTGAAGGTGCAATCAAATACTACTAGTTTTACTGATTTTCAAGAAGCTAAAGTATTAAGCCTTTTCCTTTGTGTGTAGTACTTACTAAACAACTTTTTGTATTTAGGCATTTGCATCAAATTGCTGAATAAGATTAATATCCACATTAATTCAACAATTTTAAAATACTGTTCGGGGAGGGTTGGGTATATAATTTTTTAGCTCTATTTACATCCCAAAGTAGAAAGATTAAATTTATATTTACTAGCGCTATTCAAAGAGTACACTTTTCTATATTGTAAAAACATGACAGCAAAGTAAATCATACAAAAAATAAACATTTATACTATTCTATAAAAAAGATTTTGCACTTTTTCTTTAATAACACCACTTTTAACCATTTAACATGCAAACCTTTTAAACATACCTAATTTCAGGTAAATTGAACATTACTTTTGAAAGCACAACTAAAAACTAAACCTATCATTTTGCCCAATTTCATTAACATAAATTGCTTTGAAATGAGACATTCTTTTTTCCCTCAGTTTATTGTTAATCCTCACCAGAGGACATTTTTCCATTGTTTTTTAGAGACAGTGGAAGAAAGAGGGAGAGAGACATCAATTGGTTGTCTCCCTCAGGGATGGACCAGGGTCGGGGGATGGAGCCTACAACTGAGATACATGCCCTTGACTGAAATTGAACCCACAACCCTTCAGTCGGAGCCGGGCCGATGCTCTAGCCACTGAGCCAAATCGGTGAGGGCATTTTTTTAAAGGGCAGAAACTCAATATTACTCCTTTGATAAGCATACCTTTCTACAAGAACGAAAAGCAACTTGCAGGTCTGGTCTTTGGACTATACAGGAACCCGAACCTTAATTCTACTAATAATAAAACAAGCAGAGCAGCAACTTGTGGGAAGACTACTGCCTTAGCCTCCCCATCCTTTGACATGGACAACTTTTGCTCAATTCTAATGTAAAATATGAATAAAAGTATCTTTAGAAGCCTTCTATTTTATAGTTTTATAGCTAAGAGAATGCTTATGTAAATACAGGTTTAAACCTGGACCTCCTGCCCTACCTATGATCATAGTGCATCCCTTAAGCATTTCATATAGCTATTTTGTTGCACCAACCCAGAGAAAAGCCAATCACTAGAAAACCTTGAGTATTATATTTTATGTCATTTTATGTAAATTATTTAATCTTTTTTTGTTGTTAGGGTGCCTTTAAAAAAAAAATAATTTCAGAGGGAGAGAGGGATAGAAATATTGATGAGAATCACTGATTGGCTGCCTCCAGCATGCCCTCAACTGGGGATCAAGACTGCAACTCAGACAGGTGCCCTGATTGGGAATGAACCTGGCCTTCTGGTTCATGGGCCAATGCTCAACTACTGAGCAGCACTGGCCAGGCCAAGTATTTATTGTCAGTTCTAAGGTTTAAAAAACTTTAAATTAAAAATTGTTTTAAGTAGTTTTATGAAAGCATTGCATTTAAAGCATTTTAGTTTTTATCAAAAGCATATATTCAGGGTAATGTTTATTATAAGGTCAAAGACTTTAATAACTCATTTATTATATTAGCAAATATAATCTGGACATATATGAAAACAATACATCATGACCAGGTTGGGTTTATCCCAGGAATAAAAAGGATGCCTCCCTCCCCAAAGCAATGTTATGTACCATTAAAAAATCAATGTTAGGTAATGTTAAAAAAAGTCAATGTTCTATATCAACATACAAAAGAAAAGCTATGTGATTATCTCAAAAGTTGCAGAAAACAATCTTTTGAGTATACTAAAAACTACTGAATTGTTATACTTTAAAAGGATGACTTATGGTATGTAAATTACATCTCAATTTTTTTTTTCAACATTACATGTCAAAATTCAGTATCCATTTATGGTTATAAAAACACAGCTTTCAGCAAATGGGGAACATAGGGATCCTAAACCTGATAAAAGAAACAGAAAAAGCCTACAGGTAATATCATATAAATGGTGAAAACAGTTTCCCTCCCTAACATTGGGAACAAGGCACTCCCACTCAACATTGTCTTAGAGATCACTGAACAATAAGGGGAAAAGCCACAGATGGAAAATGAATGAGATAATATCTATTTGTGGATGATGTGAATACCTATATAGAAAAGTCAAATAATCTTTTTTTAAAAAGCACTAGGACTAACAAGGTCAGTATGCTGAAGTGTATTTGTTTACAGTAACATTTAGAAACAGATTTTAAAATGACCATTTATAGCAGCACCATAAAACATGAAATATAACAAAAATATGTACAAGGTTTGTATGTGAAATGTAGGAAACACTGATTTCTAATAATCAAATACCTTAAAAAGATACCATATTTATGGATTGGAACATTCATTATTCAATTTCTCCCTAAATCATAACTTATCGAAATCTTAGAAGGAATTTTTATAAAATTCAATTAGTTGACTCTGAAATTTACATAGAAAGGTACAACTAGAATAGCCAAATACTTTTGGGGAAAAAAAGTATGAAATTGGAGGACTCCAATCTGATTTAAACACATTAAAGCTAATGAAGACTGTGGTGTTGGTAAAAGTTAAAGAGAACAGAAGAGAGTCAGAAATAGACATCTATTTATGTCAAATTTTGACAAGGGTTCAAAAGTAATTCACTTAAAGAAAGAATAGTCTTTAACAAATGGTACTGGGATATCCATGTAAACATCCAAACAATTTATACTACACACCAAAATTAGCTGAAAATGGATTATAATCTAAATGTAAACCCTAAAACTACAAAATGTCTAGAAAACAGGAAGAAGAAAAATGTAACAGTGAGTTCAAGATTTCTTAGATATGAAACTAAGAAGAAGAAAATCAATAAATTGGACTTAACAAAATTAATGTCTGCTCTTCAAAGCATACATAAGAAACGCCATAGACTAGGAAAAAATATTTGCAAAACACATCTGATAGTACACTTTTGTGCAGAATATATAATTAATGCTCAATAAGAAAACACAAATGTGGGCAAAAGATTTGAACATTTCACCTAAAATGTGGATGGGCCCAGTCAGCATGGCTCAGTGGTTGAACATCAACCCATGAACCACGTAGTCATGGTTTGATTCCTGTCATGTCACATGCCTGGGTTGCAAGGTCAATCCCCAGTAGGGGGTGTGCAGGAGTCAGACAATGGATGATTGTCTCTCGTCATTGATGTTTCTATCTCTCCCCTTCCCTTCCTCTCAAATCAACAGAAATATATTTTTTAAAATAAAATTATGTGGATGGCAAATAAACCAACAAAAAGATCCTCATCATTAGCTATTAAGAAATTTAAAGTTACAATGAAATTTCACGCATGCCCATTTCAATGGCTAATTCAAAATAAAACCAAATACTGGGGCGGAAGCAGAGCAACAGGAAATTTGGTACATTACTGGTTGAAATGCAAAGTGGTAGTCACGAGGCAAAAGAAAATAGTTCTGGCAGATCTTTAACAATTCAAATATACCATGTCACCTACTGTATGAATACAGCACATTTTTATCATTCGTTAGTGGGCTGTCGTCTTTGTCACATGGACATGTTTTTATTTCTCTTGGGTATATGCCTGTCAATAGAACTGCTGGGTCATTTGGTAACTCTGACCTTTCGAAGATCTGCCAGGCTGGCTTCCAGGACCTCCGTTCCCATCACCAATGTATAAGGATTCCAACTTCTCCACATTCTTGCTAACACATCTTTTTTATTACAGCCATCCTAGTGGGTATAAGTGATATCTCATTGTGGTTCTGATTTGCATTTCCCAGATGGCTAATGACCAACATATATTCTGGTGTTTACAGGCCATTTGTAGATCTCCTTTGAAGAATGTCTATTCATAGTCTTTACCCATTTAAAAATTGGGTTGTCATTTATTATGGAGTTATGAAAAGTTCTTTGTATATTCTAGATACAAATCCTTTACCAAATGACTTGTAAAAATTTTCTCCCATTCTGTGGGTTGCCTTACTTTATGGATGTTGTCCTCTCAAGCACAAGTTTTTAATTTTGATAAAAGTCCAATTTATGTTTTGTTGATTGTGTTTTTGGTGTCATATCTAAGAAACTATCACAATGTAAGTTCCCGACTCTTTTCCTCTGAGTTTTATAGCTTTACCTCTTACATTTAGATTTTTGATCTATTTAGAGTTAATACTTTTGCATGATAATATGCAATTGTTCCAGTACTATTTGTTGAAATGTAGGAAGAATACATTTCTGAAGAGAATGTTTTCTCCAAAGAAAAGAAGGACAAAGGTGCTCAGTAAAATTTATAAACTAACCCTAATCAAACATGACTATTTAAAAAATTCCGTATCACACTTTCCCTAGAGCAAAAGCAATTAACTGTAATAAAGGCAGTGATGGAAATATTCAATGTTTTTTCAATTTATCCAGCATTTAAAACAATGCAAACCAATTTCTAAAATAAGAATATATTAATACATTCAATAAAGTAACTAAGACACTACAGATATGAACTAGTTTTTAGTAAAGATCAGATAGAAAACTTAGTTATAAAAGTTATTGAATTATTAAAGGTGGATTTATAAAAGTGGTAACTTACAAACAGGTTTCCTTTAAATAAGATCCTGGTGAATCTAAACTAATTCTATTGCAAACAAAACAAAAACCACAATGTTCAGACTTCTCAGCAATAGTTCTTAATATAAATTGCAGTGCAACTCTGATTACATTTCAAAACTTAAGCCTTTGAGGTAGAATATAAAAAAATATTAAAATATTTTTTACCCAGAAAATAATCTTTTGCAAGTTTTAGTTTTCTAATTTGCTGTACTTTTTAACATACATTCAATAATAGTATTTTACATACACAGGTAAATAATGTGCTTGCTTCTTTTATCCATTAAAATATTCCCAATTATGAAAGTACATATAACTATATGTTTTTCTATCTTTTCAACTCTGGGTGAGGGAAAACTGGCCTTATTATATTTCCATCTTTGACAGTATTTTAAGTTACTCCTAAATTTCTGTAAAACTTAAGATAATTTTTTTCATGCCTATTATCTCAATTGACCATCTTTTCCCAAATTATTACATGCTTTTCTCAAATTATTATTAATGAAATTCCATTATTCATTCAACACTGAAATGTTTCATTATTTTAGCCTCCCTGTAAATACAAGTAGGCTTCATAAAAGCGGAAGTTGACATAAAGGCTTCTCCTCATTTGCTGAGGAGCATTGGGCTCTTTCAATAGGAGTCAATTAATTATTTACTTTATTATTCAAAAGTACTATTTCAAAGTCCAGAGACAATAAATTGTGAAAATTACACCACCTGTATACGTCCCTAAAACTAGAACCTCAACTTCACTGCAGCACAAGGAACTATTTCATGGCTCAGGTCTGACAAAGCATAAGTATTTCTATTTTAGGACACCCTGGCAAAGGGACTTTGTGGTATCTGATATTTTAATTTAGCCTAAATCTAAAACCATGCATTAATTTTCATATGTAAATAAAATTATATTCAAGGTATTCTGTCTTTTAAGGAATGTAGTCTATTTGTAAAAGGAGTTAATGTGTTGGTGACTCCTCATTGTTATTTTCTCGTTTTAAAGTAGACTGAACAAATTAAAATTATGTCCAGTCACATTATTGTCTTATGGTACTAAATTCACAGCCAGTACTTCTTGTCTAGTCCGCTCTTACTGCTTTGTACAGGTTGGTAATTTTAAAATGCCGCAAACCATACCAAAGTTCAAGCAGCTTTTATAAAATATGCAAGTTGTAAATTCTAATACAAACTTGTCCACTGTGCAGAATGGTCAATTTAGAAAATATGGTAAGTTGAACTTGAAAATAAACGTTGACCAACTATTCTTAATGCAAATTTAAATATATTTTGGGTCTCTCATTTGGATGGATATCCATGGTTACTTAGCAGATGCCTGAATTTATTGGTATTAGCAAAACTTAAACATTTGCAATCCTCTAAAGATGACCGGTGTTTCCTTCACATTTTCATTTCAAGTCTTCCTGGCTGGTGTTTTACAGGGAAACGATCTTCAGCTCTCAGCTTTAAGAAGCACATTATTATATCCTTTAGTAATTTCACAAAGTGACTGATGGCACACACTTCGCCATCAAAGAGATGCTCATCCAAATCTGCAAAAAGATAACTATGTCCAGAAAGCTCACATAATATCTCCTGTTGAAGATGTAATTCCCTCTGTTTAGGAAGTCGTTCATAAACTGCCATTCTTGAATGTGTTCTTACAACCTGCTCACAGATGTTTATGACTCGACATAAACTTTCTGATGGGATATGCAAACCATTCTTCTTTTTAACACACAACAGTGACCCAATTTTAGAGGCTTTGAGATCTGATGCATACAGTGCACTGACGCAGTCCTCACAAGTTAAAAGAGTTGATAATGTATCTGCAATAGAACCAGCACAACAGGTGAGATTTCGCCTATAATCTGATAGGTCTAGTAATGCCTCACTTAGTGAACAATTAGACCAGTCTTGGCAAATATACTCATTGTGAAAAGGAGTCTTTATAATGTTGACATCATATTGACATTGAACTGTCCAAAGGTTTATGTCTGTCCTTCGAGCAATTGACATGTCAAGGATACTCAGATCACTTAGAAAAACTTTATCTTGTAATCTGTATCTATTCTCCAAATTATGGTAAGCTTTCTCGAATGCCATGCAGGTAGGGTTAGAACTGGTTGCTAGTATTTTTCTAAGCATCTTTAGAAATAATTCCAGATGGTCTTGACTGAATTTGTAAGTAAGAAGATATGGAAAAGGCCTTACCGTTGGGAAAACATAATTTTGGTAGAGCCATTTTAAGCTCTCAGCATTAAGCAAAAATCCCAAGAATCCTAGTTTCCGCTTACCTTTAATTATTTGATTATTGCTAGTATCAGATAATGTAACAAAAATCGTCTTGGCTTCAGTTAATACTTGATTAATTTTATTAAAAGTTGCAAGCATTAGAGGTCCTTTAAGTCCCTTTCCATAATAGTTCCTACTATTAAAAATGTTAAAGAGATTATTAATTAAGCGTACAAAGTGGATGGTACCAATACAGTTTTGAAAAGGTGGCAGGTTTAATGACAGCAAACATTCTAATGCACTGGCCACACTCTCAGTAAAGAGTTGGGCAGCTGAATTCACTTTTAGTACATGGTTTTTCAAATTTGCAAGTTTTCTTGGGATTCTTTCCATATTTGATAATTCCTGCTCCTCTAGTGCTACTAACTCCACAAGGTGCTGCCAATGTGCTGTGCCATTACTAAACTGAATGCTTTGAAAACTCTGAAATGCATTTCTTATTAATCTAAGCAAGTGGCAAGAATCAAAGAAGTATGCAATCTGTTGACTAGAAGATGAAGGATGCTGGAATGTGTACTTCATGTTGTCTTCATCAATGTGTATCCCCAATGCTTTTGCCATCTGAACACTCTGAGCTGTAGCATCTGACGTAACAGCCACAACTGTGATCCCTATGTCACTCAGTTTGCCAATAGTAAGACGAAGCAGCTGAGCTTGCAAATATCCAGACGCTCTGTTTACAAAAAAATAACCAAGAGGTGTTTTCCAATGACCACAAATACCCACTGCCATCAACAAAATAGTTTCTGTGGCAAGTGGCATTTCATCAGCATCAAGTTTTCCAAGACCAAAGTCCATAAACCCTTGCAAATGTTGACTGCTGGGATCCCACTGAACTTGTTGCTTGAGAGACACACCCTTTACTATCAGAGAACAATACTGATATAGCTGGTCTCCATTCTCTATTCTTTGTTGAAGAAAAGAAAAAACGTTGCTGTTGAAACCTGGACCGGGTTGGCATTTGGATAACCATCTGGAAAATATAAAAATTGAAAAATATAAGACACAAATGAAGAAATTAAAAACATTTAAAAGAGAGAAAAATGCTGCCCGGCAGGTGTGGCTCTGGTTAAGCGTTATTAAGCCATGCACCAAGAAACAGTTTGATTCCTGGTTAGGGCACATGACCAGATTGTGGGCTCAATCCCCACTGGGGGTGTGCAGAAGGCAGCTGATGGATATTTCTCTCTCATCAATATTTCTATCTTTCTCTCTCTCTCCCTTTCTCTCTAAAATAAATAAAAAGCATACTTCTTTTTTAAAGAAGAGAGAGAAAATGCCTTAAATCTCTAAAGAAATAAAGCCAAGTATAAGTAGCCAAATCCTCAAGTAAATAGAATTATCATGAAATAGTAAGAAAATAGAGAAACCTAGAAACAGAATAGTATTTTAAGATGCAAACAGACCACAAAATAATTTTTCATTTCTCATTTACTGCTTTTAAAAGTATAAAAATCAATTACTCAGTTTGTTCTAATTGATGTGGTTAGAATTTAGATCATAAACCAGTCTGACCTATAAATTCACTGAAATCAGAAGATTGTTTAAGGTTGAAGGAAACTTTGGGGACATTTAGTATATCTACCTCATTTTATAGTTAGGAATCTGGGACAGAGGGAAAGGTTAAGCCTCTTGACCTATATTGTGCTGCTAGTTACACACAAGTGTAAAACCCAGCTTTTCTGATGCCTTGTTCAGTTTTTCTCATTGCTCTTTATAGCTTCAAAAATATACTTTTAGAGGCAACTAAGGGAGTCTCCAATGTAAATGTCCAATAGCTGGAGAATGCCTGAGTTACTAGGATACCATTCCTTGATACTATGCACCTATTAAAGATCACAACTAGTCCTAGCTGGTTTGGTTCGGTGGATAGAGTGTCGGCCTGTAGACTGAAGGGTCTTGGGTTCGATTCCAGACAAGGGCACATGCCTGGGTTGGGGGCTCGATCCCCAGGGGGGCTTGCGGGAGGCAGCCAATCAGTGATTCTGTCATCATTAATGTTTCTATTTCTCACTCTTCCTTCTTCTCTGAAATAAATAAAAATATATTAAAGAAAAAAGATCACAACTATGTAAAAAACAAGTTATCTAAGTCCAAAAAAAAGTCTGTTAGAAAATTCCCTGAATGGTAACAATAATTGCTTATATATAATGTAGAGGAGCAATTGACTTTTCCTTCCTTTCTCTAATTTCTAAATGTTTTAGTAGTAATATTTTAATCATGTATATGTAGAAAAATTCTCATTCATTTTTAAAGAAGGGATATAATGTACAGTCTGGTGAATATAGTAAATAATACTGTACTGTATATTTGAAAGTTGCAAAGAGAGTACATCTTGAAAGTTCTCATTACTACCTGGCCAGTTTGGTTTAAGTGGTTGGAGCACTGGCCCATGGACCAGAGTTACAGGTTCCATTCCTGGTCAAGGGTGTGTACCTCGGTTGCGGGTTCCATTCCCAGCCCTGGTTAGGGCACATGCAGGAGGTAAACAATCAATGTGTCTCTTTCACATCGATGTTTTTCTCTCTCTTTTTTCCCTCCCTCCCTGCACTCTTTTCTAAAAATAAATGGAGAAATTACCCTCAGGTGAGGATTAACCAAAAAAAGAAAAAGTTCTCACCACAAGGAAAAAATGTTATGTGTGTGATGGATGTTAACGAGACTTCTTGTGGTAATCAGTTTATAATATATACAAATATTGAATAAATGTACATCTGAAACTAACAGAATTTTATGTCAATTACATCTCAATTTAAAAATATATATTTTTTATTGATTTTTTACAGAGAGGAAGGGAGAGGGATAGAGAGTTAGAAACATCGATGAGGGAGAAACATTGATCAGCTGCCTCCTGCACACCTCCCACTGGGAAGGTGCCCGCAGCCAAGATACATACATGCCCTTGACCGGAATCGAACCCGGGACCCCTCAGTTCGCAGGCCAATGCTCTATCCACCGAGCCAAACCGGTTTTAGCCACATCTCAATTTTTTAAAAAAGATGTTTTCCCCAAAATGAAAAGAAAAAAATAGAGATCCTTTCTCCCACCAGGCCTCAATTTCTTCCTTCTTTAAAATGAAGGGGTTTGCCAAGACCGGTTTGGCTCAGTGGATAGAGCGTCGGCCTGCGGACTAAAGGGTCCCCGGTTCGATTCCGGTCAAGGGCATGTACCTTGGTTGCGGGCACATCCCCAGTGGGGGGTGTGCAGGAGGCAGCTGATCGATGTTTCTCTCTCATCGATGTTTCTGACTTTCTATCCCTCTCCCTTACCTCTCTGTAAAAAATCAATAAAATATATTAAAAAAAATAAAATATAAAATAAAATAAAATGAAGGGGTTTAACCACATGGTATCTAAGAGTTTCTTCAACTCAGAGCCCCTGTGACTCTGTTTTCAAGTTGAAACAACAAGAAACCAAGAGGCACCTTCTAGAAGATATAGATGGCTCCTGCCATTCTTGGCTGGTTTCTGCCCCAGCTCCAATTAAATGGAGTGCTGGTTTTTAGACAGCAACTTGAGATACAGTGTATTTCTTTCTTATAGCCATTCACAATCCTAATTACCATCTAGGCATTCTTTCAATTGCACAAATATTCACCAAGGGGTCATTGTGTTCCAAGCACTAACAAAGAACCAGATGTAGGCCGCATACTTGGGCAGCTCATAGCATAGTGCAGAATACAGTGTTACTGTACTTAAGATTCAGTTCCATATAGTGTGTGCAAGAGAGGTGCTTCATCCAGAACTGGGAGAAGAATGGTAGGCCAGGCTTCTGAAAGGATGTGTAATACCTCCTCTAAGTCAGAAAGGTGAGGATCAATCATTAGTACTAACAGAAAGAATGGGCATTTCAGGCAGACGGAAAAGTAAGTCCCTAAAGCAAGAAGCAAGAAATGCCTTACAACTGGAGCAAAAGCGCAGAGTGAAAGGTAAGAGAGAAGTTGCAGGGCCAGGAGAAGCCCTATCACAGGAAGATCAGTAAGCCACAAGAAGGAATTGACCTTTAGTCTATGGGAAATAGGAGGCTTATGCAGCAGGAAAGTAACTGGTATGGGTTGAATTGTGCCCTTCAAAAATGTTATATTGTAATCCTAATCCCCAACACCTCAGAATGTGACCTAATTTGGAGATATAGTCTTTGTAACAGCAATCAAGCTAAAATGAGGTCACTCCGGCATTACTGTATACTCATAAAAAGAGGGAACTTGGACCAAGAAACACATAATGGAAGATGAGGTGAAGAAACACAGGAGAAGACTACCATCAATAAGTCAATGAGAAAGGCATGGATGGAATAGACCCTTCCCTCACAGCCTTTAGTAGAAACTAACCCTGCGGACACCTTGATTTTGGACTTCTAGCTTCCAGAACTCTGAGACAATAAATTTCTGTTGTTTAAGCCAAGTACATAAATAAAAGAGAAATCAGTAAAATCAGTGACAAAAACAGTAAAAATTGCGTACTAAATTTATAAGATATTATAATGAGGGTGTTATTTGCTTTACACTAAAAAAATTAGAAATATATCTTTGTATTTTGATCACAAACCCCAAAATATTATCCTATCTAATAAAAGAGTAATATGCAAATTTGATCGTACATTCGCCACACCCACAAGCCACACCCATGCCCACCAGCCAATCAGGAGCAGATTATGCAAATAAACCCCAACAAAGATGGCTGCCACCACTGAGAGCAGGAGGAAGGCTTGGGTTTCCCTGGCAACAGAGGAAGCCAAGCTTTTGGCCTGCTGTTGCCTGCCTAAGCCTACACTCAATGTTACAAAGTTTCAATTATAAAAGATAAAGAAATGGTGGCAGCCACTGAGCTGGAGAGAACAGAGGCTTGGGTTTCCCTAGCAATGAAGGAAGCCAAGCTTTCCGCCTGCCATTGCCGGCCTATGCCTCCATTGAGCAAGCAGAAGGCTTGGCTCTGCTCCAGGTTACAAAGTTCAATTGTAGACACAGATTAATACCAGATCCCAAGGCATCCGCTTGGGTCGCGAGGGGAGGGGGGTGATCAAGCCTACAGGGGAGGGCAGTTAGGGGTGACCAGGCCAGCAGAGGAGGGGAGTTGGGGGCAAACAGGCTGGCATGGAAGCAGTAAGACATCAATTAGGCTGGCAGGGTAGTGGTTAGTGAGTGATCAAGCTGGCAGGCAGAAGCAGTTAGGGGCAATCAGGGAGGCAGGCAGGTGAGCAGTTTGGAGCCAGCAGTCCTGGATTGTGAGAAGGATGACCTACTGGGATCGGGCCTAAACGGGCAGTCGGACATCTCTCGAGGGGTCCCAAATCAGAGAGAGTGCAGGCTGGGCTAAGGGACATCCCTTGCGCCCCACCCCCCAGTGCACAAATTTCTGGGCTCTGAACAACTTTCCTTGGCATCAAACTACCAATGAAGTTTGTCCAGAGCTTTAAAAATTTCAGATTTAAAAAATACATATAATTTTTATTGATTTCAGAGAGGAAGGGAGAGGGAGAGATAGAAACATCAATGATGAGAGAGAATCATTGATTGGCTGCCTCCTGCATGCCCCTCACTGAGGATTGGGCCTACAACCTGGGCACATGCTCTTGACTGGAATCGAACCTGGGAACCTTCAGTCTGAAGGCTAATGCTTTATCCACTAAGCCAACCCAGCTAGGGCAAAATTCAGATTTTTGTTCTTTCCTTCAAACCATTGGTATCATTCTAGAACTATTCTAGATTTTCTAGGACAGTCACATATTAAGACTATTGAAGTGTATTATAAATTCTAGCACTTCAAGATTTGAATTTTATTACTCAGCATGTTTCTATCATTTAGCAGATGCAAAAGATGTCAGACTGTATGTCTTCATTTTGTTGCTGAAAACACTGACTATGCTAATATGGTAACACCAAATAGGAAGTTTTTAAAAAGAGAAAATGGACTAATAAAGGAGAGAGTGAATACTAATAGCCTAAATCTCTATAATGCAATAAAGTAATTCACTTACGTTCTCAGGATGGAAGAATGAGGCAGTTTAAGAATCTTTCTTATATAATCATAGGCTTTGCTACTGCACAAATACAGTGTACATGCAAATTGCTTCATTTCTGTAGAGTACTCAGATATTTCACTCCAGTTGTACAATTCCCATTTGAAATCTGTTAAAAAATAAGATTTATTTATTCTTTTGTGATGAAAAAATGTATGCAGTAACATTTTCAGGTATACAGCATAAAATTTTCATTTAAAATGTACTGGGCACCAAAATTCAAATAAAATCACATTTTAACTGATTTTGTTCAGAGATTAATATCTTATTTTAGAGCCTGTTGACCAACTTATCCTGTTCATCTTGAATCACTTCCCTAGAAAGAGGGAAGAAAAAAGTTTCCACTTGAATTACTGTATTGGACTTCACTGACAGCCTAAGCGGAGATTTTGATAGACACAGGAAAGAAAAGAAAAGAACTGGATAAAATGAAGCCACTTGATTACGAGATTTTTTTGTTTTATCTGTTCCCTGGTTACATTTATCTGAGGGTAAACAGTAGTCATGAGAAACATTTCTGGGGCTAGGGAACTACTGTTCAGCTATGTGGTTGAACAATCTCTCCTACCAATGAGAAAAAACAAGACAGGCGCGCGGTTCCTGGTGGGATACCTATTAATTACCTCTGTTCCTCACGTGGAAAAACACAAAACACTCCCACCAGATACCTACTCTTCTAGAAGCAGGACACGCGCCTCAGTCACCAGAATGTAAATCCAAATTATCTGCTTCTCTCATCCAAGAGTAAGTTGGCAATTCTTATTTTGCCCTTCTTTAAACATCCTAGTTCACAAAGACTAGGTAGTTTTTCAAATGGACACATATATTTATTGTATGGAATATTTTAGAAAATATTTGGAGATTAATACAATTTTCAAACTCAAAGGGATTCTGCAAATTATCTAGTTCAACTCCACTGTAAAAGACTTTAGCAGTTAAAACTGTAAAGAATTGCCAAAACCAGTTTGGGTCAGTGGATAGAGCGTCCCAGGTTCGATTCCGGTCAAGGGCATGTACCTTGGTTGCGGGCACATCCCCAGTAGGGGGTGTGCAGGAGGCGGCTGATCAATGTTTCTCTCTCATCGAGGTTTCTCTCTATCTCCCTTCCTCTCTGTAAAAAATCAATAAAATATATTTTAAAAATAAATAAAATAAAATAAAAAAGGAAGAGTCTTGCCCTAACCCAGTGGTTGGCAAACTGCAGCTCGCGAGCAACATGCAACTCTTTGACTCCTTGAGTGTGGCTCTTCCACAAAATACCACAACCTGGGCGAGTCTATTTAAACAAAAAACTGTAAAGAACTTGAGTCTGCCTGGTGTGATTAAGTGGTTGACCATCAACCTATGAACCAGGAGGTGGCGGTTCCATTCCTGGTCAGAGCACATGGCCAGGTTTCTGGGGGAGGGTTGGGGGATTGGGTGCAGGAGGCAGCTGATTGATGATTCACTCTCATCATTGATGTTTTTCCCTGTCTTCCTTTCCCTTCCTCTCTGAAATCAATAAAAATATCCGGTTGCTTAGTGGTTAGAGCGTCGGCCTATGGACTGAAGGGTCTCGGGTTCGATTCCGGTCAAGGGGATGTACCTTGGCTGCGGGCACTTCCCCAGTGGGGGGTGTGCAGGAGGCAGCTGATCGATGTCTCTCTCTAGTCAATGTTTCTGACTTTCTGTCCCTCTCCTTTCTTCTCTGTGAAAAATCAATGAAATAAATTTTAAAAACAGAAAAAAAAATGAAGAATTTGAGGTAGGGGAACAAAGGGGGAGGGCATCTATAATACTCTCAACAACAAAATAAATTTTAAAAAATAATTTGAAATAACGTGGGTAAACCTTTTATAAAAAGTGAAAAGTACACTAACTGGTATAAACCATCTGATCTCAACTCTGGGTAATAGGATTATCTGTTATTTTTTTTATTTATATACTTCTTTGCTTTCCTTAAAATAAACACTAGAGGCCCGGTGCGGGAAAATTCATGCACTGGAGGGAGGAGACCCTTAGCCCGGCCTTCCCCCTCTCACATTCTGGGAGTCTCAGGGTAGGAGGCAACCTGGCAATCGGGAAGGCAAAGCCCCATCATACCTCTGCTGCTGCCATTGCTGGCAGCACAAGCCTTAGCTGGCCCTTTGTAACTTGAGCCTCGGGTAGCCCTGGGTGGCTGGGCAGCCAACATCTG
This sequence comes from Antrozous pallidus, assembly GCA_027563665.1. Lineage (NCBI taxonomy): Eukaryota > Metazoa > Chordata > Mammalia > Chiroptera > Vespertilionidae > Antrozous > Antrozous pallidus. The sequence goes on from CM050511.1 coordinate 68,279,251, forward strand.
AGGCTTGCCTGTGCCTCGGGCCGGCCCTGGGAGGTCAGGGGGTTGAGGGGACTGGAGGGCTCCGGGGCAAGCATGAGAGGTGGGCCGGCCTTGCCATGTGCCTGCCGCTCCAGCAGGGCTAAGGAGACAGGGCGCCACCATTTTGTGGCTGTGGGTGCCACCATCTTGGAGGCGGGGCAGTTAATTAGCATATCCCCTCCTTATTGGCTGTGGGCACCGCCATCTTTGCAACAGAGTAATGGTCAATTAGCATATCCCCTGTTTATTAGATAGGATATTTCTTTTTAAATTGGAAAATCATAAAAGGATTTTGGCAATCACTTTTCATTCTTCTTGCTTATGCTAGGGAGATTTTTCACTTCCCAGCCAAAAAGTGTGTTTTCATAAGCAAAAGCAAAGTAAATACAGGTACTTAAGATATTTCAGAAAACTTAAGAGCTACTTTGTAAATATTACAAGTTATTGGGGGAATATACCTGAAAATTGTGCTCGTAGCAGACACTCTGTTTCTTCAGAAAGCAGTTTCTCGTCTACCAGAGTATCAATTAATTGTAAACCCTCTCTCTTCTTGATCATCCTGTAGTTTTTGACAGGAACAAGTCTTTTTTTGGACAATGGTAGCATCTGTTGCACTTCGGCCAGTTTCTCTGCTGCTGTCAAAGGTCTCTTTAAACTGTAGTTATGGTCCTCGGTAGCAACTTCTTCAGAATCATCAGGAAGTGGCTCTTTTAGAATTTTCTGTCTTGCTTTACCGTTTTGATGTTCACCTTGAAGAACCTATGACAGAAATAAAAATTATGATTATTTTAGAAATTATCACACAGAAGATTATCTATAATAATACCACTGAACACAAAGCACTCACCTGGTTACTGTGGAGTCAGTTATGAAAGAGAGGTCATAATCTCTGATTTTTAAAAAATGTATAGTCTATAGGATAATGTAAACAGGGTTTCTTTCTTTTTTTTTTTTTTGCATCTATGCAGAAATAGTAATACGATGCTGAAAGTTTTTGAAATGATTAAAGTAACTAGAGAAAGGTGGTAATTTGTGCATATATGAGTTTTGAAGGAGCAATAACATGGCTTAATGGAGGGGACAGGGAAGTTACTTGTGCAAAAAAGAAGGCATAGTGGATAGGGCCTGAGCGTTGGAATTACTAGTAAGACTAACCATTGTTCGAATTCCGGCTCCCTCACCTGTTGTCACCTAATCTCTACAATCACGCATCTCCTCATTTGTTTTGAGGATACAAGAATTCATGTAAACCTCCTAGTATAATGCCTAACTATTGTAGGTCTTAATAAATAGTAACTATTATTGATTTTGCACAAAAGCATGAAAGCAAATCAATTTACTGTGGGTAAGTATATGTGGTTCAAAACAATAGTTCAAAGCAATTAGAAATACATAGATCAGTTAAATAGGAAGCTTTGGAACTTATGAGTTCGGATTTAATACCATCTATTATTCTTTTGAATAGGAGAATAAGAAAAAACACCACCAAAAGAAGTAGACTCCATTAAATAAGAGAAAGGTAAGGGTAGTAGTAGCAGGCTAAAACAGATGACTATGCAGTCTGTACAGAGACTGAGCCATGTCTAAGAGTGTGGCTAAGGGGTCAAAGTATAAAATAAAAACAATTAGCTTGGCCAGTGTGGTTGAGCATCGCTTTCAAGCCAATACTGGTGACTGACTCTTAGAAAGTCTTCTATTTCTGTATATTCCTCTATGTCAACACTAATAATTAGGTACATCTTTCATCAAAATCAGGAACATTCTTGGGAGGAGCCAGAAAAGGGGGGTAATTTCAAAGTATTATGAAAACTGTCACATATGGGTCCAGCTGGCATGGCTCAATGGTTGAGTGTCTACCTATGAACCACGAGGTCACAGTTGGATTCCACGTTGGAGCACATGCCTAAGCTGCCGGCTCAATCCCTGGTGTGGGGCGTACACGAGGCAGCTGATCAATGATTCTCTCTCATCATTGATGTTTCTATCTCTTTCCCTCTCCCTTCTTCTCTGAAATTAAAAAAAAAAAATGCATTAAAAAACAAAAAACTCACACATGTAAAAGCCTGAATTCTAACGTTTTTATGCCAAGTTGATTTTTGTGATCAGTTTAGTAACTTCTATGTATATCTACACATATGCATTTATATACCTTACTTTTTATCAAGCTCCAAAAGCAATATTACTAATATTATAAATTTAAATGTAAACAAAACGAAACTAATTTTCTAAGCATTTAAAATTTACTGGATTTACTTTAAGACGAAGGATGGTTTTTTTAAAATCTTTGCAGATTTTAGCTATGATGTGAGCTATCTTCATTTTTAAAGGCTCAGTAAAATTTAGTTTTGTTTACACCTTGATTTAAGTACCTTGTATAGAGAAACAGAAGGCACAGCTCCTTTTTTCAGCATTCTTCTTAAGCCATATGACTCAAAGTCACTTTCGAGAAAATGTTTGGAACATAGCATAGCACTTGGTCCTGGGATCCAAATCTTTTTGCTTTTGGGGTCCACGCGATTAACAGCCCTGATCCATTTTGAGCGCAGTACGGTATCGGTTGGAAATCTATAGCAATCATATTAAAGTTTTATTAACATGAAAATGTTATAGTAATGATACAGTAGATATAAACTCATTTATTTTTTAACTGCTTTATATAAATATTAAGTCCAATTAAAGTTTAATTTAATCTGATTTCATTTTTCAAAATTATTTCATACTAGAAGCCTGGTACATAAAATTTGTGCACACAGTGGGGAGGGGCAGGTCCCTCAGCCCAGCCTGCGCCCTCTTGCAGTCCAGGAGCCCTCGGACATCCCCCTCACAACTCAGGACTGCCAGGGGATGTCCAGACCATCAAGCAGACATCCTTAGTGCTACCATGGAGGTGGGAGAGGCTCCTGCCACCCCGCTCTGCTTGCCAGGCATGAGCTGGGCTTCAGTGTGCATCACAGTGATCAGTCATTCCGCCATTGGGTCGATTTCCACATTAGACTTTTATTATATAGGATTTCTGAATCCAGAAATTCAATAGTGATCCTGTCTATTCCAATTTGTATGGAGGGAATTCTTATATTAAATATCCTACCACATTTTGCCTTTACTGCCTACACTGAACAGAAACAGCTCAAACTTAATGTGTTTTTCTTTTCTGGCAATTTCCCCTCATGACGATTTTAAACCAGGTCCACAAATTCTTTGGTACTCTTCCTTCCAAGAGATGAACCTAATTCCTTTCCCCGTGAGTGTTGGCTGGAGTTAGCGATTTGCTTCTAAGGAATACAAAAAGAGAAGTGACAGTGGGCAATGAAACTGAATCATAAAAGACACTGAGGCTTCCTCCTTATTCTATTGAATGGTTTTTCTCCAAGTGGAAGTTATCTGCCATGTCATAAGCAGCCCCATGAGCTCCACTTGGCAAGAAACCCAGGCCTCCAGCCATGGAGCCATGTTGAAAAAAGTCCCTTCAGCCTCAGTCAAGCCTTATTCAGTCTTTCCTTTTTATAATATACTAGAGGCCTGGTGCATGAAATTTGTGCACGGGGGCAGGGGGTGTCCCTTAGCCCAGACTGCACCCTCTCCAATCAGGGACCCCTCAAGGGATGTCCAACTGCCCGTTTGGACCGTCGGACATCCCTCTCACAATCCAGGACTGCTAGCTCCCAACTGCTCGCCTGCCTGCCTTCCTGATTACTCCTAACCACTTTTGCCTGCCAGCCTGATCAACCCCTAACTACTCCCCTGCCAGCCTGATTGATATCTAATCACTCCCCTGCCAGCCTGTTTCCCCCTAACTGCCCTCCCCTACAGGCCTGGTCAAACCTAATTGCCTTCCCCTGCAGACCTGGGTCCCGCCCCCCCCCCCCCCCCCCCCCCCCCCCCCCGCCAAGTTCCCTCCTCTGCTGGACTGGTCACCCACAACTGCCCTCCCCTGCTGGCCATCGTGTGGTGGCCATCTTGTATCCACATGGGGGCAGCCATCTTGTGTTGGAGTGATGGTCAATTTGCATATTACTCTTTTATTAGATAGGATTTTCATTGATTTCGGAGAGGAAGGGAAAAAGATAGAAACATCAGTGATGAGAATCATCAGCCAGCTGCCTCCTGCATGCCCCTCATTAAGGATCTAGCCTGATACCTCTGCATGTGCCCTGGGAAATAGACCCTCCACTTCCTGGTTCATGGGTCTATGCTCAACCATTGGGCCACACTGCCCAGCAAGTCTTCAATCTTATGACACCCTGTAACACCCAGCTAATCCACTCCTGAATATTTAAAAAATCTTTATTGTTGAGATTATTATAGGTGTCCCTCCGCTCCCCTTTTTTTTACCCCCAATGCCCTCCTCCACCCCATTTATGCCCCACCCCAGGTATTTACCCAGTGTCTGTGTCCATTGGTAATGCATACATGCATATAAGGTTTTTGGTTAATCTCTTCCTATCTGACTCAGATTCCTCAGTCTGTTCCATGCCTCTAATTTTATTTTATTCATCAGTTTATTTTCTTCATTAGATTCCTTGTTCATTTACTTTTAGATACAATTGTTGATAGATGTGTACTTATTCCCATTTTATTGTTCATTTCTCTTTTCCCCTCCTTCTTCCTCCTCTTAAAGAATACCCTTAGCCTGGCAGGTGTGGCTCCGTGGTTGTGCGACCCATAAATACGAGGTTCCAGTTGGATTCCCAGTCAGGGCACATGCCCAGGTTGCAGGCTAGATCCCCAGTGGGGGGCATGCAGGAGGAAGCTGATGATTCCCTCTCGTCACTGATATTTCTCTCCCTTCCTTTCTGAAATCAATAAAAATACGTGTGTGTGTATATATATATATATATATATATATATATATTTAAAGTGCTTTGCCGCCCTAACCGGTTTGGCTCAGTGGATAGAGCGTCTGCCTGCGGACTCAAGAGTCCCGAGTTCGATTCCAGTCAAGGGCATGTACCTTGGTTGCCAGCACATCCCAGGTAGGGGGTGTGTGGGAGGCAAATGATCGATGTTTCTAACTCTCTCCCCTCTCCCTTCCTCTGTAAAAAAAAAAATCAGTAAAATACATTTAAAATAAATAAATAGATAAATAAATAAAAAGTGCTTTGTCAATGGCTTAACTCTGCATCTCACATTACCTTAATAGATTACTTTTTTAAAATCCTCACTGGAGGATATTGTTTGATTTTTAGAGGAGGGGAGAGGGACGCAGAAGGGGGGAGAGAAGGGCAGAGAGAAACATCCATGTAAGAGAGAAACATCCACAGAAACTTCAGTCTGTTCACTGCCTCCCCCTTGCGCCCCAATTGGGGATCCAATCGCAACGTGGGTAAGTGCCCTGACCGATGGAACCCACCACCTTTCTGGTGCACCAGACGACGCTCCGAACAACTGAGTCACCCCGCCGGGATTAGTTTCCCTCTTTTTAAAGTAGACATCTGTCTCTGAGGACGTTTTACCCACGTTTCTATTCCCCAATGTGCCTTGAGCATTGACTTTTAACCCTGGGCCATGGATGTGGGTTCCATTTAGACTGGTCTGAAGCTCTGCCCTCCTCTGGAGCCAAAGGAAAGTTGCTCGCCATGACCAGATTCGGCCGGAATCAGCAGCGCTCGGCGCCTACTGAGCAACTCGTAATGACCGGCACTCCTGTGAAAACTGACCTGGACTCACCCCGCGAGCTACCCGCCTGCTAAATGGAAGCGCACGCCTTCAGCAAATCCCCCTCTTTCAAATTCCCCTCCCTTCCCGTCGCCTCACGTTAAATAAGACAGAAAGGGAGCACAATTCCTTTCAAGTATCTGTCGCGAAAAGCCATAGGCAAGCAGTAAGGCACTGAGAAAGCATCAGTAATCTGGAGGCAATCGCTGAGTGGGAAAAAAACGATTGGAAACCTCACAGTTCCCTGTTTTCCTCCCCTCCGTCCACGTCACGTGGACGGCGCCACAGTCAGCCCCTCCCCTCAACACCCCCAACACCCCGGCCTACGGCCCGCCCCGCAGCGCCTGAAGTTAAGACGGCTCGGAGGCTGCTCTCACGCACTGATGGAAAGAGTAGCCCTGCTTGCGGCTCTGCAGGGTGTCCCGGGTGCTGCAACCCACTGCGGAGCAACTTCGGGCCATCTTCTTGCAACGTGGGGTCCCACTTCCGGCGCCCCCGGAACAGCAGGAATCACGAGAAATTTAGCTCTACCCCACCCCCCACCCCTGGACTCTACGACCTTTATTTGTTGGGAAGGCGGGCATTTACGGCTCAGGATTTTTACTCTTCCTTCCGGTGGGCGCTACGCTAAGCGCCGTGACCAATCACAGGGTACGTGGTGTCTTAGCAGCCAATCGGAAAGGTCAAGGGCACGAAGACGAGCACTTGATCGCCCCGCCCTCTGTTGGAGGGTGGTTGGGGCGTTTTGCTGTAACGGGCCTTTTCTTCTGTTGTTTTCACGCGCTTTGGTTAAATCCGGTGCCATCGCGCTTTTTGTGAGGCTGATCCTGAGAATGAGAAGCGGAGAGGCAAGACCTACGTTACGGAGAATCCAGGGGCGATGGTCTCCGGAAAGAAATGGAAGATATGATGGGAAGAAGGGAGAGGAATAAACGCGTGTACCCTAGACATATTGAAGACAAATTGGGCCAAAAATAAGTTATTTAGAGAGGCATTTTATTTTATTTTATTTTATTTTTGCGTTGTAACTGGTTACTTCCCTGAGGCGGAGGTAATGTAGGAGCCGTTGGTGTGTTTGGGCGTCGGTATGTGACCCCGGAGGATCTGGAATGATTGTGAGAATGCGTCGACTTTTCATGAACGGACACTTTTCTGCAACACCCTTTGAAGCAATGCGGGAATTAAGGAAATTAGGTAAGTTTTTTTCCCCAATAGTACTTGGAGGGGCAATGAAATGATTTTGTTTAAGGTGTGGGGACGTAATATCCATGAGATTTCAGGAGTGAGATCTTAGGACGATGTCTGTTCACGGTATTGAGATTTCAGTCTTTATAGAAGAAAGAAAATGGGACCAATTAGGGTATGGTTTGAGTCTTTGAAGAGATCCTTAGGATATTATGTAGTTTCTTTTTCTCCCGCTTAATAGAAATTTTTGTAACTTCTCCATTTCCTTCTCTAGCTCGAAAGAATGATTACATTCTTTCCCCCTTTTGCTTTGTCCAGATTCCAGACAAAAAGACTCAGCTCAAGGTATTACTTATTCACACCTACTTCCAGTTATGTGTCTATCCTGTGTGAGTGAAATCAACAGCTGTTGCTTACATAGCTTTCTTAAAGTCACATTTGGGGGAAATTGATCCTTGGGGAATGAGCTTGCTTGGCTGTGAGATGTGCAAAGGGTAGGACCTGGAGTTAAATCCTATTCGGTTGTTTAGACTGTTAGAAACTTTTCACCAGTTACAACCTGAATGAGACTGAGTAGAAATAAATAACAGTTTACAGTTGGTTTTAAGGAAAAAGCTGGTTGCCTTATTATTTTACGTAACAGTTATATTGAGATATGTAATTCATATACCATACAATTAACCCACAATACAATTCATTGGGTTTTAGTATGAGTATATTTATGAGTTGTGCAACCATCATCACATTTGGGAACATTTTCATCTCTGCTTCCTCCCAGAATTCATTCTCCTTAACAGTCCTTACATTTTCTCACCCCGCAGCCTCTGGTAACTGTTACTCTTTTTGTCTGTGTAGATTTGCCTATTCTAGGCACTTCATATAAATGGAATCAAACTAATGTATAGTCCTTGTGATTGACTTCTGGCCTCTTTCACTTGGAATGTTTAAGGTTCATCCATGTTGTATTATATATACTTTTTTTTATTGCTAAAAGATCTTGTGTTGTATATGCCACATTTATTTATCCATTCGTCAGTTGGTGGACATTTAGGTTGCTTCCATTGAGGGGGCGGGCTATTATGAATAATGCTGCTGTGAACATTAGCGTACAAGTAAGTTTGTGTGTAGACCTGTTTTTCTCCTGAATCTATACCTCAGGGTGGAATTGCTGGGTCATGCACTAACTTTTTTCTTCTTAATATGTTTTTATTGATTTTAGAAAGAGGAAGGGAGAAAGAGAAACATTGGTTGCCGCCTGCATGCTCCCTATGGGGTACTGAACCCCAAAACTGGGCATGTTCCCTGCAACCTTTTGGTGCATGGGGTGATAGTCAACCAACTGAGCCACACCAGCCAGCGTGAAGTATGCTCTTATGTTGAGCCTCTTGAGGAAAAACCAAACTGTTTTTCCAAAGGGGCTGCACTATTTTGCATTAGCAATGGATGAGGGTTCAAGTTGCTCCACATTCTCATAGGAGTGAAATGTTATCTCACAGTGGTGGTTGCCCTGTTTGTAAGGACTCAAAGTTTGTGAAGAATCTGCTAGAAGGTGCTTCTTGAGTGCAGAGACTATTTCGAAGCTAAATTTGTCTTCAGTCCCTGGCACACAAATAGATTTATGGTTTCTGCTCTAGTGTCATATGTGTTCCTGAAAAACCCTTATGTTCAGAAAAGTGCATTTGAAAGGAGTAGGGTGTGGGAAAAATAGGGCTGATTACTCAAAACCTATGCAATTTGATAATCTTGAAAATAAGCAGTGATTAGCTGGAGGGAAATACTCTTATGCCCTCCCACCCCATTAACAGTTACGGGTAACTGTAAATGGAGACAGTCAGAGGGTATGTTAAAAGAACAAGGCTGGTGTGTGTGTGATTTTACACATGGAAGTGGAGCTCTAGTCGAATGGGCTGCTGTTAAAATGGGGTCAGAAGTAGTGTAACCTGCTGAGAACCTAGGGGGAGGGACCCCCTGGATACAGGCACTCGATTTTCTTTTCTTTTTTTATTTATATCGTTTTTTCTTAAGGTAGAGTTGAAAGTACCCATGCTGCCACCAGCTGGTTGGCTCAGTGATTGTCAACCCATGAATCAGAAGGTCACACACAGTTCACGAGGTATTGGTGCTGCCATATTAGCATCAGAGTTCAGGGAAAGAAAAAAAAAAGACTTTTTTCTTTTCTGCTTAATTGGATCCCAGACATTAAGTTCTCCTAGGAAAAATGAAACAGTGTGGCTCTCACATTCTGATGGATTCTTCTTACAAATGAGTTACTGAAAACTGCTAGATTGCAGAACAGATCTACTTAAATGTTGTAGACTGCTTAAATGAAAATAACCATCTCCGCCCCCTGACTGGTTTGGTTCAGTGGATAGAGCATAGGCCTGCGGACTGAAGGGTCCCAGGTTCGATTCCAGTCAAGGACATATACCTTAGTTGCGGGCACATTCCCAGTAGGAGATGTGCAGGAGGCAGCTGATCGATGCTTCTTTCATAGACCTTCCTAATTCTCTATCCTTCTCTGTAAAAAAATCAATAAAATATATTAAATAAAAAAAAGAGAACCAATTCCATAGAAACAAGGAGTCATTGCCATTGGTATTATTAGTGTACTTCTGGATGATAGAGAAATGTGTACACTCTTACAAATGGAATTTTTTTAGTTGAGTTACATTAATTTATCTTCACATTTGTTTATCACTTTTACATGCATTTTTGTTGCTATTTTTTTTAACTCTTAAAAACTATATATTTTTATTGATTTCAGAGGAAGGGAGAGGAGAGAGTTAGAAACATCAATGAGAAGAAAGAATCATTGATCAGGGGAATTGAACGGTGACCTCCTGGTTCATAGGTTGATGCTCAACCATTGAGCCATTCCAGCCAAGCTTGTTGCTATTTTTTACTGTTTTACTGGTGGCTTTAGGTTTTCATTTTGATCATTTATATGTTTGCTTTCTTCAATAACTTCATATCCAGTGATTAAACCTTTTCACTGCTGTTCACATAATGAACCGCTGTGATTATTGAAAATGTTAATGAGGATATGTAAGCTGTATTAAAGATGTTATTTGAAAAAGGCATTTGCTGTTACACAAAGTAATTTAAAAGAAAACATCTATTTTCAGGAAGTCCATATTTGGAGATGTTGGAAAAAGATTCCTGGATCTTGGAAGATGACTTGAAATATGCAGGGGAGGTAGTGTACCTTTGTATCTTAAATATAGTAAATATTCCTGTGAGTTAGAAAGGGAGGATTGTCCAAATTAAAAATGGATTTATAAAGACTTTGGTGAAATCTAATTTTCTGTCTTATGGTATAGAATTTCATTAATTGGTCACTTGGGAAAAAATAACAGCTAAATCTGATTGAACGGGTATTGTGCTAAGCATTTTATTCATACAGATGTACAATGATTGTTTTTGAGCAGTATTTCTCACAATAACCTTTTGAGAGCAAATAGATTTTTTGCTTTCTAGGACTGGTATCTTTCCTCGTGAAACTCCTACCCTTTTATTAGATTCTTAATTAGTTGTACTACAATCTTTATTTTGTTGCCCTGACATAATAAAGTATATTTCTAGTAGCTGATTTATATTCTTCCTGGGTTTTTCATCCTTTTAGTTCTCTGGGTTTTTTTGTGTGTGTTTTTTGTTGGTTGGTTGGTTGGTGGGGGGGGGTTGGTTTTTTTGTTTGTTTGTTTGTTTGTTTTGGCTTCAGAAAGCCTTGGAGTGTTGAAATTATTGCTGACCAAATATAAAGACAATTCTGAATCTGATTCTTGCCCTAAAATGTCAGACTTTTCCAGCTAACTCAGAAGTTGTACATTTGATTTTTTTTTTTTTTTTGGAATTGCATTACTTATGTATTGCTTTGTAACAAATTACCCAAAACTTTAGTAGTCTAAAATAACAAACACTCAGGAAGGAGGGAGCTGGGACATCAGCTTCCAAACTCTTTCCCTTGGCATGCCACAGTTTTCTTCATGGCTGCCGATTGAATATTTCAATTATTCTTCATTATATGAATCTCTCCTTAGGCTGCCTAAGTTGTCCTCACACATGACAGCTGGCTTCCCCCAGAGGGAATGATACAAGAGAGAAAGGCCAAGGTGGAAGCTTATCTTTCAGAAGTTAATCTTGAAACTGATATAACGTCACTTCTGTCCTATTCTATTGGTCAGCCCAGCTGGCATGGCTCAGTGGTTGAGCACTGACCTATGAACCAGAAGTCACAATTCAATTCCTGGTCAGGGCACATGCCCAAGTTCTAGGCTTGATCCTCAGTGTGTGGCATGCAAGAGGCAGCCAATCAGTGATTATCTCTCAACATTGATGTTTCTCTCTTCCTTCCCCTTCTCTGAAATCAATAAAAATGTTTTTTGCTCTGGCAGTTTTAGCTCAGTGGATAGAAATTTGCCTGCAGACGGAAGAGTCCCAGGTTCATTTCCAGTCAAGGACACGAAACTCGGGTTGCAGGCTCCTCCAGGGCCTGGGCCTTGGTAGGGCTCATGGAGAAGATAACCACTCGATGTGTTTCTCTCACATTGATACTCCTCTCTGTCTTTCCCTCTCCCACTCTCTAAAAACCAATTGAAAAATATCCTAGGGTAAGGATTAAATTTTAAGAGAGAGTACTGTTTGGATACACTCTTTCATATGTCTAATTATTAAGTACAACGCACTAATTGCACCACTGGAGTTCCAAGATGCACCTAATCTTTATGTATGTCTATGTATATAAACTACTTAAGTGGTGTTACACTCCTTTGGAAAGTTTCTTGGAAATTCATAATAAAGTTCATTTTATAGTCAGAAAAAGCTCTACCTTGATCTTTTTTTTTTTTAACCTGTTGCCCCTCTCCTCATTACACCCAGATGGAGGTGGTTAGAGGAGTGTTTGGAACTAGACTGTAGGTAAAAATTGAATATCCCTACCCTTAATATTTTGCTTAGGGTATAGGCTAACTTGGAAAGATTGAAATTACTGTTTAGAGTTTCTCAAGGAACATAGTCCAATTACTTACAGGCATTTACACAAATATTTAATACTAGAAGCCCAATGCACGAAGATTTATGCAAGAATGGGCCTTCCTTCCCCTGACTGCTCCCACCGCCTTCACTCTGGCTGAAGCCACCTTTCTGCCTTCCCACATTGCCCAGAGGCTCGGGGTGGTTGCGGTGGTGCGGAACGCAAGTGTCTTGGCTATTCGGCACCTGTGCATGCAAATTAACCTGCCATCTTTGTTGGGTTAATTTGCATACTCCTGATTGGCTGGTGAGCATAATGAAGGTACCGTCAATTTGCACCTTGCTCTTATTAGTGTAGATAGGGTGGGGTAAAGATACAATTATGCATTAGAGCAGGGTTTTTTTGGGGGGGGGGGGTTGTTTGTTTTGTTTTTTTAAAGTGAAAGTGAGTTTATCAGTAAAACAGTTGAGACAGAGAATGGGCTACTCCACGGTCACAGTAGCCAAATTAGAGCAGTTTGCCTTTTTCTCCAAAGCTTGATTTTTATCCGGTATGGTAAGTAATATTTTACTTCATTCTGCTGCTACCCCCCCGCCCCCCAACTCCCTTCCAAGAGCTTCTGTCCTTCTTTTAAAAAAAAAAAAAAAAGTTTTTATAGATTTTTAAAAAATTTTTTTTAAGAAAGAGAAGACAGGGAAACATAGACCAGCTTCCTCCTGTGTGTGCCCTGACCAGGAATTGAACTGGTGACTTTTTTATGCTCTGGACTATGCCTAACCAAATAAGCTGGACTGGCCATGGCTCTGCCCCTCTTAATGAGTAAAATACAGACCTGCTAAGCAATCAGAATGTTCTGAAGAATTCTCTTAGTGGCTGAGATTTGTAATATTTTCAGTCTTTCCCTTCATCACTGCTTCAAAGTTCTTTGTTAGGAGAGACAACCCTCCACTTTTAAAGTTTTTAAACTTTTGGTTTTTGGAAATCTTGTCTAATAATAAAAGCATTACCTACAAACAGTTTTGAAATGTATTAAGGTATGATTACCCTTTCTGTACCAGATCTGATTATGAGAAGAAGAATACTAAGTTTGTATAAGGTAATCTGTACGAAGTAGATAAATGATGTATTAATATCTTTGTTACACGTTTTTTCCATTCGTAAAATTGGAAGTCTTACTTGATCTGTATGAGAGAATTGAAATGTATAAAAATTTACATGCATTATGTGTTTTTTTTAAAGGGCTAAACAATACAAACCTTCTGACTAAAGCACAAGTTGAAAATAAAAAGAAAGTATATATGTCCAATGATTAAACTTTTTTCACTGCTGTTCACATCATGATTTATTGTGATTAATGTATGTGGATGAGGACATAATAAAAAAAGAAAATTGTGAGGCTCATATACATCATTTTTGTACACTGATTTACCTGTAATGTTTTTTTCTTTCAGGAATAAAAATTGAAGGGTATTTTTCATAGAAAACATTTGTCCAATTTATCTGATCATTGAAGACTTATATAATAAGGTAAGGTTTATAAGTTAGTTTTGATAAAACAAAAAACGTTTGAGTAAAAAATTAACATTTGAGCATAATTTGGATATTGTACTTAAATTTTCTCCTAATTTCAGCTTTCAAAGATAACATTAATATGATTTCAAAGAAAATATAACTTTCTGAAACAGATTAGATTAAGAATAGGCCATGGGGGGCAGATTTTTAACCTTAATAGTCATCTTTTCTTAAAAATAATGACATAATCTAACCCCTGAAATTCTTAGAGATCATATGTTTTGGGATTTAAATTTGCTGAACTACTGGATATTTTATAAGTACTCTTGACATGCCAGTGGGTGATCATTGTATAACTTAAGCTTTGTTCAATAATAATAGATGGACAGGTAGTTGGAAGCTGGGAACCTCAAATCTAATACCAGGTTAATCTGTAATTAATTAGTCATGTTGTCTAAGAAATACAAAGGGGAAAAATTATTGTGGATACTCAGTGTTTTTGTGTTTTTCTTTTTCCGTAGAATCCTTTTGTTGCTGTTCACATTTTCCCCTTTTGATCTTAAATCAAAGGAAAAGATGCATTGATGATCAACTTTTTGGTTGAATAGTGTGATTGTTACCAGACAGGAACCGGACCTGGAGTGGTTCTGCTTCAAGCCAGCCTGTATTATGTGGGTTCTTGACTTAGTGCAGGAAAGATTTCACAATACTAGTCGAAGTGATTTTGAGAGTATAGTACATTTATTAAAGCTAGGGACAGCGAACAAGGAAGGGCTTAGGATATAAGAAACAATGGGGAGAGCCTAGGCAGTGCTGCTTTGACTTTCTAGAAATGTTATAGGAAAGAAATTAACCTAGGCAGAACTACTTTGACTCACTGAAAAGTCAAAGAAAAGGGGCCTTGGAGGAAGATTTAGGGGGTTTGCTGGGGATGAGCTGCCATTGCCCATTGCTCCCCTGGATGCACATCTTTAGAGTTTAGGAGATGCATGCCTGAAATGCAAGAAAGGCGTGGGCATGCTCCCAGAAGAGAACATGCGTGCCTCTCTTCCTTGTTTTTAATGTTGATTTAAGTTAATTTCCTGTCTTAAAAGTGGATGCAAACTTTATTGCCCTTAATGAAAAGATTTACAAAATAAATGCATTCAGAAACAAAACTAAAACAATATTAATGGGATGATGATACTATTTTACAGTAATAAGCATGGTACTAGTTGCTATGGAACAAATTGTAAACACCTAATTTCTTGTGCCTTGTGATGATTATAAAGTTTTACAATCTGGACAACAGTAGTTTGGGTTTTTTTTGTTTGTTTTTTTTTGCAAATCTCAAGGTTATTTAAATGAAGAGGGGCTTAAATTGTCAAAAGAGTATCTTTATTCTGCAAATCTTTATTTGAAGAATTTTGTATTACATTATCTCCAAACATTCTTTTAGCTCCAGTCAGTAATTCAGACTCTTGGAACTAGCATTTCTTTGAAAACTATAATTCCTTTAAAAAGCTTTTTATTTAATATAAGATTAGGCTTGGCTAGTAGTTAACTAAATTGGATTAAAAATTGAGAGTGCACTAATCCCAAATTTTTCTTTTACATACAGGTAGTCCTTACTTTGCACTGATCCAACATTCAGTTTTCATAGTTTAAATAAATAACACCAGTCCCCCAACAACATGGTTGAAGTTTCATTAACTGTGAATTATTGCATAACTTTACTGCTAGCTCTAATTCCATAAATAATTTTGCAAATAAAAGATGTGCATCATGATCAGTAACCAGTTGATCACTTTTTCCAAAGTCTGTTGGGATTGGTCACTGAGCATCTATTAATTCCCACACAGACAGTAAGGAATAATTGTGTTGCCTTGTTGTCTCCCAGTGATAAATCTATGTGACGTTATATAAAAATGGATAATCAAAAGGGAATTGGTCAACAAAGATGTCAGCAGTAAAGAAACAAAAAGTGGTAACACGAAGTGAAATTGGATGTGGTTAGATTTGAAAATGGTGATAGCAGACAAGATGAGAGGTAGGCCTACACAAAGCTACAGTTCATATTTTAAAAGCTGATGAATATAAAAAATAAAGTTGCATCAACATTTTTTAGGTTTTAAGTTTTACCAGGAGCAGAAAACCACTTATGGTTGAAATGGAGCATTTACTGCTACTTTAGGTTGAGGACTGTAATCAATAAATCCCACTCAGTTTCACTAGCATTCATGCCGAAATATCAAAGTGCTACGTTGAAAGAAATGATAATTATAAGGAGAAAAGAACAACATTTTACTGCCAGTAAAGGCTGGTTTCATCGCTTCAGAAGTCTGCATGAATTCATTAACTTTTAATTGTCTGGTGAAACTGCAAGCTCAGGGAAGGATGCTACTGTGAATTTGCACCCAAATTCCAAGAATTGAGGGTAGTTCTGGCTTTGCATAGTAGTACAACACTACTGTGCAAAAAAAACACAAAAAACTGCAAGATTTGGATGGAATATAAATGGAATTATAGAATATATAGATGACCATGGGAAGTCGGCACTGCCTCCATTCTGGTGGTAGTTCTGGATATGCAGTCAGAGGAACTTGATGAAATCCAACATGGTTGCAAGTAAGGAAAGTGGTGTCAAAGGATGGATGTGTCTCAGAGGAAGTGATACAGGTGGAAAAACTTCACATTAAAGGAACTCAGATTTTTCTGCCATTGAAAGTACAAAGGATAAAATTTCAGAAGCTAATCCAAATTTAGGAAAGAGTATGACAATTTGCCAGGGTATAGACAAGATCGCATAAAGAAAAAAAACTCCCACTTGTGTAGCTTAGTTTGGACCCAGGCACCAAGAGGTGCCCTGTTCAATTCCTGGTGAGGGCACATGCTCAGGTCAATCCCCAGTAGGGGGTGTGCAGGAGGCAGCCAATCAAAGTTAATATTTCTGTCTCATTGATGTTTCTATTTCCTTTCCTCTCTCAAATCAATAAAAACATTTTTAAAAGAAAACTAATTTTCAATGTGTCTATTTTACATTTATAACCAAACACCAAGAAAATTTTCTTTTGACAAATTTTTAAGTTCAGAATAATCACATTAAATTAAGATTGCTTTATACAGTTGTAGCTTGCATAGTACAAGTGAGAACTACCTACATTTAAAACAAGCTGGGGAGGCCAGAATTCAGCATCTTGACCTGTTGCACTCACACTTGGGCGAGGGGGCACAACATTCTAAATTCATCAGAATGACACCTTTTTCAAGTTACCTTTTTAAATACATATATATATATATATATATATAACTGATTTTTTAGAGGGAGAGGGAGAAACATCAGCCAGCTGCCCCCTGCACACCCCTTACTGGGCATGTGTCTGCAACCAAGTACATGTCCTTGACCGGAATCAAACCTGGGACACTTGAGTCTGCAGGCCGATGCTCTATCCATTGAGCAAACTGGTTAGGGCTCAAGTTACCTTTGAAAGAGGAGGAACTTTGTTTCCAGAAGTTTTTGCAATATGTGAAAGCTGTGATACTTTGGGAAACTGGAATCCTCAAAATGCTGTGACTCCTGAGAACAAGGTAGATGGAAGCATGTTTTGGAAAGCAACCATTGAACTCAGTAGAGGAGTATCAATTCAGTATCACAACTTCAAAAGATGGTTTTTGGAACCAAAGGCTATTGGTGGTCCATGTCAAGTCATAGTTCAGAAGTGGGAGACTCATCTGCAACCATGATCAATAACCTCTAGAAAGTGAAACTATTGATGAACAATTCAGAATCCACTATGGTTTTGAGACTTTGGATTTGGGATGGCTGATGTGTCAGACTTAAGTTTATGTTTGCATTCTGAAAAGCCTGTCTCAACCAAGAAGAAATTTTTAAAAATCTAGATAAGACTGTTACTTAGGCCATTTTCATTAATGCTATAAATCTCTGTTTTTTAAGTGTATAAACTAGGAAAAGAGCAAAATAAATAAAATAAGCTAGGGAGCCTCTAGCTGGCTAGATGGGTTGGGGTGTCATCCCATACACCAAAAAGTTTGCAGATTTGATTCCTGGTCAGGGCGCATGTGGGAGGCAACCAATTGATGTTTCTCTCCCTCTTTAAGAGCAACATATGGGCTGAGGATTAAAAATAAAATAAGCTCGGGAGTATATATTTCACCAGATCAAGTCTAAAAACAGCTATATTTGAGCCTTACCAGAACCAGTTATAGCTGGCATTTTTCATGCTACTATAAAAAGACTGAAATAATTTATAATACTAAATGTCTCATTTTTGACCCAAGTAGATTAATCTATTTGTAGTCCAAGTTCTAACAGAACAGCGTTTGGCAAACTTCCTGAAAAGGGCCAGATGGTCTCTAGTAACTACTCAGCTTTGCCTCTGTAGCACAGAAATGGTCATAGTTGATACATAAACCATTAAGCATGGTATTTCTCCAGCAAAAGGATTTATTCAGAAACAAAAGAGTTTCAGTTTGGGACATTTGGTCTAAAGGTGTACCGTGCATAAGTTCATAGAACAAAGAGGAGCATGGGGTGAGGAATTCTAAAAGGCTGTTATAAAACAGTCCATTGAAGAAAATAGTTTGCAGTGTAGTGGCTTTTTATTGGCTGGTTGCTGGGGAGATCCTGCTTCCTATTAGAATGGAGTAAGAAAACACTTCCTGTTGGAGATGGAAAGTACTTCCTGTTTGGGGTGGTAGGAATCTAGAGCTCCCTCTATAAGCCCTCAACTCAAATTTAAATGAAGTTTTTGTCTATTAATCTTCATTAAGTAGTTAAAAACTGGGCACTGAAATTTGAACTTGATGTAATTTTCTCATGTGATCTATTCCTTTGTGTGTGAATCCTCATCAGAATATTTTTAACATTTGATTTTTAGAGAGAATGGGAGGAAGAGAGAAACATGGATGTGTCTAAACACCCTAGACCAGGAATTGAACATCAACTAGGGCAAAATATTTTTCTTTGGCTCACAGAAATGTTTTCCACAATATTTTTCTTAACAGGGCCTTACAAAAGTGGGTGGGGATGTGGAAGTTTGTAGTTTGTCGTATATGAGAGTATGTAGTTGTACATCTGCTTTAATAGGATTACCTTAGAAACAGAAAGATTATTTTTTAAAATGAGAGGATCTGGTTCCCTTGCCAATTTTGTTATCATAAAGACTGATTTTAATACAAAAGAGTAACAAACTGGGAGCACAGGAATCATAACTTCTAAGAACTAACATTTCAAGAGCACTGACTGTTCCAGTTACTTCTGAGTATTTAGCAGGCATTAATTCAGCCTGTCCACAAAACCTACTGTTCCTACTTTGTAAATCTCAAAGGAGATTCCATTCACTTGAGGGCCAGGAGCTGGAGAATGGATGTAGTAAGCTTCCCAAAGCTCAGGTCATGCCCTTTCTCTGCCATACCACTTGCCCTGGTATACAGATAAACCGTGACTGCCTCAGCAATCACGTGGGGGTGCAGAATGGCTCAGTGTGGGCTTTGGAGCCAGGGTTGCTTCTAACTCCAGAATCTTCCAACCCAGTAATCTATTACTATCCCTGTTTTCCTCCAGTTCTGTTTTCTCACCTGTAGAGTAACAGTAAGAACCACAAATTTTACAGATTTCTTCTGTGCACTGTACATGGTTCCTAAACTTCCTTCTAAAGGAACTTGTTTAATGCATAACACCAGAATCTCCTTCACATGGAAGTATTTATACAGTGCCAAAGCCCTACCTGGTACAGACTAAATGCTTAGAATTTTCATTGAGAAGCCAGTCTAGGATCCCTCTTCGTGGCTCATTGCTAGGTCTTCAGAGTGCTGGCATAGGGAAGGCATTTAGTCAACCTTAGTGGTAATAACTAAAGTGCAGATATCCCCAGGTCCCTGGAGAAGAGCATCTGGATTATCAGGAGGCCCCAGAGATGGATGCTTCCCAGTCCCATGACGTTAGGCACACTGCAGCTACCACTCTTCATTTTTGTCTTGGAAAGCCCCAGACCTGCTGATCCTTGATGAGATCAGCTGACAGGTCCTAAGCATCCTTCCCCTGCTTCTCAGCAACTACCTCAGCTGTTTTGTCCAGTTACAGGGATACTTCGCCTCCATGGCACTGATCTTGGTTCTAGACACTTGGAGGAGCCAGTCTTCTCCAGTCCTTCCCCAGGTGATCCCTGTCAAATGCTGCCTTCAGGTCTTAGCTCTTCACCCCTGATTTTCTGGCTGCATCAGCTGCAATCATCTAGGATTCATAGACAGGTCTTGGCTTGGGAGGGAGGCCAGCAGATCAGTGTGCTCAGGATCTAGCTAGCTCCTTCAGCTTGAGCAGCAGGGAGAAGAGGTTGAGGCCACTCAGACTCCAATTTTCTCGTCCACCTGCAGTGGCACAGGAACGTTAGTTAAGCCACTTCACCACTGTTAAGACCGAACAACACCAAGTAGAGCAGAGCTAGGACTGGATCCAGGGAGGTGACTGGTGAGCTGGCAGGTGGGCTGGGCCTGCACCTGGACATCCACGCACATCCACCACCCTGGCCTCTGGGGTCTGTTTCCCTCTACACATGCCCGCTGAGGGCCCCACCACCGGAAGTACACCTGCAAGGATTGTATTAAGTGATACCAAAGAACATAACCACTGCTTGAATCATTGAGTTTTGGGAAAGTTGTTCAAATGAACCCTTTTATCACACCAATGCACATTTCCAGATAGTATAGTGAGTTCAGTGTTTTCTGTTGCCTCAAATGATATTCCCATTTTGAAGTCAGGAATTATTATTGGCACCTCTTAGGTAAATTAGTCCTTGCAGCTAGAAATGAAAATAGAAGGCTTTTTAGAACACTGGAAATTGGCTACTATAGTTCAAGTAATCTGCTTCGGGTGGTCTATTTCAGTCACACAGAAATAAACTTGTTTAAGTTGAACCACAACTATAAGACACTAAAAGGGTATTAAAGTATAGTGAGAGTACAAAAATGCACTTACTCTCTAGTACTTAAATAGGAGTGTTTGCCATATGGACATAAAAAGGTGGGGGTTCTATGGAAAGTAACTTCACAGGGCAATCTAATCATAAATTCCTAACTGGGCAGTTCTTGGCTAGTAGTCATGCTCCAAGCATTTATCTTCTTTAGTAAAGGTTTGTCATTATCTTAAGTAAGCCCTGTCCATTGTTTGTGTGCATCTAAGCTGGTGGTTCCCAACTGTTCTTTGGCCATGCCCCACCTAAGCATCTCTAAAATCCTGATGCCCCCTCTCCCCCTATGACATATGATTCTTATTATTCAAAAAACAATTCCTATTCACATGGAGGAAACCTAAAAGGTTTGGTCTAAAAAAGCTTCCAAAGAACATGGCATCCATGAAAGAGAAAAATAAAAGGACAGTTGAAGTACTGAGGGAAAAAAAATCACTAAGAAATTGTTGAAAAAATAATATGAAATGATATGAAAAAATAGCAAAGTTTCAAAACAATTGAAATGAAATGCATAAACATGTCATATATATATATATATATATATATATATATATATATACACACACTGTATGTGAGGCCCCTAAAACCATAAGAAATGCAAAAAATTCACTTAATATTCTTGAATTGCCCTCCTTAAAAATCAAATTGACCCCTCTCCCCGTGGGGCTTGTGTCCCAGTTGAACCACTGATCTACGTTAACACGATTTTATTTTTTTTAAAATATGAAACTTCTCACGAGTTTGGGTGTCATCCTTGGGCAGGGGCCATGCTAATCTCTGTATCATTCCAGTTTTTTTTGTATGTGTGCTATGGAAGTGAGCACAAGTTAACACACCTTTAAAATAAGCCTAAACCACCGCCCAAGAAAGCATTTAAGCTTAACTCTCCTGTTGTCTACCCCCTTCCTTGCCTTTTATCTTCATATCACCTCCTTAATTTCAAATGCATTAAACACACACACACACACACACACACGTGTAAAACTGTTACTCTGGAGCATTTGAGATCTTGGTCCCTGGCATATGTCCTCAGTTTGGCTCAAATTAAACTCATAAAAATTCTCTGCACGTCTGGACGTTTCTGACATCAAGATTACATTTTACTTTTTGTTTATAAGAAAGAGAAACATCTCCAATGAAGGCTCTTAAGCAGAGCTTTAGGAAAGAGACCTTGACTGATCTGTAACAGGAAGAGGACAGAAGCTGGGAGACCCGATTGAATCTAGGTTCCAGTACTTTAGCAAGTGATTTTCCTCTGGCTTTACTGTCACATTGGAAAATAATTTCCCCCTAAGCTAGAAAGATCCAGGGAACACAATCAGATGCCAGGCTCTCACTGGGAGCAAATGCTAATAGATTTGGAATCGTCCCATAGGATATTAACTGGAATACCTTACCCACCGTATTTCTTTGGAGTAACAAACAAATCAAGTATCTCAACAGCCTTTGGATGTGGCCAGGACATGTGGTTTTAAAGTTCTCAAAACGCAATACTGTAGAATCAAGTAAGCAATTTTATGAACCCAGTCACAAATTACTGTTACTGCAATATGGCCCTTGCAGCCCGATTTCCACGTGGTTTGCCTGGTGTTGGCCATGCCACCGGGGCTGTTGACACCTCAGGATTAGTGCCACGTGGCATTCCTGCGAGCCCGGCCGCTGTTCCACCGGACTGCGGCCTCCATTACGCCTCGTCCTGTTCGCACAGCTGGAGCCGCCGATCGCGTCGTGTTTGCCCCCCTCAGAAAGGGACCCTAGCCTCCCGGACGCGCGCGAGACGCCAAAGCGAGAAAAGCCCACTCGCTTCGAAACGCGTGGCCCGGGCTGCCACCGCTCCCGGAAGTGCCGCTGCGGGTCGCGCGCAGGAGTGGGCGGGGCCAGGCCTCGCTCCCGGAAACTCGCTGGCCTGTGGGGCGGGGCTGCGGCTGCCACGTTGAAGCGGAACGTGGAGTGTCCCTAGGCCGGGAGGAGGGGCGGCGGCGGCGAATGCTGGGAGAGTTTGACGGGCGCCGCGTTAACGCAGGAACCGGTCGTCTAGGGTCCCCGTCAGGTGTGCCTCTCCTTTTCCCTCCTGGCCTTTTCGCCGGCTCTCGGGCCTTGAGGTAAAGCACAGGCCAAAAGCTGTGACCAGCCTCGGGCTCCGCTGGCCCGCGCCCGCCTGCGGCCCGGTCTCCGGTGGCGGCGCGTCCCTGGTCTCGTTTCGGCCCGGCGGGACAACGCCTGGCGTCACGGCTGCTTTGGGGATCGCGCTGGTTCACATCCGCTGTCTTCACCGCTGAGCAGGAGTTCCCCTGCGGCTCGCGACCGAGTGTCCCGCCACCGCCGGTGACCGGGGTCTGAGGTTCGGAGACCTTCAGACCCTGTGCACAAAGAGGTGCGGTCCGCAGGGTGAGGGAGGAAACGAACTCCAGCATTACTTTGGTTGACTTGAGTTAGGTTAGAATTTTTTGTTTGTATTTTACCTGCTGCCAGATTGAAAGGTTCGTGGGTTTCAACTGAAGACTACTGTCATTGAACCAGGATTGGGTTCTTTTATGGGCCGTAGTCGCCAGTGGTAGCCTGTACCTCGAAAGAAGTCTCATTACGTGCTGTATGTTTTTGACAATAAGTTGTATGATGTTAAATTACAGGGCAGGTGGTAAATCAAAATATTGTCTGGGTTTGTGGGCATTATAAACTTTTCTGTTTGCTCAAGGAACTAATTTTATGTAGGTCTCTCTGAGATAAAGGTTTGTTTTTTTTTTTTTCTCCTAAACTGCCCTCTCTGAGTGTAGAAAACTGAAATGTGATTGTCTTTGTTGGCAACTATAACTGTAGTTAATTGCTAATTAGAGCTTCGTCCCTGTATTATACTACCCAACGTTTTCTGTGCATACCAAATGTTCTGGAGTTGGCTAAAAAAAGTTTACTCACCTTTTACTGGTGACTCCTCTGTGCTCCTTGTATCTCATTGTCCCCTCATTACAGCTCTCGGGAAGGTTTGTAGACTGTAAGAGTTACGTGAGCTTTATAATGGATTTAGTTATACTGTTTAATTTCATATAAGCAGGGTCTTTTCTGAAACTAATAACGTAAGACTATAAAGAAATCTGTAAACTGTAAAGAGCAGTGATTCTTAACCTTCATGGGATTCCACTCCTTTTTGAGTGTCTGATGGGAGCACTAAATTATCTTCCTAGAAAAATGCACACATACATAGGATTTTCTTAAAAACTCCTATTAGATGATATTAAATTATTTTTTCCTTTTTTTAAAAAAAAAGAAATGTTGCCACTCTTAGGTAGCTTAATTTCAGCTCAAAAAGTTTTTATTTGTTAGACTCCAGATAAATATGATACTTTTTAGTTCAGTAATCAGTGCACAGATGCTTCTTTGGTTTTGGTTGCGTGAGATGAGTCTACAACATTGACAGTACTAAATAAACCCTGTACTACACAGATGTGCCCATCCGTAATGATATATTTTGCCTACAGAAGACGGGTATTTTTACTAAAGGTGGTGCTGGCCAGGGATTGTATTCCTGGTTTGGGAGTTAAAGTTTCCAGTTCTGTTACCTCCTCCTCTTTTTGCTTAGGGGTCAGCTCTCTATGTAGCATTGGAAGGTTGGTATTTTTTTTTCTTCTTCAAATAGTACTGCTGGGTTTTAGTATTGTTTCACAAAATTATCATTTAGAAAATAAGCAGAAAGAGAAAAGTTTCTACTTAATGGCATGCAGTTGTGTGGAAAGTTGAATGAAAAAATAAGAGTTCTAGACTGGAACATAAGTTTTCTCTTTTTGTTGTTGTTATTCATTCTCGCCGGAGGATATCTTTTCCATTGATTTTTTTTTTTAATCCTTTCTTTTTCCATTGACTTTTTTTTTGGAAAGAGAAAGGTAGGGGGAGTGTCATCGAGAGAGAAACATCACAGTGAGAGAGAGAGACACGTCGATTGGTTGCCTTTTGCACGTGTCCTGACTCGGGATCTAATCTGCAACCCAGGCACGTATGCCCTTGACTGGAATTGAATCTGGGACCTTTTAGTCTGAGAGCCAACTATCTACTGATCCAAACTGGCTAGGGTGGAACATAAATTTTCTTCTATAGATGTATTAATGAAGATTCACTGGGTTAAATATTTTAAATTGTTTACTTTTGTAATAGCTCACACTCTAGTCTCAGCACTCTGTAATACCTCATTTAATTCTCTCAACAACCCTAAGGTATCAATATGTGTATGACACTTACTTTACCAAGTGGGTAGGCAACACACTCATACGTAAAGTTACAAGCCTAAAGTCAGAGGTAGGACATGGTGGAGCTGAGATTTAAACTGAGGATAGTGCCTCCAGGCTCTATACCCTTTAACTACTGTGCTATATATTATCTTACAGATGGCATCTATGAACAAGCCACTGTCCTCACAACTTGCTTTTTATATTTTTAGAATGATTTTGTTCCATGTAAAATAGTCTTGAATGAACAATTCTGCATAGTGTGAATTCTAATCCTATCTATAATAATAAAAGCATAATATGCTAATTAGACCAGATGTCTTTCCAGATGACCTTCTAGACAAAAGCCAGGGCTGTAAGGGAAGCCTGGGTCCCAGGTGCTAGAGGGAAGCCAGCAGCTGGGGGAGGAAGGCTCCTATTCTTGCATGAATTTAATGCATTGGGCCTCTAGTCCTATATCCTATATAATAAAAGCTTCCTATATAATAAAAGCCTAATATCTAAATCTCCCCCTTCCTCTCTCTGAAATCAAAAGTTTAAAAAGAAAAAAAAAAGTATTAGTGTGTTTTCATGAACTAGAAGGTCATGGGTTTGATTCCCATTCAAGGCACATGCCCTGGTTGCCAGCTCAACCCCCAGTAGGGGGCATGCCGGAGACAGCTGATCAATGATTCTTATTATTTATGTTTCTATCTCTCTCCCCCTTCCTCTTTCTGAAATCAATAAAAGTTAAAAAAGCAAAAAAAAAAAAAAAGTATTAGTTACAATTAATGATCTTTTTTTTAGAAAGTATTTTTTAAAAATATATTTTGTTGATTTTTTACAGAGAGGAAGGGAGAGGGATAGAAAGTCAGAAACATCGATCAGCTGCCTCCTGCACACCCCCTACTGGCGATGTGCCCACAACCAAGGTACAAGCCCTTGACCGGAATCGAACCCGGGACCTTTCAGTCCACAAGACGCTCTATCCACTGAGCCAAACCGGTTTCTGCGAATGACCATTTCTAAGAGAAGGAAATAGACATGCATTTGGTTGAAGCTATATTTCAATAGCAATTTTAGTTTTATTAAAAATTGATATTAGAGAGAGGAAAAGAAAGAAAAGAAAGAAAGAAAGAAAGAAAGAAAGAAAGAAAGAAAGAAAGAAAGAAAGAAAGAAAGAAAGAAAGAAAGAAAGAAAGAAAGAAAGAAAGAAAGAAAGAAGAGGAGGGAGGGGAGGGAGGGAGGGAGGAAGGGAGGAAGGAAGGAAGGAAGGAAGGCAGGAAGGAAGGAAGGAAGGAAGGAAGGAAGGAAGGAAGGAAGGAAGGAAGGAAGGAAGGAAGGAAAGAAAGATGCGAGAGAGAAACACCAGCTCCTGCACTTGCCCTGCTAGGGATTGAACATGCTACTTAGGTAAGTTCCCTGAACTGGTTTCTGCCAGCTTTTGGTGTAAGGACCATGCTCCAATCAAGTGAGCCACTTAGTAGTTTTGAGAATGATTACAGTAGGTAGATTATGGTACTATTGTTTAGTTAGATTCAAACCACATAATGTAGTTCTACACCATTTGGTAGTATAGTGCTTTTTTCCCCCTCAGGTAGTATTGAAGCCTTGTGTTCAGTACACATTAATAAGTAGAACTGCTTCTGGCGGAACATTGAGTACTAAGACAAAAAGACTTTTATAAATCCTTTGAATTCCCACTTAACCATTTTATGTTGTTTCGAATTTATCTCTTTCTCTTCCAGTAAATGTTACACATTAACTAGTGTTCATGAATTAGGTATCCCTTGTTTTACCTTTGCTCTTAGAGAAACTGTATTTCTATTCAGTTGGGTTTTTAGAGAAGTATACATATACTTTTCTATATATACTTAGCCATATATATTTATCCATTTTGTTTTTACTTTTAGAAATTATTTACAGGCATTTTTATAAAAACCATTTTTCCCCAACCATACTTTTCTCTATTTTTTACATAAGAAAAGGTCTTTTAAATAGTTAAGAATTTAAAAATTAAGTGTTTTACCTGAAATTGAGCTTTTTAGCTTATCAGTTTATTTGAATTTCCCTCAATATGAACATTTAAAACTTGAAATCAAGCAAAATTTCTGTATACCTACCCTGTTCTGAGTAATTTTGGTCCAAAAAGAGTAAAAATTTTAACACTTGATTTAAAAAAGACATTTGTCTAATTAGTGAGACAAGATGACATATACAGACAGCTATTTATTAGTAAAATGGCAGTGAGAAATATGTGAACAATATCAACTAATGGAATGTTATAAAGTTTTGTTAAGGTTGAATAAGAAACTTTATTATAAAATGCTTGAAGTATGGTACAGACAAATATAAACATTTAAGAGTGGATTGGACCATTAGGGCAGTTTTCATGAGGGAGCTCGGACTTGAACTTAACAATTGCCTGAGAGGAAGAAGATGGCATTTCATATAAAGAAAATACGCTTCTATTTTACTTCCTAGAAAATTGGGATTTTTTTTTCACAATAATCTTAGGAAACTGTTATAATTTTCTTGGTTAATTTTATGATAGTAATAATTAAAAAAAACTAGTTAGCATAGTAAAACACTTACTAACCCATGTGCAAGGCATTGGGCCCTCTATAAAATACATTATTTCATTTAAACCTTACAACATCCCAGGAGATAGTCACTTTTATCCCCATTTTACAGATGTAGAAACGGGCTCAAAAGTATAAGTAGCAGAGCCAATATTCAAATAGAGGATTGAGTTTATAGGCCTTTCTTTTAACTACATGAGAATTCAACCTTCTAATCTACTTTTGTCTAACTAACCTAGCACAGATGCTAAACTATGTTTCTTCTCTTAATTTCATCATGTATCATAGTTGCTATGCCATTATTTCTCCTAAATGTTAATATTTCTCCTATGATTAAAATTGAATATCTGAACTTGTTGAAATAACAAGTAAGAACTTGGACTCAGGAACTAAACGTCTGAGTTTAAATCTTGGCTCTGCTTCTTGCTAGCATGTACAAATTATTTAACCTTTCTGTGCCTTAATTTTATCATCTGTAAAATGCTCTTGAAGTATAAACAACTTGAACCTGTAAGACACTAGGCATATTGTTTGTCTAGGGTTCTCTTAAGGAAACTAGTAGAGGATGAACTTCATCCTTTACAGATGAGTAAGAAAACTGTCCAAAGTACTGTTGGAGGGCATTGAGTATGTTTAACAATAATCCTGAGACTAAAACGTGGGAATAAGGAAGAAAGAATAAAGTGTGCATGTTAAAAATCTGACAATGTAGGAATTGATTATAAAATTTAAAAAGTAAAAGAACTGGGAAGTAGTAACAAAATTGGAAGTAAAATAAGTTAGTGGATTGCCTCATCTGTAATGGCTGGGAGTCAAAGGACATCATTAAAGCTGACAAATCAGAAGTATACGTATATTTAACAGTTCAAAGGTAAACATAGAGGAAGATAATACTATTGACTATAACTGTAGTGCAAGAGAGGCAATAAATTTATACAAGCTAATTTCTGTAGTGCTCATAGTAACTTTATAGACAATGGTATTAAAATACTTAACTAAAAGATCTTTTAAATAGCTTAGAATTTAAAAATTATATGTTTTACCTGAAATTGGGCTTTCTAGCTCATCAGTCAATTTGAGGGGGGCAATGCGGGAAAAGGGGTGGGGGGCATCTGTAATACTTTCAACAATAAAAATAAATAAAAACAAAAAAGAAAAAAAAGCATCTGACAAAGTTCAACACCCAATCTTTATAAATAGAATTCAATAAAACAGTAATCAATGGCTATTTCCTTACATTATATACACTTAATATATGTATATTTGTATGTATATGTCAAATCCCAAAATCTTGCTCAGAGGTGATACAGGAAGTTTTCCCACTTAAAAGAAAAAAAGAAGAAGACAAGAAATCTCACTGTTAACACTACTGTTTACTATGATACTACAGATACTAGCCAACTTGGACAAGAGAAAGAAATTCGAGGAATAACAGTTTGAAACATAGTAACTGTCACTATTGGTGCATGATATGAGTATGTATGTGGAAAACCCAGCAGAATCTACTGAAAAACTCCAGAAACAGAATTCAATAAGATAGCAGCATACAAAATTAATATGAACAAATCTTTAGCTACAGATAATAGTGGCTAGGCAGGATGAGTTTGCAGGATGGGGTCAATAGGGGAAAATAGGGGACATCTGTAATACTTTCAACAATAAAGATACATTTAAGAAAAAAATCATTAGCCTTCATGTAAGATGACAGTATAACAAAAGGATGGGAGGAGAGGGGGCACATTTACAAAAAATGAAATAGGAATAAGTAAGCCCAATATGCCAAAGAAAATGTAAAACAATGCTGAAAGATTAAAAAAAAAAAAAAGGTACTATGTTCTCACAATGGCCTGTGTGGCTGAGTTGGTTTGGTATTGTCCCATGCAAGGAGAGAGGTTGCTGGTTTGAATCCCAGTTGTGCCTCAGTTGTAGGCTGGATTTACAGTAGGGGGTGTGCAGGCGGCAGCCCTTGGATGTTCCGTGCTTTCACTTTGACATTTCTCTTTCTCCCTTTCGCTTCTTCTCTCTCTAAAAATAAAAAAATAAAAAATATTTTTTAAAAAGGCACCCTATTCTCAATAGGAAGATTCAAACATCTTGTCAATTTCCATAAATTATTAAATTTGAGGCAGGTTCAGTAAAATTACTGTTTTTTTTTCTCTGAAATTGATAAAAACTACTACAGTATTTATGTAATAAGTTAGTAACAAGGAAAATAGGGGTAAACAGTGGGTTGGAGTTATTGAAATCTTACTCATAAAAAGTCTCAAGCCGAGACCGGTTTGGCTCAGTGGATAGAGCCTCGGACTGCGGACTGAAGGGTCCAGGGTTCGATTCCGGCAAGGGCATGTACCTTGGCTGCGGGCGCATCCCCAGTGGGGGGCGTGCAAGAGGCAGCTGATCGATGACTCTCTCTCATCGGTGTTTCTGACTTTATATCCCTCTCCCTTCCGCTCTGTAAAAAATCAATAAAATAAAAAATAAAAATAAAAAAAGTCTCAATATTTAAAACAGTGGAGTGCCTAACGTGTAAATAAATAAATGGACCTATGGAATGGAAATCTGGAAATAAACCTAAGTAAATATAGGAATGTAAAGCCTAACCTACATTCTAATACCTTCAAGAATATAAACCTAAATAGTAAATTCAGAAATAAATCTAAATACAAAAATTTGGTACAGGATGAAGGTGATATCTAAAATTAGTAGGTAGTCTTAGCCGGTTTCGCTCAATGGATGGAGCATTGGTCTATGGACTGAAAGGTCTCAGGTTCAATTTCAGTCAAGAGCACATACCTCAGCTGCAAGCTTCTCCCTGGCCTGGGCCCTTGATGAAGCACCTGCAAGAGGCAATCAATCAGTGTTTCTCTCACATCTATGTTTCTCTGTCCCTCTTTCTTCCACTCTCCCTAAAAACAAACAAAAATATCCGCGGGTGAGGATTAACAGAAAAAAAATTTAAATAAGATAAAATTAGTACGTAAAAGATGTTTCAGTAAATGGTTTTGGAGTGATAAGAAAAAAACAACAACTTTGAACATACATTGTATGCCAGTATATATGTATTCTAAGTGGGTCAAAATTTAAATGTAAAGAATAAGCCATAAATGGGTTTGCTAGAAGAAAAATATTGATGAATTTCTTCATAATCTTGACATGAATGAAAAAGGCCTTTCTAACTAATCAAAATTCAGAAACCATTTTAAAAGTGACAAATTATACTATAAAAAATTAATTATGGTACATCCATACAATGGGATATTTTTTAGTGCTTAAAAGAAATGAGCTGTCAGGTCACAAAAATTCATGGAGGAACCTTAAATGCCTCTTGCTAAAATATTTTATGATTGTAACTAAATTACATTTCAGAAAAGGCAAAACTATGGATGGAGACAGTAAAAAGATCAGTGTTTTCCAGGAGAGAGAGAGAAAGAGGGATGAATAGATGGAGCATAGCGCATTTTTAGGGCAGGGAAACAGTAGGTATGTGTCATTATACATTAAACCCATGGAATGTATAACACCAAGAGTGAACCCTAATGGTAACTATGGACTTTGGGATATGTGTCTATGTTGAGTCATTGCCTGAAACAAATGAAACACTATGGTGCAGGATTTTGATAATGGGAGAGGCTGTGGAGGAGTGGGGGAGAGAGGTATTTGGGAATTTAATATACTTTCACTCAAATTTTCTGTAAACTTAAAACTTCTAATAAATAAAATCCATTTTTGAAATTATGAATTTTTACTTTTGAAAAGTAAAAATATATACATATAAGCAAAGTCAAAAGATAAAGTCTGACAATCTAATAGAAAAATAGACAAATGATACAAATAGAAAAGGAAATATGGATTACCCATGATCACAGAAAAAAAGATGTTCAACATTATTTATATTATAAGAAATGCAAATTGTAACTATACACAGCTAACATATTCCACTGATCGATCCTGTTGGTAAAAATCTAGTGTTACCTCCAAACAAGTATAATTGATAAGGCAGTAGGGCAGCAGCTACTCATATATTACTCTTGGGAATGTGAAAAGGTACAGTTGCCATAGAGGGCAACATGGCAATATCCATCATAATTTAATTTCATTTGTTTTTTAATCTAGCAGTTTTACTTCTGGAAAATATAACTGTCTTTGCACATGAATGAAATAATATATACAACGGACATTTATTGCAGCATTTTTTTGCAAAAAAACGCAAAAGAGTAGAAACAACTCAGGTGTTCATCAGTAGCGGACCAAGTAATTAATTTATGGTGCATCTTTATAGTAGAATAATACGTTATATGAATGCATTTTTGTAGAACAACAGATTTTTTTAAAGCTTGGAATAACCAGTATTTAAAATTTTTTTACTTTATCTTATTATTTATTTTGAAATCAAACATCCTTATTTGCAGTTGTCACTGGGGCCGAGTCTTGCTGCTTACTTATTTGCTGGCCTGCTCTCCCAGCTATATGGATAGGCGCAAGGCCTTGATGACATCTTGCAGGGCTGAGAAGTGCTTGGCTTGATAGGCCAGGGAAGACTCTGCCTTGTTCATCTCCAGTTTGTAGTCTTTTAAAAATATATATATTTCTTTATTGAGTTCATAGAGGAAGGGAGAAGGAGAGATAGAAACATCAATGATGAGAATCATTGATCAGCTGCTTCCTGCACACCTCCTACTGGGGATCAAGCCTACAACCCTTGGTTGGAATCGAACCTGGGACCCTTCAGTTCACAGGCTGTGGTTTTATCCACTGAGCCAAGCTGGCTAGGGCTCCAGGTTGTAGTCTTGTTGCTTGGTCATTTCGAGATCTCAAGCCAGTCTGGCCTGTGCTGAATAATCTTGTCTTTTTAATATATTTTATTGATTTGAGAGAGGAAGAGATAGAAACATCAATGATGAGAGAGAATCATTGATAGGTTGCCTTCTGCACACCCCCTGTCTCCCATTGGGGATCAAATCCACAACCCAGGCATGTACCCTTGACCTGAATTGAACCCGGGACCCTTCAGTCCATAGGCTGATGCTCTATCCATCGAGCCAGACCAGCTAAGGTGAATAATCTTTTTGAGCTCTTCCATGGACCTCTCCTCCAGCTCCTTGATCTGAGTCATTAGAGCTGGACACCTGGGAAGACAATTCCTTAGAAAAATTGCCTGAAATCAGGAACTCCTGAGAGCTGACTTCTGTCCCTTCTGTTTCCATCTGAGTTGACTGCTCCCCATTGGGCCCACTTTGTGGGCTCAGCTCCTTGATCCTGTCTGCATTTCTTTCTTTGTTTTTTTATTTATATGATTTTATTAATTTTGAGAGAGAGAGAGGAAGGGAGAATGGAGAGAAAGATAGAAACATCGATAAAAAATACTGATCTCTGCCTTTCACACACCACCTACTAGGGATTGAGCCTTCAAGCAACCTGGGCATGTGCCCTGACCAGGAGCCAAAACCAGTGACCCTCATGGTACATGGGACTACACTCAGTGGTCTGAGCCACACTGGCCAGGGCTCTTGGTGTTTATGTAAAGTAAACATCCACAGGAGCTTATGCCTGGTGAGATTATGGCAATCTATGGCTTGGTGCCGACTAGAAAAAACTGCTTTATCTTTAAATCTCTGGGTTTACTATATTCTTTGTAGTTTGTCTGTTTTAATTTAAAATTAATTTTAAAAACTCTTCTTATTGACTGATCCTGTTCCTTATTTTTTATGTGTCTTTTCTTATCCCTGATACACTGCCACCTATCCTTGTCTAAGCAACCCAAGTGCCCTCACCCATGAATCAAACCCGAAACCCTTTGGTGCTTGGGCTGATCCTCTAACCACTGAGTAACACCAGCCAGGGCTTGTCTTAAAATAAATGTTTTTTCTGTCTAATATTGAACATTCCCAACAAGTGATACCTAATTTGATTTATTGGCAGTAGGGGTTTACTAATGATACAGTGGTTGGTCCAGTATATTTCTGTGTTCTATGTTACATGTTCAATATATATCTATGTAAAATATTCTCTTGCCCTAGCTGGTTTGGCTCAGTGGTTAGAGCATCGACCTGCTGGACTAAAGATCCTGGGTTCTTGTGTGGTCAAGAGCACATGCCCAGGTTGTGGGCACGATCCCCAATAGGGGGGTGTGCAAGAGGCAGTTGATCAGTGATTCTCTCTCATCACTGATGTTTCTATCTCCCTCTCTCTTCCTCTCTGAAATCAATAAAAACGTATTTTTAAAAATTCTCTTAGCAGGATGAAGTTAAAGGAAGTAGATCGTACTGCCATGCAGGCATGGAGCCCTGCCCAGAATCATCCCATTTACCTAGCTACAGGTGAGTTCAACAGAAACAAGATAGTCCAAGTCACCTAATTTCTTCTCTTCCACATCTGATTTATTCATATCTGTTCTTTAAGATTCAGATCAAGCTTCATCTCTAGAAAGCCTCTTCTTCTCTGGCAAGATACCTCCCTCCTTCCTGTCATCTGAGTTCTATGAATTTCCTCTGTGTTCCAATGGCACCTGTACATCATAGCATTAATCATGATATATTTATAGTATCATCCCCATTTTATAAAAATTATGTTTTATCTTTATTCCTCCAGTACTAAATACAATAGATATTTTTTAAAAACCTGTTAAATATTAATATAAATGAAGAACAATTTTGATGCTAGCTTTTTTATATAAAAAGAGTTGGAGTTATATCATTTGTGACTGTAAACAGATATAGTGAATCATGGTGGTGTTTTTGCAGAGAGCTTTTAAAATTATCTGCACTAACAATTATAAATGTCATCTCCAAGCCCTGTGTTAGGATCTCATTGCTGTAGTAATTTAAACATCTGCTCAATGGCATATGAGCTGATTTTAGTTACTATTATAGTACTCATGACTGAGATAATTGTAAAACATGCCTTTAATTTCTATTTTGTATAGTTTGCTGAGATTCTTATTTTTGCATGCGTAGTTACCATAAATGTATTTTCTATAGGAACATCTGCTCAGCAATTGGATGCAACATTTAGTACCAATGCTTCCCTTGAGATATTTGAATTAGATCTTTCTGATCCATCCTTGGATATGAAATCTTGTGCCACCTTTTCTTCTTCTCACAGGTATGAGATTCAAACTTAAATTCATGATTATATTTAATTATATGTTGTGAGAAATGTCTAGTTTGTCTATAAATGTATCATTATTAGAAATTGCATGGAATACTACCAATAATGACATGAGATATTTGGTGAAAAAATACATTAGTGAATTTCCATGGAAGTAGAGTTAATATCAATTAACTTTTTTTTAAAATGTATTTTATTGATTATTTACAGAGCAGAAGGGAGAGAGATAGAAAGTCAGAAACATCGATGAGAGAGAGAGAGACATCGATCAGCTGCCTCTTGCACGCCCCCTACTGGGGATGTGCCCACAGCCAAGGTACATGCCCTTGCCGGAATCGAACCCAGGAAATTTCAGGCTGCAGTCCGACATTCTATCCACTGAGCCAAACTGGTCTCGGCTCTATTAACTTTTTTTTAAATGTATTTTTATTGATTTCAGAAAGGAAGGGAGAGGGGGAGAGAAACATGAGTGATGATAGAGAATCATTGATCCGCTGCCTCCTGCACATGCCCTACTGGGGATAAAGCCCGAAACCTGGTCTAGTGTCCTGACTGGGAATTGAACTGGTGACCTCTTGGTTCCTGGGTTGATGCTCAACTACTGAGCCACATGTCTATTGATTTTTTTTTTAATTTTTTAAATCTTTATTGTTCAGTTTATTAATTACATTGTTCCCTTTTCCCCCGCTATAGCTCCCCTCCACCTGGTACTCATCCCATCCAACGCCCTCACCCCCCTCCACTGTCCTCTCCCATAGTTGCATGATTTTTGTCCAGTCTCTTGCTGCACTTCCCACACCCCTTTTCTCCCCAAGAATTGTCAGTCCATTCCCTCTCTATGTCCAGGATTCTGTTACATTCACCAGTTTATCCTGTTCATCAGCTTATTAATTCACTTGATTTTTAGATTCATTAGTTGATAGATGTGTATTTGTTGTTCATAATTTACACTTTTATCTTTTTCTTCTTCCTCTTCTTAAAGAATAACTTTCAGTATTTCATATAATATTGGTTTGGTGGTGATGAACTCCTTTAGCTTTTTCTTATCTGCGAAGCACTTTATCTGACCTTCAATTCTGAATGATAGCTTTGCTGGATAGAGTAGTCTTGGTTGTAGATTCTTGCTATTCATCACTTTGAATATTTCTTGCCACTCCCGTCTGGCCTGCATCGTTTCTGTTGAGAAATCCGCTGACAATCGTATGGGTGCTCCCTTATAGGTAACTAACTGTTTTTCTCTTGCTGTTTTTAATATTCTCTCTTTGTCTTTTGCTCTTGGCATTTTAATTATGATGTGCCTTGGTGTGGTCCTCTTAGGGTTCCTATATATTGGAGTTCGGTGCGCTTCTTGGACTCCTAAGTCAATTTCTTTCACCAGGTGTGGGAAGTTTTCGGTCACTATTTCTTCAAATAGGTATTCATTGTCTTGCTCTCTCTCTTTTTCTGGCACCCCTATAATTCGGATGTTGGTATACTTGAGGTTGTCCCAGAGGCCCCTTATACTATCTTCAATTTTTTGGATACTTTTGGTTTCTTGCTTTTTCAGCTGAGTGGATTTTACCTCTTTGCATTTCAAATCTTTAACTTGGTTCTTGGGGTGCTCTAGAGTACTTTTAGGTCTTTGTATAATATTTTTTATTTCAGTCAGTGTATGCTTAATTTCTGGTTGGTCCTTTTTCATACCCTTGAGAGTCTCATTCATATCCTTGTAGGTCTCCTTCATTTCCTTGTAGGACTCATTCATTTCCACGTTGGCTTGATCATTTCCTTGCAGGTCTCGTTCATATCCTTGAGGGTCTCGTTCATTTCCTTGTAGGTCTTGCTTATTTCCTTATAGGTCTCGACCTCTTCTAGGAGCCTCTTGAGAAGCCCTATGACCATGGTTTTGAATTCCATGTCTAGTCGTTTTTTTTCCTCCATTTCTTTCACATCTGATTTTTTTCCATTTCTCTGCATGGTGGCTGCTTCCCTAAGTTGGTCAATTAGCTTTGTGTGGTAGACGTCCTACAAAGGACAGTGGCTCAGCCTCCCCAGTTACCTGAGGTGGATATGGGTTGCACAGTCTTGCTGAAGTTAAGCTCAGGTTAATCATTGTCAGCACTTGGAGGGGTTGACCTCCAGACCAATTGTCTGTGAAATTCAGCTGTGCTCAGGTTGGATGGGCGGAGTCTCCGGGCCAAGCAGACAGCATTAGCTCCACCCTATGCGGCCCCAGGGATTCTGTGCCGGGGGCAATGGCCACCAGCACCTCTGAGAGAGAGCAGCTGCCGAGCTCCACCAGCTGCTGGGGAATTCAGACTCTCCCCAAATGAGTCTGCACACCCAGTGTCTCACCCAGGGTTGTAAAACAAAGCAGTCTGACGGTTTCCCGAATGAAAGAGCAAGTCACAAGTGCTCTCTGTGCGGTCACGTGGCTGCGCTGTTCCCAAGCTCACGCGCACTCCGCACAAGCTCGCCTTCTCCACAAGCCGGCAGACCCCTGCAGCACCCGAGCTTCAGCGTGCCCTCCCACTGTCCAGTTTTAACCCTGTATGATAGCGGGTTCCCTGGACTTTGCCCAGAGCTGGAGAATCAGTCCAGTGTGACATCTTTGTCTCCCCAGTTCAAGAAAACTGGCCAGTTTTCAGCCGCCCACCCTATCTGCTGTCGCGTCCTCCTCCAAACTTCTCTCCGCGCTTATCTTCAACGCTGTCCTCAGCCGCTCCTCCGAGTCACAGTGTCTTATCTTCACTTTTATTTATGGAATTTTCACTCAGCCAGCTTTCTGGTGATTCTGGATGGTATTTGTTCTTTCGTTAATTTGTAGTTTCAAAATTGCTGTGTATGACGACGGCAATGGCAAGCTAGGTGTTTTACCTATGCCGCCATCTTGGTTCTCCCCTAGTAGAGTTACTTTCTTTTATTTCCTTTTTCTTACCTGTTTACAAAGAAAGGAAGATATGATTAGAAAAGAAATTAGTTGGGTGAATGTTAAGATGTAAATAGTAATTATCTCTGAATAGTATGAATAGTAGGTTGTTTTAATTTTTTTGTTGTATTTATATTTGAAAATATATTTCACAGAGAATTTTATTGACATGATTTCTGATACAGTAGGTTTTGGATTACCTTTCCAAGTATTTATGGCCTATTGAAAGTACACTTTTATTTAAGTAGTAAAATTGCTTTATTGCCTCATTAACTTTTGGCAGATTTTGATGAAGAGATTGTACCTTAGCTAACAGAATACAGATCATGGAGTCTCATGAGAATCCTCAGTCTTCAAAGCCTTTACACTGTAACGGGACCTCCAGATACTTTTTGTCTTGCCGTTTTCTAATCTTTTTTCCTACTTTTAAAAAGATATATTTTTATTGATTTCAGAGAGGAAGGGAGAGGGAGAGAGAGATAGAAACATCAATGCTGAGAGCGAATCATTGATCGGCGACCTCCTGCACACCCCCCACTTGGGATCGAGCCCACAACCTGGGCATGCACCCTTGACTGGAATCAAACCCTGGGCCCTTCAGTTTGCAGGCTGACCTCTATCCACTTGAGCCAAACTGGCCAGAGTTACTTACCACCATCTTATCATGTTTCATCAAACATCTCCATAACACCTTCATATTTCATCTTCATGCCATACCATAATCTTTTATTCTCCACAAGTAGGAGTACTTGTCATAACAGACATAATTTTAATGTCCCTTTTTTACTGTCCAAATACATTATTTTTCTTAGAAAATTTCAGATGATGCCCTTAATACCTTTACTATTTAACAGACCATTTGTTGGTGAGTACTTCTATTGTCAAACAGAATTAAGGGAAGTGGTAGCTCTGTTTTTCAGATGAACCAAAAGCAGTTTGGGATGGTCAAGTAACTTACCTAGGCCTCAAAGTTTCTAAATGGTAAAACTATTCGTAAGCCCATATCTTTAGCACACAAATCAAGTATACTTTGTCACACTATAATATTACCTCTAAAAAAGAATATTTTTACTCTTTTAAAATTATAAAATCAAATATGCACATGAGTATAAATCACTAAAATTCCATTTCATCAAGTCATTCACGGTTACCAGGAACAGAGGAGAAACAGTATTTTTGGAGTATTTATGATGATAAGGAATTAAAAATATACTTTCAAATTATTTTCTACATTTATTTGACTTCAAAAATTAGTAGTTGCTTTTTTAAATTGAATTCATTGGGGTGATGTTGGTTAATAAAATTATATAGGTTTCAGGTATACAGTTCTACACAGTACATCATCTAGTTGCTTTTATTCATTTTCTCTTAAAGGTACCACAAGTTGATTTGGGGGCCTCATAAGATGGATTCCAAAGGAAATATCTCTGGAGTTCTGATTGCAGGTGGTGAAAATGGAAATATTATTCTTTATGATCCTTCTAAAATTATAGCTGGAGACAAGGAAGTTGTGATTGCCCAAAATGATAAGCATACCGGCCCAGTGAGAGCCTTGGATGTGAACATTTTCCAGGTTAGACTTTTGACATTTATTCATGATTCTTGAGATATGCGCTGCTTATTTGAGACAAGCATATGAATCTATTATGTTTGGATTCAAAAGTTAAAAATGTGTGCATGAGGAGTGAGTATATTTGTTTGAAGAATAAAGAGTTCATAATATGTGATATTAACTGCATGGAGGGGATCTAGCCGATGGGTTTAATTCAGAGAAGTCTGGAGACATTGTAACATCTGATTGAACATTTTTTAGAAACCTTTCCATTTAGAGGTTTATGCTATTCCAACATTGGGTTGGTCTGTGGTATCTGGGTTAATCCATAATTTTGTGTTTATGATAAAGAGATTAGTATTCTATCAGATAATCAGAAATATACACAAATATAGTACAAATTTAATTAATAGACAAGAGTCGAATGTCACCATTTTAAACTTTACTAACTATTAATTCTATAAATGTGTAGGTTAATAAAGATCTTTTTTTTAAAGGTTATTGATTTTAGAGGGAGAGAAAGAGAAATATAGATTTGTTGTTCCACTTATTTATGTATTCATTGGTTGCTTCTTGTATATGCCCTGACCGTGAATCAAACCTGCAACCTTGGTGTATTGGGACTTACACTCTAACCAGCTGAGCTACCTGGCCAGGGCCAAAGATCTTTTATTTATTTATATATATATATATATATATATTTTTTTTTTTCATTGATTTCAGAGAGGAAGGGAGAGGGAGAGAGAATCATTGATTGGCTGCCTCCTGTACACCCCAAACTGGGGATTGAGTCCAAAACCCAGGCATATGCCCAAATGGGAATTGAATCGTGACCTCCTGGTTCATAGGTCAATGCTCAACCACTGAGCCATGCCAGCTGGGCAGTTAATAAAGATCTTGAGATAATAGAATACTAAAGTACAACAATAAAAAAATGCATATTATCTTAAAGTTTAAAGTAGCTATTTTTCTGATATTATAAATAGACTAGAGGCCCAGCACGATGGAAATCGTGGGAGGAGGCACCCTGCCTCTGCCATGTGAAGCAGCACCGGCGGGGTACCGGGACCCACGCCTCATCCGTGCAGCGCCAGCTGCCGTGTTGTGTCCACTGGGGTGGAGGCAGGTGCTTTTGTGTATTGTGTCTCCTCTCCGGCCCTCCCCCTGCCCCAGCCTCTCCGTGGTTGTGTGTCTAGTCTGGCCCCCCTCAGCCCCAGCCTCCCCATGGCCGCTGGGGCTGGGGGTAGCACACAGTCCCCTCCTACCCATCTGAGCGCACAGCTCCTCCTGAGCTATTGTGATGAGGCCTCCTCCTGAGCAGTCATGATGCCAAGCTAATTAGCATATTCCCTGTTTATATATATATATATATATAGTTATTTAAGATATAGAACTATAAAACCCATACTTCTTAATTTCTACCATTTATGGGGTTTATTCTTTTGGTTGGAAAGCTAATTCCTTTGTTAATTGGATAAAACAGTTGCTGATTTTTAGTTATCTTGTATTATAAATAGCTATTACCATAAAATTCCTCTGTTTTTAGTTATATTTCTGTTGATTAGAGAAGAATTTACGCAAGTGAATCATAAAGGATGAAGGTTAATATATGAAATTTATTATCTTGCTATACTTCATATCACAGTTTTAGGGGCTTTTGACCATAAAGGCATGCAAAAGAGATAATCTAGAAATATTGCTACTCAGAATAAGATTGAGTATAAATGAAGTACAATTACATGAGGGATTTAAGACAAGAGTTTAGCCCTATCTTAGTTTGGCTCCAGAAGTTGGCTTTGAGATATCCTGCCATTATTTTATTTTATTTTATTTTATGTTATTTTATTTTACTTTATTTTATTTTATTTTATTTTATCTTATTTTATTATTTTTTTAAAATATATTTTATTGATTTTTTATAGAGCGGAAAGGAGAGGGATAGAAAGGCAGAAACATTGATGAGAGAGAAACATCTATCAGCTGCCTCTTGCACGCCCCCTACTGGGGATGTGCCCACAGCCAAGGTACATGCCCTTGACTGGAATCGAACCTGGGACCCTTCAGTCCGCAGTTCGACGCTCTATCCACTGAGCCAAACCGGTCTTGGCTGCCATTATTTTAGAATTCAGTTATTTTCCTGAAAGCAGTAATTGGTGACCTGTTTTTATTACCCACTGTTGGATTCCCTTCCAGAGATGTAAATCCACAAATTATAATCCCCATGTAGTTAGTTACATGATTAAAAAAATATATATATATATATATCTATTGATTTCAGAGAGGGAGGGAGAGAGAAACATTATCGATGAGAGAGAATCATGGATCAGCTGCCTCCTGCACGCCCCCTCGAGCCTGCAACCCAGACCTATGCCCTTGACTGGAATTGAACTCGGGACCCTTCTGTCCGCAGGCCGAAGCTCTATCCACTGAGCCAAAACTGGCCAGGGCAGTTACATGACTGTTTAAGAATTTACCCATGTAATTATTTTTTATACATATATTTATTGATTTCAGAGAGGAGGGGAGAGGGAGAAAGTCACATCAACAAAGAGAGAGAATCATTGATCACCTGCCTCCTGCACACTCACTATCGGGCATCGAGCCTACAACTTGGGCATATGTTCTTGTCCAGAGTCAAACCAGGGACCTTTCAGTCCACAGGCTGATGTTCTATCCACTGAGCCAGTTCAGTTAGGGCTCCATGTAATTTTTAATGTCTTGTATTAAAATATCAATACACATTATCATTTTAAGTTAAATAGAATTTTATATATCTAAAAACTAATTTTAGATTGTTATGCACGGTATTTAGGAATTCATAGGTTTTGCTTCTTTAATTCAGTAAAAAAAATTCTATAACCGAAACAGAGATCTTTCTAGCTATGAACTGAGTTAATCTGAATTCTCTTAATTATGTAAAGTGCTGTTTAGTTATTAATTGTTTCTTATTGCAGACTAACCTGGTAGCTTCTGGTGCTAATGAATCTGAAATTTACATTTGGGATCTAAATAATTTTGCAACCCCAATGACACCAGGAGCCAAAACACAGGTAATACAATGATTTTGATATATAATCAAAGAACCAAAATCAGTTCTTCTACACTTAATTTATTTATGTGTTTTCACAGAAAATGTATTTGTTTAAAAATCAATGTTTAGATGTCATTGATTTTTCTTTAGTGTGGTGAAGTAAAGATTAATGAATGTTTTTTCAAAGTATCAGTGAGTCTTTTCAGCAAATATTTACTCAGTGCCTGCCATCTGCCAGCGACTGTTTGATTTTAGAAATTGATAAGTCCATATTAATTTTTTCAGATACTGTATTTTATAGGGAATAGCATTTTATATCATATAGTGTTTTAACACTGCCCAACCTTAGGATAAAAATCTTAGATTCG
Source organism: Antrozous pallidus (assembly GCA_027563665.1). Lineage (NCBI taxonomy): Eukaryota > Metazoa > Chordata > Mammalia > Chiroptera > Vespertilionidae > Antrozous > Antrozous pallidus. The sequence goes on from CM050511.1 coordinate 68,321,296, forward strand.
AAAGGTAACATTTTTTTTTAAAGAAACACTTAACCCCTTTCCTATTTCTTTCTTTTTCTTTTTCTTTCTTTTTTTTAACTGTGCAAGTGTTAGTGATTCAATGACCAGAGAATGGAGAAGCAGTAGCATAGCTCACAGATTAGCTTCTCATTCACTTGGGATTGAGAAGTTGTAGATAGATATAGGAGGATAGAAATGAAGGGATGATCTAGGCAGGTAAGGGAGAGCTTTATGCAAAAATGGTGAATGGAATAGTCATGGTTTTCTGGGAAAGGGGGGGCAATTTTTTTTGGAATTTGGGTTCTACCTTTTTGTCCTTTTATGGTTCCTTTTGATCATTGCCAAGAAGAATGTCAACTGTCATGGCCTTGGTGGGTATATCATTTAGTATGGAGATTAGATTATAATGAGGTTTAAAGTCCCCTGAAGGTCACTTAGGAGGCTATCTTAGTCTTAGCTGACACTTTCTTGAGAAAGAACTATTAACTGCATCCCTTGTATTCTCAAAGATAAACAGTTAGTGTCAGGTAGGGGTTTACCAGGTCACATAGGCCTACTGTGGGGTAACAAATCCCCCCTTTCTTATTTTCACTCATTCTTGAGGGACAAAGGTCCACCATCCGTAACTGCATTGAGGGTTTTATAAGGGGGCCCATTAGAGGAGTGAAACCCTTCCTTGGCTAATCTACACTAATAATTCTATCTAATAAAAGAGTAATATGAAGATTGACCATCACTCCAACACACAAGAGGGCTGCCCCCATGTTGGCACAAGATGGCCAGCAGGGGAAGGCTGTTGGGAGGTTCCTGGCCTGCAGAGGAGGGCAGTTAGGGGTGACCAGGCCAGCAGAGGAGGGAAGTTGGGGGCAAACAGGCTGGCAGGGGAGCAGTTAGACATCAATTAGGCTGGCAGGGTCGTAGTTAGTGGGTGATCAGGCTGACAGGCAGAAGTGATTAGGGGCAATCAGGGAGGCAGGCAGGTGAGCAGTTTGGAGCCAGCAGTCCTGGCTTGTGAGAAGGATGTACGGCTGCCCGTAAATGGGCAGTCAGACATCCCTCAAGGGGTCTCAGAGTGGAGAGGGTACAGGCTGGGCTGAGGGACAAACCCCCCCCCCCCAACCCTGTGCACGAATTTCATGCACCGGGCATATGGTCTACACTAATACAAGGGAAACATGCAAATTAATCATCACTCTACTACGCCCACCAGCCAATTCAGAATGAGTATGCAAATTAACTTAATAAAGATGGGGGTTAATTTGCAAATGCAGAGTGAAGACTTAAGACATCATAGTTGAAGGAGGGAGATGGGAAAGCGGGACAGCGGTGGCAGTGGCAGCAGAGGGATGGAAAGCGTGAGGCAGCGGGAGGGAAAGTGTTAGGCGGTGGAAGTGGTGGTGGCGGGAGGAAAAGCGTTGGGTGTGGAGGTGGCTGCAGGAGGAAAAACATTGGGGGGGGGCAGCAGGAGGGAAAGCATGGGGCAGCAGTGGCGGGAGGGAAAGTGTGTGGGGGGGCAGTGGTGGCAGGAGGGAAGGGAAAGCACGGGGTGGTGGCCAAGGGAGGAAAAGCATGGGGGTGGGGAGAGGTGACGGTGGGAGGGAAGCCCGCTAGGTGGGCTTCACTCAGGTCACAGGCAGCCCTGTTCTTGCAGGATTCTCCCTGCAATGGGCCTCTAGTCTTACATAAGTGTGATTGTCTCCCAGCTGTAGTTCTAACCATTCATACTCCTGGGTAACTATTATTTGAAGTTTAATTGATTCAAATCTTCTGAAAACAAAAGAAACTAGACATGAAGATATTACTTATCTTGTTGGTATTCCTGCTGAGTAGTAGCTTTAAGGCTCATAGAAGTGAATTCTAGAGAGAACATTAGGTTCTAGGACAGTCATCTGTTTTACCTTGATGTGATGAGTCCAAGGCATTATCCCCTGTACTATGTATTTCTAGTAAGTTGAGAAGATGGTTCTCCCGCTGCCTCTCAGAGTTTCTTTCTTTTTTTAGTTTCTCTTTAAAAATAATTTATTTTGAGAGAGGAAGGAGAGAGACACACACACATAAAGAGCAAGAAAGATGAGAGAGAAACATAGATCGGTTGTCTCCTCTACTCACCCTGACAGGGGATTAAACCTGCAACCGAGGTTTGTGCCCTGATTGGAATCGAATCTGCCTTTGGCACACGAGACGATGCTCCAACTAACCCTTCCTTGGCTAATCTACACTAATAAAAGAGAAACATGCAAATTGACCATCACTCCGCTATGCCCACCAGCCAATCAGAGTAAGAATGCAAATTAACCCAACAAAGATGGAGGTTAATTTGCATACACAGATGCAGAGTGAAGACTTAAGACATCATTGGTTGCCTCCTGCATGCACCCGACCAGGGCTCTGGCCAGGGAGTACCCTGTAACCAAGGTACATGTCCTTGTCCAGAATTGAACCTGAGATCTTTTGGTCCACAGGTTCAACTGAACCACCTGGGCAGGGTACCTCTTTGAGGTTTTTATATTGTACTAGAGACCCGTTGCAGGAAGATTCCTGCAAGAATAGGGCTTCCTGCAGCCTGAGCTAAGCTCCCTCCCGTCTCCTCTGCCTCACACCCTTCCATCTCTGCTGCCTTGCTCGCTCCCGTCTCCACTGCCTCACTCCCTTCTCTGCTGCCTCGCTCCCTCCCATCTCTGCCTTGCTCCCTGCTGTTTCCACTGCCTCACTCCCTCCGGTCTCCTCTACCTCGCTTCCTCCCGTCTCTGCTGCTTTGCTCACTCCCATTTCTGCTGCCTCACTCCCTCCCTTCTCTGCTGCCCCACTTGCTTGCTTCTCTGCAGCTTTGGTCCCTTTTGCAGTGCTTGGCTTCCTTCTAAGCCATCTTCTGTGCCAGGATATGCAAATTAACTGCCATCTTGGTTGGGTTAATTTGCATACTCTGATTTGGCTGGGTGTGGCTGTTGGGTTAATTTGCATACTCGCTCTGATTGGCCGGGTGTGGCTGTGGGCGTGGTTTGTTGGTATAGCGGAAGTACAGTCAATTTGCATATTACTCTTTTATTAGATAGGATAGACTGCTCAATTTGAGTAGCCTTATAATGGGATCTAATATTTTGGCAATCTGAGAGGAGGTAGCATAAGTATAGCCTATGGTCTACCATTTATAAAGATATTTTTCTCATCATCTAGGCTGTAACTTTTTCTCTGCCTAGTTGTTATACTGACCTATATCTGCTTTGTGGTCCATCGTCTACCTCATGGCACTTGCAAAATAACAAAACAGTGCTTGATTTATAGTAGGAGCTTAATAAATGCCTGGTGGGTGAGACAATATTAAACTGTATTATATATATTGTGAACTTAGGAATGTAAAACAAATTTGTAGAATGAACAGATCAGAATTTTAAGTGATCTGTTCTTTAAAACGAAGGATCAGAATTTGTAGTTAAATTTTATTATAATTGAGAAATGATTTTTAATAGTTTATTCCTTTTAGCCCCTAGAAGATATCAGCTGCATTGCCTGGAATAGACAAGTCCAGCATATTTTAGCATCAGCCAGTCCCAGTGGCCGGGCCACTGTCTGGGATCTTAGAAAAAATGAACCTATCATCAAAGTCAGTGATCATAATAACAGGGTAAGAATAAGATTGATTTGTAATGAATATGTTGCATTTCTTCTGTAGATCCATGGGCCAGTCATGTGGGAATGAGAGCATTTTTCCTTAGGGAAAATAAAATTCTCGGTAAACCATGTTGGATATTATTAATGATAGAGAGATTGGGGGCTTGTTCTATGATATTCTTCATGTTTTGCTTTGCTAGGTGTTTTAAAGCAATACAGCAACTTTTTAATTCATTTTTACCTTTCTCTAAGTTGTAAAGATTTTTCCTACAATTAATTTTATGACTGTGAGCTTTTAGTTTCCAAACTCCTGGCTTCATCTCTTCTATTAGGTACTGCTAAAGTGAGCTAATATTCTTCCACTTCCCCTTTAGATGCTGCTATATAATACATTAAATTTTGACCTTACATATTCCTTAATATGATGTTATCATGTGCTGTAAGATAATTTAGATACCATTAGAGCCTTGTTTTGTTAGTTTGTTTTTAATCACATTATATGGTTTGACATTTTCCAAAACAACTTTGCCTAAATCAGAGAATACATATAAAATTTTTCAATAACGAAAAACTATTTAGAAGAGTATTTCTTCAGAGGTTTGTTTTTTTTCCAACGAATCAGGAGTTTTAAAGCAAGTTTCATTGAAATAAAGCATACAGTAAACATTTTAGTCATCTTCTGAAATACTTAATAGGATCCCCAAACTTTCAAGTAATTCTCAATAATAATATTAATTTATTTCCATGTGAAAATTTGGTAGTTGTTGCTTAGATATTCTATCTTGATTTTTCTGATAAAATAGAAGAAAGATGTGGATTTTTGTTATTAAAATACTAAAGGCCCAGTGCACAAAATTTGTGCACAGGTAAGGTCCCTAGGGCCGGCCGGCGATCAGGGATGGCCAGGGCCTTCCTACATTTTGTGCTGCCTCCTGGTGGTCAGTGCATGTCATAGCAAGCGGTCTCTCAGTCTCCCAATTGAACTCCCAAAGGGACACTTTCCATATTAGCCTTTTACATATATATGGACTTTTTTCTCTTTATTTTTATTTTTCTGAAAGTGTTAAAAATTTAAATCTGTATAAATTCCCTCCTGTCCTGACCAGCATGGCTTAGTGGTTGAGCACTGACCTAAAAACCAGAAGGTCAAGGTCTGATTTCTGGTCAGGACACATACCTAGGTTTTGGGGCTTGAATCCCCAGTGCGGGGGGTGCAGGATGCAGCCAGTTAATGATTCTCTCTCATCATTGATATTTCTCTCTCTGAAACCAATAAAAACATATTTAAGAAACCAATAAAACAAAACAAACTTCCTCCTAGTTACATTTTTGGCAGCAAAGCAGATTCTGGCCTACAATGGCTTTATGTATCAAATAGCTGGATGAACTGAAAACATTTAAACTTTTTATTTTTAGGACTACTGTTCAAGATTGTTTAATAAAATGTATTACTTTTTAGATTTTGGAAGGTCTGGTTACTTTTTTATTGAATTTATTAGAGTGACATTAGTTAATAAAATTATATAGGTTTCAAGTGTACAGTTGTATAATATATCATCTGTACATTGTATTGTGTGTTCACCTCAAAGCAAGTCTTTTTTCATTCCCATTTATCCCTTATATACCCTCTTCTTCCTCCCCCCAGATATTTTGTATGTTTTTTTTAAATAGACTAAGAGCCTGAGCTGATGTTTTCTACTGTTTGTTTCAACAAAGGCATATTCCTTAAGTTCATTTTGGCTTTTCATAAAAATAATATGATTGATAAAAATGTTAGTCCTAACTATCTGCAGATGCATTGCTCTGGGCTGGCGTGGCATCCTGAAGTTGCTACTCAGATGGTCCTTGCATCTGAAGATGATAGGTTACCAGTGGTCCAGGTGTGGGATCTTCGCTTTGCCTCCACTCCACTCCGTGTCCTGGAAAACCATGCCAGGTATCATGCTGCTCTTTCAATGAACAGAATTGTTTATTTTTAAAAACATATTTATTTACTACTTTGACTTATCAGATAATTTTTATTAAACTAGAGAATCTACTTTGTCTCTATTATTATAAAAGTTAGTGTAAATAACTGGTTTGTTTTTATTTTAAGAAGTAGTTATCTAATTTGCTATACCCCAAAATGGTAGTCAAATCATATCATAAGAACACAAAAATGTGTAGAGGATTTTCCACTACTTATTTCAAGTAATAATTAATAGATCAAAATTCCAGTAGGTCACAACACTTTGTGACAACTCTTGACTTTATACAATTTGCTCTTTCTTAGGGTCATTGTACTTATGAAGAGTCTTACATAACATTCAATGTCAAGTAAAATTGAAAAGTTTGTTTTACTTCTTTTTAATTTAAAAGGAAACACTCTTGAGAAAGTTTGTGGATCATTTTACTTTCCGGTGTTTTTTTGGTTTTAAAAAATTTTCTTTAAATCTTCACCCAAGGATATTTTTCCATTGATTTTTAGGGAGAATGAAAAAGTGAGGGAAACACATTGGTTGCCTCTCCCCGACCAAGGAGGAGCCTGCAATCAAGGTACATGCCCTTGTCCGGAATTGAACCTGAGACCTTTTGGTCCACAGGCCGATGCTCTATCCATTGAGCAAAACCAGCTAGTGCTTCTTACAGTTTTAATAAATGTGTGGATGTGCTAAAAAGATACGAGAATTTTCTCATGTTTATTTTTTAAAATATATTTTTATTGATTTTAGAGAGAAGATGAGAGGAAGAGAGAGAGAAACATCAATGAGTGAGAAATATCAGTCGTCTGCCTCCTGCACACCGGATCAAGACCTGGCATGTGCCATGACCAGGAATCAAACTGTGACCTCCTGGTTCATAGGTGATGCTCAACCACTGAGCCACACCAGCCAGGCTTTCATGTTAGTTTTAGTAACATTAAATCTAATTAGTAATTTGGCAAATTTCCCATCATTGATATTTAGGTAGCCAGGGAGTTTATGTGTATTTGTTCAGTGTTTTCAAACCGAAACAAATCCCTTTTAATGTTACATAATTTTCTAAGTACTTTTGGGTGTTTTTTCTTCTTTCCCATTTAGGGATATATAAAGTAAAACTTTAAATACCTTTTCCCCATATGTAGTGGATTTGCATACTAAGAAATCTTAGTTTTTTACTTCTCCTTGAGCTCCTTCTAAAGGAGAAAAGAATCCCATCAAAATGTAATCCTATTCAAATGTTGTACTTCAGTTGGCTTTTTATTAAAGAACTAGAAGCCCAGTGCACGAATTTGTGCATAGGTGGGATCCCTCAGTTTGGCCCGAGATCAGGGGCTGATTAGGGCGCCAGCCAGTAGGAGGAGGGACCACAGGAGGTTGGCCAGCCAGCTACTCCCCCATCAGGGCTGATTGGGGAGCTGGCTGGCCATGGGAGGTTGGCTGGCTGTGGGAGTGCACTGATCACCAGGGGGCAACTCCTGCATTGAGCATCAGCCTTCTGGTGGTCAGTGCACATTATAGCAGCTGGTCAACAGGTCATTTGACTGTTTGGTCACTTAGGCTTTTATATATAGAGAGAGAGACTAGAGGCCTGGTGTATGAAATTAATGCACAGGCGGGGTGGGGGGTGTCCCTCATCCTGGCCTGCATCCTCTCCAATCTGGGACCCTTTGAGGGATGTCCAACTGCCGGTTTAGGAGAATTCATTCCTGTGGGATTGGGCCTAAACCGGCAGTCAGACATCCCTCTTGCAATCCAGGACCGCTGGCTCCTAACCGCTTGCCTACCTGCCTGCCTAATGACCCCTAATCCCTCTGCTTGCCAGCCTGATCACCCCCTACCTTGCCCCCTGTTGGCCTGATCGCCCCTAACTTGCTCCCCTGCTGGCCTGATAGACCCTGACTTGCTCCCCTGCTGGCCTTATCACCCCTAACTTGGCTCCTGGCCTAGGCCACAGTCTGGCCTCCCTCTGTGTGGGGGCAACCTAGTAGATCAGGGGAAGGCATCACTCCCATTACCCCACTGCTGCTGCCACTGCCAGCCTGAATCTGGGCCCTTCGCAAGCTCTCGTTGGCCCTTTGCAGCTGCCCACAACTGCCTCAGCTTTGGCCCTCGCAGCCGCTGCTGGTTTCTCCCGAAGGACATCTGAAGGCATCTGTCCTAATTAGCATATTACCCTTTTATTAGTATACATTAGTGGTTGGCAAACTCATTAGTCAGCAGAGCCAAATATCAACAGTACAATGATTGAAATTTTTTTTGAGAGCCAAGTTTTTTTAAACTTCTTCTAACGCCACTTCTTCAAAATAGACTCGTCCAGGTCGTATTTTGTGGAAGAGCCACACTCGAGGGGCCAAAGAGCCGCATATGGCTCGTGAGCCTCAGTTTGCTGACCATGGGTATAGATGAATGGTTTTGAGAAGTTTTAATATTTTTCTCATGTAGATAAGGTTTTTAAAAAAATTCATGTAACACATACTTACTGAACACGTACTCTGTATCAACTACTGTGTTAGGATTCGGTAATATAATAGACAAAATTGTATGCCCTCAGGAAGCTTATATTGTAGTGGGAAGACAACTGAGACTTATATGACATGTAAAGTTTGCATGCACTTTAAATATTAGCTTGATTAATCCTCATAACAAATCTATGGTGTAAATGCTATTAGCTCCTTTTACAGATTGGAAAATGAAGCTCAGCAAGTTTAAATTTACTTGAATCACCTAACTCAAATACTGACTTCCAGTCCAAACAGTCTGATCTCAGAGAACATGCTCTTTTTTAAAAATATGTTTTTATTGATTTTAGAGAGAGGGAGAGAGAGAGAAATATCAATATGAGAAACATCAAATGGTTGCTTCCTGTATGCACCCTGACCAGGAATTGAACCCACAACATAGTTATGTGACCTGGAATTAAACTGGCAACTTTGGGTACACAGGATGCTGCCCAACCAATTGAGCCACACCAGCCAGGGCATTAGAGTTCATACTCTTAATACTATATTATACTGACTTAGGAATGGTCATAATTTAGCAAGGCATAAATCCATACCGGGTGCCAGTAGAAAATTAATATCTCTAATTCTCAATTTTCTCTTTCTAATAAATGCAACAGTTTGGTTAGATGATTTTCAGGGTTATTTCCAATCTACCATCTGTGATTTAAAAAAAAAATTTTTTTAAACCTAAATGTTATTTTCAAATGTGATATTAAATATATGGATTTTTAAAAAAGGCATTCTTGACATGCCTTGAAATTCTTGATATGTGTGATTGAATTATAAAGGGGGAAGCCAGTTGCAAAATATATAATTGAGGAAATTTGAATATGAACTATATTATTTTAAAGTATTACATATAAATAATAAGTATTTTCAGTATGTATTTGTATTGGACTCATATAGGAGAATGTTCTTATCCCAGGAGATAAGTGTAAGGATAACATGTCATAATATTGGCAATTAACCTCAAATAATCAGAGAAAGACATTAAGTAAATGTGGCCACATCAGTGAATCTAAGATGAGAAGTTTTAAGGTGTACATCACACTGGCCTTATAATTTTTATAAAGATTTTCACTTTCAAAAAGTAATCTATTGGAAAAAAAGTCATAAACAATTTGGGTCCTTTTCCTGTACCATACTTTCCTGATTCTGAGGTGACTTAAATTGTAAGAGATATAAAATTAAAAACAACTTTTTGGGGAAAGAAATCACCTCATTGGCTTAGCTACTGTGATGTTTTCAGGAGAATTGAGGGATATTAATTTATGTGGTTTTTGTTTTAAGAAATATGCAAATATACTTCTAGTTTTTAGTATTTTTCTAGTATCTAATATTTTTTAGTATCTGGTATTTAAATTTTAGTTTCTGGTATTTTCTTCATGGTATGATAATGTTTACTTTCATCTCTAAACAAAAAAGACATGAGCATAGAAAAGACACACTTTTAATAGTTTTACTTTCATTATACTTAGGATAAAAGTAAAAGTTATAACAAAAAATATAGGATCAGATCTTGGGCATTTGGATCTATAATACTTTATGAGACAAATTTTAAAATCTTTTAATAAAAAATATTTCCTATGCTAGAACTTCTCTGATAACAAAAGCTAGAAAATGTAGATAAAAAGAAGGAAATGTAAAATAGTTATATTTCCTACTTACTCATAAGTAAAACATTTTATTGTGCTTATCTGTATTTATTTACATATACATAACTTTAATGTGTAAATATTTACATGTTATATAGATTTATGTGCATAGTTAACCTTTCTTCATTAATTATGAACATCATTTGATAGTAATAAATAGATTTCTACAACAGAGTTTTTAACTACATAATTTCTCATCTAAAGATCTGTAATTTATTATTATATAGTTCATGTTAAGCATTTGTTTTTATTTATTTATTTTTTCAGTTTAATAAATCTTTATTGTTTAGATTATTAATTATAGTGTTTCTTTTCCCACATAGATCCCCTCCACCCAGTACCCATGCCACCCTCTGCCCTTACCTCCCTGCCACTGTCCTCACCTTGTCCTCATCTATAGGTGTATGATTTTTGTCCATTCTCTTCCTGCATCTCCCACTCCCTTTCTCCCCAAGAATTGTCAGTCCATTCCCTTTCTATGCCCCGATTCTATTATGTTCACCAGCTTATTCTGTTAATCAGATTTTTAATTCACTTGATTTTTAGACTCACTTGTTGATAGATGTGTATTTGTTGTTCATAATGTTTATTTTTACCTTTTTCTTCTTCTTCCTCTTCTTAAACATTACCTTTTAGTATTTCATATAATACTAGTTTGGCAGTGATGAACTCCTTTAGCTTTTTCTGATCTGCGAAGCACTTTATCTGACCTTCAATTCTGAATGATAGCTTTGCTGGGTAGAGTAATCTCGGTTGTAGATTCTTGCTATTCATCACTTTGAATATTTCTTGCCACTCCCGTCTGGCCTGCATCGTTTCTGTTGAAAAATCAGCTGACAATCGTGTGGGTGCTCCCTTGTAGGTAACTAACTGTTTTTCTCTTGCTGCTTTTAATATTCTCTCTTTGTCTTTTGCTCTTGGCATGTTAATTATGATGTGTCTTGGCCTGGTCCTCTTTGGGTTCCTATAGTTTGGGGTTCTCTATGGTTCCTGGACTTTTAAGTCTATTTCTTTCACCAGGTGGGGTTTTTGGTCACTTTTTCTTCAAATAGGTTTTCATTGTCTTGCTCTCTCTCTTTTTCTGGCACCCCCATAATTCAGATATTGGCATGCTTGAGGTTGTCTCAGAGGCCCCTTACACTATCTTCAATTTTTTGGATTCTTTTTGCTTCTTGCTTTTCCAGCTGAGTGGATTTTGCTTCTTTGTATTTCGAATCTTTGACTTGATTCTTGCGGTCCTCTAGACTGCTTTTAGGTCTTTGTATAATATTTTTTTATTTCAGTCAGTGTATGCTTAATTTCTGGTTGGTCCTTTTTCATATCCTCTAGGGTCTCGCTCATATCCTTGAGAGTCTTGTTAACTTTATCAGCCTTTTGTAGGAGCCTCTTGAAAAACCTTATAACCGTGGTTTTGAACTCTATGCCCAGTCGGTTTTTTCCCTCCATTTCTTTCAAATGTGATTTGTTACCTTTTCTCTGCATTTTGGCTACTTCCCTAAGTTGGTCGCTTAACTTTGTGTGGTAGATGTTCTCTAGGGGACAGTGGCTCAGCCTCCCTAGTTATCTGAGGTGGATACTCTTGGTGCACCCCTTTATGGGATGCACAGTCTTGTTGTAGGTAAGCCTAGGTTGTTGTTGGTTTCACTGAGAGGGGTGACCTCCAGGCCAATTGGCTGTGGGAATGAGCTGAGTTTGCACCCGCAGAGCAGCTTTGCTCAGTTTGGATGGGGCGGAGTCTCAGGGCTAAGCAGACAGCCTTAGTTTCCAGCGCTTGGGTCTCTGTGCCCGCGGCAATGGAGAGAAAGCTGCCCCCGAGCTCTGACCGCTGCCAGACAGTTTAGTTTCTCTCCAAATGAGTCTGTACACCCAAAATCTCACCCAGAACTGGAAAGCAGTGCAGTCTGGTGGGGTGTTTTTTTCCTCCTGAATGAGAGAACCAGCCACGTGCCTTCTCCACAAGCTCGCGAACTTCTGCAGCTTCCAAATCTCAGTGTGCTTCCTTCTGAAGGTCCAGTTTCATCCATATGAGTCTGAGACTCACCCGAAACTGGGGAGTCAGTACAGTGGGACGCCTCTGTCTCCCTCCCCGTTCGAGAAAACCAGCTGGGTCTCCAGCCGCCAGCCACTTCCGCTCACGCGCAGCTACAAACCTCCTCCTCCGCAACTCTGTCCTCCGTGGCTCCTCTGAGTCACAGTGTCCCTTTATCTTTCCTTCTATTTGTGGAATTTCCACTCAGCCAGCTCTCTGGTGGTTCTGGATACTGTTCGTTCTGCCCCTTGGTTGTAGTTTCTAAATTGTTGTACAGGGCAGGCCTATGTTTACCTATGCCGCCATCTTGGTTCCTCCTTTGTTTTTATTTTTTGCTATTATATTCTTCACACTGTATTACTAGTATATATCGTTGTGATGATCAAAGAGCATATGCATTACTAAATTGCTTTTCAGATAGATTAGATGAAATTATATTTTTATTAGCGATGTGTGTCTTTAAAGCTTACACAGAAATAATTTGGAGATTTGGTTTTTTTTTCAAGATTAAAATATTTTACATTTCTTTGTGTTTTTATAAGGGGAATTTTGGCAATTGCTTGGAGCATGGCAGATCCTGAATTGTTACTGAGCTGTGGAAAAGATGCTAAGATCCTCTGCTCCAACCCAAACACAGGAGAGGTATGGAGAGGAAACATTTCATAGACTTACAGCTATCATAATATTTTATCTCTACCTGAATAAGCAATTTTTCATATGGATTCTTTTAATGCGTTATTACAATTAAGGACATATGGAGATATGTGTGAAATCTTAATCTATTGGAGATTTTTATCAGGACCATTAAGCTCAGTTGTGTCATCTGGGAAAATTAGTCATTGAAATAGTATATTTGAAACTAGTAATCATACCCTACACCACATTTACAATAAAAGGTGTTTACCTAGACTCAGAAATACTTGGACTAATTTATTTAACATGTGGTTTCTGTAAATTAGTGCCTTTAAAGTAGGAGTGTTCAAGGGTTGGGTCTTTTTTCTGTTCTACCATTCCTGAAGATTCTCTTTGACTTCTGAAAATCAGTAGAAATGGGTTTTGATTCTCTTTTGTGAATTATACAGCAAGAATATAATGCTTTTTAATATTTATCATAGGTTTTACCTATAGAAATTTAGATATAGGACATTTTACCTTATTAAATGTAAATACTCTATAACTATAATTTTATTTGCTTTGCTTTATGTACTAAAATTTTCTTTTAACTATTATTTTTATTATTTCTAATACTTGAATGGTTTTCCTTTCATTGTTGGACAAGAGACTGCAGATTTTAATTATAGCTTTTATAAACTTTTACTTTTTAAAAATTAAGATAGATTATTGCAAGTACTTTGCTAGTTACCCTGATGGAATACTAGTAAAAATAAAAAGTATCTTCAATAGTTTTTAATCTATAATATTAAAACGAGTACTTCTGTCACTTGATTTGTGATTTAAAGTTTTCAGATGGAGTAATGTCTGTAAGAATGTAGAAACATTAAAGTTAGGAGAGACAAGATAAAAAATTAAAATAGTTTTGCCTTATCCTTCCTATCTAATAAAAAAATAGTCATGTGCAAATTGACTATACCTCCACTATACCCACAAGTCACACCCACCAGCCAATCAGGAGCAAATATGCAAATAAACCCCAACCAGGATGGCTATGGTCACTGAGAGCAAGAGGGTGCTTGGGTTTCCCTGGCAAAGGAGGAAGCCAAGCTTTCACCTGCCCTTGCTGGCCTACGCCTCCACTCAATGCTGCAAAGTTTCAATTATAGAAGATACATAAATCCCAAAAGAAATGGTGTCAGCCATGGGCTGGAGAGAGCAGGAGGCAAGGCTTGCCCCTGGTGATAGAAGAAGACAAGCTTCTGCAGCCCTGGCCGGCCCAGGCTTCCACTTAAGGTTACAAAGTTTCAATTATAAAAGGTAAATAAATCCCAACAGAAATGGCTGCCTCCACAGAGCCAGCAGAAGGCTTGGCTCCACTCCAGGCCACAAAGTTTCAATTATAGACGATAATTAAATTCCAGATACCAGAGCCTCCACTTGGGCCACTGGGAGAGAGGTAGGGGATGGCTGGCCTGCAAACCACCATAGTCTTCTCGCCCAGGCTGCCCCACGCCCCAAGGAAACCCCCACCCTTATCCAGGACATCCTTCAGGACAAACCAGCTGACCCCCACCCATGCACCTGGCCTGTCTCTATCCTATCTGATAAAAGAGTAATTTGCAGATTGACCATCACTCCAACACATAAGTCGTCTGCCCCCATTTGGCAAAGATCCTGCCTCCGTGTGGACCACAAGATGGCCAGCAGGGGAGGACAATTGAAAGGGACCAGGCCTGTAAGGGAGGGCATTTGGGGGCGATTAAGCTTTCAGGGGAGGACAGTTAGAGGTGACCAGGCCAGCAGAGGAGGGAAATTGGGGGGAACCAGGCCTGCAGGGAAGGGCAGTTGGGGCGGGGGGACCCAGACCTGTAGGGGAGAGCAGTTGGGGGAAACCAGGCTATAGGGAAGGGCAGTTAGGGGTGACCAGGCCTGCAGGGGAGTGCTGTTGGAGGGGCCAGGCCTACAGGGGAGGATAGTTGGGAGGGACCAGGCCTGCAAGGGACGGCAGTTGGGGGTGATTCAGCCTGCAGGGGAGGGCAGTTAGGGGTGACCAGACCAGCAGAGGAGGGAAGTTGGGGTGGACCAGGCCTGCAGGGAAGGGTAGTTGGGTAGGGGGGACCCAAGCCTGCAGGGGAGAGCAGTGGTGGGGGGAGAACCAGGCCAGCAGGGAAGGGCATTTAGGGGTGACCAGGCCTGCAGGGGAGAGCTGTTGTGGGGGTATCAGGCCTACAGGAGAGGGCAGTTGGGAGGGACCAGGCCTTCAAGAGACGGCAGTTGGGGGTGATCCAGCCTGTAGGGGAAGGCAATTAGGGGTGAGCAGACAAGCAGAGCAGGGAAGTTGGGGGCAAACAGGCTGGCAAGGGAGTAGTTAGGGGTGATCAGGCTGGCAGGCAGAAGCAGTTAGGGGCAATCAGGAAGGCAGGGTAGTTGAGCATTTGGGAACCAGCAGTCCTGGATTGTGAGAGGGATGTCCGACTGCCCACCTAAACAGGCAGTCGGACATCTCTTGAGGGTTCCCAGATTGGAGAGGTTGCAGGCTGGGCTGAGGGACACGCCCCCCCATGCACTAATTTCGTGCACCGAGCCTCTAGTCCTATATAATAAAAGAGAAACATGTAAATTGACTATATCTCTGCTATGCTCACCAGCCAATCAGGAGTGAGTATGCAAATTAACCTGACAAAGATGCTTGGTTAATTTACATACACAGGCACCTGTTGGAGAGCAGAGCAGAAGAGCCAGCAGAGAGTGGAGCAGCTTAGGGAACTTGGCTCTCCAAGCTGCCAGACGGAGAGCAGAGAGGGAGAGCTGTCTATTTGGAAGACTTGGCAGAGCAGGAGGCTGTGGGATGGAGACACAACAAAGACTGGAAAACCCAGAGTGCGGGGAGCACCGGAATGCTGGGAATCGTAGTGTTTTTTTGTTTTTAAATACATTTTATTGATTTATTACAGAGAGGAAGGGAGAGGGATAGAAAGTCAGAAACATCAATGAGAGAGAAACATCAATCAGCTGCTTCTTGCACACCCTCTACTGGGGATGTGCCTGCAGCCAAGGTACATGCCTTGACCAGAATCGAACCCAGGACCTTTCGGTCCACAGTCCGATGCTCTATCCACTGAGCCAAACTGGTTTCGGCGGGAATCGTAGTTTTGGTGACAGAGAAATCTCCTAGATACTAGAGCAAAGTGAGCCTAGAGCAAGTTACTGTTGCGGTGGAGAATAGAGAGAAAGCAAAGGTGAGAGACATAATTAAAATCAGAGTGTCTAGGAAAAATTAAAGGTAAGATATCCTAAAACTTCTAGGAAATCTCATCAATGAAGCAAAGAAAAAAAAAATGCCTCTGCTACCGGTATTCTGTGAGCAACAAACCAAACTGGGTTGGGGTCTCAGACAATTCGCTCATATGATTGCAAAGACAGACAGAAATGCCCGGATTGGAGAGGGCTCCCCTGAGGGCTCCCAGATTGGAGAAGGTGCAGGTCAGGCTGAGGTACCTGGTCCCCACCCTACCCCCGCCCACCCCGTGCACGAATCTCCATGCACCGACTCCCTAGCATTATATGATTTGTACACCAAATGATAAAAATCTTGCCTTTTACATTGTGCCTTCCCAGGTGAGTTCAAAATTCATAAAAATTATAGTTCTAATTTTCTCAGTTATGTAAATTGATAAAATGAAAATTTTGCATATGATTAGTTTGTGTGCTTATCCGACTTTGAAGTAATAAACTTTTCATGCATTCTGAAACTAAAACAATGTAGTAGACTTTTTTATTTAAAGGCAAATTAAAAATACACAGGTCATTGAAATATCATGAAACTTTGAATCTTATCAATTTAAGCATGAAAAACAAGTAGGCTAAAATACCTTTTCACTTAATTCTATTTTCTTAAATAGTATAAATAAAACATTTTAAATGTTACATAAATCAAAGTTAAGCTAATTTTATTTTTTTTTCTTTTGAAAGATGCATAGTATACCTATTCTTTTATTGTAGTAAAATACACATAGCACTTATCGTTTTAGCCATTTTTAGGTATACATTTCAGTATACATTGTTGAACCACTATCACCACCATCCATATCCAGAACTTTTTCATCTTCTCAGATTGATACTCTTTACCCATTAAACAATAACACCTCATTCCCTTTCTTAATGCCACAAAACCAATGCTCTTTGAAGAGCATCTATTACTATCACACTAATTTTGAGTTAGCAACAGTTATTGCATTGTAAAGGTTTTATATCAGACATTTTTATAATCAGCATTCTTTTCCTTCTAAAAAATTGTTTATGCTGAATTCTGTTTTGATTTTACTCTAATAAGAATGATGTGTACTTGTTTTCTCGCTTTGACCAAAAGCCAAATTTTTCAGTGAATTCTTCCTTCTCAATATTATTTTTAAATTTTGGTCTTCAAATAGTCTAAATATGGTTGTTTAGATCTTAGTAAGCAAAACCAGTTGGATAATACACTAGTGATCTTTTAGAGTCTAATAAGCTAACTCTAATAGAGTGTTCTGTTCTTTCAGATGCATTTACTAATATTTCAATAAAAACTTCAGTTTTTAAATGTGCCTATTCCAAATCTGGTTAAAATTTTGAGTAGCATTCCTTTTTTATCATAACAGGCTATCATAATGGACTTTCTTGTACTTTAAAGAAATTCTTATACTTTTTTTCTTGGCTAAAAACACTTTCTAAAAAATTGTTTAAACTGGACTTGTTGATCATATTAATTCAGGTATTTTGGCTATAAAGTGACTATGTACCATTTTCTGACTTTTTTGTCTAGGTCTTATATGAACTTCCTACCAACACACAGTGGTGCTTTGATATTCAATGGTGTCCCAGAAATCCTGCTGTCTTGTCAGCTGCTTCCTTTGATGGGCGTATCAGTGTGTATTCTATCATGGGAGGGAGTACAGATGGTTTGAGGCAGAAACAAGCTGACAAGGTAATAAAAAATATTGAGGTATTTTTTATCTTACTGTGTAATTAGTTTAAAAATGTTACTGATCAATAATACTGATTAATTGGATAACTGTGATAAAAGGATTCTTGGATATAACTTAAAAATATGTCTTGTACAAGTTAGAAATACATTATTATTATTAATTACTATTGTTATTATTTTTAGCTTTCATCATCTTTTGGAAATCTGGATCCCTTTGGCACAGGACAGCCCCTTCCTCCATTACAAATTCCTCAGCAGGCTGCTCAGCATAGTATAGTGTTGCCTCTGAAGAAGCCACCCAAATGGATCCGAAGGCCTGTTGGTGCTTCCTTTTCAGTAGGTGGATTTGTTTTTATGGTCCATAATCTCAAAGGATTTATCCTAGAAAAGTGTTATTATAGAGTCACTCTGATGGAAGAAGATTGAGTTTGAAATGTGTCTGTGACCTTATCTCATTTAAAATGGCTTCTCAAAAAAAGGGGTTTTACTCCCTTTTTTTACTTTTCTTTTCTTCTTTTTTCTTTTTTAAAATTTTTATTGATTTTAGAGGAAATGGGAGAGGGAGTGAGAGAGAAAAACATCAATGTTTTTCTCTCACTCCCTCTCCCATTAATGAAAGAATCATTGATCTATATTTTCTATTTTTAACCTTTCCAAATTTTTTATTTTCAATTTTTATAAATTACATTACTAAGATTTTAAAAATATTTTTTTTATCTTCAGTAGCGATATTTAAGTTTTTTGTATTTGTTTTGGATGATTTAAAAAACTGATGGCTAGCAAACAGCATTTATATTCTTATACTCTAACATTATAATGATAATACATAGAACCAATTAAATAAACATAATCATCCTGTTAAATTCAGTTGAGGTCTTGCTTTTGGGTGCAGTTTTCTCAAACTTCCCTAAAACTTGAGAAAATCCAGTGCTTTTTGCCCTTCTGTGAAGTTTATTTTCATATTAGTTTCTTAAGGATAGTGGCTTATGTTTTGTGTCTTGGTATTTCCGATTATGTCTGACATAACGAACACTTAATATATTAAATATTTAATAAGATAAGTTGTGTAGTCCTGGCTGATGTGGCTCAGTTCATTGGAGCATCATCCATACACCAAAAAGTAGCGGGTTCCATTCCCAGTCAGGGTACACACCAAGGTTTCTGGTTCGATCCCTGGATTGGGCTGCATGTGGGAGGCAGCCAGTCAGTGTTTTCCTCTCACATTGATGTCCTCTTTATTTCTCTCTCCCCCCCTTCCTCTCTCTAAAATAAAAAAATATATATTTTAAAAGAGAAAAGATTAGTTGGTATAAAGATCATAATCCTTGTATAAAAATTACTGAGTATAAAGAACCAAATTTGGTCCTGTATTTTCTTCTTTACCTGTGTTTATTTTTTATGAATACATTAATTAGATATTAATTGTCTATTTGCTATATACAAGACAGATATTGGGTACTTTAAGTAATAAAAGAATAAAGTGGACACAGAGCCTTCTGTGCAAATATAGAGAAGACACAACTTTGCATTTACCCTCCTAGGTTTTTTGGCCTGGCCTAAGAGTTAAATTGATATAGGATAGACTAACAGAAAAGCATACAGATTTTTACATGTACATGGAAATTCCATGGGAAAATGAAGACTCAAAGTGGCAAAGCTTGAGAGCTTATATACTAGGTTGAACAGATGGCAATTGTAGAAAAGTAAAAATATAGAAAGAGACTAAAGAAGATAATTGTTATTTAACATCTGTTTGTACAGATTTCTCTCAGCCTTAACTCTCATCTCTGGTTTTAAGAATGTTTCTTTACTCTTAGTATAGGGAGAGCAGCTCTCATATGGGAGTTTTCATCTCCTGCTTTCAGGAAGAAAAGAAAAGGTCAGAGTGCCTTGTTCCTGCTCATTTCCAAGTAGTCATTAGCTTAAAATTATCATTATGTCAAACGGTATATTTTGCAAGAGTGGCCTATTCTGCCATTCTCTAAAACTCTAGAACAGCATCTGAGGCAAATACATATTACTAATAGTTGAATCAAAAGAGAATAGTTGAATCAAAAGAGATACATAATACGCTAAAGACAACTGGGATGGAAGAAGTGACATTGCCTGGGCCTTGAAGGGAAGTAGCATTGAGCATGTGGAAGTTATTAAAATCAAATAGGTGAGAAATTGTGGGGCACAGTAAGTAGTCATTTTTATCTAGAAGGTGAGTTTTGTGAAGAGGAATAATAATTGAAGACAGGGTCAAATTGTGGGGTATGGAAGAGTGTGTCAACTAACTATCCAAAAAGATATGTATTTATTTAGGTCACAATTCTTTCTGTTAGCATGTTTACAATAGCATGGTTTCTGCCCACATCTTTGCGGTTCAAACTGATTTTGTTTGTTTGTTCTTTTATAGTTTGGAGGCAAACTGGTTACCTTTGAGAATGTCAAAGTACAGTCTCAGCAGGGAGCTGAGCTGCAGCAGCACGTGTTCATTAGTCAGGTTGTAACCGAAAAGGAATTCCTCAGCCGATCAGACCAACTTCAGCAGGCCGTGCAATCACAAGGCTTTGTCAATTATTGTCAGAAAAAAATTGATGCTTCTCAGTCAGATTTTGAAAAAAATGTGTGGTCCTTTTTGAAGGTAAAGTTGGAATTAAAACAATTTTATTTCATTACAAATTTAACTACTCTCATATTCTAAATCTGTCTTCTTATTAAAGAAACAATTAGAAGCATGTGATGAAATTAAGGAATCCTTATGAAGAACACATGACCTAACTTTTTATGTCAAGAGTTTTTCTTCTCTTTTTCCCCTTCTCTTTTTTGAAAAGCCTAATATAAAGTACTTTTTTTTAATAAGTAAAAAAAATGTAATATATGAACTTAAGCGAGAAAGACATAATATTCACAAGACCTGTTTTTAAAATTGAACATAGAACTTAGTATATTAACAAACGTAAGTGTAATAAAAAAAATAGAACATTTATTTTTTGTCATAGATCCAGTTAAGGAAAACAGAAAAAGAGATACAGGGGAGAGAGGTTGGAGGCATTTCTGATCCTTTTTACTGAGTTGCATTTATGACAGTAGAATAACAAACTGAATTTTCTGGTTGGTCATTTACCTCCAATGGAATGTCTGTTCAACATGAAACTTGATCAATTGATTAAAAATTAGGCCTTTATATGCAGGTCTTTACTTCAAGAATATGTCTTTTTAAAGGTAAACTTTGAAGATGATTCTCGTGGAAAATACCTTCAACTTCTAGGATACAGTAAAGAAGACCTAGGAAAAAAGGTAAACTTTTGGAAAAGTGAAAAGGTTGTTCTTACACAAGTAAAATATTTATGTAGAATAGGTTTTTAAAAATAAAGTTCTAGCCTGGACAGTGTGGTCCAGTGGGAGTACATGTAAGAGACAGCCCATCGATGATGTTGCTCTTTCATTTATGTTTCTATTATTCTGTCCATCTCTCTCTCCTTCTAAAAATCAATAAAAACATTAAAAATAAAGTTCTACACAATCTCAATCATTCAATAAATATTTATGAGAATTTGTTTTTGGTTGCCTAAGCTTTGAGTACTATTGTTAAATGTGGAATTCCACTCTATATTTGGATTTTGAAGCTACCAGAACCACCTTCAATTTAAAGAGCTGTGTCAGGAAGGATTGGGCTTTGAATGATAAGAGGCTGTGAACATCCCGCTGGTTTGGTTCAGTGGATAGAGCGTCAGGTTTCAGGTTCGATCCCCACTGCGGAGCATGCAGGAGGCATCATTGATGTTTCCATCATCGATGTTTCCATCTCTTTCCCCTCTCCCTTCTTCTCTGAAGTCAATAAAAAAAATATTTTTTAAAAAAGAGGCTGTGAACCTCAAACACTGAGAATAACACAGATTTTTAGGAGGGTGTGTAACCAGTGGCTTTGAGGGAGAGAGGGAAACTGTTAGAATTTTCTGATTGGTCATTTACCTCCACATTCACTGCAACTTAAGTGATGAAAAATAGGGTACTATTTCAAGCTATCACAATTTTCCGATCTAGTTGTTTATGCCTTTAGCCCACAATTTCCAAAGTGTGTGTTGAGTTGTTCCAGCTAATAAGCAATTAGTAAATATTCTAGAACAAGGACAACTTATTGGACTCAACCTGAATAAACAAAAAGTCCAAAAGTTTTGCTTAATACTTTAATATTTTAAAGATTTCCTTTTAAAAAGAAAGTTATATTCCAGTTTTACACTTTTCTTCTCTAAGAAGGGCTTAATTCCACAATGTTGGCATGAACAGCAGTAGGAATACTCTTGACTTTGAAAACCTTGAAGGACATATTATAGATTCTTTGTGTAATGTATATTAATCCTTGTCATTCTTTGAAAATGATTAAAGTTTTCTATAGCATTGCAGGGTTGTCACATATGTGTTACAGGTTGGATACTGCATACTAGGCATGTTGAACACATGCTGTCAGTTTTGGGGTCATATCACAGCTGTACTGGATGTGTGTCTTGATCACTCCTTTAGATTTTTTATATTAACTTTATTATTAGTCTACTCTTTTTGATGCTTTAACTTCTTTAGGTTTTTACGAGATTGATATGAAAATGTTATTGCATACCAGATAGCAAAAACTAAGGAAATAGAATTTGATTGTCAAAATACTGCTTATAGCACTTTTTTCCAAAGTGAATACCTGAAGAAATATTTTTTAAAAATAGTTATAGTTATTTTATTTAAAACAAAATAGAAGAAAACATGCTTATTTTGAAGTTAGCTTTGTCGTCGAGTGAGGTAATGTGTGAGCAGTGGAACTCCTTGTGATTGAAACTAGAACCATTGAGAATCAGTTCTGCAGAGGTTTTATTTTTTTACACATACTGTGTAAAAAAAAACTTTTGTGGATTTTTGCCAATATGGATTTTTGCCAATGAGAATGGAGTAAGAAGTGAACATTTGCTATGTACCTTAAAATAGAATTCCATTTAGTAGGTGAGTTGTTGTTTTTATTTCAGATTGCTTTGGCCTTGAACAAAGTGGATGGACCCAAAGTGGTAAGAAGGCCTTTAAAAATAGCTACCTTCTAAAATGTTAGTTTAGGACATGACAAAGAAGGAAATGTAATTCAAGAAATTTGTTTTATTGCTTTATATTGTGAAAATAAATACTAATTATAGATATTTTAATAAGTGAATAAATTCTCATGTTAACATAATATAAATTTAGCTGGTAGAGCATTCCTTATTTAGTTGGGAGAGCAGTCCTTATTTACTAATAGCTGCTAGAGCATTCCTTATTTACTAGTAGCTGGTAGAACATTCTTTACTTAGCTAGTAGATCATTTCTTGCTCTTGATAGTATATGAATTTCACAAAAGAGGAAAAACAAAATGACTGCTCACATACTTAAAGTTAAGTTCTTTGATGCTGAGGGGGCATTTAGTAGGAAAGAAAGGGAAGGTCTCAGCTATAATGGCTTTTTGCTTTTCCTCTAATGGTGTTTCTCAAATAAATTTACTTAGTATTGCTTCTTATGATTAAACTAGCTCTGAATGTTGTTTATTGGGTCGTTTGTCTTCCTTGTTCACTAATAACCTTTTAATGCTACATTCTTCAATTTCGTCTGCAATTGTTTTGTGTACTAAAGGCTCTTAAAGACTCTGACCAAGTAGCACAGAGTGATGGGGAGGAGAGCCCCGCTGCTGAAGAGCAGCTCTTGGGAGAGGTACTTATTACTTTTTTCACTTTTAGTTACATTGAAAAAATATGTGCTATTTGTTTATCTCACATTGAAATATGGACATTTTTCGTAACTACTTGTTCCAAAGTAAAGATGGAATATATTGTTTCCTTGGAGATGTTTAAGGTAGGAGTCTGTTTACTAGTTTGACAGAAAGTGTCATCTTTGAAATCTTTAGTTCTCTGATCTGGCTTCTGAATTACATGGTTTAAAATGAACAGTTGATGTGAGATTGACTTAATTTGGTCATATGGATATGATGTCAGCCTGAAAAGAGATTTTATTCAGAAATCTTCAGAGCATTCTATGTAAAGTAGATGTTTTCTTCTTGGCATATTAATATTTAAGACCCACTACCAGTGACATAAACTTCTGAATTAGTCTCTTGAACTTTGAGTTCAAGTAAAGGGTATTTCATTAAATAAACTGTCAAGATTTACTATAAATGTATTCTGAATTATAGGTGACAATTTTTACAGTAGTTTAAAAGAGTCCTTGAACACAAGAGTTGTACCATTAATTTTTTTTCTTTTAATTTTCTATTGTTTTAAACTAATAAATAATGCTATAATTACTTTTCTTTTAAATTATATTTCATCTTGGATAATTAACAAGTTCTTTTTTCTCATCTTTGACTTTTTCATTGTTCTTTGTATTAAGGGGCTATCCTGACTATGGAATGTTTCTTACTAACTTTTACTAAGTTATAAACATAATTTATCAATAAATTTAGACTACTACAAGATTGTAAAACATACTTTTCTTAGAAGTAATAGCATTTATTTAACTTGAGAATAAAGGATCATTGCTAAAATCTTATAAAAATTTTGAACTAATTTTGGGAATACCTAGACAAAATTATAGGGTATATTAAAGAAATGTTCTTCCATTTGTGTATAACTAGATTATGTATTATTAAATAGAAGATTATTTGGAGACTAGTGGCCCAGTGCACAAAATTTGTGCACACGGGGAGGGTGGTCCCTCAGTCCAACCTGCCCCCTCTCACATACTGGGAGCCCTCAGGGGATGTCCAACTGTTGGCTCACCCCCAGCCGCCTTGGGCACTCAGCCATCTTCCTGCTCAGCTCAGCTCCAGCTGCCTGTGACCACTCGGCCCCAGGGTCTGGGCGCTCACCTTTGTTCCCGCACCCTGGCTGCTTGCTCCACCCCCTGGCCGCCTCCTGCGCTTGCCGCGCCCCGCTCCACCCTCCTGGCCACCTCCAAGCTCTGGCGGCCAGGGCACCATGGCGCTCACCCCCGCTACTGCTTTGTCTCCACCCCCAGGGCCCAGCCCTTGTGCCACTTGGCCCCGCCCACTGCTCCTGATTGGCTGGTAGCATAGCCAATCAGGAGCCAAGGTACGGTCACATTTGCATGTTACTCTTTTATTAGATAGGATATACTCAATATACTTTTATTAGATAGGAATTAATAGGTGAGAATAATATGTACTTAATAAAACAGTAGTCATCAGTGTATACTTTCAGAGTATTTGAAAAAATTGTCGGGACATAAAATCTTTTCCTTTATTTTGATGATGCTATTTATCAAACAATAGTAGATTACACATTGACAATAACTCAACATGTAATAAAAGGTACATTTTTTTTGCCTTATATGTATTTCAGAAGTTCATAAATAAAGGTTTATAAGTTCTTTTTAGAAGGAAAATTTGAAAAATTTTGAGTTAAAATAAAAAAAATACTGTTTTGGTGTGTTTATTAGTGAACATAATCAGATCAGTATTTGATTTATTCCTTAATGTGAGTAACTTAAGTTCTGATTATTTTATTTGAGTTGAAATGTTTTTCTTTAATTGGGCAAAGAATTAAGGTTATAGTTATTTCCCTATAATAGTCCATATTAACTAATTACGCATTATTTACATATGCTGTGCTCTGCACTAAAATTATCCAATCCAAAAATACCCCTGACTTTGAATATTAGGTGCTTTCACATTCATTTGTGCAGATCTGACAAGCACTTATCTCATCTGTGCTTTTCTTTAAAATGTTCTGTCATCCCCGATATATTTTATTTTTTTTCTTCTTTTGAATTTTTATATATAGAAGTGAAGGAATTTAAAGTATGTCCCCCTGCCAAAGCCTTGGCTCAGTGGATAGAGTGTTGGCCCACAGACTGAAGGGTCCCAGATTCATTTCCAGTCAAGGGCACATGCCTTGGTATCGGGCTCTATCCCCAGTGTGACCCTAGTGTGCAGGAGGCGACTAATCAACGATTTTCTCTTATCATTGATGTTTCTATCTCTCTCTCCCTCTCCATTTCTCTCTTAAATTAATAAAAATATATTTAAAAATAATAAAGTATTGGCTAGCAATATGCCTCCATTATATACTTTTCTCCTAAAAATATATATATTGAATTTATATTTACTCACTCTTACACGTATTTCAGAAATTTATAGCAGTGTATGTATTTTTACCAGACTAATCTGTTCTGGGAATGACTAATTGAAGAGAACACAAAATCTATTCATAAATAATCTGTTTATATTGCATTTATGTAAGGACAGCAGATGATTTTTTCCCATGACTTACTCAATAAAAACAAAAAGACCCTATAGCTAAAACTAGTGGACAGAAAATTTTAGATGGTAGAAGCAGGTTTGTTTTGAAATCTAAGTTAGTCTGATTAAAAACATTTTGCACATTTCAAGCTACTCTTTCTCAAGGTACCTAAGAAAACAAAAATTCGTCAGCTTCAGTTACTTTTGAACTACCAACAATGGATCTGTGTACTTCAGTTTATTTAACATTACTTCTGATGATCTTGGATTTTTATTTGTGATCATACAATAGGAGTTAATCCATAGAGAAGTCATAGATATTAAGTGTAAACTTGGATCTGAGCACTTTTCTGGAATAACTTGGCATGTCATATAGTCAGTAGGTGAATAATCATATATAAATTTTGTTTTGCCAGAAAATTGTTCCACAATTTCATTCTTGTAAATTATTGTCCATTTTATCCCTTTAGCACATTAAAGAGGAAAAACAAGAATCTGAATTTCTACCTTTAGCTGGAGGACCATTTAACATCTCCATCAGTGGGGGTAAGTACCATTGGTTTTAACTTCTGATTTTTTTAAACCTTTTGAAAGCAAATAGTTCTTAAGTTTAAGTTAGAAATGTTTTGTCACAGGTGATGGAGGTTTGAAATAAAGAACCCAGGTATCATTTATATGTGAAATTATGCCTTAGAAATGGTAGAGTATTCTGACACCTATGTGATAGAAACTATAGAATGATAATTATTCCAGGTTAAGAAATCTGGAAAATGTGTTATCTTAACTGATTTAACTTACATGCACTTGGTATATTTCCATAGATCACAACCACTTGTGTTAGAAATTAATCACCGATAATATTCAGAAATTAGCATTTTTTTTTCTCTTATGAAAGTGCATGTAGAGGTTGATATGTGTAGTATTTTTCCTTTTAACAAAGATATTTATTTTACTTGGGTGTTTTATTTCTTTATTGCAGATATTGATGGTTTAATTACTCAGGCTTTGCTGACTGGTAACTTTGAGAGTGCTGTTGACCTTTGTTTACATGATAACCGCATGGCTGATGCCATAATATTGGCGATAGCAGGTGGACAAGAACTCTTGGCTCGAACCCAGAAGAAATACTTTGCAAAATCCCAAAGCAAAATTACCAGGGTATGTTATTTTAAAAATAGATAAACAGTAACTTTTATCTGATTATAAAAGCATTAGACTCTTATATAGATCAGCAATTTTCAGCCATTTTCATCCCATGGCACGCATAAACTACTAAAATTCTGTGCACACCAAAAAATATATTTTTCTGATCCGACCCAAAAGGGTATAATTTTGATTCACTCACACCAGAAGGCTATTGTTGTGTTGGCTGTTGTCCTTTTTTATTTAACAGTCTAAGGGAAAATAAGTCAGTGCCCCTGACTAGACAGGTATTGTATGTTTTAAAAATTCTTGTGGCACACTCATATGCCTGCCATGACATACCAGCTGAAAATTGCTATTATAGGTCATTGAAATACAGAAAACAGTAAAGAAAAAAATCCCATCCATAACTTTTGGACCCAAGAATAGTTATTGTTGATAGTTTGGTGTAATTTTTTTGTTCTTTGCATATATAATTTTTTAAATGAGTAATACTTTTCATATTTTTTATTGTATAATTTTCAAAAGAATATAACACATTTTCAAAAGAACATAACACATTTTAAATATAAAAATTTAGCACCTTCTAATTCTCCCATCACATTAGTTCCTCTTACTCTCAAATTGATTTCAATTTTTCATACATCTTCCTATGATTATATAACTTAAAAAAAAAAACAGAATCAGGATCACACATATATATAATATTTGTGTTGTTTTGCTTATAGATATTGTCACTTACATTGTAAACATTTTCCCATATCATTAAAAATTCTTACAAAAATTTTTAATTGTTCTATAATATTCTATAGCAGATGATTTCCCTTATTTTGGGGATGTTTAGGTAGTTTATAATATTTTCCTAATATAGATAAGTTAGTGATAAATATCCTTGTTATGCCTAAAATCTATAAGAATTTCTAATTATTTAATGAGGCTATATGTAGTCCTAGGAAAGGAATTTCTGGTGCAGAGGGTCTAAACATTTTAAAGCCTCTGTTAATGTTACTAAATTTCTTTTAATAAAAGTTGTCCCAGGCCTAGTCCTTCTGTGGGTTGCCATCAGTCTCCTCAGCCTTGTCTATGTCACTTTCTCCCCTTTTATCTTTCAGCCACACTGGCTGCTTCTCAGTTCCTCATATTCTCCATGTGCTTTCTCTCTCAGGACTTCGCACCTCGTGTTCCCTTGGCCGGCAGTGTTGTTTTCCTTTTTGATGAAGTTAATTCTTTTCAATATATATATATATATATTTTTTATTTTTTACAGAGCGGAAGGGAGAGGTATAGAAAGTCAGAAACATCGATGAGAGAGAAACATTGATCAGCTGCCTCTTGCATGCCCCCTACTGGGGATGTGCCCGTAGCCAAGGTACATGCCCTTGCCGGAATCGAACCTGGGACCCTTCAGTCCGCAGTCCGACACTCTATCCACTGAGCCAAACCCGTCTCGGCTTGATGAAGTTAATTCTGACTTCCTATCTCAAATGTCTATATGGTCAGAAAGTTTTTCTTGATCTATCAGACCAGGTCATGTCTTCCTGTTAAATGTTTTGATGACACTCTATACTTTTCCTTCTCAGAATTTAATCCAGTATGTTTATATGACTTTTTTTAAGAAGAGAAATAGTACTGTATTCTATGTCAGTTGGTTCAAAGATATATTTTCCTTTGCTGCTGCTTTATTTAACATGAAATGCTATGCATAATAATAGTTTTTGAAAGATATGATTGGTTAGCCAGAGCTAATTGTTACTAATATACCAGATATTTTAAATTTTCCTCTTATTTTCCTTTCCCAAGCTAATTACTGCAGTGGTGATGAAGAACTGGAAAGAGATTGTTGAGTCTTGTGACCTTAAAAATTGGAGAGAGGCTTTAGCTGCAGTATTGACTTATGCTAAGCCTGATGAGTTTTCAGCCCTTTGTGGTAAGAAAGTGAGCTTTATATTGTGTATATGGCATGGTATATTATAAATAAAATTGACAAATATTAATTAGAAGTTTTATAAACCTACCAATCACGGTAAGAAAACAGAGTTCTGCCCAAGCCAGTTTGGCTCAGGGGATAGAGCATTGGCCTGTGGATTGAAGGGTCTTGGGTTCAGTTCCGGTCGGGGGCATATGCCAGGGCTGTGGGCTTAATCTCCAGTGTGGGGTGTGCACGAGGCAGCCAGTCAATGATTCTCTCTCATCATTGATGTTTCTATCCTCCTTTCCTCTCTCTGAAATCAATAAAAATATATTTTAAAAAAGAAAGAAAAGAAAAAGGAGTTCTTATTTAAATGTTTCAGAATTATTATTAACTACATTACTTTTCCATATCTAATCATTGTTTTTAAAAAATATATCTTTATTGATCTCAGGGTGAAGGAGAGAGAGATAGAAACATCAATGATTTGAGAGAATCATCAATTAACTGCCTCCTGCACAATCTGCAGTGGTGATTGAGCTCCCAACCTGGGCATGTGCCCTGAACAGGAATCAAACTGTGACTTCCTGGTTCATAGGTGGATGCTCAACCACTAAGCCATACCAGTTTGGCACTAGTCATAATCATAATAATTATTATTATTATAAAATAGAAGGGGCCTGGTGCACAAAATTCGTGTACTGGGGTGGGGCAGCCCAAACTGACCACTCATCCCTGGCCTGCCCAAGAAGCTTTAGGCCTTGGGCACCCAGCCCTGGCCTTGCCCAGGCCAATGATCGCCCGGCCCCAGGGGCCACGCGCTCAATGGCTGGCTCTGCTCCAGCTCCTGATATGGTGTGTGGGCGTGGCTTGATCAGAGGTTTAGTCAATTTGCATATTATTCTTTTATTAGATAGGATATTTTTATTGATTTTAGAGAGGAAGGAAGAGAGACAGAGATAGAAACAGTGATGAGAGACTCATTGATTGGCTGCCTCCACCACTGGGATTGAGCCCGCAACCCGGGCATGTGCCCTAATGGGGAATTGAACCCTGACCTTCTGCTTCATAGATGGGCACTCAACCACTGAGCCACACTGGCTGGGTCTTGTCATTATCTGTATATATGAAAGCCTAAGTGATTGAAATGACAGAACTATCGGTTGCTATGTCGTGCAGACACTCAATGCACAGGATTGAGCTCCCTCCTGTCTGGATCAGGCCTGCAGGGATTGGGCCAAAACTGGCTATCCAACATCCCCTGAGGAATCCCGGATTGCAAGAGGGCACAGGCCAGGCTGAGTGACCCCACTGTTGCACAAATCTGTGCACCGGGCCTCTAGATTTTAATAATCTTGTTTAATGATTTTGGTTTCAGACAGACCAGTCTTAGAATCTTGCCTCTGCTACTTACTAGTTGTACAAACTAGTCAAAATTACTTTCTGATCCTTAGTCTATTCATATGTAAAATGGCATCTAATCAGCTCTTACTTAATGTTAGTTTGATAAAATTAATAATTATAACATTTGAGTAGAAATTACTGTTGAACACCATGACTAAACTGGTGGCTAAGGAATAATATTTATTATTTGTAACAACAGAAATTTCAGGCTGCTTAGTATAAGAAGGAACAGCACTTTGCTACCTTGAAAGTATTATAAGACTGTGAAAATTATGAGATTAGTTTTATTATTACAAGTAATTTATAGTAATCCTAGCTGTCATTGATGTTTATTTCAAATATGCCATATTTTTTACTGCTGCTTACAAAAGCATCTGATGTGATAAAATGGAGTTAAATGCTTATTGCAATTTTTCTGTACAAATATTGTTTTCATTAATTTTTTTCTAATGTAAATCCATTCAATAGGTAGGCATGGAATCTTATGAAGTTGTTCATTATACAGAGTTTGTCACACACTTTTTCATTTCTTTGACATATATTTAGTGAGCATTTATATAACAGTAATTTGGTTTCTACCTACTACTTACTGGCTACAAAGTTTAATCCTTAGTTCTGGAAATGATATTGGGCTGCTCATGATCTCATATACAGATTGCATTAGGTATAATCGTATTTTGTTTTTTCTCTTGATCTATAGATCTTTTGGGAACCAGGCTTGAAAGTGAAGGTGACATCCTCCTGCAGACTCAGGCGTGTCTCTGCTATATTTGTGCCGGGAATGTAGAGAAATTAGTTGCATGTTGGACTAAAGCTCAGGATGGAAGCAACCCTTTGTCCCTTCAGGTTAGTATCTTTGAAACAAAGGATGCTTCCTTTTTTGTTGTCTTTCACCCTATTTATAGATTAGAAATTGATTTGTTCCAGAAGTTCATTGCTTTCACCCTTACTTATTCACATTTTAGTTCTTTTTCTGAATAGTTATGTGTATTTATTGCTGTATTTAGAGGGGCAAAGTTTGATAAGTTAAGTGGGGTTGCAGCTGTTTGTGAGGTCAGGGTTGTCAAGGTAGCTTATTGGGGGAACTAGGTGGCAAAAAGATGAAAACAGCCCTTGCTTTACCACTTTTCCTCATGCTCCTCTCTCTGCCTCTAGTGAAACTCTGCTTTGGGTAAAGAAAGAAGCAATGTGGGGTAACAAATGGGAGGTCTCACCAATACCAATAGAGAATCTTCATGGTTAAGGGGAAATGAAAGTAAGCAGTCAGTGTAATCCTGTGTAGTATTAATAGACGGACAAGGAAGTAAAAAGTTATTCTCAGGCACTGACTAATTACATATTTCAGTTTTTCCCTACGCATTTAATCAGCAGAATCTCTTGGTATTTCAGTCTAATATATACATATATATCTTTTTTTTCCCCCCTGGAAAGATGGTTTTTCAGTAGGGTTGTTGTTTTAAAGATCACTCTATTGAAACTGAAAATCTGGTAGGAAATCAAGGTTTTCCTCCTATGTGCTTCTGAGAGAAAACACACTTTTGGATTTATGAAGGGCAGATAGGTAGGATATTATTGTGCTTTATACCTGAAGTATAGCTCCCATTTAAAAAATATATATATTTTATTGATTTTTTACAGAGAGGAAGGGAAAGGGATAGAAAGTAAGAAACATTGATGAGAGAGAAACATCAATCACCTGCCTCCTGCACACCCCCCACTAGAGATGTGCCTGCAGCCAAGGCACACACCCTTGACGGGAATCGAAGCTGGGACCTTTCAGTCCACAGGCCAACACTCTATCCACTGAGCCAAACCAGTTTCAGCTAGCTCCCATTTTTTAAAAATTGTTATTATCGAAGAACAACATGAGAAATTTTGGATTAATATAGTAAGCCCATTTGAAGGTCATGTCATACTAGTACTGTTTTTTTATAATGTAGATAAGATGAAGTATTCACTCATAGTTTCTCTTATACCTGCTGGACTCCAAGTTTCTGCCTTTAGACAGCTGCTTCTCAGTTTCACTTTGGATATTTGCCTATTTTAGCTTATGAGTATCTGGTAGTTTAAGGATGTTTAGGAGAAGGTAGTCACCTACCCCCTATTCTTGAGTAAGAGACCTTTTTCCTCCTTACTTTTTAGGGAACTTTTTCAGTTCCCTAAATGGTGGTCAGCTATTTCATACCTGTCTAAGGGAAATGTTGGTTTTAGAAATCTTAGTCACTCTTTTCCTGTTTCCTCTCATACATATCTTGGGATCTTTGTCTTTCTTCTTTACTCTCCATCCTTTTCTCATTTAGGATCTGATTGAGAAAGTTGTCATCTTACGGAAAGCTGTGCAACTCACGCAAGCCATGGACACTAATACTGTAGGAGTTCTTCTGGCTGAGAAAATGAGTCAATATGCCAATTTGTTAGCAGCCCAGGGCAGTATTGCTGCAGCCTTGGCTTTTCTTCCTGAGAGCACCAACCAGGTAATTTGAATGGATTATTTTTCTCCTTCCAATGTACGAGTCTGATGAGTCCAGTAGAATAGTGTTCAGTATTAAACATAAACATACTAGTAGGTGGAATGTATGGAAGGATTGAATTTCTGTCACATGACGGTAGGTGAATATTATGTCTGACAGTTTTGTTTTTTAAAATAAATTTTTATTGATTTCAGAGAGGAAGGGAGAGAGAGAGAGAAACATCAATGATGAGGAGAACCATTGATTAGCTGCCTCCTGCATGCCCCATCCTGGGGATCGAGCCCACAACCAAGGCATGTGCTCTTGACTGGAACTGAATCCAGGACTCTTCAGTCCACAGGTCAGCACTCTATCCACTGAGCCAAACCAGCTAGGGTTGTGTGACAGTTCTTCAAGGATCATTTTAGGTGTATCCAAGTTGTGTCAGATAGATAAGATCTCTTGTAGTATAATAGAGCCTTTTGTATGGAGGGGCATAGTATTTGAGGAAAATATATAGGAAAAGGATCAACTTTTTGTTTCCTAAGCCAATTGCTAATTCTGTCCAGAAGCGTCTTTAGGAATTTTCCATGTTGAAAAGCTATAAATGTTAATACTTAATCAAACTAGTGGGCTGTAACTTAAAAATTCCCACAAGGTCCATCCCATACATTAGTGAAGAAGTTCATTTGATATGACATTTCAGTATGATACCATTTGTGGGCAAGTATGTTTTTAAGTATTCAAGGCGGGAGAACTACATTACATTCCTAATTTATTTTTCTCATTTGGTGTGCAATAACACTCAGACTTTTCATTGTATTGGTCTTAATTCAATTCAGTAAGTAACTGAGGATACAGTGATGAATAGGAGTGCCAAGATTCTTTTCCTGGGAGAGTTTCCAAACTCAAAATGACTGGACAAATGAGCATGAAATTCCAAAAGTGCAGAGTGCTGTAGTAGAGGTAGTGCTGTGGGAGCACACAAGAGGGAAACCTAAAACCTAAACCCTATAATGGGTGGGAGTCAGGAGGGGGTTTGAGGAAAGTATTTTGGTTTTGTATTTTATAAACATTTAGAAAAATATGTTTTTATTAATTTCAGAGAAGAAGGGAGAGGAAGAGAGATATAGAAACATCAATGATAAGAAAGAATCATTGATTGGCTGCCTCCTGATTGCCCCCTACTGGGGATCAAACCTACAACCGAGGAATGTGCTGTGACCAGGAATTGAACCGTGACCTCCTGGTTCATAGGTTGATGTTCAACCATTGAGCCATACCAGCTGGGCCAAGGAAAGTTTTTATAACCACAATGTGTGTCTGCAGCTTATTTTTGAGCTTTGCATATATTTTTTCTCTATACTTTTTTTTTATTGTGTATGAATGAGTCTATGGTTTTTAATTTAATTTTTTAAATCTTTATTGTTGAAAGTATAACATATGTCCCCTTCACTCTTCCCCCCATTGACCCCTTCTAGCCCACCCCAGGGCTTCACCATCCTACTGTTTGTGTCCATGGGTTATGCATATATGCATACATGTTCTTTGGTTGATCTCTTGTCACCCTTCCCTGCCTTTTTATTGTAATCTTTATTGTGCTTTAATGGATTTTTTTTTTTTTTTTTTTAGTTAAAATTGTTTTTAGCATTTTGTCTGTGTTAGGGAATTATCAATAAACTAGAGGCTCAGTGCACAAAATTCATGCACTGGGAGGGGGTACGGTGTCCCTCAGCCAGGCCTGTGCCCTCTTGCAGTCTGGGAGCCTTTGGAGGGATGTTTCTGAGGGAGCAGGCCTAAGCCACCAGTCAGACATCCTTAGCACTGCTGTGGAGAAAGTAGAGGCTCCTGCGATCTCTGCTGCACTCACCAGCTATGAGCCCGGCTTCTTGCTGAGCATTGCTCCCCCTGTGGAAGTGCACTGATCACCAGGGGAATCTCCTGCATTGAGCATCTGCCCCCTGATGGTCAGTGCGTGTCATAGCAACTAGTCGTTCTGCCATTTGGTCAATTTGCATATTAGCCTTTCATTATATAGGACTGAATGGGGAGGTCCCTGAGCCCGGCCTGCCCCCTCTCACACTTCTGGAGCCTTCAGGGGCAGGAGGCAACCTGGTGATCAGGGGAAGGCGTTGCCCGCATCACGCCTCTGCTGCTGCCACTGCCAACAGTACAAGCCTTGGCCGGCCCTGGTTACCTGCACCTTGGCAGCCCTGGGTGGCTGGGCAGACAGTATCCAAGGCTTGCCTGCACCTCGGGCTGGCTCTGGGGGCTTAGAGGACTGGGAGACTCTGGAGGCAGGCATGTAGAGTGGCCGGACCTATCTGGAGGTGGGCCCGGCCATGCCAAGCACCTGACACCCAGTGGAGCTGAGGGGACTGAGTGTCGCCATCTTGTGGTCTCTGTGTCCCGCGGCAATGGAGAGAAAGCTACCCCTGAGCTCTGCCCACTGCCAGACAGTTCAGTTTCTCTGCAAATGAGTCTACACTCTCAAATTTCTCACCCAGAACTGGAAAGCAGTGCACTCCGGTGGGGGTTTTATTTTATTTTTTTCCTCCTGAACAAGAGAGCCAGCCATGCGTCCTCTCCACTAGCTCATGCACCTCTGCAGTAGGTGTCCTCTCCGCAAACTCACGAACCTCTGCAGCTCCTAAATCTCAGTGTGCTTCCTCCGTACGGTCCAGTTTCCTCCTGTATGTGTCTGGGTTCCCTGAGACTCGCCCAAAACTGGGGGGTCAGTGCAGTGGGACGCCTCTGTCTCCCTCCCCGTTCGAGAAAACCAGCTGGGTATCCAGCCGCCCACCCCTTCCACTCGAGCTTGGCTCCACACCTCCTTCTCTGCGTGTCTCAGCAACTCTGCCCTCCGTGGCTCCTCTGAGTCACAGTGTCCCTTTATCTTTCCTTCTGTTTGTGGAATTTCCACTCAGCCAGCTCTCTGGTGGTTCTGGATAATGTCTGTTCTGTCCTTTAGTTGTAGTTTCAAAATTGTTGTGTAGGGCAGCAGTGTAGGTGTTTACCTATGCTGCCATCTTGGTTCCTCTCCTATAAATATAATGTTTCTTCCTCCTATGTATATCAGTAGACCCTTAGTGTTTTCTAGGGAATATGTCCTGAGATCTTTTTTGATATCATCATAGTATACAATTACCCTCCATAAAAGACAATAAAAAATAACTAAAATGTCTCAACATGAATTTACAGAAATCTATAATTTTAAAGGTATTGAAATGAATTCTTACCGAAACAATTTAACATTGCCTTTTTGTTGTTAACATAGAACATGTTTATAGTCAGCTCATATTATAGATCTGCATAATTGTAGATCTGTAGGAGTTTCTTTGAGTTTGACATCTTATTTCAAATATATTTTTATTGATTACAGAGAGGAAGGGAGAAGGAGAGAGAGAAAGAAACATCAATGATGAGAAAGAATCACTAATTGGCTGCCTCTTGCACCCCTCCCACTAAGGATTGAGCCTGCAACCCAGGCATGTGTCCAGGGATCTTTAGTCCACAGGCTAACGCTCTATCCACTGAGTCAAACCAGCCATGCCTCAAACATCTTTTTAAATTAACTTTTATCTCTTTCTTAGAGCATCATTTTCTTTCATTACCATCTTTAGCAGTTGATTCTCTTTTGGGGCCTTTTTTCCCTGCAAAGAAACAAAGTTATATTTTTTGACAACTTTTGTGATTTGTGAGCATTATTCAACTGTAAGAAAACAACAGAAGAGTAGTGATGAGAAGTGACATTGATCTTGCATGCCACCATGTGGTCAGCATAATTCAAATCACTGTGTCAGTTACATTACAAGTTACACTATGTATCATGGATCTTTGGTGTCAAAACTTAATGTGCCAGGGTCTATCTGTATATATATAAAAGCCTAAGCAACCATTATGACCAAATGATCAGAAGGACTGGAACGACCGGTTGATCTGATGCGCACTGACTACCAGGAGGCAGACGCTCAATGCAGGGCACCTCCCAGCCTGGACAGTCCCCCATCGGCCCCTCCCACTCACCCTGGGTGGCTCCCCGATAGCCTCTATCGCTGGCCAGGTTGAGGGACCCCACTGGGCCTCTAGTTATAAAATACAGTATAAAATACACAGCGTATGAACCAGATATATGAATCATCAAGCTTACAGTGAAACCTCAGTTCTTGAATATCTCTCATCTCTAGCAGTTTGGTTCTCAGCCAAGTTATTCATGGAAAAAATGTCTTGGTTGTTGAACAAAACTTTGGATCTCCACTCTGTAACCCCTTCATGTTGATATTTGTATGATCAGTCACAAGTTTCTCAGAGAATAAAAAGAGGAGAGAATGTGCAAGTATGAGTCAATTTATTGCTAAACTTTTCACTGTTAGCATCTCAGGAAATTGTGCTGTGAATATTTTTGTTTTTGTTGCTGCCGTTTTTTTTTTTCCTTTTTTAATTTTATCCCACTCATGTCGCTCTTTGCTTGTCCCTTCCCCTCAACTTCCTTCACCCTGCCCTGGCCTGCTGGCCTGCTCCGCCCCTCGTGCCATGGGGCAAGGTGAAAGGCTGAAAAGGACAGGCCAGACAATATCCGGAGTCAGCATTGGGGATCAGGTGACCCTGAAAGGATGTCTGTTGCTGCTTATTATTATTAAATACCTGTAATAAGTCACCCTGGGTCCTAAGAAGGTTAGCGATAGCAACAGAGTGAAAAGGAAAATTGTGAAAACAAAGTAGAGGTGTGGAGCAGATAAATTCAATTTACATTACTTCTAATGGGGAAAAAAAAAAGATTCAGTGTTTGAACAATTCACTTCTACAAATTGCTTCTCAAACAGGGTCGAGAACCAAGGGCCACTGTACTTGAAGAAAATCAACATACCGTCATATATGGGGATGAACTCTGACAATTTGCATTGTTTTCTTCCATTGGTTCTTATAGCCAAATATTGTGCAGCTTCGTGACAGACTTTGTAGAGCACAAGGACAGCCTGTACCAGGACAGGAATCACCTCAAGTACCTTATGCGAGGCAGCAGCTGCCCAAGGGCAGGCCTGGACCAATTGCTGACCACACACAGATTCCAAGAGTTCCAACTCAACAATATTATCCCCATGTGAGTAAAATGGTCCAGATGAAGTAGGAACATTTATGTATTTCTGTTCAAATTGGTGGTTTTAGCTTGTTGGGTTAAGAGACCTTGTGTGCTATACGATAAAACTAGACAACATATTGTTTTAATAGTACGTTTTATATTCTTCCAATATTTAAGATGTTCTTTTATTTATTTATTTTAACATAGATGTTTTTTTTAAATTAGCCCTTTAATCCAATAGATTATATTTTAGATATACATTTAAGCTCTTTAGGGATATTTCTTTTTTTTTTTTTAATTGATTTTTTACAGAGAGGAAGAGAGAGGGATAGAAAGTCAGAAACATCGATGAAAGAGAAACATCGATCAGCTGCCTCTTGCACACCCCCTGCTGGAGATGTGCCCACAGCCAAGGTACATGCCCTTAACCGGAATCGAACCCGGGACGTTTCAGTCCAAAAGCCGACGCTCTACCACTGAGCCAAACCGGTTTCGGCAGGGATATTTCTTATTTTTCCATCACTCAAACTTTCCTTACACATGTATATTTGTTATCGAGACTTTGAGTATTTTTTCCTGAATCATTAGTGTAGATTTACTGTGTCTTCTGTATCAGCATGATAAGGAGTATTGAGAATACACACTTTTTTGGGGGACAACTTGGATAATAGAAAAGTGAGTCACCAAGGGTTTATGAAGTTGTAGTTCACCGTGGATGTGAAAATGATTAAATATTTGTATTAATGAATTAATTAAATTAAAATTGCCAAAAGTTTAGTGGCATAAAATGTGTCCCTTATTGTCTTTTACTATTTCATGTAGAGACTTCTATTTCTAGACCATCAGATAACCTTGGTGTTCTTAAAGGAAAAGTATATTGTCATAGTAATAAATGGTCGTACTTGAAAACAAAGTTAACAGGTAGTTGGCCCATTTTATTTTATTTTATATATTTTTCTACTATGACCATTTTATTTTTTTAATAATTTTTTAAAATATATTTTATTGATTTTTTACAGAGAGGAAGGGAAAAGGATAGAAAGTTAGAAACATTGATGAGATAGAAACATCAATCAGCCGCCTCCTGCACACCCCCTACTGCGAATGTGCCCACAACCAAGGTACATGCCCTTGACCTGAACCAAACCTGGGACCTTTCAGTCCACAGGCTGATGCTCTATCCACTGAGCCAAACCGGTTTTGGCAATACTATGCCCATTTTATTTATTTATTTTTAAAATACATTTTATTGATTTTTTTACAGAGTGGAAGGGAGAGGGATAGGAAGTTAGCAACATCGATGAGAGAGAAACACCCATCAGCTGCCTCCTGCACACCCCCTGCTGGGGATGTGCCCGCAACCAAGGTACATGCCCCTGACCCGAATCGAACCCGGGACCTTTCAGTCTGCAAGGGCACGCTCTATCCACTGAGCCAAACCGTTTTCGGCACTATGCCCATTTTAAGATAGACCAGATTGCTAATAGAATTG
The DNA here is from genome assembly GCA_027563665.1 of Antrozous pallidus. Lineage (NCBI taxonomy): Eukaryota > Metazoa > Chordata > Mammalia > Chiroptera > Vespertilionidae > Antrozous > Antrozous pallidus. Next base: position 68,360,358 of record CM050511.1, read on the forward strand.
ACAGAGTCTTTTCTTTATTTTTTTTTAAATAAAATTTTATTGATTTCAGAGAGGAAGAGGGAGAGAGAGGGAGAGAGAGATTGAGAGAGAGAGAGAGAGAGAGAGAGAGAGAGAGAGAGAGAGAGAGGGAGAGAGAGGGAGAGAGAGAGAGAGAGAGAGAGAGAGAGAGAAAGAGAGAGAGAGAGAGAAAGAGAGAAACATCAATGATGAGGGAGAATCATTGATTGGCTGCCTTCTGCATGCCCTCCACTGGGAACCAAGCCCAAAACCCGGGCATGTGCCCTGACCTGGTATCAAACTCTGATCTCTTGGTTCACGGTCAGCACTCTACCACACAGCCACACTGGCTGAGCAGCAGGCTCTTTCTTACATGTCATTGTAGCAAAGTAAATATAAAATCATGAAAATTTAAAAAAAAATCAAATCATGCTTTTCGTTCTATTATACTTTTTTGGTGAGTAGGTAAATCAAGACAGATTACATTTGGTAACAACTAGAGTACTCTGTTTTAGCAGTTTTGTTTTTTATTAATTATTTATTGAGAGCCTACTGTGAGTGCTTGTCTTTGTTCTACCTGTTAGAGGTATATTGGTAAATAAAACAGATTTAATTCTTCACTTTTGTGGAGATTAAAACTAACTTGGAAAGTCTATATGACAATGGTAGGGCAAGTCAGGTGATTGCTGGAGAAACTGTGAGGTGGAGAGGTCAAGTAATGAACCAGAGTTTTAAGACATAGAGCTTGAATTTTTAACTATTGTGTGGCTTATTAATTGGCAGTTTGGGACTAGAACTTCTAAGCACTGTGAGTTGTACCACACTGTCTCTCAGATACTGAAGTAGTAAGGCATTCTGTCCATGGGGAGAAGAAAGTATTTACTCTTTATGTCCTTGGACTTAACTGTCTTTCTAGGAAAACACAAAAACATCAAGACCTTTGTTTTACTTTGACTTAGCAGTCTCATACTTCCAATAAAAGAAAGATAAATTCAACCATACATTAAGCAATAATTTTCTTGAATAAAGCTTATGCTATGCTGAATGAGGACACTGGCTTATGGTTTTAAGGAATGTTTACTGGCAGGAGTAAAGGGATAAAAGGAAGACCAGATTCTTAGGATTTCTACTCCCACTTCCACCAGCACATCCCTGCTATTAGTTGTTTATGTATTGGAGTTTTTCGAAAAATTTACTTACACAAAAGATTTTGATGACTTAAAAAATTATTGAAAACCTCTGGACTCTGGGGTAAGCAACATGGGATAGTGAAGCACATACTAGCTTGTGAATCAGGAGACCTTGAATCAGTCCTAACTCCTTCACCAGTAAGTTGTATGGACCTCAGTAAACCCCTTCATTTCTCTAGGCTTTGATTTTCTCGATGATAAAGGGTGGGGGATAAAACAAATATTCTTTAATATTATCTGTATGATTCTAAGCCTCATATGGGACTAATTTTGTTTTTGTGGCTCTAATGAAATCTAGAAAAGGGAATTTACAGCTGAACTAATAATAGTAGCATGAGTACTATTAATGCTTCAAAATAACTTTTTTATTCAGTTATCTTTTTTCTCAGAATGTCTTCTTTCTAGCCCTACTTACAGGACCTAGCCTTTCCCCTCTTATTTTTGACACTTGAATGGCATTGTTCTTTGTGCTTTGATTTAGATTTCCATATTGATTTTTGCACTGCCTTCCTCCCCTTGTTTTATTGTGAATGTGTGTTTTTCTTTTGGAATCCCAGCTATCTTGAAAGCAATTGCCTAACTAATAAAGCTGTCTTGCCACTGTTTTGCTTTGCATATGGCTGTTAATGCCTTCTGGGTTTTTTTTTTCTTCTTTTAACATTTTCATTTTTTTTATTTTCTGTGATTGGTGTTTCTTTGTTCAATTCAGGTTAGAATTGCCCCTACTGTCACTACCTGGAGTAACAAAACTCCTACCGCCCTTCCCAGACATCCACCTGCTGCCTCTCTCTCTGACACACAGGTATATCCTTCATTATTCCTCTTAGAGCAGAATTCTGCTCACCTAAATATATATAATTATATATTCTCTACCCCGCTTTCTCAAGTTCCCCTCCCCCATCTCTTTGCCTGCTTATTGCATTTGAACGCTTTTATGATGCAAGAAGCAGTTTTAGCATAATTAATTTATTTTCTTATTCCCCCTCCTCCTTTGTAGTCCTAAATTGCCTTGAGTAAGAAAAACATCAATCAACATTCTAACAGTGGCTTAAATCTAATTTCACTGAAGATTTTCTTTTTTTCTCTCTCCTTCTACCTTTTTTTTGAGCATTGCAGAAATTGAAGAGAAGCAGCCTTCCCTTGTGGCATTTATACTTAACATTTTCAAAGTGTGGAATGGATGGAATATGTAGAGATGGAAAGTCCTGGGGACTCATAAATATTAGTGACACTATTTTATGAGGCTATTATTATGTAATCATTCATTGCAATTATTACTTTGAACCTGTCTGATCTTTAAACTACTCAGAATGTGTTGCTCAGAAAATGTACTCTGAAGAAGGTAGAATGTGCAAAATGCAATGTTTCTTATACAATAAAGTATTTTTTTAATAGAATTCCATTTTGGAGATTATAAATCGGGTAACATTCTTGGTTCCAAATGTAATCCTTCTCTTACCATATTCTCATTTCTTAGGGAGAAAATCCTCCACCTCCGGGTTTCTTACTGCATGGAAATGTTAATCCAAATGCTGCCACAGCTCAGCTTTCCACATCTCCAGGCCTTATGCACACCCAGGCACCACCTTATCCACAGCCACAGCGTAAGTAGTGACCATGGGGTCCTTTCACAGTAGCATGTCTCACCTAATATAGTAACTATTGACTTTGAGGCTCCAAAGGCACGATCAAGACAATTTTAACAAATAAAGAACCAGTGTATGTAGGGCCCAAGTCCTGGCTATAGAGAAACATGGTTTTCCCTGTGAAGCATCCTGAATCAACTTGCTAGCAAATATCTCCTGTGTCAGTCTATTCAGAATACTTGGCTCCTGTTGCTGAGCCTTTACTAGCACCTGTTAAAGAGAGTCAATTATCCCAGGTACAAAAAAAATAGACTTTCAGAAATTATTTGGTACATATTCTTTTCCTTCAAGCAGTTGACACAAACCATTTTTGGAAAAATGGTTTCAAAGAACATTTGTTGTATTTTTTCACTTTATTTTTTTAAGAAATAGGCTTTATTTTTTTAGAGCAATTTTAAGTTTACAGCAAAATTGAATGGAAAGTACAGAAGGTTCCAGCATACCACCTGCCCACCACCACTGATACCTCCCACACTGTTGACATTCTGCACCACAGTAGTACATCTGTTACAGTCATTGAGCCTATACTGACACATCTTTCATCATCCAAAGTCCATTTTTTAGGGTTTACTCTTGGTGTTGTACTTTCTGTGCATTAAAAAAAAAAAAAAATCCTCACCTGAGGATACGATTAGAGAGAGGAAGGAAGAAGGAAATATCAGCGTGAGAAAGAAACATTGATTGATTGCCTCCTGTACATGCCTTGACTAAGAATCATACAACCTAGGTATGTGACCTGACTGGGAATCAAACCCTCAGCCTTTTGGTATACAGGATGATGCTTCAACCAACCAAGCCACCTGGCCAGGGCCCTTCTATGAATTTTGACAAATGTACAATAATGACATATATCCACCATTGGCTTCCTTCCCCCCAAAAAAATATTTGCCCTTGGAAAATAATATATCACCACTATTTTAAAATTTAAATAAGCGTAAAATAAAAGTCTGAATGGGGAAAATTATTCTATATAATAAAAGACTAATATGCAAATTGTCTCCTTGACCGGGAGTTTGACAGGGGGTGGGGCCAGCAAGCCAACCACCTGAGGTCCTTCCCCCCTCTGGCCCTGCCCCTGCCCCTAAGGGCCTCCCCCACCCCGCCCTGATCAGGGGCAATCCGCCAACTGCCCATGGCCCCTTCCCACAGCGAGCCCTGACCCCAATTGGCCTCCCTATCCCAATTGGGGGTGGGGCAGCCCACCACTGTCCACAGCCCCTCCCCCTGGCCAGGCCAATTGGCTCCGATCAGGGTGGGCCAACTGGACCCCACCCATGCATGAATAAATGCACTGGGCCTCTAGTGACTATATAACTATTGCAGAAATAGGAGGCCATTGCCTAAGAGCTACTCTTAATGAGCACATTCTGTGCTAACGTGAATGTTTTTAACATGGATACAATTTTTCACTTAATGTGAAAGTGCTGTCTTCAGAACCAGGTATTGTTCTACTGGATTCACCCTGTAGAGGTTCATACCTACCCCTGGTCACACAGAATGTGATGAAATTAAGATCTTTTATCTGAGTCCAGGTTACTGCATGAAAATATCAGTTGGCTGCCTGATTATTTACTAAGAAACTATGTACAGTATATGAAATATTATATAGTAACTAGAGGCCTGGTGCATGAAATTTGTACACTTGGGGGTTTGGGGTCCTTCAGCCTGTACTGCACCCTCTCACAGTCCTGGAGCCCTCAGGGGATGTCCAACTGAGGGTGTAGGCCTGCTCCCCATGAGGAGTGGGCCTAAGCTGTCAGTTGGACATCCCTAGCGCTGCCGCGGAGGTGTGAGAAGCTCCTGCCACCGCTGATGCACTCGCCAGCCATGAGCCCGGCTTCTGGCTGAGCAGTGCTCCTCCTGTGGGAGTGCACTGACCACCAGGAGGCAGCTACTGCATTGAGTGTCTGCCCCCTAGTGATCGTAGCGACCAGTCATTCTGCTGTTTAGTCTATTTGCATAATAGCCTTTTATTATATCAGATGATAAGTAATTTTTCTTTGGATGTATAATTCCTCCATGGTTCCATCTGGTAGCTAGTAGGTGTCACTGCAATCTTTTCACAGGAACAGGAAGTCTCAGCAAAGGGCTTAGTCTTTTTTAAAATTTGTTTTGCTTTTTAAATTTACTTTTAAGTTACAGTTGATAAATAATATATTAGTTTCAGCATAGTGACTAGACATTTACATATTTTATGAAATGATCCCCCTAGAAAGTCTAGTATAGAAAAAGGTCTGTCCTGCAGTTACTGGTTCTGATCTTTCAAAGATTTTTATAGTCCACACCAATCTGGAGGTAACAGGTTTCATATATGGGATCCAATGACTTAGTATATTTAGGGCATCTAAGTTATTAAAACTTAACATGTTTGGTTGTAACTTGTTAAAAGAAGAATGATAGCACAGTTTTTATAGAATGAAATAATTTTGGTTTTTTGTTGCTCTGAATAAACTTGTGACTAATGAAAATTTCTATTTCTTCCCCTTGGTGTAGCTTATCAACCAGTCCAGCAGTATTCCTTCGGAACAGGGGGGTCAGCAACGTATCGACCTCAGCAGCCTGCTGCTTCTTCTGCTTCAAACGCTTACCCTAACACCCCTTACATACCTTCTGCTCCTTCCTATTCTGGGCAGTCTCAGCTGTATGCTGCGCAGCACCAGGTCTCTCCACCTACCTCCAGTCCTACTGCTTCTTTTCCTCCTCCCCCTTCCTCTGGAGCATCCTTCCAGCATGGCGGACCAGGAGCTCCACCATCTTCAGCTTATGCACTACCTCCTGGAACAACAGGTACTCTGCCTGCTGCCAGTGAGCTGCCTGCGTCCCAAAGAACAGGTCTGAGCTTGAAAGGGATTTGGTTTGGCTCCCTCCTTTATTTTTTCATGAACACATGGGTGGGTGGAGGGGAATTATTTCTGTTTGTATACTGGACAATGTGAGATGTTAATTAAGAATGTTAATTTATAACATTCTAAAACTATTTCAAAAAGTGATATTTTCCCATAATGAATAGTTGCTGAATGAGGAAAACTTTAGAGCTTCAAAAGGGTAAGAGTATATAATTTACATTGAATTCAAAGTCAGTATAAGAAATTTTTTGTCAAGATAAGTGGTGGTTGGAATCATATTTAATAGATACTAATTTTTTTTTTACCAGAGCATAACTATGCTCTATGTTCTTCTGAGAATTTTTCAATTTTTAAAATTATTTGTGTCTTAAACTCACGCCTGGAGATTAAACAGTACAGAGTCTTAGTGAGGTTGTACAAATTTTGTAATAATGTTTATTTGTAAAAGGGAGGAGATATGCTTATCTAAAGGAAAAGAGTAAGAGAACACAAGTGACAGAATTGCTAACTCAGAGAAAGTCGTAGCACAGTAGTACACTGATTCTCCATTAGGACAATACCATCCTCTCAAACATTTTAGAACTCTGTAGGTGCTTTTTTTTTTGTCTAGTAGTGTGGCTATACCTGAAAAATGCTAGTTAAAATTATGATTTTTATAGTGAAATATACATCTTACTAATTTTCTCTCATGTTACAATTAAAGCATTATGTTCATTTTTTATGGATAGGTTATATGATCTGATTTTCATTTTTGATAGTAAAAGGGCCCCAAAAGCATGTGCTATAAAAAGGGATCAATGAATCCCAGGGTTAAGAAACACTAATATAGTGGTTAAGAATATTTCCTGGGTTGTATTCCAGCTTCACTACTTGCTAGTTATGTGACCTTTCGTAAGTTACTTAACTTCTTTAAGCCTCAGTTTCCTCAGAATAACAATAGTACCTAGTCAGAAGCTTATGAAGAAAATAGAATGCATTGTTACATTAAAAGCATTTAGGGACAGCAAAATTTTTTGTGATAATACAAAAACCTCACTCAAAATTAGAGGTCTGTGCATTTTGGTTTTGGAAATAGTTTCTCTTTCACATTATAACTGATGGTTTTACTAGAGGGACAAAAAGCTGAGTGAGTCTTGCTATGTTCCTAATACTGAAGTTGCTCCTAGAGGGGGTCTAGTATATATTTTTTCCCTTTTATGTGCTAAGCAGTAGATTTAATTACTGAAAGCATTTATTAAAAAAAAGCCAGAATCAAGAAAAATTTTTTTTTTAATTTTTAAGTTGATTTTTAGAGGGAAATACACAGAAAGAGAAACATGTATGTGACAAAGAAACATCAATCGATTGTCTCCTGCACATGCCTCAACCAGAGATCAAACCCACAACCTGGGTATGTGCCCTGACTGGGAATCAAATCCACCATCTTTTGGTGTATGGATTGACGGTCCAGTTAACTGGGCCACACTGGCCAGGGCAAGGAAATACTTTTTTCTAATTAAGTCTTATGGATCCAGAATTATACACATATCTCCTCCTCTCTTCTTTGATATGTAATATTAAAGTCCAAAGCACCAAAAATCACACACGTACACTTACACACAATATGTATCATCTTTTACTGTACAAATAAAATATCTAGAATTTTCAGTACAGATACTTCAATAGATTGCTATTTTAGTGAGGAGTGCTAATTCAGTTATAGAGTTTCAGACTTGCCTTTAAAATCTGGGTGAGTGAACATACTATCAACATTGTTTCAGTGGACTAGAGTTCATGAGTGAAAGATGTGTTCAAGTAAATCTCCACTTAAGTGGTGTGCAGGAAAGTAGGGAAGTGAATTATCATTTATTAAAGGTGCATTGGACACATACCAGCACTTGACAAATATTTTTTTAAATATGTTTTCATTGATTTTTAGAGAGCGGAAGAAGGGAGAGAGAGAGAGAGAGAGAAAGAGAAACATCGATGAGAGAAACATTGATTGGCTGTCTCCTGTACATCCCCCTACTGGGGATCAATCCTACAACCCCAGCATGTGCCTTGACTAGGACTTGATCTGTCGACCTCTTGGTGCATGGGTTGATGCTCAACCATTGAGCAATACCAGCGGGACAACAAGTATTTTCTTATTTAAATAGACATGAGGAAATCTGAGTTTTCTAGGAGTTGTATTATAGTCTCATATGAGGTTGCACTGTAATAGTCTCCAAGTTGAGATACAAACCTAGGTCTCTTAGTCTTCAAAGCCATTCATTCTTTTTTACTATATTGTCCAGTCTTAATGTAATAGAAATAGCTATGAGGGTTGGAATTAGAAAAACCATGTTGCAACATCTTTCAGGCATTTATTACTTCATTATCTTAAGTTAAATATTTGCATGATTTTTTTTTCTTCTTAAGCAAAAGTGCATTTGGCTTTGAGATAAAGTCTTTGCTTATGTACAAAGTAACAGAATGTTCTAACCTGGCTGAAAAGTATAGTGACGTTTAGGAGGAAGAAGCCAAACAAACTTTTTCAGTATTCAGCATGAACCAAGTTAGCTGCTTAATTACCTCTTGCATGTTAATAATAGCCCTTCTATTTTAATTAACAGTTATAGCTTTATCATACTTTATTTTTTTATTTCCTAAAATTTTTGCTTAGGTTATATAAGTGATTGTGACTGGAAATTTTATCTTTGTTCTAATGTGTCTTAAATCATATCATGGTTCCCTGTAGGATTTAGGAATTCTGTTTTTCCATTGGATGATTCTTAACAGATACTAGGATTTTCAAACCCTCGGACTATTAGAGAACCACGAAGTAATGTGCCCACACTCACAGAAAGTAATGTTGCAGTCATCACAAAATTCATTCAAAAAATTATTTTTTATTCAGTAAATTCTTTAAAAAAATACTTTTGGTTGTTGTTGTTAGAGAGAGAAAGAGAGAGACAGAAGAAGGAGAGGGTGGAGAGAAATATTGATGATGAGAGAAAAACTTTATCCCTGAGTTACTTTCTGCACGACCCCTACTGGGGATCAAGCCAGCAACCCGGGCATGTGACCTGACTGGGAATTGAACCATCAACCTTTGGTGCATGGAATGATGCCCAACTAACTGAGCCACACCAGCCAGGGCTTATTCAGTAAATTCTTTAAAAATATATATATATATTTTATTGATTTTTTACAGAGAGGATGGGAAAGGGATAGAGAGTTAGAAACATCGAGGAGAGAAACATCGATCAGCTGCCTCCTGCACACCCCCTACTGGGGATGTGCCTACAACCAAGGTAAATGCCCTTGACCAGAATCGAACCTAGAACCCTTCAGTCCACAGGCCAATGCTCTATCCACTGAGCCAAACCCATTAGGGCATTATTCAGTAAATTCCTAATGAGTGTTCAGTCTGTAATCATAATTATTCCAGATGGAGGTAAGGAAGCAGAAAAAGTACATTTCTAGTGTACAGCACATAGCTTTGTTATAAGTTGGAACATAAAATTTGTACATGGGCCAAATTTTGGAAAGCCTTAAATGCCTGGCAAGAATTTTACACTTACGCTAGAGGCCCAGTGCATGAATTTGTGCAGTGGTGGGATCTCTCAGCCTGGCCTGTGCCCTCTTGCAATCCAGGACCCCTCGGGGGATGTCAGACTGTGGTTTCAGCCTGATCCCTGCAGGCCAGGCCGAGTGACCCCACCAGTGCATGATTCCATGTGTTGAGCATCTGCCCTCTAGTGGTTAATGCACGTCATAGCTACCAGTCGGCCAGTTGCTTAGGCTTTTATATATATAGTTGATAAGAAAAGTTGTAGTGAAGGAGTTTGAACTGCTCTTAGGAATAGTCAAGTTGGTCCTTGAGGGGGGCTAATCTGGAGGTGGTACTACAAAATTGATTGTGGGCAGCATGGCAGAATCACAGGCAAGGAAAACAGTCCAGGGAAAAGTCATGTCATGTTTAAAGAGTATGAAAGAGATTTACCCCATTCTGTAGTTTTTTTGAAAGAATAAAAGATTATCTCCTCTTTACAGTTTTATAAAAGAATCATGTTCCAGCCCTAACCAGTTTGGCTCAGTGGATAGAGCATTGGACTGCAGACTGAAGGGTCCCGGGTTCGATTCCGGTCAAGAGCATGTACCTTGGTTGCAGGCACATCTCCAGTAGGAGGTGTGCAGGAGGCAGCTGATCGATGTTTCTCTCTCATCGATGTTTCTAACTCTCTATCCCACTCCCTTTCTCTCTGTAAAAAAATCAATTATATGTATATATGTGTATATATATATACACGCACACACACACACACAAATGTTAAAAAAAAGAATCATGTTCCTGATTAGATAATACTGTGTTGATTTTTTAAGATATTGACTAAAAGTATCATAATGCACATTCATAATGAACCTCCATAATACTGTCTTTTATAGCTATTCATGTAGCTTGCTATACCTATTAAAGTATGTCTCTATAACAGAAGTCAATTTAATTGTGTTTTTAAAAAATCATATTTAAATAGTTTGGAGACATAAAAGCAAAAATATTGAAAGGTTAAAATTATAACTGAGACAATTTAAGAGATTAAATTGATAAGAAATTTGAACAAGGATTATCTGGGCTGGAACAAAACATGCCTAATATATTTCTTGGTTTGAGGTTAGGAGGATTCAGTTAGGCATATATTTGGGCGGAGGGATTAATAGACACATTAATTATAGTATGTTAGAGAGAACTCCTCTCCCCCCCCCAGTAATATTTCTGAGCTTCATTGGTCAAATCATAGAAAAATAATTGATGCAAACGGGAAATTTATTTTAAATAAGGAATAAAATCTTCTCTTTAAAGAGACAGCTAACAAAGAGAAAAAAGTGCTGACGTAAATGATTTGATTTACCTAAAAACTTGACATTTCACATGACTTGATTAAAAAGTTTTATTCCCTTATAAAGTTAGTTTGTTCTTTCTGCGAGCTGAGGGAGAGAGAAGAAACAATTATAAAATAAAAAGTAGAGTTTAGAATGTCTTTGATAATACTGTTTAAGTGACTTTTATATTTTGTCTACAGAAAATCAGTCTATGCAAGACCAGGCAAATATGTTGGAAGGTGACTTGGTTATAAAATATACTTTTGGAACTCTGAATCATTGAATGGAATTATTAGACATTCACAATAATGCATGTGAACTTCAAAGCTGATGTTATCCTAAATCTGATCAGTATCATTTTAAAAATTTGGTTTCTTAATTAATCAGGTCTCGGAACTGATTGAATTAACATGATAACACAAATTGCTTTACATCATAAAAGTCAACTATTTGATATAGACATGAAGACAACAACAATACCAAGATTGTCTTAGATATTATTAAGATTAAACGGTGATGGGAGAGATTTGAATGATTAATCTATGTATGACCAAAACTTTAAGAATTTGTTAAGCAGATAGTAGCATGTAGTTTAATAATTTATGATTAGCTCGAGAGTTTTGAAGCTCATTTGGCATTCTGTCTCTAGTGAACTTGTAGAAAATTTATTCTGTCTTTAAAATCAAGGCAGATGAATACATGCTAGGTAGGAGAAGATCTTTTTTTGTAAAAAAAGCTCCTGTGGCATTGTGTATTAATCACAGATTCTTTGGTTTGCTAAGCAATTTTGTGATTTAATTTCAAGGATATCAATAAAACAAAAGGTAAAATTCTGAAAGAATATTTAATTTATTAAAAGAGTAATGTTTGTCTTTACATACACATATATACAAAACTGGATGAAATGTAACGTGATTATATTGTGATTTGGAAATTACCCTGTTTTATTTCTAGTATGTTTTATTCCGCTTTTCTTTAAAGATACTAGCATTAGGACAGTTAATGAGTTCTGCTACTTATATCCATTTCCTGCTTTAAGATGACAGGCATGTTGGTTTTTGTTTTTGTTTTTTTTCTTCACTTTTTCTGTCACCAATTTTTTTGACAGGCATTTTTTTAAAAATATATATTTTTATTGACTTCAGAGAGGAAGGAAGAGGGAGACAGATAGAAACATCAGTGATGAGACAGATTCATTGATTGGATGCCTCCTTCACAGCCCCCACTGAGGATTGAGCCCACAACCGGGCATGTGCCCTGACCAGAAATTGATTTGTGACCTCCTGGTTCATAGGTTGACACCCAACCACTGAGCCATACCATCCAGGCAACAGGTGTTTTTTTTTTTAAAGAGGAAATTTACTAAAGTTGACATTAGTTTAATTTTATATTTGCTGCCAGCCTGGAATTTGGGTGGTGTCATTAAAAGAATTATCTCAGATATTTGAATGTCCTTTTCTACTTTGTAAGTAATCCTAAGGCAAAGATAAAAAAGTACTACTGTTGCATAGTTAGGCTCTCCTTAAAAAAAAAAAAAAGTGTTTCTACCATGTGGATAGTGTGCTTATATTAAATTGCTTTTTGGGGAAATAGGAGATTAGTACTTTTATTCTTTTTTGTATGTTAAATATCAAGACATTATTAAAGCAGACTGTTGTGATTTATTTCTTTATTGAGAATTGTTAACAGATCTTGGTTATACACTAATATAGATGTAAATACTTCATTGTTTAGTATAGCTCTTTCATTTATAATGGCAGGGTATCTTGTCTACTAAGCCAGTGCCTTGTGATTTTTAGAGGTAATGAGTTTGAGAATCTAGGGTTACATAGTGATCCTCAGCTAATAAAACTTTTGTGACAGTTATCTTAGGGTTAGGCAGAATTTGAATGTATTCTATAATGGGTACAATCTAGTTTTCTTTTGAGGATTCTAAAGGAAAATGCCCTCTATTATCTGTTATAGGTCCTCAGAACGGTTGGAATGATCCTCCCGCTTTGAACAGAGTACCCAAGAAGAAGAAGGTACTAGAAAAAGTTATCTGCCCAGTTGCCTACAGATGGTCTGTTAATCATATAGCCACATGGAGCACATCACATTGCACTGATTCTTTTAAAGGCAAAGCTTACTGATTAATATATTTAAAGTGTAGGTCAGCTTACATCTTTGAATTGATGAAAGAAAGTAGAAAACAGTATAGTACTATGAATTAACCTCTTTGAGGAGGCAAAATATTAATTACCAACAGATATCTTTCAAAGAGTAAGAAACAAAATTTCAGGCTTCTCAAAAATTTTTAGGAGTTACTTTGGTTTTAAGGTTTCAACAGTAATCATGAATTTAGTAAATATATTTTGTCTGTCACATGCAATATGAATGAAGAAATATCCTTATAGCTGAGCATTGTTTAGATATCAATAACTATTGAGCTTTTAGAGCACAAGATAATATTTTTCTTCTTTTTCCCCAAGCCATTTTCTACTTTTTCCTCCTAGTGATCTCTTTTCCCCAGTCTTATCTAATAAAGAGCTAATATGCAAATTGACCATCATTCCAACATACAAGAGGGCTGCCCCCATGTGGACACAAGATGGCCAGCAGGGGAGGACAGTGGGAGGTTCCAGGCTTGCAAGGGAGGGCAGCTGGGGGCAACCAGGCCTGCAGGGGAGGCAGTTAGGGATGACGAGGCCTGCAGGGGAGGACAGTTGGGGGCGACCAGCCTGGCAGGGGAGTGGTTAAGAGGTGATCAGGCTGGCAAGGAAAAGCGATTAGGGGCAATCAGGCAGGCAGGCAAGGAAAAGCGATTAGGGGCAATCAGGCAGGCAGGCAGGTGAGCGATTGGGAGCCAGCAGTCCTGGATTGTGAGAAGGATCCCAGATTAGAGAGGACTCAGGCTGGGCTGAGGAATACCCCCCTCCACAGACACCCCCCCATCTGTTCACGAATTTTGTGCACTGGGCCTCTAGTATAGTAATAAGAGGCCATAACATAAAATTGGGAGATAGTAAATCATCAAGAAACCCAAAATTTAGTTATAATCAGACTTTTTGTGTGATTTTGACAGGCAATATCCACTTTGTGGTGTAGGAAAAGGGTATTACATTGCAATATTATTTATTTATTTATCCTCAACTAAGGATAATTTTCCATTTATTTTTAGAGAAAGTGGAGGGGAGGGAGAGACACAGAGAGAGAGAATCATCAATATGAGAGAGACACATCAATTGGTTGCCTGTCACACGTGTCCTGATCAGGGACAGGGATCAAGCCTGCAACCAAGGTATGTGCCCTTGACGGAGCTGAACCCGGGACCCTTTAGTCCTCAGGTTGACGCTCTGTCTACTGAGTCAAACTGATTAGGGCTACATTGCAGTCATATTAAACAAAACATATTTGGCACATCTGAATCTAGTATTATTAGATAAAATTCTCCAGACTTTGACATCCTCTTTAAAAAACCTCGTGGTTTTGGCTCCTCATTATGGGATTAAGTATGGGATCAACTGGGGAAACTGGGAGGTCTAGGTTTGAGCTCTTCAACCCTCTTAGCTAGATTAGCTCTACTTTTGTTTTACTCTAAATTTCTGCATAAAATTTCATTTAAAAATATTCTATTTAAATGTTTTAAATCATGGAATAGTCTAACTCCCTTATTTAAATCTGAGGAAATGTTGCTATCATTTTTTTTCTCATTCTTGTTTTCTATTATGATCTTTTAAAAGATACCAGAAAATTTTATGCCTCCTGTTCCCATCACATCACCAATCATGAACCCCATGGGTGACGCCCAGTCACAGATGCTGCAACAACCTTCGGCTCCAGGTCCACTGTCAAACCAAGCTTCATTCTCCCAGCCACCTCTTCCAGGGGGCCAGCCCTCCTTCCATGGCTTACAGCAGCCCCTTGGCCAGCCAGGCATGCCACCATCTTTCTCAAAGCCCAATATCGAAGGTGCCCCAGGAGGCCCTATTGGAAATACCATCCAGGTAACAGTGAAAATCTCTGGAAGTGGAACAGGAGAGGGCTCTATTTCAGTAACTTTTTTAAAGGTTAACTTTTATGGCTACACCTTTATTAATGAACATGCAGATTTGGTTTCAATTTAGACAAGCTGAATAAAAAATAGTAACACTTTTTAAACCCTAGTTATGTGTGTATATTATTTTTTAGTTACATGGCCATATACAAACTTTCTAGAAGAGGCTTGCTTATTTGCTAGTGTGTATTTCCAGTAACTTAGAAATTGCAGTATACCTAATTAGTAGGCACAATTTCAGTTTAATACATATTTGCCTTCAAAGTGGTTAAGCAGAATCTGTTTACAAAGGTGTATCCCTTTAAATTGTAAAATAAAAATGTAATGAGTTATATTTTGTGGAAATCCTTTTCACGTCCCATGTGTCCAGGGTTCCCATGTCAGGGTTCAGGATCTGGAGAAGGTCGCACATAAATGAAGAGAAATTGGAAAAGCATCAATTTGGGAATCATGAGGGCCAGGCGTGAGTCCACCTCTAGAGGGAGGACACCACCAGCTCTGGCTTTGCTATCCCCCTAAGTGATATATCCATGTCCTTTAGGTCTGGAAGTCCCAACAATGAAATCAACCAGCAAGAATTAACATAAGACTAAAAGTGTGGAAGCTTTTTCAATTACCAATGTGTCACCTAAACAATATGTGAATAGTTTAGACTTACATAAGACTATTGGTGGCAGCTGCTTCAGCTATCAGTGTCTCACCTAAGTGGTGAGTAAATAATTCAGATTTACAGAGCCATTAAGGTTTGACCAGGTTTCTTGTTTGCTCTATTTACATCTCTATTGGTGAGGTAATGACTGGTTTCCTGCAATATTTTTTCTTACATATGTGTAAGACTTAATTATATAGAGCCTTATCTTCAGATGGAGATCTAAATTTTATTTGCTTTTCACAAACAAACTGCTGGTTGGCAGGATTTTATTTTATTTATTTTTATTTTTAGTAATCCTCACCTCAGGATATTATTCCATTGACTTTTTTTTCCTTCCTCTTCCCCTCCCCCCCCCCCCCATTGATTTTTAGAGAGAGTGGAAGGGAGAGGGAGAAACAGAGAAATATGGATGTGAGAGACTCATTGATAGGTTGCCTCCCACATGCATCCTGACCAGGTCCAGGGAACCTGCAACCTTGACAGGAATCGAACCTGGGACTCTTCAGTCTGCAGGTCGATGCTCTATCCATTGAGCAAAACCAGCTAGGATGATAGGGTTTTAGATGATGAAAAATCTATTACATTTACATATAACGGATTTAGACATACAAAGATAAACATTTTGATCTGTTCATGAAAAGTAAAGAGCCTGGGCCAAAGTTTAACAAGATAAATTCCTGCCCAAGTATAAAACTAGCTCTTCTGTTTTTGTCTTTGACTCATTGAACTCAAATTTATAATAATTGTATCTCTATTGTACAAGTATGCTTTTTTATTAAGAGAGTTCTGCCTAAGAAACTTCTAAATATTAAAAGTTGCATTGCAAAAAGCAGTGTTTTGATGGAGGTAAGATGACTTACTTTTTTCCACAAGAACATAAGTTACAAATATGTGTTGTTAATTTTTTTTATGATTACAAGTCTATGTTAGTTTGGGAAACTACTCAGCCATTCACTCACTTTTGTTTAGATGTTAGTGCTCATGCTCTTCTCATCTAGACTAGAACCTTAGTTACGATTGAATGAATGGGAGAGCTGTTAATATTGTTTTTCTTCTAACCTCTTTATCAAACCTATCTCCAAATCTCTCTCAACTACCTTCTTCTCAACATTTCCACTTTGATTCATGCCACCTTCACCTCCAATCTTCAACAATGCAGGAGCCTCGAATTGGTCTGCCAGCATTTACTTTACCCAACTCCAATCTGGTTTTATCTCCTGTTTGCTTAAAACATTACAGCTTACGATTGTTCTCAGGATAAAACCCAAACTATTTCACCTGTTTGTACGGACTCAGTTCATACTCCTCCTGCTCCTCTGCTCTAGCCATGCTGGTCTCCTGGTAGTCCCCTTGTATCATGATCCTGCCTTTGTACATGTTCTTCCTCAGCCTAGAAACACCCATTTCCCCATCCCTCACCCATATAACTGCTTTACTCCTGCTTATCCTTCTAATCCCTGAAGAGGGCCTTCCTTTAATTAAATTTTAGTTATATTGCCTGTTGGCTTACCACAGTTGCTATTTTACATGTACTTAGGACATTTTTAAACTTTCTTTCTCTTTCATTAGCCTGTAAACACCCCAAGGGCTGAGATCATTTCTGTATTGGCTCATTAGTGCATAACTAGTGCCTGGGTCATAATTGCCTAATTTTTTTTGAATGAATGAACTAATGTATCAAAAATTTTAAAACTTATACATTCCTTCTTTGTTTTTCCATTGTTATACTCAGTAACATCATGGTCTTTTCTATCCTAACCTTTGGCTTAATCTTATAGTTGGTTAATAGCCCAATTATACCTCTAAAAGTAAACCAAAGAATAGAAGAATGCCAAGATAAACAAAAATGAGCCCACACACAGAGTAAATAGCTGCTCTAACTGGCCAACTTTTTAAATGCCCTGTTCTTTTTATTTCTTACTGGCACAGCTCTACTTCCCATGAGTTAATATACAGTAGTGGTCAATATATGTTCCGTAATTAAATACTTTATATCTAATCCTGTTTTTAAGAATCAAAGCTGTAGGAGAAGTAGCTGTATCTTCTGTATATCTGATTTTCATTTTTACTCATCTCAGTGATTTAGTATATTAAATTTTATTTAGTTTTGAATAGCCTGTCTATAAGGTAGTTGGTTTCTCTGTATCACAGAGTTTCAGTACTTTGCCTATACAGGTAATTTCTGGTCATTTTTATTCATTTTGTTGTATATTTCTTCCAGCATGTGCAGGCTTTACCCACAGAGAAAATTACCAAGAAACCTATTCCAGATGAGCACCTCATTCTAAAGACCACATTTGAGGATCTTATTCAGCGCTGCCTCTCTTCAGCCACAGATCCTGTATGTATTTTTTCTCATATTTTGCCCAGTTAAAATAAGCCTTTATTATATTTTTCTATAATTAATGCTTAACATCTTACAAGATATATCTTAAAAGTTTCTACAAAAATAATAAAACTAGTAGCACTTAACATAGTTTGCTATATATATACATATATATGTGTATTTAAATACTTTTTATATATATATTTATGTATTTAAATACTTTTTATATATATTTATTTAATCCTCACAACAACCACATGGTGGGTAGGGTTGTTATCTTTATTCTGTAGATGAGGAGATTAAGGCAAAAAAGCAGTAAGTAACAACCAAGGTCAGCCCGCATTCAAACTGAGGCTGGCTCCAGAAGTTATGCTCTCAATCACTGTGTGTACTGCTTCTCATCAGCAAACCTCATGCTTGGCACATAAATAGAATAGAATAGTGGTATGCAGACTTGAATCTCTTTCTGATTGAAGCTCTTCAAAGTAGATCATCTTATACATAACTTTGCAAAGATCTTAAAAATAGTTAAATGTAGATATTGGAGTCATTTTCATAGTTAAAGCAACTCGTTTTATTTCATTTACTTAAAGGATGCCTATGAATTGGCAACAACAAAAACTCCACAAAGCCTGGTTTGTTTTAGATGAAATATCAATTTCTGCCAACAAACATTGAATAGACTTATTTAGCCACTGGCCCACTGGCCACTTGTCTGCTTGAAAAACAGCTTCTGGAATTTGTTGTTTCATCAACATTGAGTATTAATGTGTGCAGCCTTCTGCTGGTCTTTTGGAAAGCAATTCCCTGAATTCAGAGTGTTAGGAAAGCAGAGGCAGGGAAGGTTAAATGTAAACCTAGTGTCTGACTTTTTTTTTTTAAGTTCTTACCTGAGGATATACTTTTCAGTAATTCTAGAGAGAGAGGAGGGGAAAGGAAGAGAGAGAAAACAAGCAACAATACGTTGATGGGTTGCCTCCCATTCTTGCCCTAATGGGATCAAACCTGCAACCTACTTATGTGCCTTGACTGCAAAATGAACCAGTGACCCTTCGGTGCACTGGATGACCGCTAACCAAATGACTAGGCTAGTACAGAGAGGCAGGTGAAGTTGATAGCCAGGTAAACACTATCCGCTATGCACACCTTTAAATAGACAGGCCACAGTCATTCAAAAACAGAAGCTCCCTATAAAATATGTGGGAAAACTCCAGTCCTCTTTCAAACATGAATCAGTATAGAGAGTTTGGAGGGAAGAGTTCATGGCCCAGCTCAATAACTTCTTCTAGGTCACAATGCCATCTTCCTTCTGGGTCCACAGAAGCCTTAGGCAGAAGAGAATCATAAAAGACAAACTATTCCAGTAATTTCTGTAACCAGTTGGGGAGAAGTTCTAATATCCTCTCTTGCCCAGCTACCCTAATATCCTCTCTTGCCCCCTTGGGCTATGTGAGATTAACTTTGAACAGGGACTAGAAAGATTCCCCTCCCCTCAAGTTCATTTCAATCAATAGTTGGAACCATTTTTTAAAATTGGATTTTAGAGAGGATGGAAGAGAGAGAGAAAGAAGGAAACATCGATGTGAGACATATCTATCAGTTACTTCTTCAACTTACCCGCCTGGGGATGGATTTTGCAGTCAGGTATTTTCCCTGACCCAGAATTTAACCCGTGACCTCTGGTACCTGGGACAGTGCTCCCACCAGCTGAACCACACTGGCCACGGGCAGTTGGAACCATTTTTATATAAAGTAAGGCTTTATTCCTATTTTCACTGTAATTATGCCCAAACAGCACAAAGGAATTTTGCAGCACAACTTAGTTTGTGATGTTATTCTCAGTGGTTTCATCTCTTCCTCTCTCCTCTGATACGCTGACATTCCTTCCTCACATATACCGAGAGCCTCTCAGCATGAGGGACTTGTGCTTGTTGCTCTTTCCAGGACCTCTTCCCCCACATAACTGCATGGCTCACTCCTCACTTATTCTAGGCTCTGTTCCAATATCCCTTAGCCATCACCTTTCTTGGCCACCCCCACTCCAACACCTTCAGCCCCCTCACCCTGTTAACTTTTCTTTATGGCACTAATCACCATCTGGCATAGAACATACTGTTTATTTAGTATATTTTTCTACCCAATTGAATATGAGCTCCCTGAGACATAAGTCTATGTCCCGAGCGTGGCACATAGTAGGCACTCAGTAAATTTTGAAGAACAGTGTCAGGACTACTAGGTATACTGGTTAATAATGCGGATTTGTAATCAAAGAAAACACGAGAATTTCAAGAGAAACATCAGCCGAGACCCGTTTGACTCAGTGGATAGAGTGTCGGACTGCGGATTGAAGGGTCCCGGGTTCGATTTCGGCAAGGGCGTGTACCTTGGTTGCGGGCACATCCCCAGTAGGGGGCATGCAAGAGGCAGCTGATTGATGTCTCTCTCTCATCCATGTTTCTGACTTTCTATCCCTCTCCCTTCTGCTCTGTAAAAAATCAATAAAATATATTTTTTAAAAAAGAGAGAGAGAGAGAAACATCTAAAGTGCTTTATTCAAAGTAATGTCCATCTCTAGCTACACATTTCTCCCAATGTTAGGTAATTTGTGAATACTGTCCCAATAGAACTTTTCTTGTTTTGAGGCAAACCATTCAGAGACCCAATTTTCCACTTCTCCATACGTTTTGAAGTGCTGTTCAGAAAGTGCGTGTGCCATCAATCGGAACAAGTGGTAATATGAAGGAGCAAGGTCTGGTGAATGAGGCCGGTGGGTTAATAATTCCCAGGCAAGATCTTTTAGTGTGTCTTTAACTAGTTTTGAAGTGTGTGATGGTGAATTACCATGAAGCAAAATTACTTTGCCGTGTCTTCTGGCCCATTCTTGCTGTTTCACGATCAAAGCCTGGTTCAAATTGATTATTTGTTATCGGTAGAAATCAGTATTAACAGTTTCACCTGGTTTTAGAAGCTCAGCATACACTACACCTTCTAATCCCACCAAATGCAGAGCATTGTCTTCTTTCCGAAGCGATTTGGCCTTGCAGTCTATGTTGATGGTTGACCTGGATCAACCCATGATTTTATGTATTTGGGATTCTCAAATTAAATCCACTTTTCATTGCCAGTCACAATTCGACGCAAAAAAAGAATTGTGCCATTGAAGCAGCATTTTACTGATGACTTTTCGGTTTTCCATTTGTCTTTTGTTCAGTTGATATGACACCCATTTTCCTTCCTTTCCCATTGCTTGTAAATGATCAGAAATAGTTTGCAGAGCAACAATTACTCTTTCTGCAAGTTGTTTTTGAGTTTGACATACAGCTTAATCCAATAATGCTTGTAATTGTTGGTCTTCCAACTTTTTTGGTTGACCTAGACGTTCTTTTTTTGTCTTTCACATATAAATCATCACTTTTAAAGCGTTTAAACCAGCGTTCACAAGTATCTTGAGATGGAGCATGTTCACCATAAGCTTCCGAAGTATACCATAACTTTCAGTAGCACTTCTCTTCAAAATAATGAATTAAAATTTCCCACAAATGCTCTCTTTTTGGCATGAAATTTGACATTTTTAAGCATAAAAATATGTATGATGTTAACACTTTCAGCAAATTTGACATATGAAGTTTTGAAGCCAGCTGTCCATACAACAAAATATCATACATATCAAATCATATATATATCAACATATGTGTGACTTGATCTATTGAAAAAATTCCACATTATTAACTGGTAAAGCTGTTGTATAATGTAGATCATTAAGTTAATTTTAAGTCTTTCATTTTGATTGTTTTTTTATATATAAATATATTTTTATTGATTTCAGAGAGGGAGGGAGAGGGAAAGAGAGAAACATCAATGATAAGAGAGAATCATTGATTGACTGTCTCCTGTATGCACCCTACTGAGGATTGAACCCACAACCTAGGCATGTGCTCTTGGTCGGAATGGAACTGGGGACCCTTAAGTCCACAGGCTGACCCTCTATCCACTGAGCCAAATTGGCTATGGCCATTTTGATTTTAGAGGAGTTTTCTCTCACTGTATCTATATTATTAGGGTGGGGTGGGGGAATCCCCTTAACTTAAGAACTAATTTTACTACTTCCCTTTATGTAGCCTTAAGTTACCAGATGATAATTTTCTTTTGTTTTAAGTTGATGTTTTAAAGGCCAGAAAGAGGCAGGATTAAACATACCCAATAACTAAGTGTATACCTAATATTTTTGAAAGGTTAAAACAAGATCTTAGTTCACTTATATGTTTGCTTTCTAGCACCCATAATTTATAACTGTACTTAGACATTCTTTTCTGTAGTAAACTGACCCATTGCTGCCTCTAGATGGCTCTGCCTCGTGCTTGTAGATATAGTGCACCTGTACATGCACACACTTTGTCCAGTGAGCTTGCAGTCCACGTGAAATCCAGCAAGTACTCTGTACACTGGAGGGAAGAGGTTCATCCTCTTACCTTCCTCCCATTAGGAGATTACTGACCTCTGTCCTAATAATCTGATCAAGTTTCTCAGCATAGTTTCCTGAAGCTATTCAACACCATGAGTGTAAGGTTTATTGAAATGAGATAGGACAATTTTTTTGGATAAAAGTTAATGTTCAAATATAACATACCTGTTTTTCTTCTCCTACAGCAAACCAAAAGGAAGCTAGATGATGCCAACAAACGCTTGGAGTTTCTGTATGATAAACTTAGGGAACAGACAGTAAGTTTGTGGGGAAAAGAAGGATTTATGATAGTCATTTATTCTCAGTAGCTAAATAAGCATCTGATCAGCACTTGAATGTAGTGTGCTTGGGGACAAACTGTCTTGTTAAGGTAATCGGCCTTCTGTTTGTTTTATATGTCCCTTGAATAAAGAAATCAGAGTGGGAAGATACTTAGTTTTCTAGAGACCAAATCTATAGTCTTTCTCAGTCTAAGACTCCTGATCCTTTTCTTCTAGTACAACTATTACACAAAGGTGAAGTCACACATAGCCACAGAGGAGCAGGCTAATGTGCTGTAACTCTGAAGATAGCCCACAGCAGGAAAAAAGGCAGTCTTCTGCTCTCTTGTTCCTACCTCTTCATTCCTTTTTAGAATAGCTTGGCTTTATTAATGAAAGTACTAGGTCAGGAAAAAAATAACTCTGGGACTTCTTTATATTTTTGCATTTCAGCATTCCCCTTTGCCATTTCTCACACCGATCCCATCAGATAAAAATAACCATTTATCTCATGAGAACCAAATTAAAGAAAGTTGCTATAAACAGTGGTAGTTGTGTGGTTGATCCATGGACTGATCCAAAATAAAGTCTTCCCTCAAAAGTGTGGACTTGTTAGCCAAGTAATGAAAAAAATTCAGTTTTATGGTTTTAAGAGATAACAGGATTCTGAAAAGCAGTTAATAGTAGATAAATTTAGTACCCGATGAGGAATTTTACCCTAATAAGTAAAATAGATCAGAAGTTCAGGATCTCTAGTGTAGACAAGATTTAGGAATAAAATGGGTCCTTACATTAAGATATGATTAAGAATTTTTAAGGTGTGAGTATTTCTTAAAGAATTAAAACTCTTTAAGTAGAGAGACCTTAGCATTTCAGCATGGGGAGAAAATATGGCATTTATTATAAGAAAAGTCTGGCTTTAAATGCTTAATTCATAAATTATTTCCTTACATATCATTTTTTTCATGGTTCTGTTTTATAACTTAAGTGTTGCTTGGTCTAAAAAAACTATTTCTAGAAGTGCTAAATGGTTTATATAGATATATATTTTTAAACAATCCCATTTTCAATTTCTTTTTATATATATATATATTATTGATTTTTTACAGAGAGGAAGGAAGAGGGATAGAAAGTCAGAAACATCAATGAGAGAGAAACATCAATCAGCTGCCTCTTACACACCCCCTACTGGGGCTGTGCCCACAACCAAGCTACATGCCCTTGACTGGAATCAAACCTGGAACCTTTCAGTCTGCATGCCGACGCTCTATCCACTGAGCCAAACTGGTTTCAGCGGTTTATATATTTTTATAATATGTATATTAAGCTCCTTTTAAGTATCATGGTTTAATGTCTGTAGAGGATCTCATGGGTATTCTCCCCTAATTTAATTACTTCTCTTGTTTCCATCTTTATTTCAGCTTTCACCCACAATCATCAATGGCTTACACAACATTGCAAGGAGCATTGAAACACGGAACTACTCTGAAGGCTTAACCATCCATACCCATATAGTCAGCACCAGCAACTTCAGCGAGACCTCTGCTTTCATGCCAGTTCTCAAAGTTGTCCTCACCCAAGCCAATAAGCTGGGTGTCTAAAAGGACAGCTTCACTCCCAGCCAATATTGCCATTTTCCAAAGAAACATGTTTTAAAATGATAAAATATGGACCAATCCTCATTAGCATGTTTCCATAGCATTTACACTATTTCGGTAGAGATACTCACCTTAAAACTGCTCCAAACCCCGGTGCTTTGTTTTGTTTTAGTCTTTTATTGCACATGATGATTTTCTTATGCAAATAGCGTATTTCTTGAATTACACATAGTATGTTTTCCTGATGTATTCTGATAAAATGTGGTTTTAAAACCCTTAGTGTATTTTTGGAAAAGGAGCATCTGGTTATGTATAAAGCAGAGCTAAAGCTAAGTTCTTTCATGTTCTCCCTACTTCCTCTGTGTCAATCAGATTAAAGTGTATAATCTTATTTTAAATGTATGTAGTCTTTTTTTTTTTTTTTAAATAGCTGCTCAATTTGCTTTAATCCTTATTGTGTGTGTCTGGTTTCATTCTGGTACTGGAAAAATAATTAAATTTCGAGCCTGCTACATAATTTTATTTTAGCAAATATTAATGAAAAGTGGGATCACTAGCTAGTATCTATTAGGAAAAGGTGAGCGTTTTCACTCTGTAGAATGCATTGAGCTTTATTAATAAGCTAGAGGCCCAGTGCACGAAATCTGTGCACTGGCGGGATGGGGAGTCTCTCAGCCCTGCCTGCGCCCTTTCACAATCCAGGACCCCTTGAGGGATGATTGACCGCCGTTCCACAATGTGGGATCCCTTGTTTCTTACCTTCTGCCCACTCGCTCCTTAGCAGCAGGCTCCTTACCACTCGGCTCGCTGTTCCTTAGCACTGCTGCAAAGGTAGGAGAGGCTCCTGCCGCCACCACTGTGCTCACCAGCCGTGAGCACATCTTCTGGCTGAGCAACACTGTCACTGTGGGAGTGCACTGACCACCAGCAGTTCCTACTTTAAGCATCTGCCCCCTGTTGGTCAGTGCGCATCAAAGCAACCAATCATTCTGGTCGTTCCACCTTAACAATGGCTTAGGCTTTTATTATATAGACTAGTGGCCCAGTGCACGAAATTCGTGCACATTAAAAGGGTATTAATTAGAGAAAGTAATTTTATATTGTTATTTGCTCTTTCTCTATAATAGAAGTATCAGAGACTAAAGAAAATTAGTAAAATGTATATGAAAACCTCCCTCCTGTCAGAGTCTGGGGAGCACCATGGGATCCAGAGTCAAGTCTTCACATGTGCCTCAAAATCACGTGAGAACCAGACCCAGACCCTCCTCCCCCCGCATTGGGGTAGGATAGATCCAGACCCTACCAGTCCCACCCTTGTCAAGCCCCACAGGGCAGGGGGCGTCCTCAGGTCCCTGGCCCAGCACCAGGATGGGGGGCGTGGCCTGAGGTCCCCCATCAAGTCCCACTAGGGGGAGACACGACCTGAGATCCCCCGTCAAGCCCCATGAGGCAGAGGAGCACAGCCTCAGGTCCCTCGGCCCAGCACCAGGAGGGAGGCACAGCCTCAGGTCCCCTGTCAATCCCCACTGGCATGGGGGTTCAGGCTCAGGTCCCCTGTGAAGCTCCTCTGGGTCGGGGACACAGCTTGAGGTCCCCTGTCAAGCCCAGCCAGGCAGGAGGGGCACAGCCTCAGGCCCCCTGGCCTGGTGCTGGGGCGGAGGGTATGCTCTGAGGCCCCCCCAGCCTGGTGCCAGGGTGAGGGTGCGGCTTGAGGTCCCCTGTCAAGCCCTGCTAGGTGGGGGCACAGCCTGAGGTCCCTGTCAAGCCCTACCTGGTGGAGAGAACAGTCTGAAGTCCCCTAACCCAGCACCAGGATGGGAAGTGCACCTTGAGGTCCCTGTCAAGCCCTGCCGGGTTGGGAGTGTGGCCTGCAGTCCCCTGTCAAGCTGCACCAGGTGGGAGGCATGGCCTGAGGTCCCCCAGCCTGGAGCTGGGGTTGGAGGAGCAGCCTGAGGTACCCTAGCCCAGCACCAGGGCGGGAAGCACACCTTGAGGTTCCCTCTCAAGCCCTGCCGAGTGGGGAGCGTGGCCTGTGGTCCCCTGTCAAGCTCCTCACCAGCCTCTCGTCCAGCTGCCACGACCACCTCATGCTCTCCGTGAGCAGGTATGTATAGGGAAGGCTGGGCCAGGATAATTGGGAGGGGGTGATGGGGGCCAGCATCCTGGGTGAGCTGGGCCTCACAGCCTCTCTGCTTCAGCTCCCAGCACCCCGGACCTAAGGAGTAGTGCTTTCACAGAGGCCTGGCAGGCACTGGATATGGTGATGCCTTAAAAACAGAAGAAGCCCCCTTTAACTCTGGCTAGAAGTGTTGGGAACTTATGGTTGGGGGAAGCAGCCCAACATCAGGGCTGAAATAAGACCTTGGGTAGCCTCCAGAGGGGGCAAACCAACAGTAAAAGGCATCTTTGAAACAAAGACATTTGAATGTACAGTGGATATTAGGTGATATTAAGGGATTAACTTTTCAAGGTGTGACAATGGCTGAATACTTATTTTTAAAAGATACTCATCAGAGGATATTTAAGTGGGAAACAACTTTCTTTGAAAGTATGGTGCTGTCCTGGCCCAGCGCCCCCTCTCCGCCCCCCCGCACCCCCCCCCCCCCCCGCCGGCACCATGGACGCCTCAAGGACCGAGCCTCTCCCGCTCGCTAGGCCCTCAAAAGTGCTGTGCGTAGAGGTGTGGTCCCTGTTTCGTTCCCTGCCCCCGCTGGTGTGAAGCACTTTGTTCTCCGACAGGTGTGAAGCAAAGTGGTGGTGAAGGGAAGCGTTCCCCCGCTGGTGTCCAGGTGTGCTATGGCCACGCCCCCCAGTCGCACCCCCCTGCTCCTGATTGGCTGGTAGCATAGTGAAGGTACAGTAATTTGCATGTTTCTCTTTTATTAGATAGGACTAGAGGCCTGGTGCACAAAAATTTGTGCACCGGGGGTGGTCCCTCAGCCCAGCCTGCCCCCTCTCACAGTCTGGGAGCCCTTAAGGGATGTCCTACTGACAGCTTAGCCCTCCCACTCCGGGGAGAGCGGGCCTAAGCTGCAGTCTGGCTTCCCTCTGTGGGAGGTGACCGGGCTGATCAGGGGAAGGCGCCACCCTCATCATCCCGCTGCTGCTGCCATTGCCAGCTACCATAGCTGCCAAGGTATCATCAACAGAGTCCAGTCCCTTCGCCACAAAAAAATGACAACTTCCTTTAGGCATTTTCAAGATGTCTCTTTCATAGGATATGACATTCCTTTTTTCTTTTTTTTTTTATCCTCACCTGGGGATGTTTTTCCATTGATTTTTAGAGAGCATGGAAGAGAGGGAGAAAGACAGAAACATCAGTGTGAGAAGGACACTTCAATTGGTTGCCTCCTGCATGAGCTCTGACCTGGGCCCCAACTAAGGAGGAGCCTGCAACCTAGGAACATGCCCTTGAACAGAATCAAACCTGGACTCTGTGGTCTGCAGGCCAAGGCTCTATACACTGAGCCAAACGGGCTAGGGTAGGATATGACATTTTTTAGCCCCTCCAGCAGCAGACCTTCGTTTTTTCCTCCAGGAATGCGGTGGAAAAATCCTAGATCAACTTCTTGGATTCTTATTATCCAAATTACCAACAACACTGAGAGTGGCATACAGGGATCTCAACCAATGAGAGGTCAGAAAAGGTGTTTTCTCTGCAGCTCACGCATAGAGACAGGACTGCTGGCGCGCTGTGGCTGACAGGCCCTCTTTTCTTCAGGCCTCCCTGCAGCTGTGGTGGCTGGCAGGCCCTCCTCTCAGGGCCTGCCTCACCATGCACGCAGTCTCCTCCCGCCCACCTGCATGCACAGCCTCCTAA
This sequence comes from Antrozous pallidus, assembly GCA_027563665.1. NCBI lineage: Eukaryota > Metazoa > Chordata > Mammalia > Chiroptera > Vespertilionidae > Antrozous > Antrozous pallidus. The sequence goes on from CM050511.1 coordinate 68,388,036, forward strand.
GTATTTGTGACGTTATGGCGTCCAGGACAATTTGCATATTACCTCTTTTTATATACACCGAGTGGCCAGATTATTATGACCACTTGACATTTGTAGACAAATGAGCCAGCCGTACACTGTATCGTATGAGATATGGAAGCCGAAGGCCTGTTTGAACACCTTTGCTGTCTGCAGTTACCAAGATAAAATGTCTCCCATTCGCATAGGAACATGAGGATTGGACAGTTGAGCATTGGAAAAAAGTCATGTGGTCCAGTGAATCATGTTTCCAGTTGCATCATGCAGATGGCAGAGTGAAAATTTCGTGGAAACAGCATGAAAGCATGCACCTCACATGCATGAGTACAATCCTTTAAGCTGGTGGGAGCAGTGTTATGGTTTGGGGCATGTTTTCCTCACATGATTTGGGCCCTTTAATTCTTGGGGAACAATGTCTGAATAGCACAACATACCTAAGTATCATTGCCGATCAAGTTCATTCTATCATGCTGATGGCGTATCCCAATGGAGATGGCTTCTTCCAATAAGGCGATGTGCCATGGCATGGTGCTCGTATTGTGCAGGAATGGTTTCAAGAACATGAGGGAGACTTGACCTTGCTTAGGTGGCCCCCACAATCACCAGATCTCAATCCAATTGAGCATTTGAGGGATGAAGGTAAAAGAGCCAACAGGCAGCTGGTTCACAACCATCAAATATCACAGAACTGGACAGTGCTATTCATCAGGCATGGTGTCAGATTCCTCGCATCACCTTTCAAAATCTTGTGAAGGCAATGCCAAGAAGAATCTCTGCAGTACTGAAAGCAAAAGGTGACCCAACAAAGTACTGATGGGGTGGTCATAATAATCTGGCCATTTAGTGTATATAGACTAAAGGCCCGATGCACAGAATTCATGCAAGAGTAGGGGCTTTGCAGCCCCGGCTTCATCTGGAAGGTTGTCCAGATGATCGTTACCCTGTTCGTCTGTTCGGTTGATTTGCATATTATGCTTTTATTACTATAGATGCTTTCAGTATTCTGTTTGAATTTTAAGATTGAAATGTCTCTATTCTATATTTGAAATTTTCTCATCCAATTTTTAAAAAGTACTAATAGTTCTGAGATTTAAGTCCAAAAAGAAAACTTTAATTTCTGGCAGCCTCCTAACAGACTGCCCTGCAGTCTCCTGGGCGTTTGGTAGTCTGAGCTACTCCTGTGCCTCGTTCAAGTGGCAACGTGACCTTCTGGACCTGATCCTCTGGGGTGGTGTTAGCCTGAGACCCCCTGAATAGCAGGCTGGCCTCTAGTAATTTCTTACACTTACTTCCTTTATAGCTAAGATTTATGGTATGGCTGCATGACATAGCAGTGGCATAATTGGCAGCATTGAAAAAAACAAACAAACCACAAATTCCCCAAAGAATAGGGAGCAGTGGAGCCCTGGCTAACTCCAAAGAGTTTCCGAGTTTGAGTGAAAAACTTTGCGACTGACATCTGAACAGCTGTTATCTCCTTTTTCAATACATCACTATGTTGTTTTTCTACTGAGGAGACATTCCTCCACATGGTTTGCAACCTTGGAGAAGTTTCATATAAATGGATGGAGGTAAGGAGAGCTGAAGTACAAATATTGTTTTGTCTCTAAAAGATGGAGATAATAGGGAATTATGGAAAGAGTCTTTTGTTTTCCTAAAGAGAAGTTAAACAACTGTCAGCATTTTTTTAAGTAGAAAAAAAATTCCATATGAATGAGTGTTTTCAACTCCAAAGGCAGTACCATGTAACCTGTACAACACAACCCCTCTGTCTAAAACTGTGCTTACGTAAAGATCTGGTGATGATACAGTCAATTGCTGTTTGGGAAAGTTCTCGTTCTACTCTTGCCATTAGTTCATGTAGCCATTCTTTCTGAATCCCAAGTTAGTTCAATTGTACTTATGTTTTGTGCTTTTAATATTTTTAACCTACTTAATTTTAAAATAAGGGAAGGGGAGTGGGAGGGAAACTGGTAGGTGGGGCTGAGTATTGGCCAGAGATGTAGCACACCAGTGGGGTGGGGGGCAGGGAGTGCTGTTCTTACTGTACCCGAACCTCCACTCTTCACAGGCCCTTTGAGCTGGAGGGGATGGACACCCCAACTGAGAATCTTTACGTGCAAAGGGATTCATAAAGCTGATGGAGGTAGTTCATTTGACTAGTGTGGCATGACGATAAACTTGAAAATAACTCCTCTACTCCTGACTGTTGAGAGTCCAGTGAGCCTACATCTTCCTTTGAATTCAGAAAATTCCCATGTATCCTGGGGGACAGAAGGATGCAGTGGAATTCCTGGCAACCATAGTCCCCTGGCTGGTACCTGCCTGAAGGATAAAGGGAGGGAAGATGACCAGGTAACACTTTTCTGACAACCACTTGTCTCCTGAACCAGATTTGGATTTGCCTAAGAATGGCTGCAAAGCCACCTGTTGACTCCTCTGCCACAGTGGAGGCTTCATTTGGAATTGTCATGAAGATTTAGCAAATAGTGTGTCCACATCCATGCACACATCCACATGTACGCCTGCTCCCCATTTCCTCATTCTGTCCTTCCACTCTGTGATGGCAGTGTTCCGAAACTTTACCAGTCTGCACAGAATCACTTAACTCTGATCTTAGGGATAAATGCCCCAAATCTTTCAACCAAACTGAATTCTAGGAAAAAGCAATCTAATCAGCTTTATATTTTCTCTGTTTCTGATACACTGTTGTCTTACCTACATTTCTGTAGCATCTGTTCTGCTCAGGGCTTTGGTAGCCATACAAGTCTCAGGCACAGATTACATAGTGGGCATATAAGCCTGAATAAGGTTGAATCATATTCTTTAATTTCCAGGTTTTTGCCTTTTCCCCACACCCCCCTTCCTCTGGGAAGTATGGAGATGTGTAGGGTTATTTGTTTGTTTTTTTCTTTGTGGGGGGAATGTGTGGTTTTAAGTGGTTGGAGTAGATCTTGAAAAAGTAATAAAATGAAACAAAAAGAAATATACTGTGGTTTAACTCGTGTATGTTTTTTGCACTGTAGATTTATGTTTCCAGAGATCTGCTAATGTATTTACTTAGCAAACAATGTTATGTCTGAAAAACCTAGAATGATTGTACATACATCATTACTCAATAATGCCTACATTCTTTACTTTAATGGAGCTGCACTCCCTGTTGAATTTGAATTTGATTTTTGGCTGACACTCCATAAGCCCACGAGTCTATTGTTCACCAGATAGGCCTGTCTCTGCTTTTGTTACTGGTACCTTACATTTTCCCAATCCACAACCTTTTGTGTATCAGTGGGCTCACACTCTGCAAATAGGAGGAGAAGGTGGTGTTATCAGAAACCTTGTGAAATAGAGGAAACCTCCCTGTTTCAAAAAGATGCATGAGCTTGCTCAGGCCAGTGTGATTAAGTGGTTACAGTACTGGCCTATGCATTGAAGGGTTGCGATTTGATTCCTGGTCAAGGGCACATATTTGGATTTCTGGTTCCATCCCTAGCCCTGGTCTGGCATGTGTGGTAGTCAACCACATCAATGTTTCTCTCTCTCCCTCTCTCTCTCTCTCTCTGTCTCTCTCTCTCTCTCTCTCTCTCCCCTCCCTCCCTCCCCCCTCTCCCCCCTCCCCCCCCCCCCCCCCCGCTTCCCCCTTTCCTTCAACTCTCTAAAAAATTAATGGAAAAAATATCCTCGGGTGAGGATTAACAAATAAAAAAAGGTGCATGAGCTTGTTGGCTTTTTAGTTCTTACATATGAAGTTAAACCTAAGGAAACCCATGTCTCAAACCTACCTACCATGATCTCTTTTATACCTATAAAGGCTATAACATTTCCTAGCTCTATAGAGTAGCATCCTAGAATTGTTATTAAATTGCTTCCTTTACCCTAGTAATTATAAAGTGCTTTATGCAGTTCAGTAGAGACTTCATGTCTAAACAGATGTGTTTCCAGGTAGGTAATGTAAAATGGATTCAAATTTGGATAGAAGAGGAGAGTAGTAGAAGGGCAGTGAGTATAATATATAATTTAAGGAAGCCTTGAAGGGAGCCTGGCTGGTGTGGCTCAGTGGCTGAGTGTCATGGTTCGATTCCTGGTCAGGGCACATGCCTAGGTTGCAGCCTTGATCCCCAGTAGGAGGAGGAGGAGGCAGTGGATGAATGATTGTCTCTCATCATGATGTTTCTATCTATATCCCTCTCCCAAATAAATTTTTTTAAAAAACACCACACATTAAAAAAAAAGAATAACCAATAACTGATTTGGTTACTGATGAAATGATTTTTCATCTTGAACTTTGTCCCATAAAGGAACTTTCCACACCAGGGAGACCAGAATGTGTGGTGGAATTGAATAATGAAAACATTTCAGTAAGAAGAAAAGCAACCATTTTCTAAAAGTGAACTAAAAGTAATTTCCTTCCCCTCTGTATATATCTCCAAAAATCAGATGACCTTCTCTGGCTGTCTTTTTTGCCTTAAGGAGTCTTGGGGAGAAAATAAATCAGTTTTAACAGGCTGAAGTCCAGTCCACAAAAAGTACTGCTTGGACACTGAAGGGATCTGATGTTTCCTGGAGCTGGGCACTGAGCTAGGTCCTTACTTAGCTCACTCATTCAGTCCTCACATCAACCCAGGGAGCTAAGCTCTTAATTACAGTTGCTGGCACAGCCGGTGAGCAATAGAATCTGGATTCAAACTCAGTCTGCCTACGGATTACATTGGTTTTTTTGCACAAACTCTTATTTTTCCAAAAGTCAGCATAACTGTGACTATAGCAAAAACTTGAGTTTTGCTTTCTGACTGCTTTTCTAACTCCCTACTATTAACCTGCAAAGACCTGGCATTTCCCATAAAAGGGTAATGTGTTTATTATAAACTAGAGGCCCAGCACACAAAATTCATGCACTGGTAGGTCCCTAGTGGTTGCTGGCTGCCAGCCAGGGCCTACCTTCGTTCTGTGCTGCCCCATTGGTAGTCAGCGCAAGTCATAGCAAGAGATCGAACTCCTGAAGGGACACTTTGCATATTAGGCTTTTATATATATGCATACAAACACACACACACACACACACACACACACACACACATTTTGAGCATTGCCTGTTGGTTTCTTTTTAGGCAGGTTCTTTTTACACAGTAGGAAAGACAGCCTCTGGCAGCCCAAAGCCTCCATCTTCGCGGCTTGTGATATACAAAGGGAAGAGAAAAACCTCTCACAATATCCAGATACTGCTCATAAAGACAACTCCGACCGTCTCTGTTTGGATCTTGTGCCTACTACCTGATGGAGTTCTGTGCCCAGAGATGTAGGGTACCAGGACTGGCTTCCCAGCCTGTGTACCCACCCTACCTGGTGAGAGCATAGTGATTTTAAGCTCAGCAGAACCACATGGAGCGTTCCCCCAAAGGACAGGGTGCAGTTTAGAGAAGAGGGAGAAGAGGAGCCAATACAGCTCAGTCACCTGTAGATCACAGCAGGGAAGTGACAGTACTGGAGGGAAGGCAGGGCTCGAACTGGAGGGAAGCCCTCGTATTAACAGGAAAGTGCTAATAAGAAGCCCATTTTATCCCAATGCTATAAATTATGTCATCATGAGGGGCACCTGTCAGTCAAGGAGCTAGGTTTTAGTGTCTTCACTGCCACTTACTGTTAATCAAATCATGCCACCTCTTTCTGCCTCCATTTTCCCATCTGAAAAAATGAGAAGGTTAAAGAAAAAACAACATACAACAGTAACAAGTTGGGACTAGATGGCCTCTAATCTCATTTCCAACTCTGGAAGCCTGTGACCCATATACCTTTCCCATAGATCTTTGTATGTTACCTACATGTCTTCAGAAGGAATTGAAAACAAAATTGGATAAGCACTAAACCCTTGAAGAAAGATGAAAGAATTCAGGCCTATTTATATTTGGATATCTTGTAGAGTTAAATTCATTTCTAATCTAGAGAAAAGTTGGTACAGCACTTTTCTTTGATTAAAAATGAGTAGGCAGGCATCAAAGAAACAGTTTGTAATTTGAGGACTCAGAACCAATATATTTGGCCATGAGGTCCTTAAGAAGTGGTTCCCTCCATAATGATACATATTTTTGTGAAATCAACCTTTCCTTCCATATACCTATTCCCCACATCAAGAACAGACTATATTTGATTATATAGGGTATACTCAAATGGACTAGTTTCTCCTCCCGTGCTTCAAATCTAGGTCATCCTTTCAACATTCCTGAACTCTATTTACAAATGCCCCCTCCCTGCTAGAGAGCAACAGGGGCCTTTGCCTTTTAAGAGCAGCCTGTGGTAATTGACACAGCAGGAAGAGAAAGAGGTCACTGAGACAGAAACAATAACAGCCGCTAATGCTGAGAAAGAAATAGGAGCTTCTCAACATTTATCTGCCCTTGGAAACCAAAATAACTCTTTGAAAGAAAATGGGTGGGTGTTGCTGGGAGGAGGGGAACTGGAGAGCTGGAAGAGATGTGGGTGAAAACCTTGTCAATACTCCCTTTCTTCTGTCACAATAATAGGGACTGTTCATTTATTTCAGAGAGCTGGGAATTGGGAGCAGGGAGAGAGAGAGAGATTGGGGAGGAACTTGTTTGTAGACCTTGTTCTAGACAGATGTTGGTCAAAGAGAAATGAGGTGTAGGTATTAAAAATGTTCACTTGCCATGACTGGGCCTTAAACCCATGATTAGTGATTCCTCCATAGCATTCGCTTAGCGTTTGTGGCATACCCTTCTCAGAATGACTTTTGGATTTTGATCTGCCTCCCCTACTGGGCCAACGTGAGTCTCATGAGCACAGTCATATACTCCTGTGCATGGAGCTGAGCTCACGCTTGGCTTCTAGAGGAGGCACGATACACAGATACTGCATTTCCAACTGAAGATACCCTGGGCACTTGCAGAGGGCAGCATGTCACTGATGGGAAAGACAGGATTGGGTTGAATTGCAGTACCTCAGGAGGTTTTTCATTACACAGACCCTCTTAACCATGAATTAGAAAACAAGGGCCTACTAATCTGACCATCTCTCATGCCCAGTGTCCTTCTGCCAAATTGCCACACTCTATTAAAGAGTGGTCAGGAAATGTGGGAAGGGTCTTAAGCAATAAGGCTGGGGTTTTTGTTAAAACCCGTCTCTTCACACCAAAAGCCCAAGAAGCATTCATTTTAGAAGAACTGGTCACTCCTCGTCCACTGTTATAAAATCTCAATGGGAGATTTTTCCAATCTGTTTAGTACAGAAAAGGGGAAGCCAACTTCCCTGCGACTGAAGGAAGCTGAAAAGATGAATGTTCTACTAAACCATGGTGTTGCTATATCTCAAAACCAATCTTAGAGGCTAACTTCCCAACTCTACGTGCCTCTGCAATCTAATCTAGGCCTATGAGTGGTTTTCTTACCCTCAGAGCACAAAGATTGCTTATATTTGAAATTGTCCTGGCTGCACATCATCCAAGAGGCACCCTTCCTCTCCCCTTAACTACGTAAGAGCCACAGAACACATCCCTTCCTTTGCCAAAGAAGCTCATAGCAGAGCAGGTAGATGATTTTATTTCACAGTTCCCTGGTGCTGGTAGAATTCATTCTTTCAGGGTCTGAATCCCTCTAGCCCACCCAAGTATGCTTGTTTTTCCATTCTGGGACTTCCAGGTGTACCCTGGCTTCCTGGTCAGGCATTGAGTGCACCTCTCTAGGATGATTTAAAAAAAGCAATTAAATACCCACATTATTCAGCAGGTGCTAGGGAGCAAACAGTGTAGCAAGCTCTACTCCCATGAGACAGGCAGCATCACTGCAAACTGCAGAGAGGAATTCCCAACATAGATTTGTCTTAGTTCTTGGATGACACAGGATGAAACTGAAGATCTAAATGACTATTACGGACTCCAAATCACAGAGACTTCTTAAATCATAGTGGCGGGGCCACATTCAAACCCAAGTTTTTGGATACCAAACTGTACCTTCTGTAGCCAAAATCTAAATTTTCTTAAGAAAAGCACAGATGTTAGGATCCTTGTAAATCTCCAACTTTAAGAATAGTTCTTTTCTTTCTCTTTACTTTCTCCCTAGCGCCTGTATATTCTTCACAATTATTTTGGCACAATTTTTTTTAAATCCTGGTATTCACCCTTTGAAGGACTGCTACCTTAGGTAGATACTTTGCCAAGCTCACTCCCATCACTGAGCCTTTTCTTAAACAATTACCCAACTGGGAATCTCTGTCAAGTCATTTTTCAGTGTCTTGTTTGAAGCCCTCTTGACCATGCCAGACCACATGCCTCACCAAGCATCTCTCTCACACACAGTACTAGTATTTTTTAAAATATATTTTATTGATTTTCTACAGAGAGGAAGGGAGAGGGATAGAAAGTCAGAAACATCGATGAGAGAGAAACATCGATCAGCTGCCTCCTGCACACCCTCTGCTGGGGATGTGCCCGCAGCCAAGGTACATGCCCCCTGACCGGAATTGAACCTGAGACCTTTCAGTCCGCAGGCCGACGCTCTATCCGCTGAGCCAAACCGGTTTGGGCCAGTACTAGTATTTTTTTTTTTTGTAGGTGGTTTTACGATTGAATACTTTCTGTCTTCTGTCTTCATTCAGCCTATTCTCTCTATCCGAAGCAACTTCTTCTCTAAGGCACATACTGTTGGCCAGAATGTAGGCATTCTAGCTATGATGGTTTTTTTTTTTTAGTATATTTCAGACCAGTCCTACCTGGTAAACTTAACCAAGGAGGCAAAAGACTTGTACACTGAAAATTACAAAATGTTGCCAAGAGAAATTAAAAGAAGACACAAATAAATGGGAAAATATCCCATATGCATGAATTGGAGACTTAATATTGATAAGATGTCAATACTTACTAACCAAAGTAATCTCTAGATTTAATGCAATCCCTATCAAAATCCCAGGAGCATTTTTACAGAAATAAAAAAATCTAATCCTAAAATTCTTATGGAATCTCAATAGGTCCAAATGTCCAAAACAATCCTGAAAAAGAAAGACAATGTTGGAGGTCATATGCTTCTTGATTTTAAAACTTATTATAAAGCTACCACCCTAGCCGGTTTGGCTTGGTGAATAGAGTGTTGGCCTGCCCTGTTTACTGAAGGGTCCCAGGTTTGATTCTGGTCAAGTGCAAGTACCTGGGTTGCGGGCTCGATCCCCAGTAGCGGGCGTGCAGGAGGCAGCCAATTAATGATTCTCTCTCATCATTGATGTTTCTCTCTCCTCCCTACTTCTTTGAAATCAATAAAAATATATATTTTTAAAAAAGGTTACCATGCTCGCCCTGGCAGTTGGTTAGAGATTGGAGGTTTGATCCTTGGACAGGGCACATATAAGAATCAACCAATAAATGCATGGGTAAGTGGAATAGCAAATCACCGCATCCTTCCCTTTCTCTCTAAAAATCAATTTTAAAAAAGTGACAGCACTCCAATAATGTGATACTGGCAATAAAGATAGACATATAGAACAATGAAATTGAGTCCAGAAATAAACCCGCACCAGAATATGATCAAATGGTTTTCAACAGGTGCCAAGACCATTCAATGGGGGAAAGGAGAGTTTTATCAACAAATGGTGTTTGGAAAACTAGATATCTGCATACAAAAGAATGAAGTTGAGCCCTTAACCTACACTGTATACAAAAATTAACTCAAAATGGATCACAGCCCTAAACATAATTGCTGGAACTATTAAAATGCTAGAAGAAAATATAAGGAAACAGCTTCGTGACATTGGATTCGGCAATGATTTCTTGGAAAGACACCAGAAGCAGAAGCACAGGTAATGAAAGTAAAAACAGATAAATCGGGCTGTATGAAAATTAAAAGCTATGTATCAAGACACAATCAACAGTGGAAAGGCAACCTATGGAATTAGAGAAAATATTTGCAGATCACTTATCAAATATGGGACTAATATCCAGAGTATATAAAGAACTGTAACTCAACAACAACAACAACACAAATACATTAAAAAGAGGCCAAGGACTAGAATAGGCATTTTTCTAAAGCTGACATACAAATGGCCAATAAGCATATGCTCAACATAACTAATCATGAGGGAACTGCAAATCAAAACCACAAGGATATATCTCATATCCTTCAGAATGGCTGTAATCTAAAACAAAACAAGACAAAACAAAAAAACAAAAGTTTTAGTGAGGGAAGTGGAGAAGTTGGAACACTTGTGCACTGTTGGTGGGCATGTAAATGGTACAGCTGCTATGGGCAACAGTATGGAAGTTTTAAAACATTTAAAATAGAATTAGCATAAACTCCAGCAATACCACTTTTGGTATTTTAATACAAAAGAATTAAAAGCAAGGTCTCAAAGAGATCGTTGTAGACCTCTGTTCCCTACAGCATTTTCCACAATAGCCAAAGGTGATAGCAAACCAAGTGTCCATTTTCAGATAAATGGATAAGAAAAATGTGATCTACTTTACACATTCAATTTGTTTGAGAACAGCGTCCCACGTTAAAGATTTTCGAAAAACAGGATCCTGGACCAAAGGACCCCCGGAATGCAAACAGCCTGCAAGTCCGATACAATGGATTATTATTTGACCTTGAAAAGGAAGGAAATTCTGACACATGCTACAACATGGATGAATATCATGGTAAGTGAAATAAGCCAGTCACACAAAAAGACAAATACTATAGGATTTCACTTTTGAGGTATCTTGAGTAGTCAAACTCATAGAAACAGAAAGTACAATGGTAGTTGCCAGAGGGAGAAAAGAGGAATTATTTAATGTCTATAGAGTTTCAGTTTTGCAAGATGAAATGTTCTAGAGATTGATTCCACAACAATGTGAATATATTTGACACTACTGGACTGAACACTTAAAAATGGTTAGGATGATAAATTTTATGTTATGTGTATTTTATCACAATCTTAAAAATGTTTTTATTTTTAAGATATATTTTATTGATGTTTTACAGAGAGGAAGGGAGAGGGAGAGTTAGAAACATCGATGAGAGAGAAACATTAATGAGCTGCCTCCTGCACACCCCCTACTGGGGATGTACCTGCAACCAAGGTACATGCCCTTGACTGGAATCAAACCCGGGATCCTTGAGTCCGCAGGCGACGCTCTATCCACTGTGCCAAACCGGTTAGGGCTAAAAAATGATTTTTAAAAAATAGTTTATTGATTTCAGAGAGGAAGAGAGACAGAAACATCAATGATGAGAGAATCATTGGTCAGCTGCCTCCTGTAAGCTCTCACCCAGGGTTCGAGCCCACAACCCAGGCGTGTGCCTAACTGGGAATTGAACTGTGACCTCCTAGCTCATAGGTCGATGCTCAACCACCGAGCCCCAACAGCTGGCCACAGTTAAAAAATTTAATCAAGTTCAAACAACATCCTTCCTCAAATACCCTCCTCCTAGCCCTCGTGTGAATCAATTACTTCCTCTTTGTTCCTCCACTTTATTTTGAAATTCCACTCTTGGGACTCTTATCACATTTTGGTTAATTATTTGACAGAATAAGGGTTAGTGTTCCATTTGGCCCCATCACCGGGTGAGATGAACACTTCGGGGGTCTTGACCAGAAGCTAAGAAAATAATCTATAGTTTTTGACAAAAACCTTAGATGGGAAAAGAGACAGTAGCCTTGATGGCATGCTATGCTAAAGGGAACAGTCATTATTAGCAAAAGTATATCTTATACCTATAGAACTTTCACTCTGAGCTGAGGTCTGGAAGGGCCACTTTCATTTAGTCATCCTTTTGTAGGCAGGGTCTGAAATAACTAAAAAGCACTTAGCTCCATCCCCACCCACATATAAACATCCTCATCTCCATCCTTAGTCCCACCAACTGAAATGATTGGCCTGACCCAGTCTGAAAGAAAGAGAAGAGGATGTTCATTCAAATAGATTCAAGACACAGTAGCTTATCCTATCTAATAAAAGGGATAATATGCAAAATGACCATCACTCTAACACACAAGATGCCACCCCCATGTAGACACAAGATGGCTGCCACAAGATGGCCAGAAGGGGAGGGCAGTGAGGGATGACCAGGCTGGCAGAAGAAGGCAGTTGGGGTGACCAGGCCTGCAGGGGAGGGCAGTTGGGAGATACCCAGGCCTATAGGGGAGGGTAATTGGGGGGGGGGGGGCGACTCAGGTTTGCAGGAGAGGGCAGTTGGGGGCAATAAGGCCTGCAAGGGAGAGCAATTGGGAGGGACTGGGCCTGCAGGGGAGGGCATTTAGGGGCGACCAGGTCGGCAGAGGAGGGCAGTTGGGGTGACCAGGCCTGCAGGGTAGGGCAGTTAGGGGTGACTAGGCCTGCAGGGGAGGGCAGTTAGAGACAACTGGGCTGGCAGGGGAGCAGTTAGGTGTCAATCAGGCTGACAGGGGAGTGGTTAGGGGTGACCAGGAAGTTAGGCAGGCAGGCAAATGGTTGGGAGCCAGCAGTCCTGGATTGTGAGGGGGATGTCTGACTGCCCGTTTAGGCTTGACCGGGACCAGGTCTAAATGGGCAATCAAGCATCCCTAGAGGGGTCCCAGATTGGAGACAGTACAGGCTGGGCTGAGGGACACCTCTCCCCACCCTCCCATCTCCCGTGCACAAATTTCATGGTCTAATAGATAAAGCACCCAAGGGCCAGCTAAAAACAAAACTATTTTGCTGTCTCCCCTGGACTCTTTGTATATATTTTTTGATTCCTAATACGATTCTTTTTTTTCTGATAATGGACTAAAACTTCCTGTCCTTCAAAGTCATGAACAAGAAGTTACATTTGTTTGATCTGTCTTCCCTCCTAGATGGGAAGATCCTTGAAGGCAGAGACCATCCTATTCATCATTGTATCACCAGTGTCCACTAGTAGTTCTGGCACATAGCAGGTGCCCAATAAAGCCAAACAAATGATAGAATGGTTGGTGAGAGTAGGGTGAGTCATTACAATGACCCATAGAGAGACTTTTGACCACTCCAGGAAGAAGGAGAGCTGGAGAGCCACAGGGAATATGTAGGGAGCAGAGGGAGCATGAGAAGAAAATGTGGTTCATTATAAAGCCAAGATTGAGCCGAAACCGGTTTGGCTCAGTGGATAGAGCGTCAGCCTGTGGACTGAAAGGTGGTCCTAGGGTTCGATTCTGCGGGCATATCCCCAGTAGGGGGTGTGCAAGAGGCAGCTGATTGATGTTTCTCTCTCATCGAAGTTTCTGACTTTCTATCCCTCTCCCTTCCTCTCTGTAACAAATCAATAAAATATATTAAAAAAAATAAAGCCCAGATTGAGCTGGCTAATAAAGTTTATACCCTCCTGTGTCATGTCCTATTGTTGCACTAGTCCTTATACAAAGCCGACATTTATGTGGTCCTCAGGCAGGTTTCCTTTCTCTCTATTTCAGCTCCATCTGAAGCACCACCATCACTCTTGCTAAGTGGCCACAATTCCACAGCCACAGATACCTGGCTTCAGTTTTAAATTAGACATAATTTTACTTGGGTCATTGAACCCATTCATATCTGTGAACAGTAGGATGCTTATGGCCCTTTCATGCAGTCACTCCCCCCTCCCCCTTCCTGGAACCCTGGAAAGGATTCCTAGCAGTGGGTAATAATAATAATAATAAAAATCAGATGTCAACATAATGGCACCCCTTCGTGTTCACATTTATAGAATTTGCAAGCTGAAAGGATGAATAATGATTAGCTCTGCTTCCCTTAGAGAGCCAAGTTGGGTCAGGGCGAGTTAGCACTAGAACTCAGAGACCCTGGCTTCCAGTGATGAGCCGTTTTTCTTCTGCTACCTGCCTGCCCTCCAGCGCACCCCTCTCTGCATTTCTGTGCAATCGGGGCTCTCTCTGGACAGCTCTAAATTATCTACATTAGGAGGAGAGGGATGTGCAGGTATTACGTTTTCACAGGTTAATGTCCTTAGGACGTCCTGGGTGATTTTTTTCTGAAGCCCTATTGTCAGTGGTGCTGACTTAAAAACGGAGGGCTGAGGAGACGGCCCACAAGCTCGGTGCCTCGCCGAAAACCTGCCATGAACAGAGTTGCGCAGCTGATGGGCTGCGCAGCGGATAGGGCACTGTTGGTTACTAACCAGCCCCCAAGTAAGTTAGGTATCATCTAAAAGACGCTAATGGAGCACCTACTGTGTGTCTAATCAAGAGCTGAGCCGCTGCCTTCTATCCTTTCACAGGCCCAAACAATCCTACGAACCCGGCAGACACCGGGAATTCTGATTTGCATCTCGGATCTGGCCTTGAACTTGGGTCGAGGTATTTTAAATTCTTCAACATGGTGGCCTGTGTCCTCAAAAGTAGATTATATATATATATATCTTTTCAAAATGGAAAGGTAATTTTCTTGCGAGCCGCCCAACAGGCTCCCTGTCCGGAAGCCTCAAAACCTCTCACCCCCAGCCCCACCCCCCGGGGTCCAGGCTGCAGACCGCCTGCCCAGCGGAGCCAGGGCGCCGGGTCCGGGCCGGGGCCGAGGGGGCGCCTTTCTCTTTAAGAGCCCCGAAGACGGCCGTGATTGGCTGTAGCTATGCAGGGCTTTCCTCCCGGCTCCCTCCGAGAGCTGCCTCCCCCGCCGCCCTCCGCGCGCGCCTGCCTCCCCCCAGCCCCTGCGCGCCCCCTGCCGCCCCAGCGCGCCCTTCTTCCTCGCAGCCGAGTTCAGCCCCGGCAGCGGCATGGGGGAGGCGCCAGCAACAGATGCTAGACTCTCAGGTTTGCACCCGTAGGCCACGCTGAGTGCCCGAAGAAGAGAGAAGGAACCGGAGCAGGTCCGGGAAGGCGGGGACGGGAGGTGTGGAGATCCCCCCCGCCCCAAAGGCAGAAGCCCCCGCCCCCACCGGAGAGATCCCCGCCCTCAGAGCTCTTGCTGCCTGCAGCCCTGTCACCGGCGCCCACCTCTCCAGCCATGCCAGGCCGGGCCGCCGATCGGGGCAAGGTCCCCTTCTGCAGCGCCACGGAGGAAAGCCGCGCGGGGGCCGAGGACGCGGAGGGCGGCGGCGGTCAGGAAAGGCCGGGCGCACGCGAGCCGCAGCGGCAGACCATCGTGTGGCGGAACGTCGTCCTGATGAGCCTGCTCCACTTGGCCGCTGTGTACTCCCTGGTGCTTATCCCCAAAGCCCAGCCGCTCACCCTGCTCTGGGGTAAGTCCCGCGGACGCCCCCTGCTCCCCGCGGACCTTGGCGAGGCCGCGCCGGAGCGCGCGCGGAGTCGCGGGTCTGCTGCCCGCGGTGCGGAGCCCCCTGCGCTCTCCTCTCGTCGGCCCCAGAGGCGCCCCTGCAGTTGTCCTCCCTTCGGGACCGGCAGGTCCTTCCGCCCAGATATTTTCAACTTCTGCCCTCCCCTGCGGTCTTCCCGAGTGGGCGCCTTCGTCCGCTCCCCGAAGAGGGCGGGAGGGACCCAGAGTCCTGCGGCGCCGCCGCGGTGCGCAGAGAGGCGCGCGAGGGGAGACGCCTGGCACCCGCCGAACTCCGCTTTGAGCACTGGAGGACGGGCGGGGGGGGGGGGGGGGAGGGGGGGCGGGCGCGAAGGTGTCGCCCGAGCGGGTCCCAGGGGCTCTCCTATCTGTCGCCTTCCGGCTCCTCAGTGTCCCACGCGGGTCACGGACCTTGGGGCCGAGTTAAGGACAAGCAAAGAAGTAGGGCGGTTGGGGGGTGGGAGGGGTGGAGAGATCTGAGCCAGGGACAGTCTCGATTTCGCGCACGAGATGGAAGAAACCAGCCTTTTCCCTCGCCCCTGCAAGGCCCCCTTTCCTGCCTCCTCCGTGATCGTCTATGCCCATTGCACTTCTGTGACCCCAGAAGTTTCTTAAACACAAGGAGCTCACGTTGAGAGAGCTCTGCCCCCAGTACTAAGCTCGGATTGTGTCCACGCAGAGACCTCCCCCCTCCCCCCCAGGCCCAAAACTCCTCTGATCTGTGCAGGCAGGTCTATTCCCACACCTGTGGCTCTTCAGCCACCTCCTTCTTAGTACCTGCCGGCTGCAGCGGCGAGGGAGCCCAGGAGTTGACCCCCACACACAACTCCTTTCCCTTCTCTCGGCCCCAGGTGCTCTGCTTGCTCTATGTGATTCCAGTCGCTCACCTATGAACCACCTGAAAGACCCCCCAGCCCCAACTGGTTTTGGCCTTCCATCACCATCCTGGCAGTAGGTGGGGATTAAAGACGCAGGCACTGACGTCTTGGGCCGAAACACAGACCAAGTACTCTAAGGAGCTCTTCCAGCTTCCCTTTTTGAGATCATCAAGGAACAGGGACAGGAGAAATAACAGCCTACTTTTATTTCCAGAGGGGAAGAGGCAGGAAGAAATAAGACCTCTTTCTGCAAAGCTTCTTATTTGATATAGCACTAGCTCCAGTGCTAGGTTGATAATGATTTCCTTGAAATCCTGTAGACCCTGCTCTTGTTGACCCTGAGTACCGGGGGGTATGGCTCAGGGGGGATGCAGAGTCGAAAAATGGTGAGAGGGGCATGTGTTTTTGGGGAATCATGAAGACTTTTAAAGACCCCTAAAAGCTTTGTGTAAACCCCCTGCTCAAACCTCCTCCACTTAATGCAGCGCCTCACTTCTGTGTCCTTTTTGCCAGGGTCTTTGTTTTGCTTTGGTTTAATTTTGGTCTGTCTTCCATCTTATCTCCAAATGACTAAACTGTAAGATGTCCAGCCATTAATTCGTGAACACACTTCTACCCTGCCAGCCAAAGCCTTCAGTGCCCCAGAGCCTCCACGGTGCTCTTCCTTCCCATCCAGGGGCAGTACTGTTGGACTTCAGAGCCCATTTGCCTGGGGGAGGGGGATTGGGGTTTAGCCTAATAGCTGATGTGTCAGAGAGAGCTTGGGGCAACGTGAGTACTTAAAATATTATCTTACATGTCTGGGGCTCCACTCTGTTCAGCCACTGAGCCCCAGGGACTCTGGCATTCCAGCAGGAGCCACAAGGCTATAAGGCCTCTTTTTCAGGTTTGCTAAGTTATGTCTGCCCTGTCCAGGCTGCTCTCTGTGGTGAAGGCAGAATCTTTGTTTTGAAAGACCTTGGCCAGAGGACACCATCCCGTGGCCCCAAATTCCTCCAGGTTCCTGGGAGAAGTAAACACACTGAAGGAATCTGGTTTCCTCCTTGTGGGGATGTAGCCAAAGCCCATCCTTGTACCTTCCTGCATAGTCTTCTGCTTTAGCCACTTTCCATCAGCTCCATTCTCTCTTTTTTAAAAATGCCTCTAAATGGAATTCAGAGAGAGGAAGGGAGAGGGAGAGAGAGAGAGAAACGTCAGTGATGAGAGAGACTCATTGACCAGCTGCCTCCTGCATGCTCCCCGTTGGGGACGGAGCCTGCAGCGCAGGCTGGTGCCCTGAGGGGGAATCGAACTGTGACCTCCTGGTTCATAGGTTGATGCTCAGCCACTGAGCCACACGGCCCTGGCTCCATTCTCTTAATTTGATTTTCTCCCTACCTGTGCTTCAGTGCATCCTTAAAAAAAGAAAGAAAAAAGAAAAAGAGCAGGCAGTGGTGGATGCTATAGTTTCTAGTTTCAAAATTGTGACTTAGGAACATTCCAAACAAACGAATCTTATCAGATGGATATCTTGTGAGAGAAGAAATGAGGGACAAAGACCAGCTACGATTGCTTGTGTTGTGGATAGGATATTTAGGGCAACTGGAAGGCCAGGGGCATCATCCACTCAAGGTTATTTTCAGAGAAAGCTGTTTCCTTGACCCACAAACTCACCCTCTCCCCCTCTCCCCCCCTTCCCCGACTGGATTCTCCTTTACCTCCTCCCTCACTGGCCTTATCTAGTTTTGGGGCTGACTTCATGCTCCCCGGTAGGCTGTTTATCCAGTTCAGGGACCTAAGTTGTTGAGGAAATAGGCTTAGCCCGTCCACTGCTTGCCGCCTCCCCAACCCAGGTGAGGTTGCCCTGGAAACAGGAGGCATCCATGCAGTGCATCCAGCAGAGGATGTTAGGTGCGCAGTGTGCAGAGAGTAATTCGCGTGGTGGTAAAATGTCATCCACGAGAGACCTATTAAGTTGTTTAGTCCAGCCTCCTCCAGTGCCTAACCCCCACCTTTTCATGCTGTTTTGGGGGCTAGAGCAAGTTATTTTCCTTATCGCTAAAGTGTTCTGAGTGGGCAAGCTTAGAACGGAATGCTCTTGGTGCCCATAGATTGGGAAGGGTGAGTTTATGAGTTTCAAGAACAGAATGCAAACTTCATTTGGAGGAAAATTTTAACCTGAAGGCTTGAGCTCCCAAAATTGCCTGCTTTGAGGGTTTTGGCCTAAGGAGCAGCTAGTACCTGCCCTGAATCCCAAGAGGAGTAGAACCAGGGGAGTAAGGAGCAGCAGTTATGGTATCAAAATAGAATTCCTGGGACTTCTTCAAGCCAGGGAGGTTTGCCCCAACTTGTGTCTAAGGCCTTCTGATTCTTGGTTTCCAGAAATGTCAGGGACTTTTCTGCTTTCTCTGGACATGTCACCCACGTCCTGATCAGGGGTAAAGGCAGTGTCTCATGGTGACCTCATGGGTTTTGTTCCTTCACAGGACAACTTCAGTGACAGTACCAGGCAAGCAAAATAGCTCCCTTCTTTCCTGCTGCCCAGGGCAAACATGGCCATTGTTAGGCTAATATAGGATTCTTTGGCATCCTTGGTGCTGGAGCAGCTGGCCAATCCTGAGTGAGATTCAGTTTATGGGGAGGAAGCTGAGAGGTAGCAGGGATTAACAAAGCAGTTTGGGGCCAGGGAGGTCAGGAGAGGCTGGGGTTTGGAAAGTGCTGGTCCATCAGTCAAATTCTGGCCAATACTGCGAGTTGCCCAAAGATGAGCTGTCTTTTGTCAGGCATCGGGTAACCTGCACCCTCCAGCTGGTCCTGATGTCTGCTGGGTTGTGCTACTTTTCCTGTCAAGTCCCCAAGGTTGTTGAGGAGACCAAGATTGTGCGGTCATGGACTTCTGTCTTGCCTTCAGGTTTTCAGAGTGAGAAAGGCTCAAGAGAGAGTGACAGATCTGAATGTGAATTCCTCTCTCCTACTTAACTTACCAGCTTCATAGCCTTGGAGCGATGAATGGCTTTAAACCTCAGCGTTCTGGCCTATTTAATGGGTACATTAACACTACTTGTTCACAAAGTGGTGAGAATTAAATTAGGTAATATACAACAGCAATACAATCAGAGAGGGGACTTTAATATGCCATTGACATCATTGAATAAGTCTTCTAGACAAAAAAATCAACAAGGAAACAGAAATCCTAAATGACTCACAAGATCAGATGGAACTAATTGACATCTTCAGAACATTTCACCCCTAAGCTATAGAATATATTCTTCTCAAATGCACATTGGACATTTTCAAAGATAGACCACGTATTAGGACATAGACTAAGTCTCTACAGATTCAAGAAAATTGAAATCATAAATCAGATAATATATATATACATTACTTAGCACAGTGCCTGGCCCTTGGTTGGTGGACAGTAATTGTCAGCTGCCATTATTATTATTGGACCTAATACCAGATGGTTTTCTTTGGTAGAGGGGAAAAGCCCTCTTGCAGCACAATACATTCTACAAAGCCTGCACAGTAAGTACTTGGCTTCATTGCTTCTCTGCGTGGAAATATGCTCTGGCTTTCTCAAAGTCCCCAAAGAGAAATGAACATAATCCCTTCTCTGTCTTTCCTCCTTCCCCAAGTCTGTTTCTTTCATTCTATTTCCCTCCAAAAGGCCAGTGTCGTGTAGATAAGAATATGTTTTGTTCGGTTGACAACTCACCTGGTCTTTCGTGTTTTTTCTTTGGGGACTGTTGCAGTAGAGACAGGGCCAGATCATTTCTCTAAATCTTTTAGGATCTCTCCCCCCCAATCCCCCGCACCTTGAGCTCTCTTTAAATATTTTTTTAAATGCTCAGTTAAACTACTAAAAAACTGAAAAATGTAAATGAATCTTCCTTGTAAACCCTGTAATTGCCAGCCCATTGTTGTTACCACTTTTGCACCTTTAATAAATGGGCAAGCACTAAAAGCCTTCCCCAAGGCCAGAGGGCAGCGAAACCTACAGAATGGAGTGTGCTGCTGCTGGCTGTATAGTCCCGACGTGTATAAATATAGGTTGAGGTTAATGTTATCAGCTCGCTGTTTTTCTAAAAGTGTTTGTCAAGGTCACTGCAGACTACCCTGTGATCATGAAGAGAGAAACAGTGCAGCAGAGTAGAAACCCGGGGCTGGCATCCTGGCATTGCCACTTAGTTCAACCTCATAGATGTCCCTTTCCAGTTTGTCGGCCTCAGTATTCTCGTCTGAGAAGTGGGGACAGTAATACTGAGTGAACGTTGTTTTAAGAACAGGCATATACTACAGGGTCTGCCAGAGAACTCTGTACCACCCCTACCTCCCACGACGGTGCCGCCTGCCACGAAGCCAGCACCGACTGCACCGGCTGGCTGAGGCTGGAGCACTTGTGCCTCAGATGGAAGGCACGGCCCTTCAGCCCAAGTATTTGATCGTAATGCTTCAGTTCTCACCTTACCTAGTTTTATGTGTTTCATAAAATGTCAGTAATTTCTTGGAAAAGCCATTGATGAAATTTACAAAAAGACACAGACATGATGATTTTGTTAAGGTTTTACAAAAGACAGTGTCATCTTTGGATGGCATTATTCTTGTTGAGCATTTATTTTTATTTTCTAATCCTCACTTGAGGATATTTTTCAGTTCCCCCCTTTTTTTTTCAGAGAGAGAGAGAGAGAGAGAGAGAGAGAGAGAGAGAGAGAGGGAGGGATAAAATCAATGTGAGAGAGAAACATCTTTTGGTCAGCCCCCCACCCTTGCCCAGGACGCACCCCAACTGAGGATTGAACCTGCAGCTTTTTGGTACATGGGACGAGATTCAAACCAACCGAGCCCCCCGGCCAAGGCGTTGAGCATTTATTGGGACATTTATTGGGACATTCTGCAGTCTCTGGCATGCAGTCCATGTGTCCCTTTGCTGTGACGGGTCATGTTTCTATGGAAGTGTCACAGCCCTGGGACTCAGAGTATGGGCTTTGGCGTCAGAAGGTCTGAGTTCCAAGCTCAGCCCCCCAAATTCAGCCTTCAACAGAAAACTCCCTCCTTAGCCTCAGTGCCCCGGACTGCACTGTGAGGACAGTAACAGCACAGCCAGCAGCTGGAGGGAAATGAAAGAATCCAGGAAAGACGTTGGTCAGGGTGCCAGCAAGAGTCTTTGTTAGCTGCCGCGTCTCAGCCACATGTGCCCTCAAAGCTCCCGTCCTGCCTTCTCGCATCTATCTCTTCCTTTGAGGGCTGGTATTGTTCCAGGTTGCCCCCTGGTCATCAGAAAGCCCTGGCCAGGGCCAACAGCAGTTTGTCTCCAGTTTATTTCCCCTGGAAATGGATTGGTGGCCACAACAACAGCTGTCCTCCCTCATAAATGCCTGTTGTTTGTTCATTTTGTATGTGAACATGCATCCATATTCATTCATCCACAGTTCATTCATTTCTCCCATTCCAGTGATCGTCAAAAGTGGCCGCACAGCAGTATCACTTGGGTGGCCTTTAACATTTCAGGAAGCCTCGGTCTCATCGGGATGTACTGAATTGGAGGGTCTAGGAGTGATGTTCTGGCTTTTCTTTCTTTCTTTTTTTTTTTTTTTTAAAAAAAGCCATTTAGGTATTTCTGATGCACAGCTGGATTAAGAATCGTGATTTAATTTTTTTGATCAATAATATTTATTGCCCATCTGTTGGGCACTGGCACCATCCCTGACTTTGTGGCACTGGGGGGCCAGTTAGAGAGACAGACAGGTGCACAGGTGGTAACTGCCAAGGCAGCATTAGTTACAGAGCACCAGCTCAGGGAGCTGGGAGGAGGAGGAGGTAGCCATTGAGCTGGGCAGGAGGCCCTTGGCTGGGACAAATGGCATTGTAGCCACAGGGAACAGTGTGGGCAGAGCTCCTGCAGGGAGAGAGATAGACGGAGGTTCAAGGACTGATGGTTTGGCAAGTCTGCGATGACCAGGGCCAGGACGATTCAGTGGGGCCAGCAGGACAGGGAGGAGATTAGGCTGTGGACGGGCTGCCCTTCAACCTCTGCCTGATTCTCTCCTCCTCCCCTTAGCCCTCCTCCAAACCAACAATTACTGCTGTGATAGTATGGCGGGGCACCAGATTTGTAGACAAGACACTCAGAGGGATGAGTGAGCCTGAAGTTTTTCGGGAAGACCTTGGGGTAAATACGTTGGAGCTGGGCCCCTCAGGCTGGCTGCAGCTGAGGTGAGGGTAGGAATTCTGTGTCAGCAGGGCATTCGATGCTACAGACTCAAGTTTTGTTCCAGGCCTAAAATAGTAAAATGCCCCAAAAGGTATAACAGTACCCAAATGCCACACCCAGAGTGCCCCCTTCTGGTCCCCTTCTTCCTCTGTTCTTGACTCCTGTATTTTTAAAAGGTGTGTGTGTGTGTATGTGTGTGTGTGTGTGTGTGTGTGTGTGTGTGTGTGTGTGTTGTGTGGGTGTGGAGGGGGGATGTTCTCACTTCATTTCCTTCCTTAAACCTGAGTTTGAGCAGCTGGTTCTCACTAACCCACATTTCAGGGATGGTTAGTTCTGCTCCCCATTTCCACAGTTGGTGGGGTCACTGCAGGGCCTGGTGCTTAGTAGGAAAGCTTAGTAGGAAAGGTTGGAGGGCTCTGTGGGCCAAGCAGACTATGGTCTGGGGACCAGCAGCATCAGCACCACCTGGGAGGTCTTTAGAAATGACTCTCAAACCCCATCCCGGACCTTCTGAATCAGAACCTGAGTTTAATAAGATCTCCAGATGACCTATCCACATGCTAAAGTTAGAGACGCTCCCCAGCCTGCTGCCCAGCCACAGGCTGACGATTCGGAGAAGCTGGATATGAGTGGGATTGGTCAACTCGTCCCATTTCCTTTCATGGCCGCCTCTCCTTAGCCTCCCCTCCAGCTCCCCTCTGATTCCCTCTGACCCTCTGCCTCCTTGTAGCGTGTTTAGAACATGTCAGGATCTGCTTCTCTTGCCAACCAAAGGCTATTGCTAAAATCTGTCAGCCGGAGCAGCAATGTTTAATTCATGGGCTAGAAAATTAATTTTGTTCTCATAAATAGAGCTGGGGGAAATAACGGAGGCTCTGTGCATGGCCCTGGGGAATTCAGCCTGTTTAACAGATGAACTGGTAAAGGGGAGGAGGCCTGCGGGAGGGCCACCTTCCACAGAATTGTGAAGCAAATTGTGTCAGTTAGGATGCTTTAGGCTGCATGTAGCACAAAACTCACCTTCAAATGGCTTAATTGATAGGGAAATTTTCTAATGTCCCTGATAAGAAATACTGAGGCTGGAATGACTCAATAATGTCACCAGAGAGCAGGTTTCATGTCTGCCATGGTGCCCTTGTTGAATTTAGTTGTCCCCATAGTTATCAGATGGCTGCCAGAGTTCCAGGCAGCACGTGGAGTCACCACAGTGTCATACAGAAGGAGAGAGAGGCTGCCCTTTAGTCTCATTTTATCAGGGAGAAAACTCTCTCCTGGTTGCCTCCCAGCTGATGTCTCCTCAAGTCTTACCTGCAGGATTGTGTCCCAAGTCCCCTGTGAAACCAACCATTGGCAAGGGAGTCAGCCTAGACTGGGCTGGCCAGTGAGTCACATTGGGTTGGGGCGATGGTGGCGAGGAGCCAAACAAACCCAGGCTTTGCCCAAGGAAGAGGAGGGCATGACTGCTGGGGCAGCCAACACCTCCGCTCCAGGGGCTCCCTTTGCCCCCTCTCATGACCTTCTCATGACCTTCACTCTGGTGTTGCCTCCATTCCCTGGAACAACTCTGGTTTCATATATATTTATCACCTGAGGGTATTTTTCCCAATGATTTTTAGAGAGAATGGAAGCAGGGAGGGAAGGAAGGGGACAGAAAGAGTAAGAGAAAGAGAAGCATCCACGTGAGAGAGAGACAACAATTGGTTGCCTTTCCCCACACACCCCGACTGGGACCAGTGATTGAACCTGCACCCCAGGTATGTACCCTTGACCGGGAATCGAACCCACAACTCTTCAGTGTGTGGGCCGACGCTCTACCATGGCCAGGGCTCTGGTTTCATATGTTAGTGTACTCTTCCCCTCTATTTTCTACTCCCTATGCTTGTCTCCGATCCTGCTGTCAGTACAGTGAGTTGTCAATGTCTGCCTTTTCCACAAATCTTTGAGCTATTTGATGACATTTCTGCCTCTCTAGGACCCAGCATACAGCCTCCGCTCAGCATACATAGTGTTGGGTGAATGAATGAAGGAATAAATGAATGAATGAATTTAATAACTGTGTGGCCTTTCTTCCTAAGGCAGCAGTTTTCAAACCAGTGGGCTGCAAGAATTTTTAAAACATGTATTTCTGACTATTTAGTCAGGGGCACTGACCTCTTTTCCCTTAGATTGTCAAATAGAAAAATGACAACAGCCAACACAATAGCCGTCCAGTGTGAATGAATTAAAATTACACCTTTTTTTTGGTCAGATCAGCGAGATATTTTTGGTGTGTTGAAGAATTTCAGTAATTAGTTTATATGTGCCATTAGATGACAAAGGTTGAAAAATCACTGTCCTAAGGGAAGTTTGCATAGTATCTCTTTTTTTTTTTTAAATATATTTTATTGATTTTTTACAGAACGGAAGGGAGAGGGATAGAAAGTCAGAAACATCGATGAGAGAGAGAGACATCGATCAGCTGCCTCTTGCACGCCCCCCACTGGGGATGTGCCCGCAGCCAAGGTACATGCCCTTGCCGGAATTGAACCCGGGACCTTTCAGTCCGCAGTCCAACGCTCTATCCACTGAGCCAAACCGGTCTTGGCCATAGTATCTCTTAATGTAAAAAATGTTTTTTTCTCCATGTAATGTTGGGGGAAAGATTGGGGAGTGAGAGGCCTCTGTCAGTGCCCCAGAAGTTGGCGTGTCCTTCTGCACTGTGTCCTCCCGGTGTGTCACCCTGTCCTCCAGAGCTCCCTGCTGCTCTCCTGGGTTTTCTTGGGCCGAGGTGGGCTAGAGAAGGTTGCTCTGGGCACAGAGAATGGAAAAACGAGTGACTTAGGATGCATTCTCTCCCAAGGTTTTCCCTGGTGACACTGTTTTCCCAAACTGATAGCTTTCTTGGTGGCTCATTTTCTTCATCTTTCAGGTGACACAGAGCCTCAATGATGAAGTCACAGCCAGATTTCTGTTCTCTTGCCTCACATTTGATTTTGTGGGGCATTTAAAAGTCCATGTAACGTACCCAGCAGGTACTTTTTATTTGCACAAACAACCTAGAAAGAAGCATTTTATTTAGGAAGTTGTGATCAGGGAAACAAAACAATAGCCTTTGGCTAGAGAGTTTGGAAAACTGTATGTTAACGTGCAAACGGGGAAAATGTACTAGTATAGCAGGACTGCAGTGGAGCCATTTGTGGAAAACCTTCAAGTCAAATATGGCATGTAAAGTGTTCACTTACTAGTAAGTGTAAGGTTTTAATCTGAGAAGTAAGATTGAATCTGACCGAAGTCAATAAATAGACCAAGACAAGCAGGGTACAAGCGAAAGATCGCGTTTATTAAGAGCCCTCGGGTGAGGTCCCACTCCGAAAACACCGGCGGGGGGAGTCACACCCGCCTATGCCTGGCAGGGTTTCTTTTATGCTGCTGTTGGACCAATCGGGTGTATCCGAGGTAGTTTGTGGCAGGTGATTTATGAGTGGGAAATTAGTACAACTGCAACCTGGCCACCCTTAATAAGTCTGGGTGGTCGTTTATTGTCCAGCAGGATGTCAGCACAGCTCTGGTGTGTCCTGGGGGACCACTATCATTCACCTCAGCGGATAGGATCGGGGAAGCCCCTGTCTTCCCAGCCCCAAACCTTACATTCTCAGCGGGTGGGTTGGGGGAAGACCCTATTTTTCCAGCCCCAGACTTTACAGTAAGGTCAGTGCTTTAGCAATGTCCCTGTGGGTGGTGGGTGGGTGGCTTTATCAGGACCTGGTCATCACTCTCCATATTTGTAGGTGACAGTGATGTGGTGATTTTCTGAGAGTGAAATTTCCTTGCAATGGGGGCTGTGGGTGTGAGGGGGGAAATCTAGTATCAATGGACTTGGAAATGAAGCTAGACAAGAATACAGTTTAGAATTCAGTTTTAAATTTATTTGCTTCCCATATCACTGCCTGTTATATGAATATCATCATACACTTATAATTTGATTGTGTTGGTTTCAGCCTAATTCCCTGGAGAGACAATGGTTTACAAATGCAACCTGTGACCCAGTGAGCAAGGTCATCTCCAATAGCACCCTCTTCCTCCTCATTGAAAAGCATTCATTAAGCCAACAATGAGTTACTGATAGTCCTGAGCCAGGCTCTGTGTAAAAAAACCCAAGTCCCTGTCTATGATGTGCCTTAGTACCGTAACCAATAGTGTTCTCTCGGCATGGGTAGCTCTTCTTCAAAAGTTCCATGCATGAAATTAGAAATAAATTTCTAAAACTTAACTGTTTCATGGAGTAGTTTTTCAATCCATTCCTCTAAGAAATATATTTAATAGAAGCTTTTGCAGATGCTTATAATGAAGCTTGCCTCTATTCTCAGCCTATGACTCAGTTGAGTGTCCCCCAAAGCATTTGTTTTGCCCTGGAATCTCTATAAGCAATGGGAGATATTTATTAGCCAGTGTGAATAATGCCCACATATGTTTCCCCCTATATCCCACCGCTCAAATGCATTGTGTTTGGCTCAGTTGCTTTTGAAAAGTGGGTGAGTCATGAACACTTTCGAGCTATATTCAAATTCCTCCAGGGTCTTGACTCCATCTGGAGCTCTGGAGAGAATTAAGTCTCTGACCTCTGAGTATAGTATAGACTGGATGTGAACTTCACCTTGGCATAGCTCTCATGAGGGTTGAATAAACCAGTTATTAGAGCTGATATTACCTCATGCACCATTGTTGCTCTATCAATTGTTAAAATAGCTGGTGCCTTTCAAAATACTCCTGGAATTCCCAACACCCCAGGAGTATCAGCTGCAAGGCTTAAGTCTTCATTGGTTCTGAATAGTTTTAATTGGCTGGTGCCCTATGGGTTGTCAAATATTTTCAATATCACCTCTGCATATGCATCCTCTTGCTATCATCTGAACCATATAATCTTTGGCTTCTCTCACAATTCTATTCTCATTGAATGAGAATTTTTTTTTAAAGCAATCTACTATTCTGGCTTAAATTTACATTCTCAAAACCATGCAATGAAAGGTACTAGAGTCTAATCTAAATTCTGAGATTTTAGGTAACCCACCTGTCCTAATAAAAACTCCTTTTGTGATAGAGGCAGTGTGTGTCTGAAAGGTGATTTTAACGTTCTGATTTATAATTGCCTTTATATGAGAGTCCCCCCTGAAAGAATTGGTATTAATTTTGTCACCAGAAAAAAAAAGACACTGTAAAAATAAGATTGTAGTTATTTCCTTTTGTGTTAGCTGGGAGGACAAGATGTGGAGAGGGCACCACAATTCAGGTGGGTCTCTTAGCTCAAACTTCCTGGGCCCTTATGCTGTGATGGTGTCTAGACCCTCAGGGTTGGTGCCACCCAACCCACACCTGAGGCGTGGGACAGGAAGTTGTTTCAGTGGCAGGAAATTTCAAACATACACAAAAGTAAAGATTGTAGTCCGTACTCGTCTGGAATTTTGTTTGCTTGTAACTTTTTACTTTGATATATAATTTTAGAAACATAGGACAGTTGTAAGAATAGTATAGGGAATTCCTATATACTCTTCCCAGACTAAACAATTTACATTTTGTCCCATTTGTTTTATTGTATTCTCTACCTGTATGAATACACATGTGTGTATTATTTTCTTTCTGAACCCATTTGAGAATAAGTTGGAGACACCATGGCCTTTTATCTCTAAATATTTCAAGATGTATTTCCTAAGAATAAGAATAGAATCATGCAAAGTTATCAAAACCAGGAATTTAACCTTGATAGTCAAATGTGGTCAAGTATCCTAGTTAAGTCCTTTATAGCATTTTCTTTTAGGTTAGGTTGAAGCACATTCCAGACAATTGCATCTGTAAATACTTGAGTACTGAGTGTCAGTTGGGAGGATTCTGGCTACATCCTCCCCAGGGAAACCTCAGGACCCACCTTTCCCCTGCCTACCGCCTTCAGCTCTTCAGGCTAAACAGCTTTGAGAGGCTGTTTTCAAAGGTGAAAGGGGTCAAACCTGAGAACTCAACTCAGTTGGCCTAGGTGATGAGCAAGTCAGTACCTCTCCCTGCGGTCTACAAACCGTCTGCCCTGGGGTCATCGGTTGCTCCTTGAGGTGCAGACTGGGAACTTTACCCAGACCTACAGACCTAGAACCTCTGAAAGCAGGACCCAGGAATCTGCACTTAACAGGCACTGCAGATGGCTCTCATACCCATGAGAATTTTTGGAGGTGCTAGTCCTGTCCCTGGAGCAAGTACTCTGGGAATGAGGCTGTGTCCCCAGCCACCTAACATTGTGTCCTCCTGCTGGTGGCTCACATTTGTTGCGTGGCTCTGTTATATTGCCTGCAATCCCAGCAGCCTCAGATAAATGCCTTAGGGACGGTAGAGGCCGCATTTTCTGCCTGTGACTAGCTGGGGGGACTCCCCTTAGGAGGAATCCACACATTTGTGTGAATTGCTTTCTGCACACGTTTCTTTCTCACACAGGCTGATACCTGAGGGAGAGGGCATTTCACTGGAGGGAGGTGAGGAGAGAAGGACCTGGAATGCTTTGGGGGTAGGTTGGAGTGAGTTTGTCTTCCGGGGGGCATGAGTGGAGGAGGGGAGAGGTGCTTGTATCACCCCTTAGATGCCTAGAGAAAAGCTGGTCAAAAGAGGTGAAAAACAAAAACAAAACTCTGGAGAAAGCCTTGTGAGCCCTAGGCAGAAACCTTCACCCAGCAGAGAGGATCCTGAGACCTCCTTTCCTAGGACTGTGAGGACTGACTGGGTGCAGCAGCTGCTTGTTCAGCACCAGCAAGATCCCCTTTCGCCCCCCCTCCCACTCTGCTCCCCACCTCCACCTCCAGGAAGGAAAGACCAGCCCGACAGGAGGAGGAATGACCATTATTCTCACTCCCTAAACAGATGAGCACCTTGGTGCTGTCTGTCTGCTCTATAGAGATGTATTGGGCCCTTTAGATTGTTTTTTCTAAATATGGAGGGTGATGACGTCCTGCCTAAGGCCACTTTCATCTCTGAGGTGAGTGGCTTTACAATTATCTCCATTAGTTGAAGAGCAGATGCTGCTCTGATCAGTCAGTGGCTCTGCTTCTTGGGTGGCTGGAGGCGTGCAGCTCTGCTGGGGTCAAGGCAGGTGTTAGGGTGCACCCTGGACTGGCTCCTCTGCCCTGGGAGATAGGGGGCCCTTTGTGAATGTGTCTGACCTCTCACCACCTGGCTCTAGGCATTAACTGTGTCTCCCAGGGGCTGCAGAGAGCTGATCCTAGCTTGCACTCTGTCAACGTGGCCATGTGACACAGGCGGTCTATGGCCCGAGGGGTGATCACCCACACCTAAGACAGTACTGTAAGAGGATATTTCAGTTCTTCCTGCTGTTTGTTCCTTGGAAAGGAGACACACTTTCTGAGTTCTTTTTCCTTTTAGCTCTGGTGGTTGTCAAGCCAGAGCTTGGTTTGCTTAGATCTGGGGCTCCTTCAGTCTTCCTGGGGTGGGGTGCTGGGGAGGCCCT
Organism: Antrozous pallidus; assembly: GCA_027563665.1. Classification (NCBI taxonomy): domain Eukaryota; kingdom Metazoa; phylum Chordata; class Mammalia; order Chiroptera; family Vespertilionidae; genus Antrozous; species Antrozous pallidus. The sequence continues at coordinate 68,417,795 of CM050511.1, forward strand.
GCTGGGCTTCCTTTCTTCAGCCTCAGGAGAATGCAGAGAGGAAGGGGCAGGGCAGAGAGCCTTCCAGACCCAGCCAGGTGGGAGTCCTCACAGGGAAGAAGAAATGCAAAGCACCAAAAGCAAAGTTCTCCTTGCCCAGTGCCCAGTGTTATGCCCAGATTTCAAGATCCCCAGAGACCACCAGGGAGCCGTCCGATGCAAAAGCAAAAGAGTCTTTATTCGAGCCCGGGCTCGGCTCTCACAGCTCCTCCACCGGCACAGCGGCGGGACCAGAGAGAGCGAGAGCTTGGGGAGACAAAGGTTATAAGGACTGGTCATTTGGGTGGGCCTGGGAGAGTGGCGTGAGTTACGGAGATTGGTCACTTTGGTTAGGGTTTCATATTCTAAGATCAAAGCCGTCCCTACTGCCCCCTGAATGGTCAGTCAGTAGCAACGCAGGGGGAGCATCTCTGTGATATGACCTTATCAGGACCTAAGCTGCTCCCGTAGCTTCATTGGTCCACTCAAGGACAGTGGTTGGGGGAGTTAGGACATTCCTGGTGCTCCTGTGGTCACTCCCTTCAGGGGAGGAGGGGATCAGGCTGGCCAGCTCCGCAAGATGGAGGACAGCCAGTTCTGCTTTGTCCTTTCACCCAGACTGCCCCGAGCTGGGGACTGCCCTCAGAGTCCCCCCAGCTGGTCTCGCGGGCCCTGGGGCTGCCTGGGGCTGCCAGGTGCTTCTTCCCTGTAAGCGCTGGAGGGACAGTTCGGCACTCAGATCTGTTTTGCTGATTAGCTAAAGTGCTAGTCTCCCCAGTCTCTCCCTGGCCAGGGCCACTCCCTAGTGGATCTTAATCGGGTTTATGAAAAAATATATTTTAAAGTGCAGAAGCAGTCCCCCAGGCACCATGGTGTTGGGTGTTGGTGCTGAATAGGCACACTGATGTTTTGATCTCTGCTTGGGTTCAGGAGCAGTGAGAGCATTTCTGGGATATGCTGTCTCCACCTAGTTGGAGACGGGCAGGCTGAAGACTTAGATGTCTAATTAAATTCCATTTCCACACAGTCAGGGACACATGCCTAATGTGGGACAGGTGCTGGGAACACAGGTGAGCAGGCTGTTATTCCTGCCGGAAGATGGCCAGTTATCATCCAGTGTGAAGGAGGCCTGAGGGGCAGAGTGGCCAGAGGAGGGGGCACCGTGATTCTTTTAATTCTACTTAACAGTAACCCTATGCAGCAGTTACAGAGTCCTATGTCTTAACTGCCATTCTGAACAAAACTTTGGAAACAGAATTATTTCATAACTAATTTAGAGGGGAAACTCGATCCAACAAATTCATTTGGTGGCCAAATCTGACCTAACCTACTTCTCCTGTTTATTCTGAATATCCATATGAATGTGTGTGATTGATGATGGACCCATTATGCATATTGCTATAGGGCACAGACTCTGTTTACCTTTTTTTAATGTGTTTTTTTTATTGTTTTTAGAGAGAGAGGAAGGGAGAGAAACATCGATCAGCTGCCTCCTGCATACCCCCTACTGGGGATTGAGCCTGCAAGCCGTGCGTGTGCCCTGACCGGGAATCGAACCGGCAATCTTTCTGTGCACAGGACGACCAAGCAGCCAACTGAGCCGCACCAGTTGGGCTGACGCTAAGGTTTGATAAGGGCTGAGGACTTGTCCCGGTATCTTCTGCTCTGTTCACTGGAGGAGGTAGAGTGCAGAGAGGACTCACTCACCCAAGATCACAGAGCAGCCAGGGCTTATACAAAGGTCCTTCTTGTTGGAGAGTGGGGATTTTTGAGCACTACTGAGGCCGTGGACTATGCCCCAGATAGAGTTGTCAGTGCTGACACCAGGCCAGGCCTTGAGATACGGTCTCATGGCCCCTTCCCAGCACGTAGGCCTTGCAAGATAGAACGCTTTCTCAAGAACAGGATGACCCTGTAAATAACATGGTCATCAATGGCATGACTCTGACGTAGCTTGGGAAAAACTGTTTTACTTTGGGTTGCTTGTTCTGCAAAAACAGGGTGTGGTTAATGTGCTTAAAAGTGGTCCTGCACAAAGGGTCGGGGCTGCTCTCTGGTCTCCCTGTGTGGAGAAGGGCAGAGAGCAGTCGCCGGCTGGCTATTAAAGGCTCTCTAAATTTTAATTTGGTCTGGGCTCCAGTGGTCGTTCACTCGCGTTCGCTCCACAGCACTTCTAACTCCTAAGCCCCGGTGGGCATCCTTAGGTGACCGCCTGAAGAAGCCCCGCTCCCTACGTAGCAGTGATTTGGGTCCTAGATGTGTGGGCAGCTCTGGAATGGGGATGGGCTGGGATGGCATTGCCCATGGATGCACCCCTGGTGGCTGAGATCCACCCTCTTGGTGGACCAGGATAGGGTGTCACTGTCTTCCCTTGGCCTGGGCTTAGCCACCCTTACTCTGGTGGTAGTCAGGTTCATTGTAAGAGAGAGTGATGATTTTGTGTCTATAAGATCTGTAATCTTGTCTAAAAGCCACCCCCCTCGGTCATTTCTCACCACTCCATTTCCCAGTTCTTTATTCTTCTCACATCTTTTTCTCATCACTGACCTCTGGTCCGTAACCCCCGAGGTCTCCCAGACCAGTGAGAAAGATGCACTTATAAATAATTCCGGAGTTGTGCAGGTTGGAGCCAGGGTCGGCCTGAATGTAGGCAGGATGTAGGCAACCAACAGTGAGAAGTGATTTGAAGGACACAGGCTTAAACAGCCCTCAAATTGCCTTCTTCAGTTGTCCTAGCATTTACAGCAGGGGTTCTGGACTGGGGTAGGTGCTTCAGGGACTCACGAGCCCCCTGAAATAGATTTTGCACGTGCTGGTATTTTTCCTCCAATGGATTCTCAGTGGGTTAAGCACATTAAACATATTAAACATGCCAGCATTTCCTAAGAGGACAAATAGTAAATGAGCATTCATATTATATGTTACCATTCATTATCCCTCTGTAGCCAGTACAGTCACTTTCAGGTTTCACTTAATGGATAGGATAATTAAGCTTTGATGGGATGAAGGGAAAATTCAGGAGCTTCTGGATTCACTAGGTCTTTATGGACTCCCCCCTCCCCCCCCCATGAGGGATTATGGGACAACGCAGTACAAAAAAACGTTGGCGTTTTCATCATTTTACTTAATTTACAATTTTTCATGGTCTCATCATCATGAGGGGAGCAGTAATGGTAACTCTGAGGACCTTTCCCTGCCTCTGCTTAGCTCTGCTTGTTAATACTGGTGATAAGAATCATAAGGACAAATTGTCACATAGTGACTTAACAGCAACACAGTTTATCATCTTGTGTCTAGATGTCCAGCCCAGGTCTCCCTGGGTTAAAATCAGTGTCGACAGGGCTATACTCCCTTCAGGAGGCTGGAGGGGAGAATTCGTTTCTTTGCCTTTTCCAGCTTCTAGAGACTGCCTACATTCCTTGGCTCACAGCCCCTTCCTCCATCTTCAGGCCAGCGATGGCTAATTAAGTCCTTCTCACAAAACATCACCCTGACCTCCTCTGCTGCTTCTCATCCACTTTTAAGTACCCTTGTGGGTACATTGGGCCCACTAGGATAAGCAGAGATAATCTTATCTTTAAAGTCAGGTGTAGGTTCCATCTACACTCTTACTCCCCCTTTGTCCTGTAATGCAACATATTCACAGGTACAAGGGACCAGGATATGGATATCTTTGGGTGACCATTATTCTGCCAAAAACAAAACAAAACAAAACAAAACAAAACAAAAACTAGTTTGCATCGATTCCTCTGGTTGTAGGTACCACCAGGACAGAAACACTCAGTGATGTATAACCTTAGGAGGAGAACTCATCCTTATGATGGGCACATCAAAGAGTCATTCAAGTTCTCTGACCTCATCCTCCCTCCCTGGGGCATGGTCTGGGCATTTCATAGGCTCAGCCCACTGGCCAGGACCTGCCATGCTCCTGAGCACCTTCCAAAGGACATTTGCTGATGCTAATGTTTGACCACTCACCTCCAGCCAGTCATGGAGGTGACATATGTTATTAGCAACAACTGGATAGAGGCAGTTTAGGGTCTTGAAACTATTCAGTTTACATTTTATTTGGATGGAGGTACGGAGAGATCCTTGGCCTGCCTAGAATATCCCTTATGAAAGTGTGTGTGCAACATGTGAACAGAGATGAGAGGACAAGAGTTTGGAAAACAGAATACCCACCAATGACAATAGCAACAAAAACAGGTGCAAATCTATGCAAGAAAATCCAGAAGGGAAAGAGCCCCTGGTCATGTGACCTGTGAGTCACATAAAAGTGACAGTAAGACGAGAGTGGAGAGGGAGGGTGTGGATTCTTTTTTTTTTTTAATTATATTTTATTGATTTTTTTACAGAGAGAAAGGGAGAGGGTAGAGAGAGAAACATCGATGAGAGAGAAACATCGATCAGCTGTCACCTGCACACCCTCTACTGGGGATGTGGCTGCAACCAAGGCACATGCCCTTGACTGGAATTGAGTCTGCAGGCCAACGCTCTATCCACTGAGCCAAACCGGTCAGGGCGAGGGTGTGGGTTTTTGAGGAGAGAAATGGGTCTCAAAAGTGCAGCATCAGCTTTGGGGTGTGGCTTTGCCTTGGTGAGCAGACTTTATTGGCTAATCGCATGGATTTAGGGCTTTTGCAGGTTTTGATTTGGTTTCCATCACTGGCTGAGAAAACACCCCTTATTGTGATTCTGTGGAGTCTTGGCCCTGAGATGGGGGAGGGCGAAGGTAGGAAAAGGTGACCAAGAAACTTTCCCAGAAACAGGACCAGCCACGGAATTTACAGGGCCCGGGGCAAAGTGAAAACATAAGGCTCTTGTTTACCAATTATTAGGAATTTCTGTGATGGTGGTGTGGTAGCAGAGTATTTAAGCATGGGGCCTTTCTACATGTGAGGCCTTGTGTCACGCATCCATGAAGCTGCCCGTGCCCGGAGTAAAGTACCCTGTGTGAGTCCTGGGCCTTCTCGGATGTCACAAGTGATGATATTTGAGGCCCGTTTCCCAGGGAATTTCCAAGGCTGTGGGCCCTGGGCCTGAGGACTCACTTTCTTATCACAGAACTTTTCTTAATTGCGCTGGATGTTTGATGCTGTTTGAAAGGCACTTTGCTTAATTTGGGGGTAACCTACATTCTAGAGGCGGGAGTGGAGAGGGGGCTAAGAAGCCTTGCCTTCGCTTCCAGTGTGTGAACTCAACTAATTCTGATTCTGCCCATCCCAGTTCTTCGTCTGTATAATGGAGAGCATGCTACTGACTGCCGGCTGACATCGTGGGGCTCGTTGGGCCAGGAGCTCTGAGAGAGGGCCAGGACTGTGCCCGGCATGCAGGGGTTAAAATGAGGACCCTCGGGCCCCCACCCATCTGGCAGGTCTCTGGCCAGAACTAATGGTCATGATGTCCTCAGAGGAGCGTGGGCACAGCTGCCAACGACCCAGCCAGTTCAGGACGGCTGACCAGTGTTCTTGTTCTCCTACTTTCCATTATCTGTCCTCAGCACACCACCCCCATACCCACACCTGTGGAGGTGCTTTTCTCCGCAGGACCCCAGAGCCAGAGATCTGAGGTTCCACAGGAATCCTTTCCAGAATCCATCCAGAATTCAGGCAGCTCCAGCCAGGTCTGAGGGAGAGAAGGCCTGAAGGCGGGGGCCAAGGGAACCATGCGGGAGGAAAGATGGACAGTGATAGCCGTGATCCGGGATGGCCGCATATTCATCCTGACTGATGTTTGCAGCAATCATCTGATTGCTGGCAACAGGCAGAAGCAATGACTTGGTGTTCCATCTCTTCTGTGCACCCAGCCCCGGCTGAGTCTGCGGTGTTAATTAGCGGAGAAGTGGCAGTGGCAGGCTGTAGGAGGGAGGGAGGAAGCCACGGGGCTGAGCTCCTTGGCTTAGAGGTTTTGGGATGTGCCAGAGGAAACACCAGGGGCTCCAGAGGGGCCTATGGGGCATCCAGGGCAGCTGGGCAAGGCCAAGAGTACTGAGAGCCTAAGGGTTTAGGGACGGCTCCAGCCCTACCCTGGTGCCACCATTAAAGCTTTGCCGATGGTTGAAGGGCAGATTCCTCTCTTCTCAAAACTGATATTTTTCCTTTTAATTGGAATCCTGAGAAGACAGAGTGGGTGGAGAAGTGGGTGAGATGAGAGAGAAGCCTGTATTCTTGTTAAGTTTCCTCAGGCAATGTATTTCTTTACCTGCTGGGAGAAGTAGAGTGGAGGGAGTCCTGAGACCTAGGACTGCTTTCTTTTCTTTTCTTTTCTTTTCTTTTCTTTTCTTTTCTTTTCTTTTCTTTTCTTTTCTTTTCTTTTTTCTGAGTAATTGTACTTTACATCTTATAAGTTAAGTAATACTTGTTCACTGTGCATATTCTAGAAAAACAAACATGCAAAAGAAAACAGATTACCTGCATCTCCCCATTTGAGAGAGACCCATTTTGGGCTATATCCTCTTAGACTTTTTTCTCTATGCATAACTGCACTTTCACTCTCTGTAAGTATAGTATAATCCTGTTGTCAGCTCTTTTTGTTGGCACATCATAGACATCTTCCTATGCCTGTAAATGTGGATTGTGGATTGTTTTTTAATGACAAGGTAGTATTCCAAAGTTTGGATATACTTAACCTCCTATTATTGGACATGTAGGTGGTTCTTTTGTTGTAGTTGTTGCTCTTATCAACAATGCTACATCCTACTAGCTTCATCTTCATGCACACTCTTAATTATTTTCTCAGAATAAAGTTTCTACAGGATACATTTCTATGTGCATTTTAAAGGTTTTAGACCAGTGGTTTGCAACTGGAAAGGGCATTTGGCAATTTCTGGAGACATTTATTGATGTCTAGCTGGAGAGGAGGCTGCTACTAGTATCAAGTGTACAGAAACCAGGTACCCTAAACAATTATAGCACAGCCCCCAAATCAAAGAATTATCAAGTCTGCTGAAACCAGTTTGGCTCAGTGGATAGAGCGTCGGCCTGTGGACTGAAGGGTCCTGGGTTCGATTCCGGTCAAGGGCATGTACCTTGGTTGCAGGCACATCCCTATGGGGCAGGGTGTGTAGGAGGCAGTTGATTGATGTTTCTCTCTCATCGATGTTTCTAGCTTTCTATCCCTCTCCCTTCCTCTCTGTGGAAATCAATAAAATATATATATATTTTAAAAAGAATTATCAAGTCTAAAATGTTATTTAGAGCCAAAGTTGAGAAACTCTTCTTAGACACATGGATTTTCCCCCTGGCTTTTTTGAGATATAATTGACACATAACATTGTGTAAGTTTACGGTGTATAACATATTGATTTTATACATATTGCAAAATGATTACCACCAATAGCTAACACCTCCATCCTATCACATAGTTATCATTTTTTGTGTGTGTGGTGAGAACACTTAAGATCTACTCTGTTAGTAACTTTCAGGTATCCTATATAATAAAAGGCTAATATGCAAATCAACTGAACAGCGGAATGACTGGTTGCTATGACGTGCACTGACCACCAGAGGCAGAGACTCAATGCAGAAGCTGCCCCCTGGTGGTCAGTGTGTTCCCACAGAGGGAGGGCCACTCAGCCAGAAGCCCTGAGCCAGATATCTCCCAAGCTTCAGGATTGAGAGGGCATAGGCAGGGCTGAGGGCCCTCTCTATAATAATATTAGTAAAAGCATAATATGCTAATTAGACCAGACGGCCTTGCAGACAAAGCCAGGGTTGTGAAGGAAGCCCGGGTCCTGGGTTTCAGAGGAAAGCTGGTGCCAGCAGCTGGGGGAAGGAAGGTCGACTCTTGCACGAATTTCATGCATTGGGCCTTTAGTATGATATAATAGCATTAACTCTAATTATTATGCTGCATATTAGATCCAGCATAATTTGTTAATCTTATTAATCTTATAACTGGAAGTTTGTACCCTTTGATCAGTACTCATCATTTCTTCTACTCTTCAGCCCCAGGTAACTACCAGAATACCCTCTGTATGAGTTTGGCTTTTTAAGATTTCACATGTAAGTTAGATCATACAGTATTTGTCTTTCTCTCTCTAACTTACTTTACTAGTACTTAGCACAGTGCCCTCAAGTTTCATCTAAGTTGTGGCCAACAGCAAGGATTCCTTCTTTCTCATGGCTGGATAGTACTCCATCACACACACATGTATTTTCATTCTTGATAAGATTTCTGAAGCTGGAGTGCCTCTGAGGAAACGAGGCAGAGGTATACAGTTTAGTTAGCAGTCAACCCAAACCAACTCAAACCCATCCTGTCTTCCACTTGCAGAAGGACGTGAGTGCCCAAGCCTTTTTTGGAGGTGGGAAATAGCGAATGTGAGCCACTTGGAACCTGTCCTTATATCCAGGAGAGAAAGAAGGGCAGGGTGCCCTGGGAGGAGGTGCAGAGGAAAGAGAGAGGCAGAAAGAGAAAGAATGGGGGGGGGGGTAGTGCAGGACTGGACAATGCAATCCTTGTTGCAATGAAAAGAGGATTGTATATATTCTTTAGGGACCTGAAGGCCAGTTACGGGCACCGATGACCCAGACAGGGAGTGCAGAGTGCAGGAGGAGGCACGGGTCAGAGAGCCTCTATTGTCTCCCGTGAAGCTGGCACAGGGAGTGTGAAGTCCTGTGTCCTGGGGTGCTGGCCAGGGCCTACCCATCAGGAATAGGAAGCGTCAGCACTTACTATGCCATGTATTACAATGCTGTGAGATCCAAAATGTTATTCCACCCATGAAGTCTTCTTCTTAGGAGACTCATTGAAACTGGCTACTTCATTTACTTATCATTGGAATGTATTATAGCCATTTATTCACAACACGGATATTTACCAAAAACACCTACTAATGCCAAGCACAGTGAGTGGCAATGAATAAAACAGATGCTCGTGGAACCCAGAACCAATAATGCATCAAGCAGTATTAGTGCTAGGAAGAGTGACATGCAGAGTGTTTGTAGCACAGAGTAGGAGAACCCCACCTAATGGGGTGGGGGGCCAGGGGATGTGCAGAGAATTTCTCATAGGAGAGGATGTATCAGTGAGGAACTGAAGTATATGCCCTGGGCTGTGTACCTCAATGGTTAGAGCATCGGCTCATACAATGAAGGGTCATGGGTTCAATTTCTGGTCAAGGGCATGTACATGGGCTGCAGGTTTGATCCCCAGTCCCAGTCGGGGCATGTGCGGGAGGCAGTCAATAGATGTGTCTCTCTTACATCGATGTTTCTCTCTCTCTCCCCTCCTTCCTCCTGCCACTCTCTCTAAAAAATGAAAAAATAAAAAAGAACTGAAGGATAGTTGAAGTTCGCCAAAAGCAGAGGAATATAGATTTTTTTTTCTGGAAGTCTTTGAAAATACAAAATGTTCTGGTCTCCCCCAAGGCCATTTCAATATCATCCATGAAAGAAGGCAGGTGGACTAAATATGCCTTTAAAAATTAAGGTCCCTTTATTATTGTGAATATTGTCATCATATAGGAAGGGACTGGAATAACATAGCAAACATCATTATTGCTCCCATTCTGGTCCAAGGCACTCTGGATGGTTCTCCTCCTGCAAAGTCTCATGGCTGCTGCCCTGGCTGTTTAAAGCAAAAGATGGAAGAAGGGACCATAAGATGAGGCATATGGGCAATATCTAGGAGCTGGAAAAGGCCAGAAAGGAGATTTTTCCCTAGAGCTTCCAGGAAGAACATAGTTAGCATGTTGATTTTAGCTTAGTGAGACCATGTTGGACTTCTAACATGCAGAAATGTAACGTAACAAATTTGTGTTGTTTTATGTCACAGTTTGTGGCAGACATAGGAAACTAATGTAACCGCTATTTTTATTTTTTAATAATATTTTTATAGATTTCAGAGAGGAAGGGAGAGGGAGAGAGAGATAGAAACATCAGTGATGAGCAGTAGTTCTCAACCTTTCTAATGCCTTTAATACAATTCTTCATGTTGTGGTGACCCCCAACCATAAAATTATTCTTGTTGCTACTTCATAACTGTAATTTTGCAGCTGTTAATGAATCATAATCTAAATATCTGTGTTTTCTGATGGTCTTAGGCTCTACAGCAGCAGTTCTCAACCTGTGGGTCACGATCATTGGAAAACACAGTTATTTACATTATGATTCATAACTGTAGCAAAATTACAGTTATGAAGTAGCAACGAAAATAATTTATGATTGGGAGTCACCACAACATGTGGAACTGTATTAAAGGGTCGCGGCATTAGAAAGATTGAGAACCACTGGATTAGAGAGAATCATTGATTGGCTGCTTCCTGCACCTCCTGCATTGAGTATCAAGGGGATCAAGCCTACAACCTGGGAATGTACCCTGATAGGGAATTGAACCGTGAACCCCATAGGTTGATGCTCAGCCACTGAGTCATGCTGGCCGGCTGAAACCACTATTTTTAAATCTGTACCCCAATCTGCACCTGGCAGCTCCCATTCTCCATCGTTCCTTTATTTTTCTCTATAGCATTTATCATCAGTGAACATATATTTTACTTCCTTTGTTTATTGCATATTCTACTTTCTCCACCCTTAAGAATATAAACTCCATAAAGGCAAGGATTTTTCTCTTTTGTACACTGTTGAGTTCTAGGACACAGGAAGTGTTCAATAAAATTTTGTTGAATGAATGAATTTCATACCCAACACTCAACTTTGTCATCCATTCATTTCTTCATTCAACCACTTTGTTTATGTTAGGACCTGGTAACTTAGAGGCAGTCAAGATAGGTCCTTGACTTTGAGGAGATAACTATCTGGGGAGAGAAACACACACAAATAGCCTATCTAATAAAAGAGTAATATGCAAATTTGACCATACCTTTGCTATACCCATAAGCCATGCCCACCAGCCAATCAGGAGCAGATTATGCAAATAAACCTCAACCAAGATGGCTGCCATCACTGAGAGCAGGAGGAAGGCTTGGGTTTCCCTGGCAACAGAGGAAGCCAAGCTTTCCCCCTGCTGTTGCTGGCCTAGGCCTCCACTCACTGCTACAAAGTTTCAATTATAAAAGATATGGAAATGGTGGCAGCCACGGAGCTGGCCAGAACAGAGGCTTGGGTTTCCCTGGCAATGGAGGAAGCCAAGCTTTCCACCTGCCATTGCTGGCCAAGGCCTCCACTCTAGGCTACAAAGTTTCAAACAGAAATGGCTGCTGCCATGGAGTGAGGAGAAGGCTTGGCTCTGTTCCAGGCTACAAAGTTTCAATTGTAGACATAAATTAATTCCAGATCCCAGGGCTTCCGCTTGGGTCACTGGGGGGTGGGCCCCTTGCCCAGGCCGCCCCACACTCCAAGGGAACCCCCACCCTGATCCAGGACAGCCTTCAGGGCAAATCAGCCGGTCTCCACTGATGCACCAGGCCTCTATCCTATCTAATAAAAGAGTAATTTTCAGATTGACCATCACTCCAACACACAAGAGGGCTGCCTCCATATGGTCAAAGATCCTGCCCCCATGTGGACACAAGATGGCCAACACAAGATGGCCAGCAGGGGAGGGCCGTTGAGAGGTTCCAGGCCCTGCAAGGGAGGGCAGTTGGGGGCGATCAAGCCTGCAGGGGAGGGCAGTTAGGGGTGACTAGGCCGGCAGAGGAGGGAAGTTGGGGGCAAACAGGCTGGCAGGGGAGCAGTTAGACATCAATTAGGCTGGCAGGGTAGTGGTTAGGGGGTGATCAGGCTGACAGGCAGAAGCAGTTAGGGACAATCAGGGAGGCAGGCAGGTGAACAGTTTGGAGTCAGTAGTCCGGGATTGTGAGAAGGATGTCCGACTGCGCATTTAGACCCGATCCTACCGGGATTGAGCCTAAACGAGCAGTTGGACATCCCTCCAGATTGGAGAGGGTGCAGGCTGGGCTAAGGGACGCCCCCCCCCCCCCCCCGTGCATGAATTTCATGCACCAGGCCTCTAGTCTATAATAAAAGGTAGTAAATACTATAGTTGAAATGACCTACTAAGTGCTGCAGAAAACCCAATGAGGGAATTAATGATACATTCATGAATGGTATAGCCCAAGAATTCATTCAACAGATACTTATTGAACATCTACAATAAGTATCTACTTATTGGGCCAGCTCCTGGGCTAAGTTCCTAAAATTTTTTTTGAAGAAATACTGGCAAAAATTCTTCAAATTTGATCAAGATGAAAAATCCTCTGAGTTGAGAAGCTCAACACAGCCCAAGCTCAAGAAATATGAAAGAAAACCCTACTCAAGTATCAAAATAATGAGATCCTAAAAGCTTCCAGAGAGAAAAAGCACATATCACCTACAGAGAAAGACAAGGATGACAGCAAACTTCTTGTTGGAAACAATGCAAAAAATTGAAAGACAATGGAACAACATCTTCAAAGCACTGAAAGAAAAACATCCATTGAAAATTTTATACCTCACAAAAGTATCTTTCAAAAATAAAGTATTTTTTTCCCCTGACATATAAAAACCAAGAGAATTCATTGCCCGCAGACCTGCACTACAAAAATGTTAAGGAAGTTCTTCGGTTAGATGGAAAATATACCAACTGGAGGTCTTGATCAACATAAAGAGTAAATGGCATCCAAAATGGTAAATACATGGATAAATAAAAAACTTCTTTTTATTTTAAAAATATCTTTAAAAAATAATGGCTGTTTAAAGCAAAAATAATAACAATGTGTTTGGGGGTTTAAAACATAAGTAAAAGTAAAATATATGGAAGTCATTACACAGAGGCCATAGAGGGGAAATGAAATAGGTGTTCTAAGAGTCTTATATGACATGTGAAGTGGGATAATATTACTTAAAGGTAGATAATAATAAGTTAAAAATGTATACTGTGAACACTAAAACAACCACTAAAAACAAAAACAAAAACAAAAACCAACCAGTTACCACTAATAAGCCAAATGAGGAGATAAAACAGAATGAGAAAAGTGTTCAATTAATTCAAAGCAGGCAGAAAAGGGGTTAAAATGAGAATGAAGAACAGTTAGACAAGTAAAAAATATATATCAAAGTGGTAGAGTCAACCAGCCATATTAATATCATCAGATGTAAATGGTCTAATCAGGATGTCCAATGGAACTTTTGGCAACGTGTTTTTTTTGTTTTGTTTTTATCAGTGCTCTCTAATACCTAGTCACATATGGTCATTGAGCACTTGAACTTGTGAACCAAATTTTAAACTTTGATTAAATTGAAATACCCAAAAGTGGCTAGTGGCCTGTTAGTGCAATTCTAAATACATGAATTAAAAGGCAGATATTGTCAGATTGTCTAAAAGGCAAGGCCTGACTATTTGCTAGCAAAAGAAACTCCATAACTATAAAAATAAATAGATTTAAAGAGGATGGGAAAAGAAATATACAAACATTAATAAAGATAGATACATTAATATCAAAGTAGATGTCAAGAAGATATAACAACTCTTCTGAAGACTAACATTTTTATTTAGTCATCCTTGGTATGTTGTTGCTGGTGGGGCAATGTGTTAGTTTGCTAGGGCGGCCATAACAAAACACCACAGCCTGGGTGGCTTAAATGATAGACCTTTCTTTTCTCAGAGTTCTGGAGGCTGGAAGCCCAAGATCTGGGTGCTGCAGGGCTGGTTTTTCCTGAGGCCTCCGCTTGACTTACAGATGGCCATCTGTTTTGCCTCTTTTCATGATTTATGTACATGCACTCTTATATAAAGCCACCACTTTAAAGGCCTTATCTCCAAATATAGTCATACTTTGAAGTACTTGAGGTTAGGGTTTCAACATAGGAAATTGGAGGCCACAATTCAGGGTTAGGGATTCAACATAGGAATTTGTTGGGGAGACACACAATTTAACCCAGAACTAGTGTTGTGGAGCAGACGCGAGTGAACGACCACTGGAGTCCAGACCAAATTAAAATTTAGGGAGCCTTTATTAGCTGGGCAGCGACTACTCTGCCGTTCTCCATGCAGGGAGAACAGAGAGCAGCCCTGACCCTTTGTGCAGGACCACTTTTAAGCACATTAACCACACCCTGTTTTTGCAGAACAAGCAACCCAAGATAAAGCAGTTTTTTCCTAAGCTACATCAGGATCATGCCATTGACGACCATGTTATTTACAGGCTCATCCTGTTCTTCAGAAAGCTGACAGTGTTCTATCTTGCAAGGCCTACGTGCTGGGAAGGAGACTGTATCTCAAGGCCTGGCCTGGTGTCAGCACTGACAACTCTATCTGGGGCATAGTCCAAGGCCTCTCTGGAGTGCTCAAACATTCCCATTCTCTAACACGAGGGGCATTGTTTATTATAACTGTCCTCCCAAGAATGTGGCTTTGGGCTTCCATGGTGCAGTGTAATTGTCTGAAGCAGACAGTGCTTTCCCTGGCCGTATGAAGACGGTATGACAAGAGGCAGGGCCAAGGTTGTGGGGCCCTGGCTCACCTCTCGAGAGTCGTAGGGGAAGATAGAATGGGGAGGAAGGGAATCATACCTACCCGGAATTTGTGTTGCCTCTGTAGTTTCTGTTGAAGTTTCTGACAACAAATTGTGCTTCTTGCTAGATCTTTTTTGTTAGCTGAAGTATCACTGTATACAGGGTGGAGCAAAAGTAGTTTTACAGGTGTTTATATGGAAAATAATACAATAACAATAATACAAGAATAAACTCTGTACTCACAACTGTAAACCTACGTTTGCCCCACCCTGAGTTGATGGAAGGAAAACTTCATGTAAACAGTGTGGTTTATTCTGTCAGCAGGAGAAGAACCAATTGAAAACGCCGACCCTTCCAGAAGCCCACCAACTCGCCCTGCCCACAAGCTGCCTCTTGTTGCCACGGCGATATTGGTTTTGTAGCTGTGGTTCCATTTTGTTGAATGTTAGGAGACTGTGGCGCTAGTTCATCAATTTAGCCCTTAAGGTGTGAGGTTTGAAATTGGGGAGAGAAGAAAAAGGAGGCTGCTGAACAGTCCTGTGGGAGAGAGGGTTTAGGGGCCCTGAGCTACATGATCTGTAATAAAGTTAGAGCAAGCCTATAGAGCAATTTAAAACAGATGGGCTCCCTGAAATCACCACTGTGTTTCCATGGCAACACCTCCGCTGACTCTCTTAGTTGCTATAAAGTGTTGTCCCCTCCGTGTCAACTAGAGGGAGAGGACCCAGGACAGAATCAATCCGACCAACCTTATAAGAAAGAAGACCGACTTTGGAATAGGTATTAGGTCCTTAGGAAGATTCTCCTGAGAGTCAGACCTCACGCCACTAGGGGAGATGTCAGAAGTCGCCTGTCTCATGATTTTTAGGGAATGGTGGAGGCACCTTCCTTGCTGCTAGGCTTTGATAACCAGAGGACATTTGCTAACCAGTAATTCATTCATTTGATAAAATATTTGTAGAGCACCTAGCACTGAATTCTGCCAGAAGCATCCATCAAGCTGGTGAAATGTCTGCCAGCCATCATGAATGTCCATTGCTTACATTTCTGTGATAGATCTGTAGCAATAGAGGCTCGTATTGCAAATTGTCCAAATGGCCAGCGGCTTCTTTTCGTCCACACCCTTATGTGTGTGCTTAGGGCACTGTGTTAGGTGTTGAGGTTATGAAAAGGAACAAAACCAGGCACCGGTTCTGCCCTCAGAGGTGTACAGTCTGGGTGGAGCAATAAGCATTGACACGGCAAGAATAAATGTTAATACAAATCAATGCTGCAGGCAACAAGCTCCATAGGAATTCAAAAGGGCAGCCTTTCTTCCAGGGCTGGGGTGACCAG
Source organism: Antrozous pallidus (assembly GCA_027563665.1). Classification (NCBI taxonomy): domain Eukaryota; kingdom Metazoa; phylum Chordata; class Mammalia; order Chiroptera; family Vespertilionidae; genus Antrozous; species Antrozous pallidus. Next base: position 68,433,541 of record CM050511.1, read on the forward strand.
GGAGAGGGTCATGGAGGGGGTGGGACTTGAACTGGGCATGGATGAGGGCCAGACCTGAGGAACAGGGAGGATCTTGAAAACCAATAATCCAGGAAAGTGGCAGAAATACCAAGACAGGAGTGAGTGTGGGCAGTTGCTCAGGGGAAAGGAGTAGACTTACTTGAGAAGAAGGGTTAATGATATGGAGAGTGGAAAATAAAATTGACTAGGGTGAGTCGGGGGCTCATGTTATCAGGGCAAGCAGGGAGTTTAGATTTTACCATGTAGACAGTGAAAGACAGTCAAAGGTTTAGAGCAAGAAACTGCTGTTTCTGTTTTTTTTAAAAAATATATTTTATTTATTTTTTACAGAGAGGAAGGGAGAGAGATAGAGTTAGAGACATTGATGAGAGAGAGAAACATTGATCAGCTGCCTCCTGCACACCCCCCTGGGGATGCGCAACAACCAAGGTACATGCCCTTGACTAGAATTGAACCTGGGACCCTTGAGTTCAGAGGCTGATGCTCTATCCACTGAGCCAAACTGGTTTCGACTGTTCATGTTTTTGTTTTGCAAAGTAATGCTGTAGGATTCTTAATCTGGCAGCCTTATAAGGATGATTTGAAGGAGGGAAAAAAGCCAGGAAGACTGAATGGGGTGAGGATGGAGGTTGAGGGAATGGAAAGAAAAGGATGGCCCTAAGTGCTTTGGCCCAGTGGATATAGAGCGTCGGCCTGCAGACTGAAAGGTCCCAGGTTCGATTCCTGTCAAGGGCATGTACCTTGGTTGTGGGCACATCTCCAGTCGGAGGTGTGCAGGAGGCAGCTGATCAATGTTTCTCTCTCATCGATGTTTCTAACTATCCCCTCTCCCTTCCTCTCTGTAAAAAAAATCAATAAAATATATTAAAAAAAAGAAAAAGAAAAGGATGAGTGGATGGAATGGATGAATGAATGATGGACCTTATAGATACTAAGAAGCATAGACTATAGTTGATTGGATCTAACAGAGGCAGCAAGGGAGAGTGTAAGGTTTGAATGTGGGTCCGTAAGAAAAGGAGTTTATTTATACCTTTAAAAGAAATGATGCTTACCAAGCCCTATGTTAAAAAGGAAGATAAGAGGAAAATCTTTGCCCTTAAGTAGCTCACAGCCTAATAGGAGAAGACAAGGGTGATTGTAGATGCTGGGATAGAAGCATGTATAAAGTACAATCAGGGGCTCACAGGAAGAAGGAGCCAATTCTGGGGCCGGGGCAAGAGAGGTGGTATCTTTATAAGAGATCATCTTGAGCTGATGGTTGAAAGGGGGCTTGTTTGAGAAGTGATATAAGTTAAGCGTTATCTGACTTCAGAGTTCAGTTTGAGGTAGGCAGGACATCTAAGTGGAAAGCATCCATTTATTTATTCATTCCTATGGAGGGACCCCTGTCCTAGGGCAGGAACTAAGCAGAAATGAGTAAGGCTCACTCCCTGCTCCTGAGGAACTGCCTGTCTAGTGTGTGTGTGTGTGTGTGTGTGTGTGTGTGTGTGTGTGTGTGTGCGCGCGCGCGCGCGGGGGAGGGGGGATAGCGTTCATTCCAGCATTCAAAGGTATGTGTTGAGACCCTCCCCTACTCACCAGGTGCTACCCTTGGAATGCAGGAGTGAACAGAATGGATGAAATTCCTTCCTCATGGAAGCAGAATTGGGCTAAGTAGGAAAAGACAGTTTGAGGAAAGTGCTGGGGGTAGGGGTGTGGAAAAAAGGAGAAGGGAGTTCTGACAGGACCCTCCTGGGAGGCCTGTCAGGAAGCGTGAGGTGACTGACTGGCAGTCTCATTAGACAGCAGTGGGAGATGCCAGTGAGGAGCTGGGTGTGGGGTCAGGTCAGACTGCATAATGAGCCCAAATTTCAGCCTGATCGCGAGGGCATGTGCTTGTGTCTCACCGGGCAGGCATCCCTGTTGTGGTGACAGCTGACGCCCGGCATGCCGACCCTGTGTGGTGTGTGCCCGCCGGGACTCCCTCTCCGTGGAGCCAGCCTGTCAGCCGCCTTTTCCGGGCTCTGCACTTGCTGGTTCTTCTCACCGCGTTTGCTCGAGTGCCGATGGAGCCTGCACGGCCCAGCGAGCGGCAGTTCATTGGCTGCTCCTGGCCTACCTTCACAGGGCCCGTGACCCAGCCAGCAACACCCACATCCCGCCACACCCATCCACGGCTGGCTTACTGGTGCCACAGCGTCTCTGAAGAGAGCGTGGTTGTCATAGGTTGATTCGCACCCCCCACAAATTCACATGTTGAAGTCCTAACCCTCAGTATGTCAGAATACGACTGCATTTGAGACAGGGTCTTTACAAGACAGTAAAATTAAAATGAGGTATTAGGGTAGATTCTAGTCAAGCATAATGGTGTCCTTGTAAAGAGGGAATGTGGACATAGATACGCACCCAGAGAGAACAACCATGTGGAGGTGCAGGGGGATGGGGAGTGATGCTTCTGTGAGCTAAAGAATGGCAGAGATGGCCTGCAAACCTGAAGCTAGGGACAGGCCTGGGACAGCCGCCTTCAGCTCTCAGGAGGAACCAACCTGCTGATGCCCGGATGTCAGGCTTCCAGCCTCCACAACGTAAACAGAACTTCTGTTTAAGCCACACAGCCTGTAGTCCTCTGTTATGTCCGTCAGAGCAAACTAATGCAGCGGGTCAGTGACTGAAGTCTTTCCAATCAGGAGCCTGTGGGGCCTATCCCACCGCTGCTCCAGGCCACACTCTCATAGTCATATCCCTCCCCTGGATGCTGTTGAAATCGGTGTTTCTGATACGGAGCCTCAGTCAGAAGTTGAATTGTGACTGACTGGCTCTCAGCTCCATCAGAGAAGCAGCCGCATATGTGTATGTCCGTCTTGCCCAGCTCATTTGTTTTTCTGAGGATTCTCATTTCTGGAAGTGTGGCGTCTCAGGCAGAGGGGTTCAGTGGGCTGAGCGTTGTCCCATGCGCTGAGCGGTGGTGGGTTCGGTTCCCAATCGGGGCACACGCCTGGGTTGTGGGCTTGATCCCCCGTGGGGGAGTATACAGAAGGCAACCGATTGATGTTTCTCTCTCAAATCTCTGTCTCCCTCTAAAAAAATGACGTTAAAATAGATAAATAAAAGTAGTGGTGCCTCTGAATAGGCCCTACTGGACAAAGAGTCAGTTAAAGAATAAAAATTTAGTATGTACTTGTGGTGGTGTTTGTCCAGATTTACAAGCTTATATAGAATTTCAATGAGCCAAGAGGATTTTCTTTTTTTAAAAAATATATTTTATTGATTTTTTTACAGAGAGGAAGGGAGAGGGATAGAAAGTTAGAAACATTGATGAGAGAGAAACATCAATCAGCTGCCTCTTGCACACCCCCTACTGGGGGTGTGCCAGCAGCCAAGGAACATGCCCTTGACCAGAATCGAACTTGGGACCTTTCAGTCCGTAGTCCGATGCTCACTCTACTGAGCCAAACCGGTTTCGGTGAGCCAAGAGGATTTTCATTCAAATTCTGGGCATGAAGGGCAGAGAAACATTTTGAGTTGCCATCACCAGCTGCTGATTTTACTGGGACTGAGGGGCAAGGAAGGCGGGGAAGCCGGGCTTAGGCAAGCAGGTCTGGCCAAGGTGTGGAGCGATGCCTGTTGTTAGAAAGAGGAAGGAGTTCTGGCAGAGCTTCCTTCTGAGGAGTTGGTCTCCTGTAGCCACTGGCAGAGGGCCCCATCTCCCTCCACTCCTTGGCTTCTGGAGGGTGAACAGCTCGCTCTGGACTCACCCTCATCCTCCAGAAGCCTCCAGAATGTCTGCACTTGCTCCGCGGGAATGGGGCACAAGTCCCAGGCAATTCAACTATTTTCTTGTTTACTTTTTTGAAGTCTCAGAAGCAGGCAAATGAACATTACACTTAAGACTATCTTAGCATATCTATTAATGAGTTCCACAAAAGTGTTTGAATCTCATGCCTGTACTTTTTTATTTTGTTTTTATTTTTATTTTAAAAATATATTTTATTGTTTTTTTTCCAGAGAGGAAGGGAGAGGGATAGAAAGTCAGAAACATCGATGAGAGAGAAACATCGATCAGCTGCCTCTTGCACACCCCCTACTGGGGATGTGCCAGCAACCAGGGTACATGCCCTTGACCGGAATCGAACCCAGGACCTTTCAGTCCGCATGCCGACACTCTGTCCACTGAGCCACACCGGTTTCAGCATCATGCCCGTACTTTTTAAATTTGCATTTTGTTTGTATTTTTCATTTGTCAAGACTTTCCTCAGGCCCTGAAGTTTATATATATGCCAGGCATCAAGCTACAGATGATGTGTTAATTTTGTTCATTCTTCACAGTACCTCTGTGGTGGAGGTACTGCAGCCATCCCCATTTTACAGATGAGGCTCTACAAGGCCAGTGACTCGATGCAGATCAGCTGGCCAGTAAACACTAGGCCCAGGATGTGTGCCCAGGATTGTGACTCCAGAGCCCACGCTCTTCAGTGGCACCCATAGTCATTGATTTGGACTTTATGCCCATGCTGGGGGCATAAAGGTGCTTGGAGTGAGTCCCGCCCTCGAGCTCCAGAGAACGGCTGTGACTTGGTGAGGGGGGACAAGAGAAAGGCACAGGGCTCTGGGAGCTCAGAATGAGGAGCTTGTCTGGAGCTGGGTTCTGGGAGGGTTGTCTGAAGGAAATAATGACTAAATTGGGATCTTTTCCATGGAGGAATCACACAGACAGGGGTACGGAGGCTGAGACATCAAGCTGGGGGGATGAACAGCAGCTTGGTGTAACCCAGGTGAAAGGAAAGGAGAACAGGAGAGGCTGAAAATGAAGAGAATACAGACAAGTACAGAGGAGGAGACCAAGGAGGGAGATGTTGTGTTTGTCCAGGTGAGAGGTGGTGAGGGCTACCATGTAGGAAAGAGATAGGGTTGGAGAGGATTTTGAATTTGAAGGTCCTGACAGCCGAGTGGATGTGGGGTTGACGAGTAAGAAATCTTAGCCAACACTGAGCACTTAATATGTTCCAGGTATAGTTCTAGATGTATGGCATATTATAACTCATTTACACCCACAGAAGCCGTAAGAGGTTTTCCAGATGAGGAGCTTGAGGCACAGAGAGGCTAAATGACTCGGCCCAAGGGCACTCTCCTGGCTAGCAGGTGACAAACTGGGACTCACCTCAGGTGGCCTGGCTCTGTGGTCTCCTCTCTTCGTCACCGAGCTGCCCCTCTCGGAGTGAGCCCGGGACGGGGGTGGGGGCGTGGAGTGAGCCCACCACTGCCTCTGCCTCCAGTGCCCATGACCACGCAGATGGTGGTGCCCTTGACCATGGACTCTGGACAGAAGAAAGATGTTGGCTCTGCATTACAGTGTGTAGTGTGAGGTGGCTGGGGAACACCCCGTGGAGGAATCCAGCTCAGGCCTGTGTCCTCCCAGCACCTCCTGCCACTGAGCCACCGGCTTCTGCACCCGCACTAAACCGTTACACTGCTTTACCTGTGGATAGCAGATTGACAAAAAAGAAAAAAAGGTTGGTGGTGCAGGTCTAAAATCACTCATAATCTGAAGTGATTCCTCTTTATTTCCAGTTCACTGACTGGATGGCAGATTAAAATGTGAAGGTTTGAAAAAACAAAAAACAAACCCACACAGCAACAATACAAAGATACATAGCTATGCCAATCTCCAGTGTCTCAAGCACAAAAAAAATTTAAAAAATATATTTTATTGATTTTTTTTACAGAGAGAAAGGAAGAGGGATAGAGAGTTAGAAACATCAACCAGCTGCCTCTTGCACACCTACTGGAGATGTGCCTGCAATCAAGGTACATGTCCTTGACCAGAATCGAACCTGGGACCTCTCAGTCCCCAGGCTGACACTCTATCTATTGAGCAAAACCAGTCAGGACACAAAATTAAATTTAACATTGTACATTTGAAGACTTGTCATCATAAGGCTGGCCAGACAAATATGATTTACAGTGTGAGTCTTTGAGAAATGAGTAGGAGAAATAAAACAGCAGTTGAGACAGTGCATTGAAAAACATATCTAACGGTGTTAAGAAATCCTTGATCGCATTGTTTATTTTGTCTTTTTGTCTGAGGGATTCTGATGTGTGGGACAGGTTTTCCCACTGAAATCTGGAAATTCAACACCTACTTTCTCCTTTCCTGGGCCTTTAATTTGCTCCCCACCTCCACTCATATTTTTCTTATTAGCTGTAGGGTTCTGTCTGCCTGTGGGCTAAGTTAGAGATCTGAAGGTAAAGCTAAGATCAGGTTCTAACCCCTTCTCCCCCATCTGTCTGAGTGCTCCCCTTACTCATACCCTGCAGCACCTTGTTTGAGTCCCTGTCTCTGTCCATGGTAGGGTTTGGTGTCTTACTGCAGCTGCTCCTCTGAGCAAAGCCTTCACCTCTGCTCAGTTCTGTGTCCTGCCCTTCGAGGCTTGTCATTTCTGTCATATCAGAAGTGAGATATAGGTCAGCCTCACAGATCCCAGTGTTAAAAATAAAAGCTTCCTCCCCAGGCTTTGCAGGTTTGTAGATTGGCATGGGTTCTCCCCTTCCACCAAGCCCATTTTCTAAATTGCTTCCTGGAGCTTAGTTGATGCCACTAGCTTGAAATGATCTTTCTTGGCAGACTCCATTCCAAAACGTGACGGTCGCCTGAATGGAAATTGTAAATAGACGCACTGAGCAGGTTTCCCTCCAGCTGTGGGGTGAGGAGTGCTGGCTCCTGGGAGCTCCAGTCCCATTTCCTCTAAAAGTGGGTCTGGCATGGAGCCTGGGAGGAGTCCCCCTCCCTTCATGGAGCATCCGGCGTGCCTCTCTGGGCAGCCACGGGGTCAGGCAGTGCAATTCCTCCCCATTTTGATGTAAAGACCCCAATCTCATCTTTCTCAGTCCTGATCCTTGCGTATGAGCTAACTGGGACTCAGAACTGTTGGACGTTGAAACTGAGACTCAAACATTTTTTTGTTCTTATATATTTATTTCCAGTATGCAGATGCAAGAATTTTTTTAAAGAAAAAAAAAACACAGAGGGAAAAGATTGATACAGAGGCAAAGAAGCATTGAACAGACTGTCAAACTACAGTAGGAAGACAGGGGAAGGGAGGGGGCGGGGGCTGTAAGAGATCAACCGAAGTGCTTGTATGCATGCATATAAGCATAACCAATGGATACAAGACACTGGGGTGGTGGGTGGGGGGGAGGGGGCAGGTGAGGGCATGTGCTGGGGGGTAGGGGAGGTTGGGAGGAGGTCAGTGGGAGGAAAAAGAAAGGAAACATATATACTACTATTTGTAATACTTTAAAGAATAAAAAAATTTAAAAAAATAAAAATTAAATATTAAAAATTAAAAAAAGAGAGACACGAAATGCATTTTCTACAGAAAAAAAACAAAGATCCAGCTCCTTCTCTGTGACACCAAAATTCAGGAAGTGAAAAGTAGAGCTTTCAATAACCACACATTTTTTCCCTCCTGCACCCTCCTTCTTATTTTCCCTCTTCCTTCCCTTTCTCCTTTTATTCTGACTTCCCCACGCATGTCCTTTTGCCTCCATTCCATGTTGCACTACCTACTCCTGCATAACTAGGAGAAAAGTTATCCATCACAGAAAAGCCCCTGGGAATTCAAGTCTTTGAATAGATTCCTCACCCCACCCCCATCCTCAGGTCTCATTTTTCAGGCTGGTTTGTGCTTGACAGGAGCTGCATTGTCGAGAGAGGACTCTAAGGATCAAGGAGACTTTGACATTTGGACGTTTCATAAGCTGTCTCTGCAAAGCCTGGCAAATCTCGAAACCGACTTGTGCCTTCCTCTAACAGCTGGTAGCAGCGTTGCTTTTTTGTTGTTGCTGCTGGCAGGCCCAGGCCAGCCTCCAGTGTAAGCCTTTTCCCAGGGTTCCAAGAAACAGAATGAATCTGTCTTGTCTTTTAATCCTTTTGAGTTGGATTTTGTTGGAGGTTTCTTTCTGGGTGCGGTGTGCCGACTTCTTTTCCTCTAAACAGGAGTGGGGAGAGGGAGAGGAAGACAGCTGAGAAGGGGACTGGCATATACATTTGGTGGGTCAAACAGAAATGGTAGCTTAGTTTTCTAAAGCCATACTCCAGGCCAAATTAAATGATTTCTTGGAGAGTAAAGGAGGCCTCAAAAGAAGGTGTGAGATGGGTGACCCTCTATGAACATAGCCTTTCTCCGCCTGTCACTCTGCCCAAGAAGAGCCAGGCTCCTGAGGGAGCGGGAAACAGACATTCCCTCTGTTGGAGTCCATCTTCTTGGGGAGCCCGAGGGCACCTCACTATGTGGGTCAGCCCTGCCATTGGCTTGCTCTGTGATCCTGGACAAGTCCCGTGGTCACTCTGCAATCCTATGCCTTTGTCTGTGAAAGGAGAGAGTTGGACAGGAGCAGTGCTACTCAGCTCTGGCTGCTGAACAGAGCCACTGGGAGCCTGGAACCATGCCAGCAGCCAGAGCTTCGTGATTGCTTTGCTCACAGGTGAGGGAGCCTGGCTTGGATAGCTTTTAAAGCTCCCTGGATGGCCCTGACCGGTTTGGCTCCGTGGATGGAGCGTCGGCCTGTGGACTGAAGGGTCCCAGGTTTGATTCCCGTCAGGGTACCTTGGTTGCGGGCACATCCCCAGTAGGCGGTGTGCAGGAGGCAGCTGATCAATGTTTCTCTCTCGTCATTGTTTCCCTCTCTCTCTCTCTCTCTCTCTCTCTCTCTCTCTCTCTCTCTCTCTCTGTAAAAAAACAATAAAATATATAAGAAAAGCCTCCTGGCTGAGTCTCCTATGCTCGTGGCTGGCAAACTGTGGTTCGTGAGTTTTCTATGGCCTCTTGAGTGTGGCTTTTCCACAAAATACCACGGCCTGGGTGAGTCTATTTTGAAGAAGTGGCTTTAGAAGAAGTTTAAGTTAGAAAAAATTAAGCTCTCAAAAGAAATTTCAATCATTGTACTGTTGATATTTGGCTCTGTTGACTGAGTTTGCCGATCATTGGGCCCCATGCAGGCAGGGCTGAGAAGTGCTGCCTAGACCCAGGTTTCTCAAATTGGAGCATTCACATGAGTCACGTGTGACCTTGTTTAACTCAGGTCCAATTCCACAGGTTCCAGTGGGGCGGAGGTTCTATCCCTCCAGCACAGGCAACCCTGCTAGCGGTTCTCAACCCGTGGGTCGCTGCTGTAGAACCTAAGACCGTCGGAAAACACAGATATTTACATTATGATTCATAACAGAGGCAAAATTACAGTTATGAAGTAGCAACGAAAATAATTTTATGGTTGGGGGTCACCACAGCATGAGGATCTGTATGAAAGGGTCGCGGCATTAGAAAGGTTGAGAACCACTGCCAGGCTCCTGGCCAGCCTGTGCTGGTATTCCGACCTCGCTCTGAGCAGCAGCAGCCTGGATGGTTGTTGCAGTCCTGATAGTATAGAGGTTTTCTTAATTACTTATTTATTTTTTGGCAGGAAGAGGGAGGGGAATAAGTGAAAGATATATATATATATATATATATATATATATATATATATATATATTTTAAATATATATTTTTAATGATTTCAGAGAGGAAGGGAGAGGGAGAGAGAGAAACATCAGTGATGAGAGAGAATTATTAATCAGCTACCTCCTGCATGCCCCCTACTGGGGATCAAGCCTGCATGTTCCCTGACTGGGAATCGAGCCATGACTTCCTGGTTCATAGGTCGATGCTCAGCCAACTGAGCCACACCAGCTGGGCAAAAGAGACATGGTTTGGTGGTAGTGGGGATGGGCTCCCTTTTATCATTTGGGAAATGTGATCCAGTAGTTGGTGAGTAGGGTTCAATTTGCATCTGTTTCCAACATTGAAGTAGGTTTATTTAGGACCAACAAAGAAAACGTGTGTGTGTGTGTGTGTGTGTGTGTGTGTGTGTGAGAGAGAGAGAGAGAGAGAGAGAGAGAGAGAAAGAGAGAGAGAAAGAGAGAGAGAGAGAGACAAGGACTATGAAGGAGAATGTGTAAATGTATGGGTGCTCATAGAGTGAATATATTCTATTCTGAGTGGCCAGATTTATTATGATCGTGGAACGCATAATCTGGCCACTCAGTGTGTGTGTGTGTGTGTGTGTGTATTTTACATAATGATAGACAAACACGTAAATTGACCATACCTCCGCTACGCCCATAGCCAATTAGAGCAAATATGCAAATTAAGCCAACAAAGATGGCGGTTAGTTTGCGTACATAGGCGCCCAGTGCCTGTGTCCCGGGAATATCCTGGTATCCAGGTCACTGTGAGGTAAGCCATCAGAGCCAGCGATCTGAGGGGGCTGCCGAGGCTGGGGTGGAGCCTGTGACCGATCACAGGGCACTGGGGGGATCCCCTGGCTGAGGTCTCCTGCCCACGGCCAAAAGTCTCGGCCAGAGGCTTTCAGGCTTGGGCAGGCCATGGATGGTGCAGAGGCTGTAATCCATCAATTACGGGGCACTGGCGGTCCCCTGGCCAACATCCCCTGCCCAAGCCTGCAAGTAAGCCATCAGTAGGACATCCCCTGAGGGCTCCTAGTATGTGAGAGGGAGCAGGTTGGGCTGAGCGACAACCCACCCCCAGTGCAAGAATTTCATGCACTGGGCCCCTAGTGCATGAATTCGTCCCTGGGTGGGTCCAGCCAGCCTGGCCAGGGGGAGGGGACATGGGTGGTTGGCTGGCCTGCCTGCTGGTCAAACTTCTGGTTGAGGGGATAATTTGCATATTAGCCTTTTATTCTATAGAATATACACTTGAGTGGTCCGATTATTATGTGTTCAGAGATCATAATAATCTGGCCACTCAGTATATGTTAAATGAATTTTAGGTTTGGGGAGATCAAAGAGTGACAAATGTCTAGGCTTCTCCAGACCCAGTTCCGGTGAGGAGAAGCTGTTCTCAATCCCAGAGCAGCTCCAAGGATGGGAGGTTTCATGTCCTCAGTGCCATCATTTCCTGTGCTAAGCAGCCATCTGCTCCAATTATCCTTGAATTATAGTGACAGCTTTTGGTTTATCCAGGGCTTCAAATCATCTGAACTTAGGAACAGAAGTAAAATTATGTCTTTCTTGATCAGGACATTTCAGCTGGCTACCTGCCCTAATCGGTTTGGCTCAGTGGATAGAGCGTTGGCCTGTGGACTGAAGGGTCCCAGGTTCGATTCTGGTCAACGGCATGTACCTTGGTTGTGGGCACATCCAGTAGAAAGTGTGCAAGAGGCAGCTGAATCGATGTTTCTCATCAATGTTTCTAACTCTCTATCCCTCTCCCCTCCTCTCTGTAAAAAATCAATAAAATATATGTATTTAAAAAAGGCTCTCTCCTTCCCACCTCTCCCTACTCCAGCCTTGCTGTGAGCCACAGACACTGTCGTCATAGTATCCGCCTGATTGCTGTACGATTACATACGAATGTTAAAGTCAAGGTCAGCCGTAGAGAGATGCTACCTACGTCTTACTGCCTTTTCTCATCTTTGTAGGATGACAGATTCCCATACGTGAAAAAATTCTCCTCTTTAAAATCACATTTAATTAAAATTAAACACTTCAAGCCTTATGGTAGTGATTCTTCTGCCCACATAATCATGGGGATTTCTTTTGCTTTAGAACAGGTTTCTAACATAGCAGGATTTCTTGCTAAAATCCATAATCCAGGACTTAGTCACTGTCCCATTTTCAGGGATTCTGCAGATTTGTGGTGAAGGGGAGAAAAGTGGTTTTCTAATATATTTTCTAATCTAGAAAAAATATATTTCTCTCCCTGGTTTTAATCCCCTACCCTCCATAAGTAAAGGTTCTTTCTTTGTAGTTTAACTGAGCCTCTGGCCATAGTTCTGTGAGCAGGCTCCTGTTGTTTGCTGTGACCTTAAAATTTGGAGTTTCCAAAGGTGCTCCTTTATTACATGATTTTTCAAATTGCAGGTTGCAACCCATGTTTTATGTAGGTTATAGAAGCAATAGATTGCAGATAGCATACAAAAAATGAAATAGAAGAGAATAAAAAATAAAAACATGTCACACAAATAAGAGCTGATAGTATTTAGTGAAACCTTGAGTGTGTACTACGTGCAAATGCCTTTTTTTTTTTACTATGGATCATGGAAAAGAGAACTTGAAATACTTTAGAATGTATAATTCCAGGCCAAGGAGGCAAAGACATTGCATTTTGTATTCCAACTTTAATTGATTTAATTGATTCAGAAGTCGTGTTTAGACTCTGAGAGAAAGTGCTGGCATAGATTAGCAATGTATTTTGTTTTGTTTTTTTTTGGTTAATCCTCGCTCAAGGGTATTTTTCCATTGACTTAAAAAAAACATTTTATTAATTTTTTACAGAGAGGAAGAGAGAGGGATAGAGAGTTAGAAACATCAATGAGAGAGAAACATCAATCAGCTGCCTCCTGTACACTTCCTACTGGGGATGTGCCTGCAACCAAGGTATATGCCCTTGACCGAATCAAACCTGGGACCTTTCAGTCCACAGCCGATGCTCTATCCATTGAGTCAAACCAATTCGGGCTTGACTTTTTAAAAAATATTTAGTAAATTTACTCAAATGAAGCTTAAATGATACAGAACTGAAATACTAGAAGTTTATATACAATAGAAAGTGAATATAAATTAGCCAACTCTATGAACATTTCCAGCTAAGTGTGCATACAAATACATATTCACCTCTTTCTTCTTTTTTCCACCTCTTTCTTTTATATAGGAATAACACATACATATATGACATGATGATTCTGGCAAAGTATTTCAGAGATATTAAACATATTCCCAAGTTTTAAAGATGGTGTGGAATAAATAGGTTTTAACAACATTGCACATGAATGGAAATCCCTGATTTAATTCCATAACTTTCATGCCAGAAGCATGGTTGGTTTTACTTTTTAAAAAAATAGGTCTTGGTATCATATACATTGGCTTATTAATAGTTAAGGCCTTTTGTTTGCACAGTATCTCAGTGTGGACAAAGAACTTTTAGTATTGATTATTTGCCATAATGTTTTAAACTTTCAAAGTCTTTCAACATAAGAAAATAGCTTGCACACATTTGAGGGTTTTCTTATAAAGCACAGTCTTAAAAACAGTACTGATGATTGGTCTTTGCTTTTCCTAGTAATAAGTTTTGTCTCATTTTTTCACATAGTATAAAGAATATTCTTATGAGGGACTGCATTAAGATCTAGTAATTCTTCAACAATGTTGCCAAGTAACCATATAAATCCCCAAAGCAACAAAGGTGAACAATCTTCATAGTGCACTTTCACCTTATTAAAGTTGAAACTGCTCCTTTCGGATATTTTTCCACCTCGATGTGAAGTAGGTTTTAGGGTTTCGTTAGTGGTTTCATATGTAGCTTTGAAAGAGAAGGTTTTGATTTCTCCCACAGTTCACTGTTCTCCAATGAGAGTTGTTTGGAAATCATGTGGTCTAGGGATATTTTGAATAACCAAATTCTCTATAGTAGATTGAGTGCTTTTCAATGCAACTGTAATAAGTAAGCATCTACATCCTTAACTATATTACCAGTATATCTTGGAACCAAAATAAGATGGTTTTCTTTTCTTTTTAAAAATATATATTTCCATTGCTTTCAGAGAGGAGAGGAGAGGGAGAGAGAGACAGAAACATCAATGATGAGAGAGTCATTGATCGGCTGCCTCCTGCACACCCACCCCTGCTGGGGATCAAGCTTGCAACCCAGGCATGTGCCTTTGACTGGTGTCGAGTCCAGGACCCTGCAGTCCTCAGGCCAACACTCTATCCGCTGAGCCAGACCAGATAGGGCTAAAATGGTTTCTTGTTCCCACCATCCGCTTAATTATTGTTTTAAAATCTGAATATTTCCCTCACTTACAATTTCTATTTTGGGTGATAGTTCTGACCACCACCTTTCTACGACTGCTTGAAGCCAGTTCAAACCAACTATTATATATTCTTCAAATTTGCTTTTAAGTAGTGACTTTACAAGAGGCAACAAGTCTACACAGCAGCCGAGTGAGTTGTATTGTTTTTCTTCCTATAAACTATTGCTAAGCACCGGAAGGCACCACTCCAAGGTCTTCTATCCTCACCAAGTAAGCGACAAGTTCATTTATACATCTCATTTTCCAGAAAGTTAAAGCTACATTCAATCTCAAACTCCTGCTGAACAAAACTTGTGCCATTGTTTTATGATCCTCAGAAACCTCAGGAAAACCCCACGGTATTGTGATGACGCGCTTTCTGACTCTGTGAAGAACCAGAATCACAGGAGTTGAGCAAATAAGTTGGACTATCATGGTGTAATTTTTCAGGCGGGTGGCCTGCGCTGGCCAGTTAATTTTCTTTATTTGCCATGTTGCAGCTCCCACTTCTAGGGGACTGTTTCTTTTTAAAGCAAGAATTTGGAAGAGGATAATGAACTTCCTTCTGTGGTAGATCACCGTACATAGTTTATCTGGGCTTTTCACAGCGTGTCCAACTGTTCTATTTATGTAAGCAGCCAACTGTTTTGAGATTTCTTAACCTCCTTCATGTTCCTATTAGTGAAATTAGAAGTCCTTTTTCTAGGATGATCAATGGAATGATTCTCAATATTATAAAAGTTTCGTTTTTTAACATTGTGGGTTTCAGATGCCATAATCTCTTAAATGCCAGTGCCTCCTGGTACTGCATCACCTCACTCTAGCCCTGGTGCTGACCAACTGTACCCAGAAGCCTAGAGAGTCCCCGGCTCCCAGGCCAAGCCCCCCTCAGGGCCATTCAAACGCAGCGGTGCACATCCATTGACTTTTTTTCTTTATTGATTAAGGTATTACATATGTGTCCTTAACCCCCAGGATCCCCCCCAACCTCCCACTCATGCCCTTACCCCCCTGGTGTCCGTCTCCATTGGTTAGGCTTATAGGCATGCTTACAAGTCCTTTGGTTGATCACTCCCTCTTACCCCCACCTCCCCTACCTTCTCTCTGAGGTTTGACGGTCTGATCGATGCTTTTCTGTCTCTGGATCTGTTTTTCTTCATCAGTTTATGTTGTTCATTGTATTCCACAAATGAGTGAGATCGTGTGATATTTATCTTTCTCTGACTGGCTTATTTCGCTTAGCATAATGCTCTCCAGTTCCATCCATGCTGTTGCAAATGGTAAGAATTCCTTCACAAGGAACACATACAACTTAACAAAATAAAGATAAACAACCCAATCAAAAAATAGGCAATGGACCTAAATAGATACTTTTCAAAAGAGGACATAAGGAAGGCCAAGAGACATATGAAAACATGCTTAAAGTCACTAATTATCTGAGAGATGCAAATCAAAACAATGAGGTACCTTTTCACACCTGTCAGAATGGCTGTCATCAACAAATCAACAAATGACAAGTCCTGGAGAGGATGGGGAGAAAACAGAACCCTCATGCACTGATGGTGGGAATGCAGACTGGTGCAGCCAATGTGGAAGACAGTATAGAGTTTCCTCAAAATACTAAAAATGGTACTCCCATTTGGCCCAGTGACCCCGACTTCTAGGGATATATCCCAAGAAGCTAGAAATACCAATCAGAAAGGATAAATGCACCCCTATGTTCTCAGCAGCAAAATTTACAATAACTAAGATTTGGAAGCAGCCGAAGTGTCCATCAGTAGATGAGTGGATTAAAAGACAGTGGTACATCTACACAATGGAATACTATGCTGCAGTAAAATGGAAGGAATTCATTGACTTTTTTGAGGAGAGTAGAAGGAAAGTAGAGAAAGGGCAAGAAAGAGGGAAACATTGTTGTGTCTCACATTGATTGGTTGCCTCTCACATGCACCCTGACTGGGGCCAGGGACTGAACCTGCAGCCCAGGTACATGCCCTTGACTGGGAATCCAACACCACCCTTTGGTTCATGGGCTGAGCTGTAACCACGGAGTAATGCCGGCCAAGGTGGGTCAGCAACGTTTAAATGTACTTTCACAGGTCACGGCTCACAGTCTTCAGTATTGCCTGTGGAAAGAGAGCTCCAGGCAAGCAATAAAAGTAGCTGCCAGCAGGTGAACTGCAGAGCCAGGTTATAACTGGATGAGCCAACAGGCAAGGCTTTTCGAGCTCTGACCACCCCCAGGAGTGGGGAGGTGTGCATGTATGTACATGGTGTGTAGATCAGTATATATGTATATGTACATGTACACACACATACACAATACTTTTCATGGTTTTTCTATTAACAAGGAACCTCGATAATAAAAAGCATAAATAGTTGTTAGTATTTGCTAGTGAGAGAGTTTAAAGCATTTTAACTATGAGATGGCTTTTGAAAGATACTTGTTAGGCTCATCTATCTGCTTTTCTTTTGGAAAGTAAATGATTCAAAAGATTTACTTGGTTAACCCTTGTATTTTGAGACAGACATTTGTAACTTGAGAAATGCATTATAGGGAAGTTACCTCCCTGACTGGTGTTCTTGGGATCTGGTTTTTCCCAATTCTATGAAAGAGGGTATTTAAATAATACCGACAAGCAATCTCAATGTAAATGTAGGATGCAAGCATTCAGTCTTCAAGCTTCTGTCTCCGGCACACATTCTTTAATCTGCGCATGCACTGAACCCACTCATATTTACTGTGGGCTTACTGTATGCTTTTTCATACAGCTCTTTGCTATGTACTTACTATTAAGATACAACGGGAAACAAAAACAGACCTGGCCCCTGTTCTCATGAAGTGTGAAGACTGGTGGAGAGACAAATAGTGATAAAGATGAAGGTGTAAGTGTGATGGGAGGAAGGAAGGCAGATCTAAGAGCACAGACAGAGACTGGAGCCTGCCCTCTGTGAATGTCGTATTACCATCGGGACCCCTGGGGAAGACACCTTCTCTGGTATTTGCTTCTCTGGTACTTACTCCTGTAAGGCTGTATTTTGGAGACTAAAAAAAGCTCTTCACGACTTTCTTGGACCTTGAAGAATGTTTTTTTGAAATTTTATTAGCCTTGACGAGCACTCTGACCCAATGTCCCCATCAACTTCTTGTTCTTCACAAAGTGTGCTTATTTGCTTCTAATTTCAAATTTCTTTTTATCCTCTCTATGTATGTGAACCATTAATTTTTTAAAAATACTCACCCAAGTATATATTTTTATTGATGAGAGAGAGAGAGAAACATCAGTGTAAGAGAGAACACCCGTTGGTTGCCTCCTGTACACACCCTGATCAGGGATTGAACCCACAACCATTTGGGACTATGCTCCAAACAACAGAGCCATATGGCCAGGGGGAGCTGGTAATTTTTAAGCAGATGTGTCGGATATGATAGTTCCTCCCATGTTGCTTTCAGACTACTAGGTGCCTCTTTCTTGTCTCTAGTCTGTGCACTCACCTGCTGTAAACACAGAGCAGGAAGAGGTGGATCTCAAAGGCATCCCTGTGGGAGACCTTGGATGCAGTATCAGCCCCTTCCCATGGCATCTCACTCCAACACAGGCTCCCAGCCACCTTAGTGATAATAGTAGTGAAAGCAAATATTTTTGTGAGCTATATGCCACCCACTTATGCACTATTTTATATAATCTTCACTATGATTATATGAGGCAAAACCTGTTATTATTCTCACTTGCACATGAGGAAACCAAGGCTTAGGGAAGTTAAGTAACTTGCCACAATTACATAGCTAATATGTATAGGACTGGGATTTGAATCCAGGAAGTCTGATTCTAGAGTCCTTACTCTTAGCCACTATACTTATATTGCCTTCCTAAATAAATATAAAATATGCTTAGGGACATAAAACAGCATATTAGACAGTTCATTAATGACTGCTAGAGCAGGTCTTAATATCGCAGCTGTCCTTTCATTGTCGGAGGACTTAGAGTGAAATTGTATGCCATTGGCATTTGGGCACATTCCTCTGAGTCTAGCATGGTGTGGCGTCTGCACATCATGATGGCTATGTTTTTATAATATGAAGACACTGAGCAGTTTCTAAGAAAGACACATTCCCATTGGCACAGCTTGTATTGTTATTTACTTTTCTGTTTTTGTACATGTTTTGTTTCCTAAAGTAGACTAAGCTTCTGGAGAACAATGTCCTTCAGTGAGTCACTTATTGTAGTGAATAATGCTTACTGATGACAGTGATGTTGAAAACAGAAGCTACTGCTGTCTCCTCCCTCTGGCCTGTCTTACCAAAGAGTGCTGTGCACTGAATGTGTGACCAGCTGCCCACCAACTCAGCTCAGGTCTGCAGGCCAGTGACAACTTTAGCATATCGAAATCTCTTTGCTTCTTCACATTTGGTTTTCTTCTTCCAGTAACCTCTGTAAATTTACTTACTGTTCTTGGGCCTCAGAGTTAGTTGTCTGGCATTTTCAATAATGGGATTCATACTAGATACTACATCCAAACATCTTCAGATTTAGTAACATGTTTTTAAATTTCACTTTGCTCGAATAGGAAAGATGCTTTGCAGCATTTTGCCCATCTATCGCAGGAATTGCAAGCAGATGTGTTCACTCTCAGCCAGGCAGGTGTTAAAAATAAAGGCTATTGCCTATTGATTATTTCAAGTTTAATTTAAAATCCCTGGCCTGGCAAAACAGAAATAAACACAGTTGAATTTGATGTGTTCATCTAGCTGATACACACACACACACACACACACACACACGGCAAAAAACAAAACCCAAAACAAAGCATAAAAGCCCAGCCATTGTGTCTCAGTGGTTGAGTATCGACCAGGAGGTCACGGTTTGATTTCCCAGTCAGGGCACATGCCATAGTTGTGGGCTCAATCCCCAGTAGGGGGCGTGGAGGAGGCAGCTGATCAATGAATCTCTCTCACCATGATGTTTCTATCTCTCCTCCCTTCCTCTCACTGAAATAAGTAAAAACACACACAAAACAAGGGTGGAAATAAAGTTCATTTTTATGTCTTCTCCCCCCACTCCCCCCACCACATCCTGTGCTTGCTGCGTTACAGCAGCCCTTAAATCTGGGTCTGGTCAATTCTTCCACAGGTTGGTGTTTTCCTTCTGGTTTCTGGACAGTGGGTGGTCCTTCTCCTTATCTTTTCTCTTCCCCCAGTTTGACTTGATCTAAATTCTAGTGCCCATTTTAAGATTTGGAAATTAAATCCTTCTCTTTTAGGTTAAAATGAGCTGGAAAAACTGATTAAATTTTTCTCAACCCTAAATCCTTTGCTCTTCTGTGGGAATCCTTTGCACAGTAATGTGAGCAAAAGCTTCCATTCTGATCCCCAAGTAATTTATTTTTTCCTCAGCGGCACTCTTCCTGCCTCCCACGGTGTATGGAATGTGTCCCCCAGGGGACCAGCTCCACAGTGGTATCAGACCCCAGCTCTTCTTTCCTTTCTTCCTGATCCCATTGGCCTGAGCCAAAACCTGCCAGCGGGGTGCAGTTTCCTTATTTAACCGTTACGACATTTTTGCCTTCAGCTGTGCCTTGTTTTATCCTTGTACCCGTGGCAGGAATGAGGGGCATGGGAAAGGAGAGAGAGAGGGGTCCAAAGACAGTTGGCCAAATGGCACATCGTTAGCTGGTCTAGTCCACTGATTACCCATATGTAATGTTTGCAGTTACGGGCAGCCTTGCAAAGACTGGCAAAACAGTAACGGTAGTTGGCATCTATTTGAACAGTTCCTGTGAGCCAGCTGCGATGTTAATCCCTTGAATAAACATCTCATTTGATTTTCACAAAATCCTGTGGGGAAGCTACCATTGTCACCACCATTTTATGGAAGAGGAAATGAAGTGAGGGTTGGAGAAGTTCCGTAGCTTATTAAGTGTTGCAGCTGGAATTGAGACCCAGTGGGTCTAGTTCCAAAACCATGTAGCTGCGTGTAAAGGAAAGGCATGAGCTCTGGACGCAGGGAGTCCACCTTTGAGTCTGGCTCCACCATTTACTCGCAGTGAGTCTCTAGTTTGTTCGTTTTTTACCTTTTTAAGGACCAGCTTCCTTACTTATATCGGTAAATAATATATACCTTTCGAAGTCATTGTGGAAAGTATGATCGATGGTTATGAAGTGCTTAGCACCGTGCCTGGCATATAATCTAGGGTTAATATTATAATTATTCTCACTTCTGCTGGAATTATCACTCACTCTCTCCCATTTGCTCTGTTGTCTTCTCCAAAGGTCTATTTTTTTGCTTGAAAATATATTTTAGTCTTTGCTTTACCTTATCATTCATCTTCTATTTGTCCAGATTTCTGTGGATCATGGAAAAATATATGAAAGGAATATATGGTATGGGGTGGAGTAATCAGTTGATATGGCTGCTACTTTAAAAAATTGAGATGAGAACCTGATTCATAAAAGAGAAGGAATTTAAGTTCAAGTTTAAATTTAAACTTGACAATCCATTCCGGTGGGTCAAAATACGTTACCGTGGTCTCAAGATGAAAGTCAAAAAGAAAGAAAAAAGGCCAAGTGCACCTCAGAGAATGAGATTTCTCTCCAGAAAAGAGATGTTTATGGCATCTCATCTCAACAAAAGCACTTCCATCTTCATTCACTAAAAAAAGCACTCTTCAGCTGAAGTGAGCTCTAGCCTGGCCTTCTGGGATGTGCTAGTGAATAGATTCCTCTTGTTTTCATTTGTCTGCAATCTGATAAAAACCGCTTCCATCAATTTCCAGCCAAATACAATGGAAGCTACTCAGTCCACAGTTTCTCTTATATCCTGTTCAGCGTGTCTGACTCCAGTTGCCATAGGAACTTGATTCGGGTATCTCGGGTTGTGGGCCATAGTTTCACAAAGCAATTCTTACTAATATTGAAAACTCATGTAGCACTTATGTTAGCCAGGCACGGCTTTGTGCCTTTTAAAGGTGTCAAACCATTTAATTTTGACGACAGCCTCCGGGTCGGCAATATCATCATTCCCATTTTGCAAACAAAGAGACTGAAGCCTAGACTCAATCACTTGCCCAGGGTTCTGTGGCTGGTATTTCATACTACAGGGCCTGCACTTAGGGGTCTGTCCTCTTCCCCACCACTCTTACCAACCTCAGTTTCTTGAAGTACTCTCTGATGCGTTCTGTTCTGCTCAATATTTTAGTTGTAAGTGGTGTCTGAGTGTGACTTGCTAAATGATTTAACAACTCTAATGGGTACAGACACAAAATTTGAAAACCACTGGCTACACCCTCTCTGTTGCGTGATGGACACCTCAGGCTGCCTCAGCCTGGCGCCTGGAACATTCCATTCGCGTCTCCCCTGGCTCTGATGCCATGCTCACCCAACAGCCCGGTGTTTAGGATTCGGCCCTCTGATGGAAAAGAATGCATTGGTCATGTGCACTTTGAGCATCCCCCCGAATTACTAAGCTGTCTCTCTGGTTTAGACTGGGAGGCTGGACCAGGAGAATCTACCTCCAGGAAATGGGTCCCTGAGAAATGGAGTCATTGGATGAGACTTCAGCCCTGGACCTTGACAAAATCTTCCAGGCCCATTTTGTGATCTCTTTTGTAAGGGCAGCCTGCAAGATGCTTTCCTGGGATGGTGATGGCAATACTGAGGAGTCCCGGTGGGAGCATGATTTAACTCCCATGCAACTAGCATCATGTGTTCCACAATCAGAAACAGAGCTCCACACCCTGGCTCTTCATCTAATATGCAGGGGTAGGCAAAAGTAGGTTTGCAGTTATTCATAATAAATAATCCTATCTAATAAAAGAGTAATATGCAAATTGACTGTCACTCTAACACACAAGATGGCTGCCCCCATGTGGACACAAGATGGCCAGCAGGGGAGGGACCAGGCCTGCAAGGGAGGGCAGTTGGGGGTGACCAAGCCTGTAGGGGAGGGCAGTTGGGGTGACCAGGCCTGCAGAGAAGGACAGTTAGGGACAATCAGGCTGCCAGGGGAGCAGTCAGGCATCAATCAGACTGGCACGGGAGTGGTTAAAGGGTGATCCGGCTGGCAGGCAGAAGCAGTTAGGAGCAAACAGGAAGGCAGGCAGGTGAGCAATTGGGAGCCAGCAGTCCTGGATTGTGAGAAGGATCCCAGATTGGAGGGGGTGCAGGCGGGGCTGAAGGACAACCCCCCCCCCCACTGTGCATGAATTTCATACACCGGGCCTCTAGTATAAAAAATAATGAACAATAATACCATGATAAACTCTGGTTCACATACCACAATAAACCTGCTTTTACCCACCCCTGTATATTCTCATTGACTCACATTTTTTCACAAAGACACTGATGCTGCTTTCCCACTTCAGCTCTGTTATGCTCCATGAATGAATGCAATACATCACCTGCAAATAATTGCTTGAACTTCAATGCCTTTCCCGCTCAGTGCAGCCAGTCTCTGGCTTAGGCCAGTATCCAGTGGGGCCATGTCTTCATGCATTATGCATCTCTGTGATTATGCATTAAATTTTTGAGAACTAGCAAGTGATACTAAAATTCTTCAAGCATGTTTGGTTATGCTAAATAATTGATTGCTTCTATTATTTATAAAAGCTTACTTGCTGAAAGTTCAGACACAGGTTCCGCCAACCCATCTTTTCTATTGGATTTCAACTTCCCTGTATGAAGTCCAAAATCTCACTGACAGATCTCAGTCTTTAAAAACTCCTAGGCAGGTGTGCCGATGAAGTCCTGCATTCCAGACAAGTGAGACTGGCTTTAAGCCAATAGACATCTGTACTGACCTCCTCCCACGGTCCTGGGGCTGACGTTTGCCAAAGTTTTAAGCGCCTGGGGAAAACAATTTGCAGGTTTATTGACTCAATAGCTGCCGTGTCCTAAATGATGAGTAGTGAGGGACCTTCTAGACTTGAATCAATGTAATCTGTGATATGTTATAAGCCCATCTAGTGTGTAAGGGTGGGAAGGGAATGTGAACAAAGAGAAATATACGTGGCTGTCTGGAGAAAAAGACCGCACAATGAGAACTGTTTTTGGTCTTTTGAAAAGTGTATTCCAGCCGAAACTGGCTTAGTGGATAGAGTGTCAGCCTGCAAACTGAAGGGTCCCAGGTTCGATTCCTGTCAGGGGCATGTACCTTGGCTTCGGGTACATCCCCAGTAGGGGGTGTGCAAGAGGCAGCTGATCATTGTTTCTCTCTCATCGATGTTTCTGGATCTCTGGCCCTCTCCCTTCCTCTCTGTAAAAAAATCAATAAAATATATTTTAAAAAGTATATTCCAGAGAAAGGGTAAATAGAACAAGTCAGTGTAACTGTCACATCTGACAAACAATTAATTAGTGATACATCAAAATAATATTTCTCCCCTGTTGTCCTTTTAAATTTTATTTTAATAGAGGAAGGTTGATGTGAAAACGCAGCCTGTGATTTTTTTCCAGGTCACATTCGAACCCTGTGACTTGCCATCTCCTTAGGAAAGTCATCTCATGTCACGTCCTCATGTCATGAGGACGTTGTACTGTGTCACAATTTGGAAATTAGAATGACCACCCCAAGGTGAGAAATCAAACCTTTGAACTTGATTTAATGTCAACTCTCCCCTTTTCAAGCTGCACCAGGCTAGGGGTTTACCCTGGGAAAGGTTGGTGAGTAGATGGTGGCTTCTCTGTGGTCTCTGCCTGATGCTTTTTTCCTGCCTGCATTTCTGTTTGCGAGCTAGTTTCTGAACCTCAGGACTGGGTGACAGGTAGGAAGTTAGGAATAAGGCTTCCCACTCTCTGAGAGTGGCCACATTTCCTTGTTGGGCATTGTGGTAAGTTCTTCAGAAAACCCCGTTGTTGTCATCTCTCTCTTACAGTTCTCTGGGCTTAAGAACATGCATCTTTATTCCAGGAGGTCTCTTTGGGTTTCTTTCTATGACCTTAGTAATCCAGGGCCCACTCTAGCTTCTTAGTGCTGGGGTCTCTGCCCCTCTAGGTGTGCTGTGAGACAGGACTCACGCTGACCCCATACTAGCAGTCTCTTTTGAGTGACCACATGTGGTCCCCAGAACACACTTTCTCCCAAAACCCCCACACGAGCACCCCAGTGCCTGCAAGCCCTTTCCGCCTGTCACAGACATTCCAGGTATTGGGGCGTAAATCTGGACCCATTCAGTTAGCTGTTTTCCAGCTGTTCTTAAAAATTTTCCAAGTGGTCTGTTTGAATCTGCTTCCCTGGGTTTGAAGTGAAGAAGATACAGCTGTAGCCCCTTTCCTTGGGGGTGGAAAGGGAGACTCTCTCAGCTCATTAAGAGCTCTCCAAAAAGAGCCCTCTACCTGTCCCCCCACATCCTCCACCCTCATTCCTTTCATATCTTTGGTCTGGATGAGGTGCCCAAGCGTGGTGGAGCCAGTCTCGATCGCTTTCTTTGTGAATTCTGTAGAAGGAGGTTTGTTTCAGTCATGTGGGTCTCTGATATCCATCACATGGTGCCTCAGTAAAATAGAGGCAGAAAAAAAAAACCCCATTCTAGTATCTTATTCCATACACAACAGATAGAGGTAAATGGTGTGCATTTCAGTTATCTACTGCCGACTGACACCCCGAAACTGAGTGGCTTAAAACAACAGCAATACATCATTGCTCGTGGCTCTGCGGTTGGCAGGCGAGCGGCTCCTCCGCTGGTTTCACCTGCGCCTGCACGCGGCATCACTCACACGGCTGGCAGTGGCGCTGACGTTGGCTGGGCGCCTCGCTTCTCATTTCACAGTTCTCATTCCCTGGGAGGCTGGCCCAGCTTCCTTTCATGGCGATCCAGACGGAGTTTCAGAGACCAAAGCAGAAGCTATGAGGCCTCCTGAGGCCTAAGCTCTGGAAGTCACACAGCCTCACTTGCATATATTCTGTTGGCTAAAGCAAAATGACAAGACCAGCCTGGCGTCGAGAGGTGGGAAAAGAGCCACCCTTAGCATGTAGTCTTGTTCTCCCAGCTCCCTACGGGGAATTCTGCTTGGGCCAGCTCTGGTTCTAGACCCTTTCTGACCAGAGTGGAGTTAGGAGAGGAATGAAATGAGTCTCTGTCGGTTTGATTGGCTTACATGTGGAAAGGCAGTCAGGAAGGGAAGAGAGAAGCTCCAGAGGTGAGAGGAGGGGGGAGAAAAAGCAGAGCCAATTGTGGCTGGCTTTGGAAAAGCATCTTTTGGAATGGACCACAGGTTGGGAACTGGGTGCCAGGTCGATTTGGAGAAAAGACCAGGTCGGTTTTCCATTCATGAAGGTATGAAGGCCAATGTCTCTGTGTGAATTGGGGGACGGGACCTTCTGGAGCTTATTAAAATGGACTCCATCGTAGATTAGATTCCCCTTGGGACCTGGCATAAGTGGACACTATGGATGTTATCCTGATACTGACTCCTCAATGCCCAAGCCCAGTGCTGATGGCCTGTTCTTCCTCCTGTCCCCCCAGAGACACACCCCACTCCCAACCCTTCTCTCCTCTGACTGTGCTCCCAGGGAAGGTGAGCAACCCAAGGAGAGGTGTGGGGTCCTGGCCAAACAGCCCCTTCTTCACCTGTGAGGTTTCAGGAAGAGATGAGTGTGGAGAGAAAGGGAGCCCAGGCCATCGTTGGCTCTGTGGCTCTGCTCTGCTGTGGACGGCAGATTCACGGCTCAGGGGTTTTCCTTTTTAAACCATTTCTAAAGCCCTTAGAAATAATTTAAAATGGGGTTTTAAAAGCGTGAATGCTTTATGTGAGTGTATCTCCAAGTTGAAAGGGCCTGTGTCTCCCATCAATGCCCTCGGGGATGGCAGTGGAGGCTGGTGGCCTTGGAGGGGCAGGTCCTATTGCTGTATTCAGCTGGCAAAGATGAGCAGGCTCAGGCGGCCCCCTTAGGGGGGAAGCTCAGAGACTTTACTTGGCTCAAGTTTTAAACACACGAAAGCTATAGAAGAATTTCTTTTTCATTTTCACAGAATAGGTATATGCTTGCCTTCAAGAGACTATTCCATGCTAAAACATAAAAGCACTTTTAAAATTGTGCTTATTTTTATTATCAACCATTCTGTAACTCTTTTGTCCTCTTTGAAAACAGTTATCCAGCCCAGCTTAGTGTCAGCTCTTGCTTGTATGGGTCAATGGTTCGATTCCTGGTCAAGGGCACGTACCTGGGTTTCAGGTTTGACCCTCGGCTCTGGTCAGAGCACAAGGGAGAAGCAACCAATGGATGTTTCTCTCTTTCTCTCTTCCCTCCCTTCTTCTCCTCCCTTCCTCCCTTCACTCTCCCTGAAAAGTCAATGGAAAAAACATCCTCAGGAGAGGATTAACAACAACAATAAAGAATAAAGGAACATTTTATTTAAAGACAACAGCCCTAACTGGTTTGGCTCAGTGGATAGAGTGTCAGCCTGCAGACGGAAGGGTCCTAGGTTCAGTTCCGGTCAAAGGCATGTACTTTGGTTGCAGGCACATCCCCAGTAGTGGGTGTGCAGGCAGCAGCTAATTGATGTTTCTCTCTCATTGATGCTTCTAACTCGCTATCCCTCTCCATTCCTCTCTGTAAAAAATCAATAAAATATATTTTAAAAAAGTAAAAACAACAACAAAAATACCGTTGTTCATCTGAATTCTAAGCTCTTTTCTTTCGGGAAACAGCAGTATACACTGCAGAGCAGGCCTGGGTGAGTGTGGAGCATGCGCGAATCACTTCCCCCTTTCCCTCCGCCCCCACAGCTGGGCCGCAGTGCAGGACCCGCAGGCGGTGCTGAGCTAGTGACCACAACCTCACTGCGGAGAGCCTGCCGGTAGGGGGCGTTGTGTCCACACCTCCGGGCACCCACCGTTATGAGGACACTACCAGGCTTCATAAATTGCTAGAAATTTAAAGCTGGAAGGAATGTTAGAAACCATATCGTCCACTGGTTTCCTTTTGCTCACAAGGAACCTGTGGTCCCGAGAGGGAAGTTAGTGGTGGAAGTGGGGCTGAAACACAGGCCTCTTGACTTCCATCCTCCTCCTCCTCCCCTCACCCCACCCCCATATTGTGGTCTCAAATATCTTGCCAGTGCATGTGACACTATTAGAGAAGAACAGAAGATGGTAAAGTGCCCACTGCTCTTTGCCTGGGAAATCACATTTTGGGGCTTTTTTTAACATTTGGCCTCAGAGGAACAGTCAACTCCTAACTAGTCGGGAAGAGGGCAGTGGGGAGAACTAGGTAAGGAAGGTGAAGGGATTAGCCATCTATGCATACCTCATGGACACGGACAAAAGTTTGGTGAAGGCCAAGGGAGGGGGATGGAGGTGGGTGGGAGTAAGCAAAGGGGGGCAAAAGAGGGACACTTGCAATAAGTCAACATTAAAATTTTATAATTAAAAAGTATTATAGTTAGCCGAGACCGGTTTGGCTCAGTGGATAGAGCATCGGACTGCGGACTGCAGGGTCTCGGGTTCGATTCCAGCAAGGGCATGTACCTTGGCTGCGGGCACATCCCCAGTAGGGGGCGTGCAAGAGGCAGCTGATCGATGTCTCTCTCTCATCGATGTTTCTGACTTTCTATCCCTCTCCCTTCCTCTCTGTAAAAAATCAATAAAATATATTTTAAAAAAAAGTATTATAGTTAAAAACAGGACACTTGTGGGGGAAGTTACAATTTATTACAGATTGCCAGAAAGTTACAGTACTAAGAGAGACGATATTAGTGCCAGTCCTCAGTTCTGTTATTACTTGCTGGGTGATCGTGGTTAAGTTTCTAAACTTCACTTTGCCTCATCTGTGAAATGGGGTAATAGTGTTGGTGACTGAGGAGATGAGACATATTAATCGCTCACTTTAGGTTTTTGCATATTCTAAGGCCTCAGTGAGTGCCGGCAAAAACAGCAACAACAATAACAATAGCAGCTATTTGGCATCTGTAATTTGCAACTGCAATGTAGATGTGTCTAGTGCAAGGGAGACATGCCCCTTCTCTTCTCCAATTGGATGTGTAGCTCTTTGGAGTAGCTTTTCTACCATCTTCAGAAACAAAGTTGAGCTAGCTAGGGTTAGGGAATAGGGGTGGCTGTGGAGGGCTGGATGGGGTGAGTGAGTGGCTATGTAGTCTAAGCTTGTGAGTAAGAGAGAATTGAGTGAGGGATCCTTCTATAGGTAAAAATAAATAAATAAAATAAAAGAAAGGCCAAGATGTGGATGACAAGTTTTTTTTTAAAAGAAATTTTTGTCTATTTTAAAAAATGTATATTTTTATTGATTTCAGAGAGGAAGGGAGAGGGAGAGAGATAGAAGCATCAATCATGAGAACCATTGGTTGGCTGCCTCCTGCACCCCCCCCCTACTGGGAATGGGGTCCACAACCCGTTCATGTGCCCTGACTGGGAATCGAACTGTGACCTCCTGGTTCATAGATTGACACTGAAACACTGAGCCATGCCAGTGGGCATGGCCATTTTTAGCAAGTAATTTGTTCAGCATTACTCATACAGTTCTTAGTTTTTGCTGTTGCTGTTTTACACGTTTAGGTGATGCTTGTGTCAGAAGCATTGATCAGACCATCAAACCTCAGAGGGATGGTAGGGGAGGGTGGGGGTAAGGGGAGAGATCAATCAAAAGACTTGTATGTATGCATATAAGCCTAACCAATGGACACAGACACCAGGGGGGTGAGGAATAGGAGGGGGTTGGGGGAGAATGGGGAGATAAGGATATATATATATATATATATATATATATATATATATATCCTTAATAAAGAAAAAAAGTATAGTATGTAAATTGTCTCCTTGACCGGGAGTTTGACCAGGGGGCAGGGCCAGCCGGGGGAAGGGAGGGAGTACCCAGCAGCTACTAGGAACCCTACCAGTGCATGAATTTTGTGCACTGGGCCTCTAGTTGACATATAATATTGCGTTAGTTTTAGGTGTACAACATAATGATTTAATACACACACACACACACACACACACACACACACACACACTAGTGGCCCAGTGCACGAATTTTTGCACCTTGAAAGGAACTGTAGGCCATGAAGCTGTGGTGGGCACAGGGGCGGGTCTTGGCCCATCCTCCATGCCCCCGCCTGGCCATTCCTGTCCTGGCCCCCAGTACCCTGTATGTCAGCAGCCCCACTCCCTCCGCCGCCACCACTCATATGTGCTGATGGCACCGGCCCACTCACACCTGCAGCTGGCGCCGGCAACAAGTGTGAGTGGGGCTGTCGCCGGCAGTGGGTGTGAGAGGTGGCTGCTAGCCTCAATGAACCCTCAGGAACAGGGGAAGGTGGAGAAGCCCTGAGGGGTGATTGGGTCAGCAGCTGCTGTTCGTACTCGCTGATGGCGCCAAGAGATTAGGGTTAGTGCCAGGCGCCGGCAGTGGGTGTAAACAGTAGCTCCAGCACTGGCAACGGGTGTGAGTGGGGCCAGTGCAGGCAGCAGGTACAAGTACCGGGCAGGGCCACAGTGCATAGGAGCAAAGAATTTTCAGTAACCACCAGAGGCTCACCCTGATGAAGCCACTGGCACCCTGCCTTGGTCTGTCACAACCTGCTCACCTGCTCCACCATCCCACCATGGCTGATGCCTGCCATGTTCTTCACACATTCCCTGGTGGCCAGCACACGTCATAGCAACCAGTTGTTCAGTTGTTTGGTCGTTCTGCCATTCGGTCTATTTGCATGTTAGCTTTTTACTATATAGGATATTATAAAATGATCACCACAATCAGTCTAGTTAGCATTCATCACCTCCCATACTTGTAATTTTTTTTCTTGTGATGAGAACTTTTAAGATCTATTCTTCAAGCTACTCTCAAATGCACAATACAAGTATTGTTAATAACAGCTAACTTAACGCTCAAATACTTAAGTTTTGTTTCAGTGTGTTTACTGTCTTGTCTCCTCCAACACTTGTTTTTCTACCCAGCTCTCCTAGCTCATTATACCATTGATAACATCTGGACTTTGGTTCTTTCCTCTCTTTTCAGAGTCTGATCCAAGAGTTGTAAAATGCTTTGAGATCACACTATGTAAATGCTGTCTGAAAAGAAAGGCACACTATAAATCAGAGATGGCCAGAAAGGCAAGCATGAAAATTGTGCCCTGATTTTTTTTAGTAGCACACGATACAACATTGATTAATTGCTGGGTATGTTGAGTTCATTGGAGAGCTGGGGAACTTAAAAATCAGGCTGCCTTCAGGAAAACTTATGAGGGGATTACTGTGTGCATCCAGCAGTAAACAGAGCACCAGAAACCTGGCTGAATTGATGAGGGGGACCTGTGTCAACTGAGCAAAACTTTCTGAGTCAAAGTGACTTACGAGGGAAATCATTTGTGATAAATAGAATGGATGAAAGAAACGAACATGCAGAATTTCTGGGGAATGGGACCAAGTCCAAGGACAATACTGTTTCCACTACAGTCGTGGTCAAGAACATCAGAACATGTTGTTCACACAAGAGGCCACACAAATAGAAAACAAACCCTGAGAAAGAATTCAGCCTCCTTGGTAATCACAGGAACGTAAAAACACAAAATCATGCGGTGCCAGTGAAGCTGGTAAAAGTAAGTTCTAATTGCAAAACCAAAGTCTGGCAGGGCTTTGGAGAAAGCTGTATTCTCCTACTGACATAAATTAGTGCAATCCTTCTGGAAAGCAACATGGAAAAGTGTAACGAGTCATGATGTAGCACATCCTGTGGCCTGCACAACATGTTTGAGACCATATTCTGGAGAAGTAACTCAAAATGAAGAATATGATGGGGGTTGGAGGGTGGACAGGGTAAAGAAGAAAAATATCTAAAAATGTTTAAATAAAAACATACTATGGGTGTAAATGAAATATAATATTAAGAATGATAAATGGGTGTATTACAAAAACAAATAGAAATGTTGATATAAAATAACTAGAGGCCTGGTGCATGAAATTCATGCATGGGAGGGGGGTATCCCTTAGCCCAGCTTGCACCCTCTCCAATCTGGGACCCCTCGGGGGATGTCTAACTGGTAGGAGCGGGCCTAAAGAGGCAGCTGACATTCCTCTCACAATCCAGGACTGCTGGATCACAACTGCTTGACTGCCTGCCTTCCTGGTCACCCCTAACTGCCCTCCCCTGCAGGCTTGATTGCCCCCAACTGCCCTCCCTTGCAGACCTGATCCATCCCAACTGCCCTCCGCTGCTGGCCATCTTGTGGTGGCCATCTTGTGTCCACATGGGTGCAGCCATCTTTGACCACTTGGGGGCAGCCCTCTTGTGTGTTGGAGTGATGGTCAATCTGCGTATTACTTTCGTATTAGGTAGGATAGAGACCTGGTGCACGGGTCGGGGCCAGCTGGTTTGCCCTGAAGGGTGTCCCAGATCAGGTTGGGGGTTCCCTTGGGGTGTGGGGCTGCCTGGGCGAGGGGCCTGTGGTGGTTTGCAGGCCAGCCATGCTTCCCAGTGATCCAAGCAGAGGCCCTGGGATCTGGGATTAATTTATGTTCTACAATTGAAACTTTGTAGCCTTAAACAGAGGCCAGGGCTGGCCAGGAAGTTTGGCTTCCTCCATCACTGGGAAAACCCAAGCTTCCTGCTCACCCTGTGGCCGCTGCCATTTTTGTTGGGATTTATTTACCTTCTATAATTAAAACTTTGTAGCCTTGAGCAGAGTCCTGGCCTGACCAGGGTGTGCAGCAAGCTTGGCTTCCTCCATTACCAGGGAAACCCAAGCCTTCTGTTCACTCCAGGGCCATAGCCATCTTGGTTGGGTTAATTTGCTTACTCACTGCTGATTGGCTGGTGGGCATGGCTTGTGGGTGTTATGGAGTTATGGTCAATTTGCATATTACTCTTTTATTAGATAGTACGCTAAGTCAAAAATAGCTAGGCTAAAATTTTGTGAATATTAACTATCGGTATGTGTGTTTTTGTTTTAAAAAGAACCCTAAGCAACAATGAAGCTATGATGAGATTATTCAGTTTTGTTATATTTGCAGGGCAAAAAAGTGAATTAGATTTTCTGTTGCTTTGTGTTTGTGTTTATCTCTTATTACAAAATTGTTTAAAAACACAATTTTAATGGCTGCACTCTATATTGTAACTTACCAAGCAACACCTCCATCATGTAGTTTCTGACAGCTGCGCAGATGTTAAAACATGATCTGCATGAGTGTAGATACAGCGTCTCAGAACTGCACACATTCTCTGATTATCAGAGAGGGAACATGGGATTGCAGAGTCTTGAGGGATTACTGGAGAAATTCATGCTGGGGGAGCTATCAGGATAGCTCTTGTGATGCTAGAGGCTTATCTACTTGGATCTGACACTTGGAAGTGAGGGAGGCCAGTGTGAGAGAGGAGGTAGGTGAAATGGTAGCTCCTTTTTCTACTTCTAAGAATCTCCCCCCTTAATGAAGCCATTAATTTCAGCACCTTAGGCCTTCTTGTCCTCTGGGCTGTTCCTTCTTGTCCCATAAGCGTGAATCCTCTGATAGTTCTTTTTGCTATCCTATCCACCTCTCACAGCGGCAGGAATCCTAATAAAATACGGTTACACATTTCCTCCACGTGGCCAGATGTTCTTAAGGATTTAGGCACAGACTTTGTTTTATTTAACAGTGGCCATTTTTCTTTTTGCCTTTGCACCTGTATAAGCAGCAAAGACACAGAATTTTGTTTCGACAGGCAGTTCAAAGTCAGAGTGCGGTGGGCCTGGGTCAACACCATTTGATTTCATTGGAAGATTAAACATGTGCCTGAGACCCAGCATCCCCACCCCAGGGGCGCACAGAATGCTTCATGAGCATGCGCTGGTCAGCAGAGGAGAGAATGGGAGGGGCCTTCCCCGAATTTCCCCCTGAGAAATTGGTACAGAATTCTCAGGGGGGGGGGGGGTTCCAAATTCTTTCTTCCCTCTCCCATATTTTCTTCCCTTTTTCCCCCTCCACACATTAGAGGCTTTCAAGTTTATAAGTAATTTTTTTTGAGCATATGCTGTGCATCAGGCATGCTTACATACATTACCCTATTTACTCTTTACAGCCACACTGCGAGGTAGATGGTACAATAATGATCCCCACTTGAGGAAACAGGCATAGGAACCTGGAGTGGCTTGTCCAAGTTTATGACGTGATAGAACTAACCTCAAACCCAAGCAGGTGGCCTCAGGTGCAGGCTCTTGGCCACTGAGCTACCCTGCCTCATGACAGTGAACCAGAGGTAGCTTGCATGTGCTTTGGGAAGAGAAGATCAAAGATCAAATGAGGAGTGAGGTGAAGGGGCACGTGTGTGCTTGTGTGAGTGTGTGTGTGTGTGTGTGTGTGTGTGTGAGAGAGAGAGAGAGAGAGAGAGAGAGAGAGAGAGAGCGCTATTGTTCTGTCATTTACTCTGTGATTACACCAGTTTGCTTACCAGCTCCATTTTCAGTTCTTTCATTTCTAAAATTACAAGAACATTAATAGTTCTTAGCTCCCTAGAGGGTTGTTGTGATGATTAAATGTGCTAATAAAGTCCTTAGAACAGTGGCTGGCGCATGGTTATTTTACACCAGCCATTATCATCATTATCATCACTCATGCCGGCATTTGGGAAGCCCTGCTCCCCTCTATCCCCTGAACTGGTGGTGATGAAAACAGCATTTCCAACAAGTTCCCAGGAGCCCCAGCTTGAGAACCACCATGGAAGAGATTCCAGAAGCTCCCCTTTCCTAGTAGCTTGGGTTCCATTTCTTTCTCTGAGCTCTGTTCCTATAATATTTGCACTTCCTGTCTTTACCTAGACCAAGGGAACCCACCTTGCAGGGCTATCAGTAATCAGCGAAAGGCGTGCTCTCTCAGAGCCTCCCCAGGAGCCTGGGTTTCAGCAGGGACGGAGAGGGACGTTTCAGCAAGCCGGTGAGAAGGCTGGACTATCATGTGTTGTCTGCAGGGCAGGCCCAGAAAGCCACCTGGCAAAGTGGCTGCGTGAATAAAACCAGCAGACGATTTGGGGAAGTCATAGGAGGAGAGAGAAAAGAATCTTATTCTCTGGAAGAAAATGTCCTTTGAGCAGAGATGGAGGTGATGAAAGAGAGGAGAGGAGAGGGGGGCCCTAATTAGAGCATTCATGATAGGAATTGTGGGGTTTGTAGGAAGCAAAAGCTGCATGTTGCACGTTTGCAAGTTGGTCTGATACAAGGAGATGACAACTTACCTTTATTTATTTATTTTTTATCTTTATTGTTCAGTTTATTAATTACATTGTTCTTCTTTTTCCCACCTATAGCTCCCTTCCACCTGGTACCCATCCCTCCCTCCGCCCTCACCTCCCCCCCACTGTCCTCTCCCATAGGTGCAAGATTTTTGTCCAGTCTCTTGCTGCACCTCCCACACCCCTTTTCTCCCCAAGAATTGTCAGCCCATTCCCTCTCTATGCCCATGATTCTGTTATATTCACCAGTTTATCCTGTTCATCAGATTTTTAATTCACTTGATTTTTAGATTCATTTGTTGATAGATGTGTATTTATTGTTCATAATTTTTATTTTTACCTTTTTCTTCTTTCTCTTTTTAAAGAATACCTTTCAGCATTTCATATAATACTAGTTTGGCGGTGATGAACTCCTTTAGCTTTTTCTTATCTGCGAAACACTTTATCTGACCTTCAATTCTGAATGATAGCTTTGCTGGGTAGAGTAATCTTGGTTGTAGATTCTTGCTATTCATCACTTTAAAAATTTCTTGCCACTCCCGTCTGGCCTGCATCATTTCTGTTGAGAAATCCGCTGACAATTGTATGGGTGCTCCCTGATAGGGAGGTAACTAACTGTTTTTCTCTTGCTGTTTTTAATATTCTCTCTTTATCTTTTGCTCTTGGCATTTTAATTATGATGTGTCTTGGTGTGGTCCTCTTTAGATTCCTATAGTTTGGGGTTCTGTATGGTTCCTGGACTTTTAAGTCAATTTCTTTCACCAGGTGGGGGAAGTTTTCAGTCACTATTTCTTCAAGTAAGTTTTCATTATCTTGCTCTCTCTTTTTTTCTGGCACCCCTATAATTCGGATGTTGGTATGCTTGAGGTTGTCCCAGAGGCCCCTTACACTATCTTCAATTTTTTGGATTCTTTTGGCTTCTTGCTTTTCCAGGTGAGTGAATTTTGCCTCTTTGTATTTCAAATCTTTGACTTGGTTCTTGTGGTCCTCTAGACTGCTTTTAGGTCTTTGTGTAATATTTTTTATTTCAGTCAGTGTATGCTTAATTTCTAGTTGGTCCTTTTCCATATTCTCGTAGGTCTTGTTCATTTCCTTGTTGGTCTTATTAATATCATCAGCCTTTTCTAGGAGCCTCTTGAAAAACCTTATAACTGTGGTTTTGTCCAGTCGTCTTTTTTCTTCCATTTCTTTCACATCCGACTTCTTTCCATTTCTATGCATTATGGCTGCTTTCCTGAGTTGGTCAATTAGCTTTGTGTGGTAGATGTCTTCTAAGGGACAGTGGCTCAGCCTCCCCAGTTACCTGAGGTGGATACTCTTACTGCAGCCCTCTATGGGTTGTACAGTATTGTTGAAGTTAAGCCCAGATTATGGTTGTTAGTACTAGAAGGGTTTGACCTCCAGGCCAATTGGCTGTGAGGGTCAGCTGTGCTCAGGTTGGATGGGTGGAGTCTCCAGGCTGAACAGGCAGCATCAGCTCCACCCTATGCAGCACCTGGGTCTCTGTGCCTGGCGGTAATGGCTGCACACACCTCCGAGAGAAAGCCACCGCCCATCTCCACCCACTGCCAGACAATTCAGCCTCTCCCCAAATGAGTTTGCACACCCAAAGTCTCACCCAGGGTTGTAAAACAAAGCAGTTCGGTGGTCTCCCAAACGAGGGAGCAAGTCACAAGTCCTCTCTGTGCGGTCGCGTACTTCTGCTGTTCCCAAGTTCACAAGCCCTCAGACCTCTGCCACGCCCGAGTTTCAGCGCGCTTCCTTACTGTCCAGTTTCACCCCATATGAGTGTGGGTTCCCCAGACCTCACCCAGAACTGGGGAATCAGTGCAGTGGGATCCCTTTGTCTTCCTCCCTGTTCAAGAAAATCGGCCAGGTTTGCAGCCGCCCACCCTATCCGCTGGCCCGTGCGCATAGCTCCAAACCTCTGACTCCATGCGTATCTTCAACGCTGCCCTCCGCCGCTTCTCTGAGTCACAGTGTCCTATCTTCACTTTTATTTGTGGAATTTTCACTCAGCCAGCTTTCCGGTGATTCTGGATGATGTTTGTTCTGTCATTAAGTTGTAATTTTGAAATTGTTGTGTGGGGCAGCAAGATAGGTGTTTACCTATGCCGCCATATTGGTTCCTCCACTCAACAACTTACCTCTTTCAAAATAAATGGTTATCTTGTACAAAGAGAAGTGGGAATTGTAAGTCATTTTCCTACCTCTGGAGGGAAGGGAGCAAGGAGTAAATTGGGCTATTTGGGGTCCTTATATTTGTGTGGCTGTGGGGGTCTGAATTCTCTCCAGTGCACTCCCTGTCTTAGCGAGGAGAGCATGACAGGGCTCCCTGTCCAGGACTCCAAACCCTCCTCAGAGCTGCACCTCCCCCCCCCCCGCGCCTCCCCCCCCCCCGGTAACTGGAGAGACTTCTTTCCCAGTGCAGACAAGCTCTGACAATAAGGGTTACACTTTGAGGCTACAAGAGCAGAGATGGCGTGTGATTTCAAACCCAGATCCACGTGCCCCCATGGATTCATTCGTTCAAAGCTCTTAGTTGCTACAACTGTGCTGGTGGCTGTTTCTGGGGGTTCCAGAGCCCCAGGCGCTGTCATGAGGTGGCTCACAGCAAGTCTCATTGCACTGAGGCAGGAAGGCTTTGAGAAAGTTACCCCTGGGGGGAGGGAGAAGGCTGTGCTCTTGCCAGGTGGCCTACTCTGCGCCCACAGTTCCTGCAGGCTCTCAAAGCTGTCTCGGGCAGGCTGCACCTGTGTCAGCCAGGCCTTGGCCCAGCAGCTGCCTCCTGAACCTTGGAATCCTGACAAAGGCAAAATAATTGCTGCTTCCAGCTACTACCAGCTGACAGCAGGGAGAAGTCACCCGGAGAATTGGGCTGTGTCTTCTACCTCAGTGGTCGGCCAACTCATTAGTCAACAGAGCCAAATATCAACGGTACAACGATTGAAATTTCTTTTGAGAGCCACATTTTTTAAACTTAAACTTCTTCTAATGCCACTTCTTCACCCAGGCCTTGGTATTTTGTGGAAGAGCCGCACTCAAGAGGCCAAAGAGCTGCATGCGGCTCGCGAGCTGCAGTTTGCTGACCACGGCTCTACACCCTCCCTCTCCAGCTTCTGCTCTCAAGAGTGGCAGACTTGGTTGGTCCTCTCCCTATCAGTCACAGAGTTGAAAATCATAACGAAACAAAAGGAATGGAAAAGCCCTAAAACATCCTAAGGGGATGGAA
Organism: Antrozous pallidus; assembly: GCA_027563665.1. Taxonomy (NCBI): domain Eukaryota; kingdom Metazoa; phylum Chordata; class Mammalia; order Chiroptera; family Vespertilionidae; genus Antrozous; species Antrozous pallidus. Next base: position 68,470,774 of record CM050511.1, read on the forward strand.
GCATCTCAGTCTGGTAGTTAGTTGATGGGTCTGGGGGCCTCCATGCACCCCAAGAAGGAAGGTTAGGCTTGTTTTGAGGAACCTTCCCTTGGAGAAGCAGTATTTCAAGAGAGTAAGTTCTTTGTGTTCAAGAGGACAGTGGATACTTGAAATTCTTTCTCTTAAATACATCCCTTCCACTTTTCTTCCTTTCATTCATTCCGAGAATGTTTCCTGTCCCATTGACCAACCTTTCTTTCCTCAGACCTGTTGGGTGCAGAGCTGTGTGCTGGTACTCTTGGAGATGGGGTAGGGTCCAGAGCTGACCGCTGCTCTCAGGGAGCTTACTGTTGTGCTCATCGGACGAGGTATAAATACAAGAAAGGATAACTGACTAGGATCCCCTGTCACCCTGACGTGGTGCTCAACAGCCACCCACCCAACCCCCAGCTCTGGCCCAGCCTCCATGCTCCCCCAGTCCTCTGGGCTCTCCTTCTCTCCCAAGGCACAGCTTCTCTCTTACGGGAAACCCTGCCTCACTCTTCCAGCCTCAAATGAACCCGTCTGCCTTCTGAGCAACAACCTACACATCTTCACAGATCTGGCAATTCATCATAAGCCTTTGGGATAGAGCTCTCTGGGTGGCTTGGATTCTTTCATTTAGGAGTATCAGCTTCGGGGGGCTTCACTTAGGAGGTGGCCTGGTGAGGTTTGCTTAAAAAGAGCCATCCATGGTTACCTTGGCCACACAGAACTTCTGGCCCTCTCTGAGCACCTCCAGGCCTTTCTCCCTCCCCTCTGCCTGGGAAACTCCAGTTTCTTCATCACAGCCCAGGTTAGAAACCACATCCTCTGCAGCCTGCCTACTTCTCCAGGCAGGCACCGTCACTCCTCCCGAAGCCCTCCATTTCCCTTGTGATTTGGCATCTTAATCTTGCGGCCCTGAGGATCTCACCTTTAGAGATAACCCCCCCTCAGTATTTCTTCTCAGGGTCCCCTTGGAGATCCTCATACTTGTGTTTGTTGGGAAATAACTGGCTTTATTTTGACTAAAAGACTGCTTCTCAGAGATGCAAGTTTTGGCTTGAGATGTGCCCTTCAGCAGTGACCTTCCTGGAGCTGGGGCTTCTGGTCTCCCACTCGTTGGAGAAGTGCCGTAGACATGGAAACGTGCTGTACCTGGGAATAAGGAACAGGGTTCTCAACCTTGCCTACACTTTCTAATCGCCGGAGAGCTTTAAAGCACCAACGGCGGGCCTCACCCCCGGAGGTCTGATTTAAATGCCCTGCGCTCAGCCTGGGCTCTGGCTGCTGAAACTTCCTGGGTGGTTCTGATGTGCCCAGGTTGGGAGCACTGCTCAGACGGGCTGCCTGGCACCATCAGCAGGACGGAGGAGACCCTTCGTTGGTAACTCTGGGGACACGCAAAGCAGGGAAGAATTGTGAGACTAACGTATGTTCATTAAAGGGGGGGAAAGATAGGCAGGCAAAAATAAGGCCTGCACAAGTAAACTAAGGTAGATGACTTTCAATGGCCTAACCCAGTAGTTGGCAAACTGCGGCTCGAGAGCCACATGCGGCTCTTTGGCCCCTTGAGTGTGGCTCTATCACAAAATACCTGGGCAAGGCTATTTTGAAGAAGTGGCGTTAGAAGAAGTTTAAGTTTAAAAAATTTGGCTCTCAAAAGAAATTTCAGTCATTGTACTGTTGGTATTTGGCTCTGCTGACTAATGAGTTTGCTGACCACTGGCCTTAAACTACTGGCCTAGCTGAAGACAGGAAAGATGCAGAGTTGTCGAGAGAGACAGAAGCCTTCCTCATTGAAAAGCTTAAGACCAAAAAGGGGAGGCCGAGAGAAGCCGGACTTCCCAGACCCAGTGAAACACCAGGTGCGAAGGGATTTACCTGTGAAGTCAGAACGGTTTGGACTCACTGTCAGTGAGGAGTCCAAGGGGCAGGTGGAAAAGACCATTACTTCTCAGAAGAACCTAAAAGAAACCAGAGCCTCAGCATCCCCTTCCCTGGGAGATGAAGGGAAGAATGTTCACAGAGGTTGGGTGCTTGGGTGGCCTTTAACTCCTGACTTGGGGAGACCATAACCCAGGGATGGGGCCCGTACACTCAAGGTGGATGAGGCCGAGTGCCTCTCTGAGCATTTGAAATAGATTCAACTCAGCAGCTGGTGGGCAAGGGTGCTCACTTTGCTCTGTGTGGATGGCACCCTGTGTGCACCATTCCAGGGACAATGCAGGCTGGGCCCTCTGTGGCCTTGTCCATTGTCTGGCACTGTTGTACCCACATCCCCACACCCCATAGTCTAGTTCAGGTTTCACTTGAATCACTGAGGGTGAGGAGTTCAGAATTTGATGGGTCTATCTGAAGGGGCGATTTCGCCTCACTTGGATGTAAACCTGAGAGCCTCCAGGTGTGAGACGGGGTGGCCCCAACACACCGTTTTTTACTCTGTGATGGCTGTACAGATAAACAGACCCCCTCTATTAGAGGTGGGACAGCCCATCCTGCCGGACGAGCCAGGCAGCAATGAGGGGTGCCCTCCAGAACTCTGACAATGCGGAGGAAAAAGAAGAGCTCTCATCCCCTTATCTTGACCAACCAAGACAGGCTTGTGGCAGCTCCTGGAGAAGGGAACAGAATGAAGAGGGTGGTGTGTGGGACAGGAACGGGCCCAGAGGCAAAGGCTTCCTCCAGCCCAGCGCCTGTCAGACTGCAGATTGCAGCCCGATAGTGGGTGTGCAGCACTGTGGTTTGGGTCACGACCAGCATCTAAAAAACAATACAATAGAACAAAAATAGCAGAGCATTGCGTATAGTAAGGAGTAAGGACTGTGTTATGAACATTTTATTTGTTACATTCGTGTTCTAGGTTGCAGTGTGAAATATATTTTGCAAATCTCTATTTAAAAAACAACAGTTGCCTCCTTAACAAACAGGGTAAAAGTGCCTGGTCTTTTCAATGGCCAGGTCCAGGTGACTCGTTTGCCCCGTTGGGGAAATCCTGTTAGCCTCGCTGTAAAAATTCAAGGTCATGTTTCAGTAACAAGTGGCTGGTGACAGAAAGTAGTTGCGTGTGCCTCTTTAAGAGCCTCAGGAAGGATGCTCTGCACTCGGCTCACACAGTGTCCAGGGACTCGGCTCAGAGACCCTCCAGCTGCCTTTCCCTCCCTTCTATTCCGTGACTCACCTTGTCTCTTGAATTGCTATTCCCCTTTGTCACACCTTCTTTCCAGGCTTTATTTTCATAAGGTATCATGTCTTAAAATTTTCATGAATGAACTAAAGCATCACAGAAACAAATGGAAAAAATACATCCATGCCATCCAAAGCTGTCATTTTTGTGCCTTTCTCTCTGTCTCTGTCTCTCTCTCTGTCTCACTCTCTCTCTGTCTTACTCTCTCTCTCTCTCTCTTTCGTTCTGTGTGTGTGTGTCTGTGTGTGTGTGTGTCTGTGTGTGTGTCTTGTGTGTGTGTGTCTGTGTGTGTGTTGTGTGTGTGTGTATATGTGTGTTGGGTGTGTCTGTGTGTTTGTGTGTGTGTCTGTGTGTGTCTTGTGTGTCTGTGTGTGTCTGTGTGTGTGTTGTGTGTGTGTGTGTATGTGTGTTGGGTGTGTATGTGTGTTTGTGTGTTTGTGTGTGTGTGTGTGTCTCTGTGTGTGTCTCTGTGTGTGTGTTGTGTGTCTGTGTGTGTGTCTCTATGTGTGTGTGTTGTGTGTGTTGGGTGTGTATGTGTGTTTGTGTGTGTGTGTCTGTGTGTATGTGTGTTTGTGTGTGTGTCTGTGTGTGTGTGTGTCTGTGTGTGTATGTGTGTTTGTCTCTGTGTGTGTGTGTGTGTGTGTGTGTGTGTCTGTGTGTGTGTGTGTGTGTGTGTGTGTGTCTGTGTCTGTGTGTGTGTGTGTCTGTGTGTGTGTGTGTGTGTGTGTGTGTGTGTTTTAACAAGACAAAAGGGTGCCATCCAGGTACTGTGAGTAGTGAGTTGACTGAAGTGGAAGAAAACCGGGTATGGGTTTCACCTTCAGAAAGTTCACATTGGCTGACCAGAGTGATAGCTTTCTTGGGGTTTGAAATGAATTCCATGTTTTGTTCTAAACATCAAAAGCCTTTGCCCTTGAGCCCCTTCAACTTGGAGGCAAGCCTAACATCATCCACACTGCATGTGAAATGGAAAGATTGATTTATTTCTAAAGCTCAGGGAAGTTGTTTTTTTAAAGCAATAAACTATTCAAAGGTCTTGACACAGGTTACAAGAAAAGTTTGCACTGATTGTGAAACTATGCTGGCTGGGTTTTTCTTTTTTCTTGTCTTTGGCCTTCAAGAAACCCCGCTTGAATTCTTCCCAATTATTATCCTAAATGTGAGTGAGCAATCTGAGAAGTAAACAAGATCTGCCCACGGTTTCCTCGATATGGGGGAGGGTGAACATTCCCTCCTAGTTCTTATCTGTAAGCTCATTAGAAAAGAAACCCACGTATGGTTTCTCTCAGAGGCAGCACAGGCCACTGCAGCCTGGAGGACAGGCTCTGGGGCCAGAAAGTCTGGCTTCTCATCTTCCTGCTGCCGCTGGCTACTGCGGCCACCCACAGTCACAGTCAAAGCGGTTAGAAGGGAGGCCCATGACAGTCCTCAGCTTTAGTGCTAAAAACCATCCTTCCGGATTTTTGTTCTCCCCATTTTACAGGTGAAGAAACTGACTCAGAAAATATGAGAGACACCGCGTATGTATCGTTTATTTATTTATTTTTTAGCAATTGGTTTTTTTAAATATATATTTTATTGATTTTTCACAGAGAGGAAGGGAGAGGGATAGAAAGTCAGAAACATCGATGAGAGAGAAACATCGATCAGCTGCCTCTTGCACACCCACTACTGGGGATGTGCCCGCAGCCAAGGTACATGTCCTTGACCGGAATCGAACCTGGGACCTTTCATTCCACAGGCCAAGGCTCTATCCACTGAGCCACACCGGTTTCGGCTGTATCGTTTAATTTTTGTCTGATCCTGTCTTAACCACTTATTTTAGGACTGACTTATTGGTAGGCAGGAAAGAGAACTCTGCATGTATTTAATTTTAATCACGTTTATTTGTTTTAAAATATATTTTATTGAAGGAGAGAGAGATAGAGACATCGCCAATGAGAGAGAATCATTGATTGGCTGCCTTCTACATGCCCCGCACTGGGGATCAAGCCTGAAATCTGTTCATATGCCCTGAGTGGCAATTGAACTGTGACTTTCTGGTCCATAGATTGACGTTCAACCACTGAGCCATACTGCTGGGCTAATCACTGTATTCTAAAAAAAGTATTTTTTATAGATTTTTAGATAAAGGGAGAAGGAGACAGAGAAACATTGTTGTGAGGGTGAAACATGGATCGGTTGCCTTTTGCATGCCCCCTGCTAAGGATCAAGCCTGAAACCCTGGCATGTGCCCTGACCAGGAATCGAACACTGGCAACCAGTCAGTGCACGGATGACACCCAGCCAGCTGAGCCTCCCAGGCCAGGGCTGGAGTCACTTCAGTGTCATAAAGCCAGCGCCAAGCAAGGTGTATCCCTTCTTTCCTCGTGCTGGCCCTCTGCGTTCTGATTCTGAAGCTTCGTTGGTGTCTTCGTGTGTGATGCAAAAGAAGAAAGATGAAATTTAACATTTGTGTATCGCTCTCAGTGACATTTATTTTTCCCAAACTTTTAATGTGAACATTTTCAAACAAGGGATTTTAAAGAATAATATTTGAACACCTGCATATCTACTATAAGATTCAACAGTTATTAACATCTTACCACATTTGCTTCACCTATTTATAATTTTTTTCTTAGTCATTTAAAAGTAAGTGGCAGCCCTAGCTGGTTTGGCTTAGTGGATAGAGCATCGGCCTGTGGACTGAAAGCATCCTGGGTTTGATTCCGGTCAAGGGCACATGCCCGGGTTGTGGGCTCGGTCCCCAGTGGGGGGTGTGCAGGAGGCAGCTGATCAATGGTTCTCTCTCATCATTGATGTTTCTAACTCTCTCTCCCTCTCCCTTCCTCTCTGAAATCAATAAAAATATATTTTAAAAAATAAAATAAAATGAGAGTAAGTGGCAGATGTTGTGGTCCTTTATTCCTAAATAATTCCATGCATCCCCTAAAAATAAGAACACTATCATGACAATAATAATCTAATATCTAGTTTATATTCAAAGTTTCTCCCATTGTCCTCAAAATATCTTTTACACATGATTTTTTTAGCACGAGGTTTTAATCAAGCTTATTGCATTGTGTTTGATTATTTGTTCTCACTCTCTTGAGCACAGGCACTCATCTTTGACATTGATTTTTGAAGAAATCAGGGCAGCTTTCTGTAGAATGTCCCAGATTTTAGATTGTCTGATTGTTTCTTTTTTCCTCTATTTTCTATAAACTGGGAGCTATGTCTAAAAGCTTATTCAAAGTTAAGCATATTTGGCAAGAAGGCCTCAAATGTATTTCATTTTTGTCATATCAAAAGGCAACTACTGCCCTTGCTGGTTTGCTCAGTGGTTAGAACGTCGACCTGTGCACCAAAGGGTTGAGGGTTCAATTTCCAGTCAAAGGTACATACCTGGGTTGCAGGTTTGAGCCCAGGCCCACTGGGGACATGTGTGGGAAGTAACCCATCGATGTCTCTCTCTCTCTCTCTCTCCCTCTCTCTTTCCCTCCCTCCCTCTCTCCCTCCCTCCCTCCTTCCCTGTCTCATTTTCTTCTCCCTCTTCCTCCCTCCCTTCCACTCTCTCTAAAAATTAATGGAAAAATATCCTCGGGTGAAGATTTAACAACAAAAAAAGCAACTGCTATCCAGTTCCTCCACTCACTATTCCTAATGCCGAGTTTCACCTCTTGGTTAAGTGCTGGATTGCTCCATTGTAAATTCTGTGTTCCCCTTCACAGTTTGTAAGCAAATGGGGGGAAGGGAGTGATGCTTTGACACCGTGGGGATATCCTGCTTCCCAGCAATCTTTTGACCTGATGACTTTAGCATGTGCTAGTTTGCTTGGGCTTCAGGAACAATGCACCATAGCCTTTAGCAACCCAGTGTTTTTGTTTTCCAGTTTTAGAGACTAGAAGCCTGAAATCAAGGTGTCTGCAGGGATGGCTTCTTTTGGGGAAGGTTCTGTTCCAAGGCCTCTCTCCGTGGCTTGCTAATCGATGGCTGTCTTTCTGTGTCATAATCTCTAGGTGTGCCTGTGCCAAAATTTCCTCTTCCTATGGGATTAGGACCTTCCTGTTAAATTCATTCTGCCTTCACATAAGATGACATTCTGGCCCTGACCGGTTTAGCTCAGTGGATAGAGCATTAGCCTGCGAACTGAAGGTTCCGGGTTTGATTCCAGTCAAGGGCATTGTACCTTGGTTGCAGGCACATCCCCAATAGGGGGTGTGCAAGAGGCAGCTGATTGATGTTTCTAACTCTATTCCTCTCCCTTCTTGTAAAAAATCAATAAAAAATATATATTTTAAAAAGATGACATTCTGCAGCATGGGGGTTAGGACTTCAACATGTGGATTTTGGGGCCCACAATTCAACCCATAACAACATCTATTCCTGACTCTTGCTATAACTCATTATTTATGGGGGCCTTGTGTTGGGTTCTCAGGGAAACAGATTCTGGGGTGCAGATTTGTGTGCCCGTGTATCAGGGACCATGCTTGGTGACACCTGGGAGAGACTAAGAGCAGCAGGTGGGGCAGAGACAGAAGTCCAACTGCAGTGCATTTGTAACAAAGGCCTCAGCCTACGCTGCAGGCAGCGCTGGAATGGGATGATCCTTCAGAGATATTGCAAATTGAGGCAGGGAACCAGGCCTTTGTACCTCTGTATCAAATGAGCATTGGATGCAGGGAGCCCCAGGGAGGGGCAAAACCTTGGGCAGGGCAGCTTCCTTCCATGGAGGGAATGCCTGGGGAGACCCCGATCTGAGCTGTTCGGTACCAACAGTGCCAGCGGTTGGGGAAATGAGTGCGTGGGTCCTAAAGGGAGGCTTGGGGCAGGTGTCTGGATGTATAAGGATTACAGAAGGGTGATTTTCCCCCAAATCTACATTTATTAGCTGTCACTCTTACTAAAAAAAAAAGATTTCCCCTCATCAACTGGAAATGAATTATAGTTCTTTCTAAAAATCAGGGTGGATTTACCATGGTTTTTTATCCACCTCTCTACTGATGAGCACTTGGGCTGTGTCCAAATCTCAGCTATTGTAAATAACACTGTAATGAATACAGGGGTGCATACATTCTTTCTGATTGGTGTTTCGGGTTTTTTTAAAAATATATATTTTATTGATTTTTCACAGAGAGGAAGGGAGAGGGGTAGAAAGTCAGAAATGTTGATGAGAGAGAAACATCGACCAGCCGCCTCCTGCACACCCCCAACTGGGGATGTGCCTGCAACCAAGGTACATGCCCTTGACCGGAATCGAACCCAGAACCTTTCAGTCATCAGTCTGACGCTCTATCAACTGAGCCAAACCAGTCTCGGCAGTGTTTCAATTTTCTTAGGACATATTCCTAGAAAAGGGACCACTGGGTCAAATGGGAGTTCCATATTTAATTTTTTGAGGAAACTCCATATTGTTTTCCACAGTACCATAGTCAGGTACCGCATGCTTTAAAATTTCTTGCAGCACACCAGTTGAAAATCACTGCACTATGCAGATGATGTATTATAGAATTGTACACCTGAAACCTATATAATTTTATTAACCAACTAGAAGCCTGGTGCACGAAATTCGTGCATGGGGGGTGGGGAGAGAATGTCCCTTAGCCCTGCCTGCACCCTCTCCAATCTGGGACCCCTCGAGGGATGTCTGACTGTCTGTTTAGGTCTGATCCTGGTAGGATCTGGGCAATCGGACATCCTTCTCACAATCCAGGACTGCTGGCTCCAAACTGCTCGCCTGCCTGCCTCCCTGATTGCTCCTAACCACTTCTGCCTGCCAGCCTGATCACTCCCTAACCACTACCCTGCCAGCCTAATTGATGTCTAACTGTTCCCCTGCCAGTCTGTTTGCCCCCAACTTCCCTTCTCTGCTGGCCTGGTCACCCCTAACTGCCCTCTCCTGCAGGCTTGATTGCTCCCAACTGCCCTCCCTTGCAGGCCTGGTCCCTCCCAACTGCTCTCCCCTGCTGGCCTGATCGCCCACAACTGCCCTCCCTTGCAGGGCCTGGAACCTCCCAACGTCTTTCCCCTGCTGGCCATCTTGTGGTGGCCATCTTGTGTCCACATGGAGACAGGATCTTTGACCACATGAGGGCAGCCCTCTTGTGTGTTGGAGTGATGGTCAATCTGCAAATTACTCTTTTATTAGATAGGATGTCACCCCAAATAAATTTAATTTAAAAAAAGACAGGGTAAATGCTTAAATCTTTTCCCTTGACTAATTTTCCAATTAAGGAGTTGATATCATTCAACTGTTCTCAGGGTCACATATACTTTTGCTATTGAGGGCCTTTTCCACCATAAAAAAAAATAGAAATTATATTTTACAGTTGTGTTGGTATAAATGTAACCTAAGCTGGATTTATTATTATCTATTTATTATCATATTCATTTGCTTTTCATCTGAAGATAATGTACTGTGGTCTCTCAGTACTATGGTCTTGTGCCTGTGCCATTTGCTCCAGATCAGGAGTCCAACAGGTAGTAAACGAACAGGGTTGATTGAGAGAGAGAGAGAGAGAGAGAGAGAGTGTGTGTGTGTGTGTAGGAGGTGAATGGGATGACCATCTAAAAGAAAAGGACATTTAGGTCCATTAGAAAATTTCCATGTAGGAAAGGGGGATGGCCAGGTGTTGCCAGATGTTTTCACTTTTTTCAAGGGAAACCGGAAATAGAGATTTCAAAATTTGAAATCATCTATTTTTAATTGTTGGCTCAGCTTTTTTAAAAAACCTGTGAGCCTGGGGAAACCAAGATGGCTGCATAAGATATACACCTGTACATGCTGTCTCTCACAACCACACCAAAACTACAACTAAAAGACAAAATGACTTCCATCCAGAACCACAGGAAAGAGGGCTGAGTAGAAGTTCTACAACTAGAAGGAAAGGAAAAAGCACATTAAAACTGGGTAGGAGGTGCAGAGGCTGGCAACTTGGTGTGCTGTATTTTACAATTGGAAGGGAGATACAAGCTTCTGACTGCTCTGAACTCCAGTTTCCAGTGAGACTCTGGGGACCCAGACTCCTATGGAGAGAAACTGTATTGTCTGGCATTGGATTGGAAAGCAAGGGTGGCTTTCTTGCAGAGGTGCTCACAGGGATCATTGTTACTGTGTGGAGGCATGGGGACACAGAAACACGGAGATGCAGAGACTCAGAGATGGCTGACTGGCAGCCATCACTGTTTGCTTGGCCCTGGTGATTCCCTGAGACTCTGCCCCACCCAATTTACAACCCCACCTAAGCTGTGTGCAGCGGCTTTTGCATATGAATGGCCTATCCTTTCACAGCCTAACCTAACAAACTGTAGTTGGGTCAGAAAGCTCCAAAACTTCCAAACCCCAAACAAAGAGGAGAAATCTGCAGATCTCTCTGTTGCTCCTGCAGGGTGGCCTTAGACAGGAGCTGACTTTGCACCTCCTTGGAAATCCAAGAGCCAGTGTACCTAGTGGTCAGTGTGAGTTGATACCAGATTCCAATTCCTCATATCTATAAGCAACACACTCAAGAGGCAGACTCACTGAGCACCAAAGCCCCACTGAAGCAAGTCCTGCCCCATAAGGGTGTCTCCAGCATAGCAATTATTTTATTATAGACACAGCAGGTCCTCACAGCCAATTGGCCTGGAGGTCAATTTCTCCCAGTGATACCAACAGCAACCAAGGCTTATCTACAAGACTGTGCACACAGCCCATAAAGGGATGCACCAAGGGCATGACCTCAGGTGATTGGGGAGGGTGAGCCACTGGGCCCTATAGGACACCTACCACACAAAGCCACTCCATCAACACAGGGAAGCAGCTAAAAATGCAGAGACAAAGAAACATGTAACAAATAAAAGAAATGGAGGAAAGCAAACTACTGGATACAGAGTTCAAAACCACAGTTATAAGATTACTCAAGAATCTTCTAGAAACCTCTGAGAAACTTAGTGAGACCTCTAAGGAGCTTGGTGAAACCTTAAAGGATTTTAATGAGAATGTCAAAAAAAAAAAAAAGGAAAAGGATCACTCAGAAATTAAGCATACACTCTCTGAATACAGAATAATGTACAGAAATTCAACAATAGACTAGAGGATCCCAAGAATCAAAAGATTTGAAATACAAGGAAGCAAAAAATAACCAGAAAAGCAAAAAGAAAAAAAGAATCCAAAAATATGAAGATAATGTAAGGAATCTCTGGGACAACTTCAAGCATACCAACATCCAAATTATGGGGATGCGAGAAGAAGAGAGAGAGCAAGATATTGAAAACCTATTTGAAGAAATAATGACAGAAAACTTCCCCCACCCGGTGAAAGAAATAGACTTACAAGTCCAAGAAGCATAGAGAACCCCAAACAAAAGCAATCCAAAGAGGACCATACCAAGACACATCATAATTAAAATTGCAAGGACAAAAGACAAAGAGAGAATATTAAAAGCAGCAAGAGAAAAACAGTTAGTTGCCTACAAGGGAGCACCCATACTACTGTCAGCTGATTTCTCAACAGAAACTATGCAGGCCAGACGGGAGTGGCAAGAAATATTCAAAGTGATGAACAGCAAGAACCTACAACCAAGATTACTCTACCAACAAAGCTATCATTCAGAATTGAAGGTCAGATAAAGAGCTTCACAGACAAGAAAAAGCTAAAGGAGCTAATCACCACCAAACCAGGACTATATGAAATGCTGAAGGGTATTCTTGAAGAAGAAGAAGGAGGAGGAGGAGGAGGAGGAGGAGGAGGAGAAAAAGGTAAAGATAAAAATTATGAACAACAAATACATGTCTATCAACAAGTGAATCTAAAAATCAAGTGACTAAGAAACCTGATAACAGAATAAACTGGTAAATATAATAGAATCAGGGCAGAGGGGAGTGGACTGACAATTCTCAGGGGGAAGGGGCAGGAGGGGTGTGGAAATAAATTGGACAAAAATCTTACACCTATAGTCCTAACTGGTTTGCTCAGTGGATAGAGCATCAGCCTGTGGACTCAAGGGTCTCAGGTTCGATTCCGGTCAAGAGCATGTACCTTGGTTGTGGGCACATCCCCAGGAGGGGGTGTGCAGGAGGCAGCTGATTGATGTTTCTCTCTCATCAATGTTTCTAACTCTCTCTCTCTCTCTCTCCCTTCCTCTCTGTAAAAAATAATTAAAATATATATTAAAAATCTTACACCTATGGAAGACGACAGTGGTGGGGAGGTAAAGGCATGGGGTGGTGGTGGGGGAACCAGGTGGAGGGGAACTATGGGGGAAAAAAGAGGAACATCTGTAATAATCTGAACAGTAAAGATTTATTTTAAAAGAAACAACCCGTGGGCCAATTATGGCCTGAGGGCTGCCAGTCTGAGGAGCTGGAGGCCATGAGGATCCTCGGGGAGGACTGCGGACCGTTTCCATACTCAGTACCTTGCAGAAAGCCTGGCACGTGGAATGTGCTGGTACATACTTGCTGAGGAATGAATGAATGAATGAATAACGACATTTTGCTAACGCAACTTATTAAAATTAGGTTTGATTTTAATAAATCCAACGAAGACCAGAAAACTAGGTACCAGATTGTGCTGCAAAGAAAACAAAACTGCCTCGGGCTTTTCACAGCAACTTAGAGACGTGGCAGGCATAATAATGTGTGGTGAAACCCTGCAGCCCATTGGTGAACTGGGTCAGGCTGCCTCAGGATGCTTTCACTCATCAGAGACTCAAAGAGGGTTTTGTGGTAGAATGCGGTGTTATTATATATTTGGCTTTTTAAAAATTTAAGGCAGAAACATTATTATTGTAGTGGGGAAAAAAACCTACAATCTCGCAGACTGTGTTTTGTCATTTTTTTCCGTAGGGGGAACCAAATATTCCTCACTGGCAAACATTTTTCACCTCTACATTGTTTTTGGTTGCTAGATGGCAGAAGTTTGGTCAGAATCCACTGAGCTCATGTTGAGGCTCCCGGAGGACCCTGTCTAGTTAGATGAGAGGGGGCGGATGGTAAGAAGAGTCTTGAAGAGAAATGGGAAGAGAAAGGGGGCCTTCCTAGAGGCTTTCTCTCAAATTTCAATGTAATCCCCAGCTTTTATCTCAGACATAAAAGCAGCAGCGGTGCCTTGGGCTTTTCCTTAAGATGAGCCTTCAGGGCTCAGCACTCGGCCCTCTGGGGATCTGGGTGTCTGACCCAGGCTTCATGCTTCACTGCTGCTGGGTGCCGGCTGACTCCGTGAAAACCTCTGGGTCCTGCACTTCAGCCAGTAGCTGTCTTAATTCCACAGGTAAATTGCTCGTTGGTGGGGAGGGGTTGGGGTGGGAGAATGATGACACCACTCATAATTACCCTGATATTTCAGATGATGATCCTAGAACTTACTTTTTTTCCTCCCATTCCCCCCAAACTGACCAGTTTAGGTGCTGTTTTTAATTGTAGCTTACTTTCAGAGGGACCAACATTTTTGACATTATAATTTGCCATTTATGGTCACTAATGAGCACATAGCTATTACAGTATAAAATGTATGTACACACACATCTTTCTTTTACACACACACACTTGTTGCCCAAGAGAAAAATCAAAACTGAATAGTTAATGGAAAAGGCAATTTGGCATACCCATAGTGCAGTAAATTATTATCTTTGTATTTAATTATGCCTAATTCAAATTTTGATCGTTGTGTTTTGATTTTGATTGTTTGAGAGAAAAGAGATGGATGATGGAGGTTATTCTGAATCATTTTGCTCTTTCCAAATTCACCTCAGAGAGCCTGGGAGGGCTAGGGTTCAGGGTAAGGAAAAGAGTCATTGTTTAGACCTGGGGCATCCTTTGCCCTGAAGGCCCTGCTTCCTGGTCATCCAGCCTCAGCCTGGCAGTAGTTGCCTAGTGATTAGAATAATGAAGTTTTCAGAAATGCTTATTAAGATATTAGTATTTGCTAAATATCTTATGTACATTTTTGTTTCTTTCACAACAACTGTTTGAGATTTACTTGTTTCACAGATAAATGAGATTAAGAAAGAATAAAATGCCAGCCCCGCCCCCCAGCTAAGAAATGCAAGTGGGCAATGGCAGGTACCTTGTGCACCCCCACTTATCTGTAGAAGGAGCCTGCATTCTAATTTTTTTTTTGCATTTTTAAAAAATATATTTTTATTGATTTCAGAGAGGAAGGAAGAGGGAGAGAGAGCTAGAAACATGATGAGAGAGAATCACGGATTGGCTGCCTCCTGCAAGTCCCCCATTGGGGATCGAGCCCACAACCCAGGCATGTGCCCTTGACTGGAATGGAACTTGGGGCCCTTCAGTTCACAGGCCAATGCTCTATCCACTGAGTCAAACCAGCCAGGGCATTTTTTTTTTTTTGCGTTTTTAATAAATAAAATGTTGAGTGATTGACAGCTCCAAATATATGGCTCTTGTTACATGTGTGGCCACTCTGAGTAGATGACAAACAGTGTTAGTCTACAGCATTTTATTTTTTAAAAAAGGTTTTATTGATTTTGGAGAGAGAGGAAGGGAGCGGGAGAGAGAAACATTAATGTGAGAGAGAAACATCCATCGGCTGCCTCCCACAAGTACCCCGATTGGGGTTTGAGCCTGCAACCTGGGCATGTGCCCTGACCAGGAATCGAACTGGCAACCCTTCTATGCGTGGGATAGCGCTCAGCCAACTGAGCCACACTAGCCAGGGTGCCTTATTTCTTGTTTGAATTGCAAACAGTGTGGTGCAATCGCAGAGCAGTAACAAGGTATATATAATTTTGTGTTTCTTAGTGATCTGCTATGACTTTCATTCTAACTGTCATAGAGGCTGTAAATCGACCTGGAATAGTAGCATCTACCCAGGACTCTCGAGCCAGCTAAGTGGACCTAACTGAAGGCAGAAAGGATGCTGGAGGAAGAGAGGCAGTGCGTGTCAAATGCAAGAAATTTAACTTCTCTCTCTTGTTCCTTTTCCGCCGCATCTTCCTGGACGATGTGGGCAGTTGCTTAAAGATTCACGCCCTGGGAGCAGAGACCGTGTCTCCGCAGCCCGTGTGCAGCACGGTGGAAGGTGGTTTAGCAGGAGGAGGCGGGGCTGCACGGCGGGGCTGTTGGTGATTGTCAGCTCAGTAGAATTTAGGCTTTACTAGTAGAGAGTCTAGTCTGCAGTCTCCAAGACTTTGGGAAAATGTTCTGTTTTCAAGAGAATTGTCGAAATAGTACCTAGGAAGAAGTTGCCTCAGAATCTCAAACTTTTTATATCTAAGCCTTTATTTTTTAATATTTTTTAAAAATCGATTTCAGAGTGGAAGCGAGAGGAAGAGAGAGAGAGGTAGGAACATCAGTGATGAGCGAGAACCATCGAGTGACTGCCTCCTGCACGCCCTACACCGGGGATCGAGCCTGAAACCCGAGCAGGTGCCTTGACCAGGAATCGAACTGTGACTTCCTGTTCGTATGTCAATGTTCAACCACTGAGCCACGCTGGACAGGTTGCACCCAAACCTTTAACGGAAGATGTAAGGTCCAATGAAATTCTTTAAAACACTACTTCATGAGATGAGTGGCTGTAAAGGGTCTTACCCTGCCACTGGCAGCCCCTTATCAGGCCCTCTCTCTCGGGGTGGCTGGTCAGCTGAGCACGCCGGGACCCTGGACCTGCAACAGCACCGCCTGTGAACTTGTTAGGATCAAAATTCATGGGCCCCTCCCAGTCCTTTGTTTCAACTTGTTTACGAAGTAATTTTAGAGATCAATTATCCCTACAGCTCCCCATGGAACCAGAAAGGTCTGAAGAAGCAAGCAGCGGGGCAGGAGCAGAGCAGTCACACCAGGAGAATGAACAGGGAAGTTCTCATGGAGAACTTTCCTGAGAAACTAGAGCAGGATTCTCTGCTGCGGCACAGCTGAGGTTTTGATCATGATAATTTCTTGCTTATAGAATTGGCGCTGGGCATTGTAGGATGCTCAGCAGCATCCCTGGCCTTTATCCACTAGATGCGAGTAGCATCCTTCAAGTTTTGGTTTGTGATCACTGACCATGTCCGAAGACTGTGCTAAATGTCCCCAGAAGGGGGAAGGAGGCAGAGTCACCCACCCCTTGGAGAGTCCCAGGCTTAGGGTGATGCAAGTGGGCAGCGCTTCAGAGGGGGTTAGCGGGAGGGATATTTTACAGAGGCAGTGGGACGGCATTCATAACGGAATAAAAACGGGTGCCAGTGCTCACTGCTCACCAGGCACGGCTTGTGTTTTGCCTACTTCTTTTAATATTTACAACAAATCTATGGGTGTTGTAAAGCAAGTACTATTTCCCCCACTTTATGGATGCAGAAACCAAGGTGTAGAGATTAAGTTGCACTGAGAAGTGATATGCCAGGGGTTCAATCTCAGGTCCTTTTTACTATTATGTTGTATTGCCAGTCATATACCTGTATGGATGTATGTATCACTACCTATGGGTCTGTTGGCCTGTTCCTATCTATCTTCAAATTAGGTTCAGAGGGCCAGAACCAAACTGTGACTTCAAAACATTTGAGCTAGTACAAAAAGCAGGTATCCAAACAAGGTATCTTCTGCCATTGCAGCCCCCTCTTTCCTTCCTTCCCTGTGCCCAGGAGCCTTCAGCTTCTGCCTGCTCCCCCCCTCCCCTCTCCCCTCAGTGGAAGACAGTTCTGTGGGCTCACCGTGTCCTCTCACAGGTTTAACGGCCAGAGCTCCGCTGCACTCCCGGGGGCTCCTGGATATCAAAGGCTCTGCTCCTCAGGGCCCGGAGGGCAGCTCGCACCATCAAAGGGAGCTGCAGGGAAAGCAGTGCTGAGTGGACCCAGACTTCACAGGAAAGGACAGCCCCATCTCTTCTGATTCCGAGCCCGTGGGCGCCGGGAGCTCTGCAGAGGTTGGCGTCGGGTGGCTTTGCTAGCGCGGGTAGTGGAAGTGGAGTTATTATAGTGCCAAGGGAAAGCATTCCAGGAGAGGCACGTATGGGAGATTGTGGTGTGGTAAGGTTTATTTGTGGCACCAGATGCAAAATCAAAGGAGTGCCCCTGAGTGTGTAAAGGCTCATCTCCTTCATCCCACTGTGAAAGACTCCACTGTTACCTTCATCAGACCCTGAAATGGGGCCGGAGTCCGGAGATTTCGTGCCATAGTGAGGCTTAGTCCTTTGGTGCCCACACAGTCTGCCAGGGGCCCAAGGCGGCTGCTAGACCCGCGTGGTTGCTACGAAGAGTATCTCAAATCTTGCCGTTTGTGCACTAGCCTTGCCTGCTCTGGCCAATGCCTTGTTCCCAGGTGTGACTAACAGACAAGTACCTTTCCTCTGTCACCCAGACTTTACTGGGCTTGAGTCTACTCTCCCCCTGTCCAGTCTCATCCTGTGGCTACCTGGGGACCGTTAGCCTGTAGTTTCTTGGCAACACAGCACAAATGGCATGCCTATACTATTTGGCCTTCCCTTTGCTCCTTCCCAGTTATTCATAACTAGGTTAAATTACGAGGGTATCATTTTGGGCCTCCGTTATCTTCAGCTGAAAATAATCTGCATGCTGGGGTGGCACATCCCGGGGAGACTCCTTCTGAAGCCCCCCAGTGGCATCAGTGGTTACATGGTAATTCTATATTTAACTTTTTGTGTAACCACCAAACTTTACCATGGTGGCTCTGTTATTCTACACTCACACTAGCAGTGCACAAGCGTTCCAATTTCTGCATACCCTCACCAAAACCTGTTATTGTCTGTTTGTCGCAGTCTCAGTGGCTGTGAGGTGGACAGATACAGGCTTTTTATCAGATTCTCTTCTCCAGTCCAGCTTTTTCCTCTGGGTCCTTATGCCTGGATCTTGCCTCCTCCTCATCCTTTAGGGGTTAGCTTAATCCTCACTTCCTCTGCAAAGTCTTCTCTGTGCCTGCAAACTAAATTATCACCCTTTTAATCTCTCATATCATTCTGTTCATTTCCTCTATAGCACTTGCCTTACTTTGCATTTATAGAGTAAATAATTAACTTTTCAAACTCGTGTTGGAAAAGGAAGGGGCGGTGTTTGTGGGGTCCCCTGGTGAAGCTAGTTCTGAACTCAGTGCCCCGTCCATAATAGGAGCTCAGGAAACGGTCTCATGAGGCCTTCCACGGCTTGCCTGGTGCCCATACTTATGACAACTGAGGCTGAACTGAATGCAGAATGATGGTGAGGGTGTTATTCTAAGTAAACTTGCCAGCTGGTAAAGGCTACATACAAAACAGGGGTTTGACCTTCAGTTTGTGTTTTGAGCTGCCTAAAAGGACATGATGCATTGAAGTTCCTTCCATTAGAATTAAGGTAGCCTCTAGGGTGTCCCACAGAGTATGTGCTCATCCAATCTTAGATTCACTTTCTGTCTAGTTTTCTTCATTGGTAAAATGGAGATCATAATATTGCCTACCCCTAAATGTGAGATGAGTACAGTATTCAACGATTTACTATGCATAAAGCGCTTAGAACAAACAGGGTCTGGCACATAGAAAGCTCTCAGTCAACAGTAGCTATTAATTTTCACTCTGATTCTAGAGAGACAAAGATAATAAACAGGGTTAAAGAGCTCTGCCAGTTGCTTCCTTTGCCTAGTTCTCAGGGATGGGTCTTGAAGGGGACTGACCATCTCTCTCTCTGATCAGGTCCAGAATTAAGGGAGTTTTGATTTTGGGTTCTTAGCTTTTTGGCAGTCCTTAGCATTTCTCTAGCAGTGTTCTGTGGTTGTGTGGTCCAAAGAGGGTCACTACAATCACTCTCTGAACATTGTCCTGATAGGGGCTCAGGATATATGGAGGTTCTGCTTTCCCCTGTGGAAGCCAAATGGGCTGTGGATTCTCCTTCTTCTGTTGTGGCAGCTAGAGCTTGGGTTTGTGATCCAATCCCTGGCATTTAGATGTTTCTGCCTTGGAACCTTGGGTATTGACAGATTCAGGCCAAACAGAGACTCTTCTTGGCAGCTGTGGAAGATGAAAAGATCATGTTATAACATTAGTATCCAGTGACCCCAAGAGTCCAGGGGTGATGATGATGCCTATGGTGGCAGCATCCTAGGCAAATAGTTGATTTTTGTTTTTTTGTTTTGTTTTGTGACATGTCTATTTTATTTTACACAGAGAAATTATGCAAAATAATAAAATCTAATAGGAATTCAGTAATTTAAAAAAATATATTTTTCTTGATTTCAGAGAAGAAGGGAGAGAGAGAGAGAGAGAGAGAGAGAGAGAGAGAGAGAGAGAAACATCAATGATGAGAAAGAATTATTAATCAGCTACCTCCTGCACACCCCTGCTGGGGATCAAGCCTGCATGTGCTCTGACTGGTAATTGAACCATGACCTCCTGGTCAACCACCAAGGTCAGACTCCTGTTTTGCCTTTACCAAGTGGTTGAGGTTGATGCTCAACCACCAAGCCACAATGGCTGGGCAGAATTCAGTAATCCTATCTAATCAAATAGTAATATGCAAATCAACCATCACTATACTATGTCCACAAGCCAAGCCCACCAGCCAATCAGGAGCAAGTATGCAAATTAACCCCAACCAAGTTGGCTGCAGCCATAGAGTGAGCAGGAGGCTTGGCTCCGCTCAAGGATACAAAGTTTCAATTATAGAAGATAAATAAATCCCAGATACCAGGGTCTCCACTTGGGTCGCCCGGGGGAATGGCCGGCCTGCAAACCACCACAGGCCCCTCACCCAGGCTGCCCCACGCTCCAAGGGAAACTCCACCCTGATCCGGGACACCCTTCAGGGCAAACCAGCTGGCCCCCACCTGTGCACCAGGCCTCTATCCTATCTAATAAAAGTGTAATGTGCAATTTGATTGTCGCTCCAACACACAAGATGGCTGCCCCTATGTGGTCAAAGATCCTGCCCCCATGTGGACACAAGATGGCTACCACAAGATGGCCAGTAGGGGAGGGCAGTTAGAGGTGACCAGGCTGGCAGGCAGAAGCAGTTAGGGGCAATCAGGAAGGCAGGCAGGTGAGCAATTGAGAGCCAGCAGTCCTGGATTGAAAGCTGCAGGCTGGGCTGAAGGACACCCCCTCCCCGCTCCCTGCATGAATTTCATGCACCATGCCTCTAGTTTTTAAATAACTGATTTATAGAGCTATAATTTATACCATACAACCAATCTATTTCAAGTGTACAATTCATTGGTTTTTAGTATACTCATATAATTGTGCAATCATTACCAAAATCAAGTATAGAACATTTTTATTACTCGTTACTCCCCAAACCCTGTATCCATTAGCAGTCATTCCCCTCTCCCCGCCCCCCTTTCCGGGCAACACAAGTCTAGTTTTTGCTCCTATAGATGGCAAATTGTTCCTAAACCAGGACTTGCCTTGGGAGAAGATTCCTATCTTAGGATTGTATTCGTTACCTATTGCTACAGAACAAAATACTCCAAAATTAGCAGCTTAAAACAATATACATTTATTTTCTCACAGTTTTTATGGAGTAGGAGTTCAGCGGCAGCTGAGCTGGGTCCTCTGCTTCAGGATCTCTCATGGGGCATCATGTGTTGGTCAGGGGTCATACCCGAAGGCTCAGTTGGGGAAGGATCTGCTTTCACTCTCTCTTACCTTGTTGCTGGCAGGACTCGGCCCCTTAAGGACTGTTGGACCAAGGGCCTCATTTCCTTGCTGGCTGCTGAGTGGAGCCACCCTCAGCTCCTTAGCCAATGTGAGAATTTGCTAGCAAAGTCGTTGACTTATGATGGGTGATGGCCTGATAAATTCTTCATAAGTTGAAAATATTGTAAGTTAAAAATAAACATAATACTCTTAACCTACTGAATGTCATAGCTTAGCCTAGCCTACCTTAAATGTGCTTAGAGAACTTACATTAGTCTGAAGTTGGGCAAATATTCTGAGTTTCATCTAAAGAGTAATTGCTTTTGGCTTCTTCTCACCAGAAGCAGGAGACACAGATAGGCATCGTGTACACTTAATGGGATACAAAAACAAAAACAAAATCCAAAAACTCTGGCAACGCTATATTGGTGGTTTATTCTTATGATCACGGGGCTCGCTGGGAGCTGCAACTCACCGCCACTGGCCAGCACCATGAGAGAGTATTGTTCCGTAAATCACTAGTCCCAGAAAAGATCAAAATTCAAAATTTGAAGCACAGTTTCTACTGCATGCATATCGATTTGCACCATCATAAAGTCTAAAAATTATTAAGTAGAACCATCATCAGTCAGAGACCATTTGTACTTTTGTGAATCTGGTTTCTATTGATCTAGCTCCTTTATCTGTGAGCTATTAGCTCTGCTAATACTCCTTCTTTTTTTCAAAGTTGTGTCTGAATACTTTACTACCTCAGAGCCAGCTAGCTAGCATCCATCAAAAACTAGTTTAGATGTTAAATCTCCACAATGATCATAGAAGAGAGGTTAGGAACCTCTCAAATTAGCCTTATCAAAACTGTTAATGGAACAGCCCATAAATTCTCATATCTAACCCAAGGTTTTTGTAGTTTATCCTCATTTTGGCTATGACTAGAAGGTGGCATGCGTTCTTTCTTAGAGGTTCTGCAGAATTTTAGTATCAGACATCCAGTGCCAACTCGCTTAAATAAGAAAAGGGAATTTGTTGTCTCACATAAGGAGGAGAACTCCTGGGGAGGCTCATGGGATCAAAAGAACTATAGAGCCCCAGGGCCTGCAACCAGTTCATGTTCTCTCTGACACTCTTGTTGACATCTCATCCCTTTGTGTCTCTCTTTCTTGGCTTCATTCTGAACTATTGCAATCTTGCCTCCATATGTGACTTCTAGTTTTTCAGCCAGAAGAGAAAGAAGGGTTGGGTCAGGCCTTTAGTCCCAATGCCAGGAAGATGGGATACAATGCTAGGCCAGGCCTGGGCCACATGGCCGTATTCCTGTTGTCAGAGGAAGGACCACGAAAAACTACTGCTCAGTTCAGGCTCTGGCTCAAGCCCATTGTCAGTGCCCCTTCCCCATTCATAGACAGACCAACCTTGTAAGTGATCCCTGAAATACTCAAAATCCCCAAAAAGGAGAAGACAGTGCCATAAACTATGGTAAGGCCCTACCTGGGAACTAGCTTGGGGGAATTCTGTTTCGGTTTTTCACGGGAGTCTTAGAATTCATTTCATTGCACCCAAGGTCCACTGTTTTACCTTTTGGTAAAGTAGTCACACTGAATTTTTCCATTATTATTGTACTTTCTCCCTAACTACTTGACAGTTGAAAAAAAAATATTGATGGGGATGTTAAGCCAGGGATGAATGGAAAATAGCTGCTGGGGGTGGGGGGTGGAGTGAGGGCATGTGCCTGTGAGTAGGGGAGGCGGTGGGCGGGGGAGGTCAATGGGGGGAAAAAAGGAGACATATATACTACTTTTTGTATTACTTTAAACAGTAAAGGAAATAAAATAGCTGCCCATTCCATGGACTTATGACCAAGATTAAACTACATTAACAAAAGAGGCCATAGCCTGGCCAGCATGGCTCAGTCGTTGAGTGTTGACTTATGATCCAGGAGGTTATGGTTCGATTCCTGGTCAGGCACATGCCTGGATTGCGGGCTCGATCCCCAGTGCGGGGCATGCAGGAGGCAGTCGATCAATGATTCTCTCTCATCATTGATGTTTCTTTCTCTCTTCTCCCTTCTTCTTGTATAGTTATTAAGCACCTCTATTATTGGAATTTTTTTTCCAACATAAAGTATTTTAAAAAGAGGCCGGAACTTTTTATTTACTATTACTCTCTCTGATTTATGGGCATATTGTTGATTTTTGTTCTTAACCTTTCAAGTAAGGAATATTTGACAAGTTAATGAAATCCACATGTATTCAGAGACTCATTAATCTTAGTGCCAGGGGTAAGGCTTGTATTTAGACCCAGGAGATCTTGGATTGAGATCAAGATTAGTCAGATTTGAGTTTTAGAAGAAGTAATGTTGTGCTTCCTTTAAATATCTATAAAGACACTGAAATAATCAAATAATCCTAGTAATTCTTTCAATGAAGTACTATAGTGGGGGTCTAGGACCGTTCACAGTTGCTTGGGGATGTACTCACAGCTGATCACTTGTTCTTTGGTGGTTCTTCATGGAGGGCCCTGACTGTGCTAAGTGCTAGAAGCAATTGTGTAGGGTAATATGCCTGATCATACCTACTTAGAGCCTGGTTTATGGTTTTGCCCAAGTAAGGAAACATCTCACTTCTAAATTTGGATTGGGATCCAGTATTAAGGATGGCAGTGTAGAGAAGTGAAGATAAAACCTACTTGATATCTCTCAGAAGCAAAGGGGCAGGTAGAGGGTGGGAACTTGGTTCCTGGATCAGACAGACTTGGGTTTGACTCCTAGCAAAAACACCCCCTAGCTCTGTGACATTGGGAAATTAGTTTACTTCTTTAAGCCTCTGTTTTCCATCTGTAAAATGGGGCTGATAATAATACAAACCCACAGGGATTGTTTGATGTGTTTTAATAAGATAATCCAAGGAAGACATTTAGCATTGCATGGGCACATTGCTGTAAAATCACTGTGATAATTGTAATAACCTCAGGAATCATGGTTTTTTGTCCTCGTGTCGTCTTTCCATCATGCTCTTACGACCTCTCCCAAGTCTCCATACACAGAGCAAACCACCACTGCCACCGGGGGCGGGGGCATGAGGTCTTCAGCAGAGACTTCAGAACCAGGGTGACTTGGGTTGACATGCAGGATTCCAACTCTCAGAGATCCAGTTTCTCAACTGCAGAGCGAGACAATAAGACAGTTGGGAGGGTTAGAGATAATAATGAGCTCCACTATAGGTTGGCTTTTTAAAAATTCCTTATCTGGCCATCTCTGTGAGCCCAGGCCATAGTGGCAGTTTAAGAGAGGATCTCTAGAAGACAAATCTTAGCTGTCCCTGATGTCAGTGTTTTCCTACCAGGCCGGAACCAGATTTCATTGCTTTTATCTCTGGCCTGCATCATTTCCTTCACACCAAGGTCGTTGGAGCCCTGGTAATGGGCACTGACATTTGGAAATATGCTCTTCAGATAACTCATCCTGGCATGATTGCCAATTAAGAGGCAACATAGAGATCAATCTCAGCCATATCAAAGGTGGATGTGCAAGACTGAACTACAAATGCACACTAATATGGTTGTGATTTTGCATCAAGACTGGCAAGAGACATTAGCAAATCAAAAAGTTGTTTGAGAAAGAAAAAATGATATTCAAAGGTCAAAGTTTCTTGAGGAAGGTTCTTTTGCTTCTGTCTAGTACTGGAAAGCTACAAATTAATAAAATGTCTGCGCTTTCCCAAGTTATTCATTCTTCGTGTTGCAGATTCTTCCCCTGACACCACGGCACGCGAGTCCCCTGTTCAGGAGAAGAAAAGCATGGGGTGGTTTAAAAGCTCTGTGCCGTCTGCTGACATTCTCCCTGCTTGTGCCTTGCAGCCTACTTCTGCTTCCTCCTGACTGCTCTGGGTGTGACAGCTGGTGCCCATCGCTTATGGAGCCACAGGTCCTACAAGGCCAAGCTGCCTCTGAGAATATTTCTGGCTGCCGCCAACTCCATGGCTTTCCAGGTAGGGATGGAGTGCACATTCCTTCACACACATTCTAGACTCAGTGCTCTGGCCCCAAGCCCTCCCTGCTTCTCCCAAGTTTTATCTCCTTGGAGCTTTACATACTGTAAAATGTCACTTGGGGACTTTGTGGCTCAAGACACGCTGAACCACAGAGGAGGAAGGCGGTACCTCCCTCCAGAGTCCAAGCCCTCCATGTGCCCTGAAACCCTCCATTTTTGTCCAGCTCGAATGAGAGCCAAGTTCCGTGCTGAGTATACTATGTACCTATTGCATTTGGTTCTCCCAGTAACCCCAAGTATTAGGTGTTGTGTGTTCTTGTTTTACAGATGAGGAAACTAAGGCTTAATGAAATTAAAGAACGAATCTTAGAGGGAAGGTGGGGGAGTGTGGGTGGGTGGGAAGTAATCAACCAAAGACCTTGTATGCATACCCTGTTTCCCCGAAAATAAGACAGTGTCTTATATTAATTTTTGCTCCCAAAGATGCACTAGGTCTTATTTTCAGGGGATGTCTTATTTTCCCATGAAGAAGAATACGGTACAATTTATTGTTGAACAACAACAACAAAAAAAGGAAATTTATTACTTGTGTACATACAGTAGTAGTTGTCATCACAAACCAGCATAACAAGACAAACTGTGAATCCTACAGTATCAAGAATTTCTTGTTACTACCATTATTTCCATGTACAACAATCTATGGTACATTTACTGATACTGATATTTACTGGTATGAACACAAAGTAAGATTTATTCAATGACAGTCATGTCATCATCTTCTGGAACATCATCATAACAATCCAAACCCTGAATTTCCTGGTGAATTTCTTGTGACTCCATTTCTGTCAGAATCAGTCTCATGTTTAGCAATAGCACTGTCCTTAAATGAGTACTTCTTGTAAAGATAGCCTGCTCGTAGTGCATTTGCAATGCAACTGTCAGTGATTTTCTCCCATGAATTCTTCACCCAAGTCACAATCTCTTGCAGTTTAGGTTTCACAAAGTTCCACGCTGATTTCTCTCCATTCTATTTTCAATGTAGTCATTAATTTTCATGCGCAAATTGTCCTTGAATGGCTTGTTTATTGCAAAATCAAGAGTCTGGAGATAGGCCATCATTCCTGTGGGAATCATTATTTGATCTATTTTTCTTTCGTGAAGAAATATCTTCATGTCTTTAGCACAGTGAGTGATGACTGCATCCCAGACTAACAGACCTCTTTGGCTCCCTCGCATAACAAGCGGCAGCATCAAATCGACCCACTTCCTTATAACTGCATGTGTGGCCCAGGCTTTTTCAGTTTTAAGAATAAAAATATTATTGGGGAGGTCTTATTTTTGGGGGATGCCTTATATTACAGTGAGAGGCAAAACTGTAAGTAGGTCTTATTTTCGGGGGATGTCTTACTTCCAGGAAAACAGGGTATATGCAGAGCCCATGGACACAGACAATAAGGTGCTGAAGGCCTGGGGTGAGGGGTGGGGGGCAGGGCAGGCTGGAGAGAGTCAATGGGGGGGGGGACATACTAGTATGTAGTATTTTCAACAATCAAGAATTATTTAAACAATAAAAAAGAATGTAGTCAAATTATATGACTAAAAAATGAAACATCTAGAGTAAGCAAATTTGGGTCTGATATAAAGCCATTGCTCCTATAAAACATATTTTTGAGGTCACCTTCTAAGTTTGTATTGGAAAGTCTCTTCAATATGGATGGAGTCAGAAGATTCAGGATTTGAGTCTGCTGGTTGCTAGTTGTGTATCACTTACTCATCTCCAGTTTCTTCATCTGTAAAAATATGAATGTGACTTTACTCCCAGAGCTGTTATGATACCATTGAAAATTTCAAGGAGCTATAAAAATGTAAGAGAGCATCACCACTGCACTGGGATTGGGCCACGATTTCTCAGGACTATTCCAGTCCTAGACTGTTTCCCACCGGCTGGGTCACTTTCTGAGCTGCTGGAAGTCTGGATTGATCATGGAACTGTTTTCCAGTTCCTCATCTGATCCAGGTAGGGTGAGTGGGAACAACTTGTTTTCGAAGTCTGTGCCCATGCATGAGTGCAGGTGATTCCAGGCCCATTGAATTTTCACCCATTGGGAAGAAATGGCAATTCCCAAAATGGCATTAGGATCCAAGGAAGCAAGTGACCCAGAAGCCTCTTTGTGACTTCAGACATGCAAGTCGCATGGCCACCTCTGCAATGGGCTTCCCTTCCCTATAAGACAGCCTGGCCTATAAGACACCCTTCCCTATAAGACAGCATTTCTCTGCGTTGCTCTTGTGTCTAAGAATTTGAATCCCTACTTCAGGCTTCCCTCCCACAGTTGGAGCATTCATAAAGCAAATAGGATCTGACATAACAGATCGCTTAGGGAGCACAGTTCGTATTTGAATACCTACTGGTTATAATTCAAGCATGGTTGGGAATTAGAGCCACGGTTCTAGGGTAGCAGCTGTTGGGCTCAAAGAAGTGGTCAACAGCTTCCTGGTTTTATGTTTTGTTCACCTCTGGCATTGTGAACTGCACTGCACTTTATTTTGACTTCAATCATCTTAATTCAGTGTTATGCTTTTTTATCATAACAGTGAGTTATAATAATAATTTGGAAACTCATTGACTCAGGTCTTAGATGCTATTGAGGACTTAACTCAGTAATTTTCATTTGTTTTGTTTAAGCAGTTTATTATTTTTAGCCTCTAATTACACACTTGGATAGTTATAAAGCACCTCTATTATTGAAATTTTCCCCCAACATAAATAACTTGAAGTTGAGAGCCTACCCCTCTTTCCCACAGCAACTATTTGTTTATAACTCAGTTTTTTAGAGTCTAAATTTCCTTAATAAAACATCCCATAATGGAACATCTCACAGTGATTTTAAATTTACTTTGGGGAGAAAGTTCATTGCAAGGCCAGGTCCTGGAATAAATTCTTGGCTCTGCCATTTGCTACATGTGGGCCTTAGTACAAGGTCTCTGTTTCTTTAAATGCATAAGGGGCAGGGTAATAATACCTCCCTCACAGAGTTGTTGGCATGATGGAATAATGAATAAAATGTGCCCACATTATAGTAGCCCTCAGAGAATATTCTTACCCTTCTTCTTTATTAGAATGTCACACCATCTCATTCATTTCGGTATTTTAGTGCCTATCAAGTGGAAAACCTTCAATGATTATTAAATGAATTAATAGTTTAAAAATATTTTTAGGAATCATCAAATTGGAGCTATGCCTACATGCCTACATTTGTGGTGGATTTTTTTTTTACATTTGACAAATATTTATTGAGCACCTACTATGTGGCAGGCACTGAGCTAAGCCACAGTGGGCTTAATGATTAGCAAACACACAATCCTTGCCTTCATGAAGCCTTCTATCTAGTGGGATATTAGAATTTCCATAGTTTCCCAGTGGAAATGTCAGTGATCCTTGGGTCTGGGGTTTTATAACAATGTCACTTAGACCTAAGTGAGAGGTGTTTATAAGATCAGCAAAGGGCCATCCATACTGTGCATGACTGTACCAGAGGAAAGGAATACAGTTGATCCAAACCACTTAATCATAGGAAAGTAAAAAATGTGCTGTGTTCTGCCAGTGTAGGGTATTGACCTATAGCCCTGACTTAGTTCGAATCATTAATTTAGTTTCCCTTTCATGTCCCTCTGGAGTTTTAAAGGTAGTTTCAAGGGTCCTCTTCTGCTTTCTTCCATCAACATAGTCATGTCTTTGGCCAAAATGGACAAATGCCATGGTCATCTCCGAGGATCAGCAGGGGATGTCCAACTGATAGCTCACGCCCAGCCTGCCCAAGGCCTAAAGCCTCACTAGAGGCTTTAGGCCTTGGGCACCCAGCCATCACTCTGCTCAGCTCAGCCCCGGCTGCCTGTGACCACCCAGCCCCGGGGGCTGGGGACTCACCTCCGCTTCTGCTCACAGCACCTAGGGGCCGGGCACTCCCTGCTGCTGCCACCACCACTGCTGCTGCTGTTGCTTCTCCTCCTAGCACCCAGGGGCTGGGCACTCACCACCCCTGCCGTTTCATCTCCACCCCTGGGCCCGGCGCTCATGCCACTTGCCGCCCCCCCCACTCCTGATTGGCTGGTAGCATAGCCAATCAGAGCCAAGGTACTGTCAAATTTGCATGTTTCTCTTTTATTATATAGGATTAGAGGCTGGGTGCATGGGGGGCAGGGAGTGTCCCTTAGCCCAGCCTGCACCATCTCCAATCTGGGACATCCTTCTCACAATCCAGGACTGCTGGCTCCAAACTGCTCACCTGCCTGCCTTCCTGATTGCTCTTAACCACTTCTGCCTGCCAGCCTGATCACCCCCTAACCACTACCCTGCCAGCCTAATTGATGTCTAACTGCTTCCCTGCCAGCCTGTTTGCCCCCAACTTCCCTTCTCTGCTGGCCTGGTCACCCCTAACTGCCCTCCCCTGCAGACTTGATTGCTCCCAACTGCCCTCCCTTGCAGGCCTGGAATCTCCCAATGGTTCTCCCTTGCTGGCCATCTTGTGGTGGCCATCTTGTGTCCACATGGGAGCAGGATCTTTGACCACATGGGGGCAGCCCTCTTGTGTGTTGGAGTGATGGTCAATATGCAAATTACTCTTATTAGGTAGGATAGAGGCCTTGTGCATTGGTGGGGGCCAGCTTATTTGTCCTAAAGGGTGTCCCAGATCAGGGTGGGGATTCCCTTGGGGCATGGGGCAGCCTGGGCAAGGGTCCTATGGTGGTTTGCAGGATGGCCACGCCCTCCCAGAGACTCAAGCAGAGGCCCTGGGATCTGGGATTAATTTAAGTTCTACAATTGAAACTTTGTAGCCTGGAGCGGAGCCAAGCCTTCTGCTCACTCTGTGGAGACTGCTGTTTCTGTTTGAGTTTATTTTAATTCTGTAATTGAAACTTTGTAGCCTAGAGTGGAGGCCTAGGCACTAGAGCTGCAGAAGTTTGGCTTCCTCCATCGCCCAGGCAACTGTAGTCTCTGCTCTCTCCAGCTCTGTGGCTGCCGCCATTTCTGTTAGGATATATCTTCTATAATTGAAACTTTGTAGCATTGAGTGGAGGCCTAGGCCGGCAAGGACAGGTAAAAAGCTAGGCTTCCTCTATTGCCAGGGAAACCCAAGCCTCCCTCCTGCTCTCAGTGGCCGCAGCCATCTTGGTTGGGTTTTACTTGCATAATTTGCTAATGATTGGCTGATGGGAGGGGCTGTGGGCATGGCTTGATCAGAGATACAATCAATTTGCATATTACTCTTTTATTAGATAGGGTATATATATCACAGAGTTTTTATTTAACGAAGAAATACTTAGTAAAGTAGAGGGCATTTTATTTATTTTTATTGACTTTAGAGAGGGTGGAGAGAGAGAGAGAGAAACATTGATGAGAGAGAGATACATTGATCCATTGACTCTTGCATATGTCCCAACCAGGGATCAAACTCAAAACCTGGGTATATGCCTGACTGGGAATCAGCCAGGCTAGAGAGTATTTTGTAAACAAATAGCCACAAGATTTGATATGTTGATCTGGCTCTACATCTATTTTGGAAGAAAGGTACACTTGTTTAAGATGAATTCCACATGCAGTCCTGTTAATTTGAAAGCTATTCTGAAACATATTTTCAAAGTAAAAGTTTCATAAAAAGATCTTTAGAAGCACTCAGGCAGGACACCTCTTTAACCCTGCTATCCCCTGCCCACCTCTTTCTTTTCGAGAACCACAGGAGGTTGGTGCTGGGGGACCTTAGATGTCAAGTCTCACCTCTTTTCTAACACCTGAAGAACCTAAGGCCCACGTGTCTGTGCTTATTTTTGTTTATTTTCTCACATTGCCTCCATAAATGTGTACGGGTGTTGAAGGAGCCTGTGTTGCAATACAATTTCCTGTCAAGCTATCTCTCCCTGTACCTGCCACTAACCATTTGGGCTGAGATGGCAGTTGTTACTGCTTATTTTTTTCCACTGCTTTTCCTGCCAGACATTCTTATGTTGCTGCTTTCTAGCTTTTCCAGCCCACTGATTATTTGGTATTTTGGATGATTTCTCTCCCAGTTGCCATTATTTGTATTTTTTCTAAGTCAACCTCATTGTGATAATTTCTATTAATATATATAACCTCTGTGTTATTTCTCTGTTCTCAGAGATGTCTGCAGCACCTCTTAATTTGATACCAATCAACAATGTTATTAACAAAATGTGTACGCCCTGTTCCCAGTCATTAATGAAGATGCTTAATAAGACTATTAGATCTAATAGATACATTGGGGCCTTCATTAGCTACCTCTGTCCCCTCATTAGATATTGAGCTGCTTTTCATCTCTGGTCCTTGTTTATCAGAGTTCAGGCTTTTCCATCGTCCTGTCTAAAGTCTTGTCACAGGAATGTTTCAGGAATGCGATTTTACATGCCTTTATTAAGCTCCAAAGATACAATAGCTACAGGAGTCATTGAATAAACCCATTTTAATTAAAGGTAAAATTTGCAGAAATGTCAATAAAGGAGGAAATTTCTACCCTTGCTTTTAAAAACGTTTTTAAAAAAGACAGACACATCTGATTATTTTCATCTCCCTTGACTCTACTATAGCTTTTGTGTATGTCTGCTGGTTCGTTCTCTTTGAATGTAAAGGTGCATAAGGCACGTGTGAGGAATATAAACGAAGCATAAGAAATGGCCCCATAGTCTGATCAGCGTGGCTCAGTGGTTGGATGTTGACCTATGAGCCAAAAGGTCACTGTTCAATCCAATAGGGCCACATGCCTGGGTTTTGGGCTTGGTCCCCAGTAGGGGGTGTGCAGGAGGCAGCCAATTGATGATTCTCTCTCATCATTGATGTTTCTCTCTCTCCCTTTCCCTTCCTCTCTGAAATCAATAAAAATTTACTTTTTAAAAAAATGGCCCTAGTCATGAGGAGCCATTACAATCTGATAGAACTGGTTAGACTCGGGCATTATAAGGGGGGACCTTCATAAGACTGTGAAGTCAAATTGCTCAACACTTTCATACCGGCTCTTGTGCTACAGAGATATGAACTTGGGTATTAGGATAAAGCCTACAGGAAGAGTTTTTAGCTCTTG
This sequence comes from Antrozous pallidus, assembly GCA_027563665.1. NCBI lineage: Eukaryota > Metazoa > Chordata > Mammalia > Chiroptera > Vespertilionidae > Antrozous > Antrozous pallidus. The sequence goes on from CM050511.1 coordinate 68,502,558, forward strand.
AAAGGTGAAAAGGATTTATTTGCATAGGCAAGGAAGAAGGAGGGAAGGTAAGAGAAACACTTGAACAGAGTGGGGAGAGAGGAATGCTTGTGATGTACTGTTTGGGTCCCTGCGCCAGAGTGAAATGGTCTGATTGAAGGATACTGATGGGGTGCAGTGTTGCAAATCCAGGTATCTGCACTACTCTCACTAGATGTCCCTCACACATCTCAAAATCAGTGTGCCCAAAGCCAAAGTTGTGACTCTCCCCTGTACCCCGAAACTACTTCTCTCCTTCCTTTCCCCATCAGAAATCTGGGTGTCATTCATGGTTTCTCCATTTCTCTAATCATCTCTCATCCAACCTTTAGCCTGTCTCTTCTACTGCTCAATTACATATTTTTTCTTCTTGAACCTGTATTTTCTTTTTTAAAAACTTTATTATTGAAAGTATTACTGATGTCTTCTTTTGCCCCCATTGATCCCCTCCACCCTTGCACCTGCCCACCCCCCACAGGCCTACGACACGGTTGTCTGTGTTCAAGAGTTATGTATATCTGCATATAAGTTCTTTGGTTAATCTCTTCCCACTGCCCCCTTCCCTCTGCGATTTTTCAGTCTGTAAATTGTACCTTAACCTGCACACTTCTCATCCATCTTCAAATCCAAGCCATGATCCTTTCTTGCCTAGATTACTGCAAAAGCCTCATCAACTGGTCTTCCTCTTTCAACACTGGCCCTTGTCCATGCAGCCAGACAGAGCTTATTGAAAATCAAGCTACTAACAAGAAAAGAAAATCTTTCAGGCGCTTAGCGTTGCATTTGGAACGAAATCCAGCCTTGTTACTTTGTATCTTTGCACGATCAAGCTTTCATGCACCGGGCCTCTAGTTAGCATAATAAAGACAGTCCTATCACTCAGGAAATTTCAATGTTTTCTGAAGATCTGTGCCAGGAACCACCAGGGACAAAGACCAGGTGTGTTTTTTGTTATACAAGCTTTCACTTGCCAGTGTAGTTTCCACCCAAGTGGATGTCCTTCCATTCAATTCTGACACTAACCAGCCAAGTGAGTACCAGATCCCACAAGTTAAAGCCTCAGTCCTTGTTGTCCTTATGTGACGGCTTTGCTTCCGATGCCAGTCAAAGGAGGGGCTCCATGCCGCCTGTACCTCTTACTGACTGGCTACAAATTCAAGGGTTCCCACAATTCCTTCAGGTTTAATAATTTGCTAGAATAGCTCACAGAACTCAAGAAAGTTATACTTATTATTATAGGTTTATTAGAAAGAATACAAATCAGGACCAACACATAGGGTAGGGTGTGAGAAGGTCCCTCATGTAGTTTCCTCGCTCTCTCCCTGTGGAGTCAGGGTTCATCATCTTCCCTGAACATCGGTGTGTTCATCAGCCAGGAAGCTCCAAGACTCAGTGTCCAGAGTTCTACTACACAGGTGTGATTGATTAAATCACTGGTCATGTGATTGAACTCAGTCTCCATTCCCAAAGTGCCAATCCTTTAATCACGTGGTTGGTTTTTCTATCTAGGGGCCTCATCCTATCTAATAAAGAGGGAATATGCTAATTGCCATCACACCCCGACAAAGATGGTGGTGCCCACAGCCAATAAGGAGGGAATATGCTAATTAACTGCCACACCCTCAAATATGGCAGTGTCCAGTCTCCTCAGCCACACCAGGGTAGCAGGTGCACAACACAGCTGGGCCCGCCCCCAAAGAGGGTCTGGCCACTCCAAATGCCTACCTCTGTAGTCCATCAGTTCCCTCAGCCCCTCAGCTGCACAGGGCCAGCCCGAGGCGCAGACAAGCCTCAGATATCAGCTGCTCAGCTGCCCAGGGCTGCCTGAGGCTCAGGTAACCAGGGCAGGCCAAGGCTTACACTGCTGGCAGTGGCAGCAGCAGTGTGATGGAGGCATTGGCTTCCCTTGATCACTGGGTCACTTCCTGCCCCTGAGGACTTCCTGCCCCTGAGGGCTCCCTGTGAGAAGGACAGGCCAAGTTGAGGGTCCCCCTCTTTCTAGTACATGAATTTTCATGCACCAGGCCTCTAGTTAGCATAATAAAGACAGTCCTATCATTCAGGAAATTTCAATGTTTTCTGAAGATCTGTGCCAGGAACCACCAGGGACAAAGACCAGGTGTGTTTTTTGTTATACAACTAGAGGCCCAGTGCACAAAATTCATCCCCTCAGCCCAGCCTGTGCCCTCTCAGAGTCCAGGACCTCTCAGAGGATGTCTGCCTGCTGGCTTAGGTGGACATCCCTCTCGCAGACTGGAACCCCTTGTTCCTTGTCACTCGCCTCCTTGCTGCTCCTTAACACTGCTGCGGAGGTGGGAGTGGCTCCTGCCACTGCCCCTGTGCTCCCCAGCTGTGAGCCCAGCTTCTGGCTGAGTGGCACTCCCCCTGTGGGAGCACACTGACCACCAGGGGGCAGCTCCTGCTTTGAGTGTCTGCCCTCAGGTGGTCAGTGCACATCATAGCAACCGGCCATTCTGGTCGTTCTGACTAATGGTCACTTAGGTTTTTGTTATATAGATACCTCGCAGAATTCATCTTGCACCACTCTTGCTCTAGAACATGCCGGACTTCTCTTAGCTCCTGGACTGTGTCGAGTCTAACTCTTTACCTGAGACAATCCCCTTCTTCCTCCCTCATACCTACCTGGCTCTTCTTAACCTAACGATTCCTAGTTGGAAAGTCCTTCCTTGCTCAGTGTCTCCCTTGCTATTATTCCACATACTCTTCAGCTTTATAGCATTAATCCCAATCTGAAATGATGTTGACTTCGTTTACTTGATGTTTGTCTCCATGAAATATACATTCATTGAAGATGTAATCTTTTTTATCCCGTTCCTTCTTTATCTCCTAGCACATCTGACCAGTCAGTAAATATCAGTTAAGTTAAAGAATAAAGTGGGAAAGATAAGAATGATTAGCTCAGTTGAAGCTCTTTGCTAAGGAGTGTTCAGACTTGCTGAGAAAAGTAATAACGAAGAGGTTTTCAGGTAATAAACAAGAGAATGATATGTGTTTGGGGAATGTGTGCATGGGCAGTATGGTCTCAGTATATCAGATGTATTGCAGATGGGGAAAGGACTAGAGGGAGGAAACTTTGCAAGGCTGTTACAGAAATACATGCCAACTGATAAAAGCCTGAACAAGGGTAGTGGAAAAGGAGTGGAAAAGGAGTGGAAAAGGAAAATTTGGAGATTTTGAAAAATGCATTTTTCTTTTTAGTTTTTACTCTTTATTTGTAAATGACTTCAAACTTATAAAACATTGCAAAAATACCATGAAGAACTCCTGTGTACCTTCACTCAGACTTACTAATTGTTATCACATTGCTTCATTATCCTCTTTCTCTCTCCATATGTGTGTATATACATTCTTCTATTTTTTTTCTGAATCATTTGAGCGTAAGTTATAAATATCATGTATCTTCATCCTTAAATACTTCAATGTGCATTTCCTGATAAGAAAGACATTTCACATGAACACAATACACATACCAAGTCAGAAAAATTTAATGTTGATATGCTATATCCAGGATCCCAGTCCAGGAACCAGTTCAGAATCCTGCATTATAATTTGTAGTGTCTCTTCAGTTTCCTTTCATCTGGAAGCATTTACCAATCTTCCTTTGATTTTATGATGTTGACATTTTTATAATGTAAAGATGAGTTATTTTGTAGAATTTTTTATTTGCTCACATTTCCTCATAACTACACAGATTGTGCAGTTTGGGCAGAGATGTTACCTCAGCGATCTTGTGTCCTGAGCATCAAACAAGAGGCCCATGACATCACTTTGTCATATTTTTTATGGCAATGAACTTTGATCACTTGTTTAAAATGGTGTCTACCTGGTTTCTTTCTCAATGTAAGATGACTGTTTTTCCCTTTTATTATTAGTGAATAACATGCTGAGATACTGTGATCCTGTGTAAATATTTTTTCTTCATCAACCTTTCCCCAGTATCTTAGCATACATGCGTGATTCTCGCTTGAATCAGTTATTGTCGGATACCTGCGGCATGAGGATTTTCTAACTCCATATTCCCTCTAGATTTGTTGGTTGGCATGTCACATATGTATGTATACATTTACTTTGGCTTGTAGATTCTTATTTGTTAAGTAGATTTTAGTCTGCAATTATTATTCATCTTAATGCCCCAAATTATTAGTCAAATGACCCCAGTTTGTTCAGTGGAAGGCAATACAAATGGACTCCTATGTCCTTTTGTGACACATTGCTATCATTTTTAGAGCAATTTCTTATTTTCTGGTACAACAAAATATATCAAATTCCTCTGGTGTTTTTCCTGCCGTAGCCCTGGCACCACCCTGGCACCCTTTACTGGGAAATGGTATTTAAAAACCAAGATCTGGGAGCCAGGTGTATCCATTACTATTGGGCTGTCATTGTTTTCTAGGTTTTTTTCTTCCCTGAAACTTTGACTCGCTGAGTGAAGGAGATGTAGCTCAGGAGACTAGAACAACGGTCAATATCACTGGCCAAAAAACCCTTTAAACCCAAGTTAGGAAGGCTCACAGGAGGCTGCCAACTTGTCTACCAAGAGGACTCCCAAGCAATTTTACAGTGTGTTTTTTTTAAGTATAAAAGTCTTACTCAAATACATTCTTACTGTAAAAGATTTAATAAAAGAAAATATGAAAAACTCCTTTCATTTTTGCCACTTTTAAGTGTTGTCAGCAAATACTTTTTAAACCACTAACGTTGGCTTCTGAACACGTATCCAGCTTCTACAACCTCCCAGGCCGAGGGCCACGTGAAGGCTACGCTGCGGGTGGGGACCGGTTCTCCCGCAGTTACAATTCGCCAGGTGGTATAGACTGCTGCCAGGCCCTTTTTGGGGACTTTCTGGGTTCTTCTTACAGTTGTTGGTGTTATCTGGGGGGAAATCAGTGCTGACCCAGTATTGACAATGGGGAAAGCACCAAATGTTCTTCAATGCTTCAATAGTACAATGTTGGCATCTTAACTGGAGGAGGTTGTATTCAGACCTCAGAGACTGAGATGAAGTCACTTTCAAATGAGCCTTAAGGTCCCTAGAGAGGAAAGGCAGCAATGTCTTTCCCTCTTTGACCTCCTTGATAGAATGACTATTATCCCAGATGTCTTTCACTCTTAAGACATACACGTTCTACTCTAATACCTGCCTGTTCAAGCTGACTTGTCTGTCGTTGGTGCTCCTAGTGTCTTTTTCAGTGTTCATTGGAAACAAGATGTATTATGAGTTCAAATGATATTCTTTAAAAAATTGTTTTAATTGAATTTATTGGAGTTACATTGGCTAATCAAATTACATAGGTTTCAGGTATACACTTCTATAACCCATCATCTGTATATTGCATTGTGTTCACCACACAAACTCAAGTATCCATTGAGTGGAGCAAGTTAAATACTGTTTTACATTTAGCCTTTATCTTGCTAATGAGTGGAAATTAATTATGTGGGCTTTATTTACTTATTTTTTAAAATATATTTTTATTGATTTTAGGAACTGAGAGGGAGAGATAGAAACATTAATGATGAGAGAGAATCATTGATCGGCTGCCTCTTGCCCCCCCCCCCCCCCCCCACCTGGAATTGAGCCCACAACCTGGACATGTGCCCTTGACCAGAATCAAACCCAGGACCCTTCAGCCTGCAAGCTGACACTCTATCCACTGAGCCAAACCAGGTAGGGCTATGTGAGCTTTAAAAGACAGTTTCCTCTGTGGTCATTTAGAGGACTAGACTCACGAATTTCTTCTGGACATAGAAGGAGGTTGGGGAAAAGTACTGACTGAGAGGGTGGCTTCATAATCTGCTTCGGTGGAACTTTTGAGATTGATCACCTTTGCTCAAACCCGAGATAATGGAGAAAACCACCACATGATCAATTTCAATTTCTACAGCCTCAGCAGGTTCCCTGTTTCGGGATATTATCTAGGATAGAGAGTGAAGTAATAAAGATACAAAACACAGGGCGGTTTTAAGCAAGGGCACTGTGCTTAAAGTCACAAAGGTGCGATGTGATTAGTTGATTAGTATCAATGTTGATGTACAGATGTATTACTGGATTACTAAATGAATCTTACTTTTTCATAGAGTTTTTCCTAATGTGGGACTGATGGCAGAAGCTGGGTTGCTTTGATTCAGGGGTATGGAAACTTAAAAATAATTGTTTTCCCATTTTACAAAAGAAAAACTTATTTTTACAAAAATTTAGAAAATATAGACAAACTAAAATTAAAAATTAAAAATCACCCACCATCCCACTTTCTAGAACCATTAAAAACAAGGTTGACTTACACACTTCCTTTATTTTTCCTATGCCCTAATATACATTTTTATTAAAAATGGGTCCATTCCATACTTACTATTTTGAAAACTACTTTTCACTTAAATTTTCCCTGTCTTCTCTCTGTGTCAGTAATACAATATCTTTTTTTTGTAAATTCATTTCTAATACAAAACCAACAGATGCTTTTGTTAAAAAATTCATAGTATAAGATAAATTGTAAAAGTATTTCTCCTCATCTCCTATATCCTAGTCTCACTCCCTGAGGTAATCCTAAGACCTTTTTCTTAATATTTTTTTCAGAAGTTTTCTATACACACACACACACACGAATGGTATTGAATTAAAAAATGTATTTCAAGGGTACTCAATCATAATCTCTTATGTGGAAATTCAGGGCTTTTCCATGTTTTCATAGCAGTGAGCATCTTTGTGTTTAAATCTTTGCACACATCTTTGTTATTTCCTTAAGATAAAGAAAACAAATTGTTAGGTTTTACATATGCACAATTTTAACACTTTTGATATGTGCAACCCATTTGCCATTTACCTGGTTTGTGCCAATTTTACACTCTCATCAGTAAGCAACATTGAATTTTTAAAATTTTTATTTATTTTGGGCATGGTGCATGAATTCATGCACCAGTGGAGTCCCTTGGCCTGGCCTGCAGGATCAGGCTGAAACCAGCTCTTTGACATCCCCTGAGGGGTCCTGGATTGTGAGAGGGCACAGGCCAGGCCAAGGAATACCACCAATGCACAATTGGGGCCAGGGAGAGACACATGAGGTTTGCCAGCCAGAGAGAGACCATGGGTGGGCTCCATGGCATGTCCAGCTGGTCTCATTCAGTCCTGATTAGCCAGACCCCAGCAGCAAGCTAACCTACTGGTCAGAGCATCTGCCCCCTGGTGGTCAGTGCACGTCATAGCAAGTGATTGAGTGGCTGTGCGATATCATTAGCATATTACATTTTGATTGGTTAAACAGCCAGCTGGTCGACTGGACACTTTAATTATATAGGATTAAAAAAAAAAAACTTTTAAAAGTATAGCACACACATAGAAAAGCATATGTTACGAGTTAGAACTTCATTGTCCAATATGGTAGCCACTAGCCACATGTGGCTGGCTACTGAACACTTTGAACTCTGGCTAGTCCAAATTGAGGTGTGCTAGAAGTATAAAAGACACACCCAATTTTGAAGAATTGGTACAGGAAAAAAAGTAAAATATCTCATTAATAACATGCTAATCATGTATTGGAATGGCATTTAAAATATGTTAAATAAAATATGTCATTAAAATTTATTTTATTTGTTTCTTCTCATTTTTTTAAATGTTGCTACTAGAAAAAAATTTAATTACATATATGGCTTGTATTATATTTCTCTTGGACAGCACAAAGTAGGACATGGTGTGGCTCCTCATGTAGTAAAACCTACCACCTGCGCTGTGCACTCCTAACCTGCTCTCTCCTACTTTCTCTTCCGCTCTCCCACCTGCCTGTGCCTCAGTTATACCCAGGGCTCTTAGGTCTAGGCTAGCTTCGTTCTTCACTCCAGTTCTTTGTCAGGAATGATCAGTAAACATGTGGTGACTGTCTCATTTGAAGGTAATGAGGTTATGTATTAAGACTGCGATCTACCAGAACCTACCGTTAAGTATAAACTCTAAGTTGCAAACGGAACGATTTGTTGACTTGTTAGACTATGTAAGTCTTTAGGTTTCAGAAGCTGCTGCTGAGCTCAATGTCATGGCTGCTGTCAAAATGTGCACTCAGGGCATGAGCAGACGGATCCACATGCTTGAGTGTCAGCTCATTGATGCAAGTTCACCATCTCTCTGTGCTTCATTTCTTTTTCCTTTTCTGTGAAGCGGGGATGATGGCATAGCACACATAGTTCCAGACAAGAGTAATTAGCACTATGCAAACACTGGGAGGAAGAGAGATGTCCAGGATATTGCCATGGCGATGGTGGGTGTTTCCTCTCACTCCTACCTCCTGAAGTTTGCTTAGCCATCCCTCCCTCCTCATCAGCCCTCAGCTTTCCCTTCTGCACACATTGACTATACATTCTAGGTCTACACAGCTTTTCATCAAACACAAATGCTGCTCACAGATTGGCTCCCACTCCACATCAGTCCAGGATAGAAGCAAAGTGCAGATGAGTTGGAAGAAAAGGCCCCTGAGTAAACATACACATTTTGTTCTCTTTCTGCCCTATTGTTGGCTGACATTTTGTTCTTTGAGTCACTTTTTCACTGGAGTCAGCTTTAGCGTTAAAAACAAAACAATAACAAAGGATTAAAAAACCACACATCTTAAGAGTATTTTTGGCTCGATTGTGTGCTTGATTATTTGGGATGTGGCCAAACCCGGGCTTCATTCCAATGTTATATAGTCAAAGTGGCTTCTGTCGGGAAGGTATCCAGGTAGGAGGACTTAAAATAAATAAATATATCTGTTCCAATTTGTCCTCCTCATCATTCTTTAATCGTTATATTGTGCTTAATTTTGTGAGAATAATGTTCCTAGTGCTTTGGAACTCATCACTTAAAGTTTTTAAAAAATTGCACTGTGATAGATTAAAGAATCAGCATAACCTTTTAACAAAAAAAGAGAGATTTTTTTGGGGGGTATTTGTAAAAGATACCCCCCCCTTGCCATTGGAATTTGGAGAATAAGGGATATATATCATTGAAAGGAACGTGAATGAAGGACTGTTTTGTTCCATTACTGTTGGCACTTAGTAGATGAACTTGAGTAAATGTCTTCTAAGCCTTAATTTTGCCATCTGAACTGAGGAGAGAGGGCTCCTCTTTCTTCCTATGTCCAGATGGGCACTGCAATAAAAGCAATAAACCAATGCAAAAGGAATAAGTTCTTCTGGGCTGCAATGGTCTTGACTGACATTTGAAATCTCTTCCCAGCTACACATTCTGAGATCATAAATAATAAATGCATTCACTCTTTTCAATACACTGTTTAAATATATGTAAAACCCAAAGACCTCTTTTTCTACCACAATAAACCAGGCTGTAAATTTTGCCTTATACAAACTGCTAAGCACCCATTTTCTCTTTTTATATTTAAGCTGAGCATACACTTCCTAAGATCTCTCTACTTCTCCTTTGGGTAAAGTTTGCCTGACCCACGGGTTAAACAAACTAAAAGGTTTCAGTGGTGCCACAGGATGCACAAGGTTGAGTAGGCTCTGAACAGCACTTAGGGGAGCCAAAACTCAACGAACCCCATTTTGATTGAAGTATTTGTTAGAATTTTTAGAATAAAATAGTTCCCTTCCTTCTGATCAGCAGAATGAAGCCAATATCTGTGAAACAGCAGATTCTTAATGAAAACATGACTAAGTTCTGAATAGTATGTATGGTATCAAATGCTGTTGCCTTATTTTTGTATTTTTCAAAAAAGAGCTTATACACAATATAAAGTTTTTATAAATTTTCAGGTTAATTTCCCTATTCAAAGCATCACTTTCAACCTAATTTGCCTTCTCAAAGTTTAAAAAACATTTTCAGATAAAAACAAAACTGAGCACACATTAGAAGTCTATAGACTTCACTGGCCCATGGCTTAGATAAGGTGTCATTACTAATACTACCCATATGCCTTTGGCTTTGCCCCGGATAGCTCACACAGGACCTCCAGCCCCCTGGCACTATCCAATGTCTCCCAGCACAAGAGGGTCGACAGGGCGTGTCCCCGTGTGTGCCCGAGCCTCCCCCTGAGAGTTGGGCAGAATCTGCTGGACTCTGATGTTTCTCCTTCTGTGGGCAGCAGAGTCTCTCTTGGTATCCAGCCCACCCCTTGGGCACTGCTGCTGCTTCACATGGTGGGTATGGCCAAATCCACCAGATTCCTCAAGAAGGCAAAGTCACCTCCCCTGCCTTTCTATGACACACTGTTAGAGCAGTCCGTAAGCAATGTTATTTGTGCCTTGGCATTTTTCAGCCATTTGGTGAGGCAGCTCTTTGAGTTTTTACTTGCTGGCTTCCTGCTCTCCATTAAGTTGGACAATAAGGCCATTAAAGAATGGGTGCCAGGGCAGAGAGTTCTGGGCCAAGAACCAACCCCTTTTCATACTCAGCCTTCGACAACCAAGACTTTATCCTATCTGTTCTTCATGAATGATCTCTCAGGAGACTTCAGTAGCCTGCTCCAGAACTTTCTTTCAGGTTTCCCCACTGGTTCACCCAATAAGTCTGAACCTCCCGCAGTGAGCACACCCCAAACACAAGCTAAGATTCCTCTTCTAGTGAGTGAGGATTTACTCTTGTTTTTATGGAAGCCACCCCAGAAAAACCCCAGGGATTGAACTTGAGGCTGAGGACAGGAGCAAGTGGAAGTCAGTGGTGAGGACGGTGAGGAGTCGGGCAGGGGGAGGGTGGGATGCTTTAAGAAAGTGCCAGGGTGCATTGTCTCTTAACTGTCTCTGCAGAACGACATCTTCGAGTGGTCCAGGGACCACCGAGTCCACCACAAGTACTCGGAGACTGACGCCGACCCCCACAACGCCCGCCGGGGCTTCTTCTTTTCCCACATCGGGTGGCTGTTCGTTCGGAAGCATCGCGATGTCATCGAGAAGGGGAGAACCCTTGATGTCACGGACCTGCTGGCTGACCCTGTGGTCCGGTTCCAGAGAAAGTAAGTGAATGGACACCACAGGGCTGTCCCTCAGGGGACGGGACGGGACCAAGAGACAGAGCACAATAGATGCCATTATATCCTCCAGGAGTTGTCCTCATGGCACTCTCTCTGATGATTCGATTCAGTCTTCTTGCTAGGATTTCTCTGTTTAGTTGTTTCCTTTTGCTCGTTAAGTTTTCCCCGCTCACACATTTTTAAATTTTAATTTATTTTGAAATAGACTTCTCTTAAGCCCAGTGTCACTTCCTTCAGACCAATCTGCTTGGCTCACTTCATGGACTGTGTGTGTAGTCCCCCACTCCTCCATTCACATTTCCCTGAGGCAGCAGGGAGCAGGGAAGACACTGTGCATTAGTGATGCGCCTGACTCCAGCAGCATTGTACTCGCCCCAGTATCCTGCTCTGTTCTCCTAGAATGCTCCTGTAGTGAAGTCTAGCCTCCACTCCCTCCTAGAAATGTTACACCCCTGGTTTCTGTGCAGAGAAAATGTGACTGTGTAATAGAGAGCCTCCCAGTGCTGTGTGCGCTAATGGTGTCAGCGGGGCATAATCCGTCATTTGCAAGGTGAATCTACTTTCAACGAGAGCACGGAGAAAGGTTGCCTATAATTGTGCTGGCAAGGAGAGAGCAGCCATTATCCACTTTTAAAGTGGGAAACTGGCATGGGATGTATCCATGTTGATCTGGGGCTGCAAAGTTGGCCATGAGAGCATTTATAAATGAGCTTGTTGCCCCAAATTATTGCGTTTATGTCTTATATTAAAAGCTAAGCATATTGTCCCAGAGAAGGACACTTTATGGCTCACCCTCTCGTTAGCACCCATGAGATAATATAGTGACCAAGTGGCTACTAGAGACCATTCTTCTGACAAGCAAGAGTTATTTGAAGACTTATCCGAATAGACTCTCCTAAAGGTGGGAATAGCAGCTGTGCCTTTGTTGACACAGATCGTTGCGTGAAATGAAGTGTGGTTTAGAATTAAGCTTGGTTTCCCCTCAGCCACTGCTGTCTCATTGGAGGGGGCAGTAGAGCACAGTGAGAAAATGTCAGGCCATGGTCAACTCTGTGGCTGCCCCTCATATTAGCAAAAGAACTGACCAATCTCAGGCTCAGTTTTGGCTAGAAGATGGAAGTAACACGAGTACCCATGTCCTACAATGTTTATGAGGACAAATGAGGAAAAAAATGTGTGGGCAACGCCTGGCATGTAGGAAGAGCTTAGATCAGTGACTATTACCCAGGCAGTTAGTTGCTGCTGCAGAGGATTCCATATGCTTCCTTCCCCTGCTTCAATTGTACCATAGGGTCTTCTCTCTGCTCCTCTGTTCATCTTATTCAAGTGGACACACCTAGTATCAATAGCCAAAAGTTTCCTAGCAGAAAAGAACAAGATGTTTTTAATTAACAATGAAATGATTTTTTTATTTTGATTTTCACCATGAGAAAAATCTGAAAAATTCGGAAACATAGAAAGAAAATCATCCATAGTTCTACCACATAAACACAGTCATTCTTAATATTCTGTAGTATATCTTTCTATGTTGTATGCATCTATTTAGTATGTTTTGCATGATGGCAGTCACACGGCATAGGTAATGTTTATCTTCCTTTTAACTTCAGGTTATATTGTGGGCACATTGTCAGAAGCTGCATGTGTTCACCAGTTTATTTAGTGTCATAGTTTACTTAACCATCACTCTTTGACTGGATAAGTATATCATTTCCAATTTTGTGATATAAACGATGTTGCTATACAATTACTAATGCTTTGGGACAATCAGACCTTAGATTAATTTAAAGAGCTTAAAAGAGAAGGCAAAGGATCTTCTATTTTATTAATGACTAGAGGCCCGGTGCACGAAATTCGTGCATGGGGGGTGGGGAATGTTCTTTAGCCCAGCCTCCACCCTTTCCAATCTGGGAGCCCTCAAGGGATGTCGGACATTCTTCTCACAATCCAGGACTGCTGGCTCCAAACTGCTCACCTGCCTGCCTCCCTGATTGCCCCTAACCGCTTATGCATGCCAGCCTGATCACCTGCTAACCACTACCCTGCCAGCCTAATTGATGTCTAACTGCTCCCTTGCCAGCCTGTTTGCCCCCAACTGCCCTCCCTTGCTGGCCTGATTGCCCACAACTGCCTTCCCTTGCAGGGCCTGGAACCTCCCAATGGCTCTCCCCTGCTGGCCATCTTGTGTCCACATGAGGGCAGGATCTTTGACCACATGAGGGCAGCCCTCTTGTGTGTTGGAGTGATGGTCAATCTGTGTATTACTCTTTTATTAGATAGCATAACTGAGCTAGGTATAAGAGTCTGTGTTTCTCTGACCATAAAAATGGAAGATTTCTTTCGATTTTTCCCCTGAAAAAAAAAAAAGTGGTACTGTAATCTTATTCATTAGGTGTGTACTCAAGGTACATATGTCCAAATGCAGGCAGAAGAAGAAAAACAATTTCAGCATGTTCCATGAATAGTTATCTGAGAACATCTTTCATCGCTAGTCCAGTGATCAAGGGGGTGGTAGTTATCAGAAACCATCCCCTCATTTCATCATTTCATATGCTGTGTCATTGAGTTCCTATTAGAAATTGGTGCTGAGGATACAACTTTAAATAAGGTAGTCCAGAGCCCCATGGGAACACAGAGAAGAGTCTCCTAGCCCACACTGCAGGCTGTGGACAGGGAGGGAAGGCCTATGGAATGGACTAGCTTCTAAGCCAAGACCTGATAGATAAGAAGAAATTAGATGAGGATGGGGGAAAGAATATTTAATAAGTATTATTTCATAGCATTGTATAGCACCATTGAATCTAAGACCTTACAAGTCACTTTTTCTATAGGGAAACTAATCAACAAAATATTGATAGAAAGCTTCATCTCTCTGAGCTGCTATAACAAAAATAACAAACTAAGTGGCTTAGATGACTGAACATTTAATTCTCACCTTTAGTTCTGGAGGCTGGTGAGTCCAAGATCAAAGTGTCATTAGATTCTGTGTCTGGTGAGAGCTCTCTTCCTGGCTTGTAGGCAATTGTCTTCTCATTGTGTCTTCACCTGACAGAAGGGGAAAAGGAGCTCTCTGGGGTCTCTTTGTGTGTGTTTTTTTCCTCACTGTTCCCCTGGGGTCTCTTTTTTAAGGACAAAAACCCCATTAATGATGCCTCCACCTTCTTGATCTAATCACCTCTTAACAGCCCCACTTCTTAATACCATTGCCTTGGGGATTAGGTTTCAGTATATGAATTTTGAGGGGACACAAACATTCAATCTGTATCAAGATTATTCGCTCAGTGGTCTTTTAATTCTATCTTGCTGTTTGCAGGGCCATGCCAGTTCTCTGAAGTGTGGGTGAGAACTCATGTCCTTTGGTAATTATCCAGCCTAGAGAACATAGAGATCCGAAATGCAAAATAAGGCTGAGAATTACTGAACTGAAGGAAAATAGCTTTCAAGATGCACAGAGAAAGTGCAACGATTTGGGTATTTTCATGTTTGTGAAGCCAGCTTTACTGATCCTGCCAGTCAGGCCACGCAGAGGGGAGAGGTTCCTCAAGGAGTGAGTCCTTGTGCTTAGTGTGTGAATTGGAGGCTGGGTCCCATTGTCAGCGGCACGGTCACATCAGGTCTCAGTCTTTGCTCCCCTGGACTGAGTACAGGGCTTCCTAAGTAACAGGGAAAGGTGCCCAGCTTGTTTGGGGCCCGTCCTGGGTCATCTCAGTGGCACACCTTATAAGGTTCCCAGCTTCTCTGAGGGCAGCAGTCTCTCTTACAATATTGGTAGCCAGGGTTTGAAATTGGCTCTCGTCCCTTCCCAGATGCAGTGTTTGTGCAAACAGATCCAGATAAATGCCACTTAGTTTGCTCAAGTAGGTAGATGTGCAAATGACAGAGACCAGGGATTTAGAGGCTCCTGTTCATTTGGTCCACTAGCACCAATGTTGCAGTTGATTGATAAACTTGTGCTTAGCCATCCAACTCACAAAGAAAAGCTTGCCAGGAACCAGGCTTGATCAACTTTTCATTATACAGTCTCATAAAAAGAGAAGGTAGTAGGGGGATTCAGGATGAGAGGAAAACGACACAGTTCAAGCTATCGTTCCAGACTTTTCCTCTAAAAGGTCATTTTTACCAAGGTTCTTATAACAAGTAGTTAACTGGATTACTTCAAGTTTTGCTCTACTGTTACGTCGTGAATAATGAAAAGACAAGAATTAGGAGGCAAGAAGGAGAGAGCCTGGCAACTGGGGCCTCTGTCCTAGGTCTTGTGCCTTCAAGGGCCACACTTCTCCTCACAGGTCTGGAGCCTCCTTCTAGACCCATGATGGCAAACCTATGACATGCGTGTCAGCACTGACACGTGTAGCCATTTTCAATGACACATGGCCGAAAGCGGTCACATACAGAGAAGTATGAGGCCGCATGCCGAGAAGGACGTTTCATCCTCGGCTATACTACAATTGATAACTCTAAAGTTGTGTCAGTGACAACAGATGGGGCACCAAACCGGTGGGGAAAAAAGTCGGATTTGTCTAATTGTTTACAGAAGCTATTGGACATCTGATTGTGCCTTTTCATTGTATTATCCATCAGGAGGTTTTATGTGCCAAGGCAGGATTCACCGACTTAAACGACTTAATGTCAGTTGTTACAAAAATAGTTAATTTAATAGCTGCTCGCCCCCTTTACAAGCGAGAATTTTCTGCACTTTTACTGGAGGTTGATTCCACCTACAGTGGACTGCTGTGTACAATAATGTAAGATGGCTGAGCCGAGGCAAAGTTCTTGAGCACTTTGTGTAGGGCTTTGAAGAAATTAAGGTATTTCTTGAGAATAAGGATCTGGGAAACTTCTCAGCTCAATGATGATAAGTGGGTCAACACCCTGATATTTTTTACAGATCTCTCTGTTCATATTAATGAACTGAACTTAAAGTTACAAGGTTTTGAAAAAGTATTGACATTATGTTTGGATACATAAAAGATTTTGAAAGTAAACTTAAAATTTTCAAGCAAGATGTAGAAACTAAAACTTATAAGTATTTACCTCGAGTAACAAAATATTTTGAGAAGGTCAGTGCAGCTGTACAAAATGAAATGGAACCCTTGCATATAAAGTACCAGCATGTTTTAGACTTGTTACTTGACCAGTTCAGTGATAGATTTAATCAATTTAGAAGCCTAGAACAGACCATAAAAATAATTAAGTATCCTGATGTAGTAGTCTACAGTAGTTTGGAATTAAATGGTTTCTAATGGATGCAAATTGATGATTTGGAGATGCAACTTGCAGAATTTCAAGACAGTATCTGGGCTCAGGTGTTTGTCGACTTGAGGTCAAAGCTTGAGAATCTGGAAAGGTGTCGCTTGGAGAATCAAGAGGAGTGCCACTACGAACAGGAAATTTGGAGTGCCTGGAACCGATTACCAGACATTTTTAGCACCCTGAAAAATATAGCAATGGCTTTACTCACAATTTTTCCCTCTGCATACTTTTGTGAGACCTTATTCTCAGCGTTAAATAATATCAAAACCAACAAAAGAAACAGATTGACAGATGAAGTTAGTAGTGCTTGCTTGGGCTTAAAGTGTACAAAATACCAACCTTCAATGGAAGGTTTAGTGAATAAAACTCAGCAACAAAAAAGTCACTAATAGGTATGTTAGTTAAAGAATTCCCCCTCCCCCTTACTTATCTTAGTTCACAGCACCCCCCACAAGTTAAATAATATCAAGACTAACAAAAGAAACTGACTGACAGATGAACAAAGAAGTCACTAAGCAGGTAAGCTAAATATTTAGTTTTTGGTTTATTAAATGCAGTTATATATCACAGTTATACATTTTTGTTATTTAAGCTATAAATATCACAAAATTATTGTGTTTTTTTTCTCGAAGTGACACACCACCCGAGTTATGCTCATTTTTTTTTGGTGAATTTTGACACACCAAGCTCAAAAGGTTGCCCATCACCATTTTTAGACAATGCCTTGGGTTCCCAGGATCCTGAAACTCCTTGCTCAAATGTCTTTGCACCCAGTTCCAGACCCTACCCCAACCTCTCCCAGGCTTTTCCTCCTGGTGGTAAGAATGGGTACCCTAGGCCTGAAGAGTGGCCAAGAAGCAGTGTTAGCCTGGGGATGAGCTTAGAAGCGTGAGTTCAGATGTCCATACAAGTGGACAGAACCAGGGACAGGAAGAGACTGGGAGCCACAGGCTAGGCGTCCACATTTTGACTCTTAGCCCTGCCAATGTTGGGGGTGAGCCTAGAAGGGAGCTCCTTCAACCGCTGGCAATGGGTCTGTCCATTAGGAATTTTGTTGGCTCAAATAAGATGGACATGTATTTCTCTCCAATATAAAAGAATTGTGGCAGTCCAGAGTGGAGCAGTAGCATAGGGTCAGGAGAGAACAGTATTCTTTTGTCTTTCTGCTCCACCATCCTTAGCCTGTGGCTTATGTTCTTTCATTTTATTGTTCAAGGTTAATGCTCCAAACAGAGGAAGGTAGGGGGTGGGGTGAGGGTGAGGGGACACCACACAGTTAAGTCAGTCACCTCTAAGAAGTTTTCCCAGAAGGTACATAGCCTATCCACTTAACCCTGGTTGACTTTACCTGCACTCAAGGGAAACTGGGAAGTGTAGTCTCTTGATAAGTTGCACTCTTGAGTAAAACCCTGGTTTTGTTTGTATGGAAGGAAAGGTGAATCAATATGGGTTCAGCAATTAGCAGTCTCTGCCATAGTTCTTTAATTGTTCTGCCTTTAGCAAAATGATTGGCTGTAACCTGTTTCTCAGTCTAAAGTACTTTTGTGAAACAGGTGAATAGCCTCTCTGCCTCCCTTAGTAAGTAGAAACTGGAATCTCAAATCTTCTTTCTGAGATGACAGGATGAGGATTAGATTCAGATTGTGTTTATCCTAATGCTTTGCTTACCCCATGATTCCCATCTTAGATTTAAAAAAATCCTTTAGAAGTAGCATGCAGACATTGCCGTGCGCACTTATGAAGTCATTAAAGAGGGTGCTAGTCTAGTGCAGACACAGGAAAACAAGGTCCTTGACTCACCACTGTGGTGATGGGGTAAACGAAGACAAAATGGATGGAATTATTCAGAAGAGTGACACGCTTCTGTTTTGGTGACCTGGGAAGAGATGAAAATGAATAAATCTTGCCACTCCAGGAAGGCACTTGAATGGCTGGAATCTTTTTAAGGCCTGTTTCATCTCAATTTGTCCCCTCTTCTATTATTATTAGTTTTGTTTTGTTTTTAGAATGAGCATGGCATCTCTTAGTGTTTTCTTCCTTTTTATGACTTTACTAAAGACCCGCTGCACAACATTTGTGCAGGGGGGGGTGGGGTAGGGTCCCCTCAGCCCAGCCTGCACCCTCTCCAATCCGGGACCCCTTGGGGGATGTCTGACTGCTGAGATTGGGCCTAAACTGGCAGTCAGACATCTCTCTCACAATCCTGGACCACTGGCTCCTAACTGCTCACCCGCCTGCCTGCCTGATTGCCCCAATTGCCCCCCCCCCGCCACCATCCTGATCACCCCTAACTGCCTCTGCCTGCTGGCCTGATTGCCCCCAACTGTCCCTTCTCCCGCCAGCCTGGTTACCCCCAACTGCCCCCGCTGCCAGTCTGGTCGTCCCATGCAGCCTGCTGTTTAGTCGCCCCTCATTGCCCCCCCTCTTGCCGGCCTGGTTGCCTCACACAGCCTGTGGCTCAGTTGCTTGGTCTCCCCTCACTAAC
Source organism: Antrozous pallidus (assembly GCA_027563665.1). Classification (NCBI taxonomy): domain Eukaryota; kingdom Metazoa; phylum Chordata; class Mammalia; order Chiroptera; family Vespertilionidae; genus Antrozous; species Antrozous pallidus. The sequence continues at coordinate 68,521,281 of CM050511.1, forward strand.
CCCCTTGCCGGCCGGGTTGTCCCACGCAGCCTGATGGGTTGTCTGTTTGGTTGCAACAGTGGCTTAGCCTTTTATATAGATAGGTGTCATTCCTGTCTGTCTGAGACCTGGATGTATTTTTCTGTTGGTGACTATCATATAGCCAGGGCTGAGCAGTCATATAAGTCTACAATTGACTCATCTTCATTTCTTTGCACACTATCCCCAGACTTGTCTTCCACTTGGGAAATCCCAGAGGGAGTGGGATGAGTCACTGGCAATTTACAACCAGCCTGATTCCATCTCCTTTGACCCAGCCCTTTTCATCAGCCTTCTATGTTGGGCTCTTGGGGGTTTCTGTGTTTTGAGTCCATTTTCCTTGGGGTCCTACCAGATGAGTTGCTAAGTTAATGGAACAATTCATGTCTAAATATTGGTGACTTTGAATGGGTGAGCCCATTATAGGGTTGGTGGGCTAAATGTATTTTGTAGAAAACTCATAGAAACAATCACTAAAGGAGAGGCCCTGGATGATGAGATATTCAACCATCTCAACACGTGGGTGAGATTTGGGGACAGACATGGAGGCAGGGCCTTTTAAGCACAATGACTCTCTGTGACTCCCTTGCTCATTATTTAATCCTTGGTCTAACCAGTGCCTATTTCACTTGGGTCCTTGATGGCCCTGCTACAGCAAAACCAAACTGGCCCCAAAGTGAGTACGACTCAGCCACGATGTAAGAGAGCCCAGCTCTCTGGTATCCTCTCTGCCTACTCACACCTGAGTGATGGAAGCCATGCGACACACAGCCTTTCTCGGGGGATTCAGCTTCCTTTTCTTTTCTGCAGGTATCACTTTTCATTCAGCACCTGTGTTTTGAGCACTCACCAGATACCAGGCATTGTTCTAGGTGCTGGAGATTGGAAAGGGTATAAGAGAACCAGATTCTGGAGGTACTGGAGCTCCTCCATTCAGGTTTGAAGGTGCCAGGAGGAAGCGCCCCCCCCCCCCCCCATGCATCTGCTCCCTGCCTTTGCTGTGTCCCATTCTACCTCTCCTGTTACTCAGTCCCTGTCTCATGAGCCTGTTTTTGGTTCACGCCTACTTGTCTATTTGCCTCCTTCTGTCCCCACAGTCTTTGTTCACCTTCCCGAGGGCTTTGTTCCTCCCTTTGTGCCCTTCTCTGTGCATGGAGACGTTTCCCTCATCTGCCACATGCGTTCTCAGTGTCAGCATGTTCTTCCTCTGCCCAGCTTCATTAGAGAACAATAAGCCGTTTAGTTTATCTCTGAGGCAGACTCTTTTTTTTGGCGGGGAGAAGAGGACTTTTTGTCTTCTGGTATTCTTCCCTCACTTCATTGTCTTGCTCTGATGGACTCTTTTCATACATTCCTTGTTCCTTGTGTATGTAAATATTTCCTCTCCTTGAATCTTCTCTTCCATTTTTGAGGGGCACTCTACATTTGGCTAACAGCTTGAGCCCTGGATTCTTTTCTCCCACTCTGCCCTCACCTCAAACTGTTGCACCTCATCCTGACTCCATAAAAATTTTGAAATGAAATAGGTTTTTCTTTGATTAATGTCCCCTGCAGTGAGCTGTTCTGGTCAGAGATTAAAACTGTGAATCTGTAAGTTTCAAGGACATGATAAAAACTAAAGTCGCGTGAACTATGTTTACTCGGATCCCTTTTGTTAAAAGTCAATGGAAGAGGTAAAACATCCTTTAACTGCTCTTATTAACCTTTGGCCTCTCTGAACAGACTCTGGCTGCTGCAAAGAGCAGAATTATACTCTGGAATATAGGTCAGAGGTGATTCCACATTGAGGTTGCAGCACCATCGAATGAATTTCCCCATTTTAGTGGTTAAAAATCTGGGCAGGGGGGAAACCATTGTGGCACAAAATTCAACAGCTTGTTTTGACTTTTAAAAATTTTCCAAGTCAAAATGTCATTGGGTTTGCCTATGCAAGAGGTACTTTTCCTAGGAGGATTGAGGGAAAATTTGCCCTTGTCTGTGTGTATATGTATGTGTAAAATATACCAACTGCATTAGCAGTCATTTTTCTTTCCCCACATTGACCATCTGTTTCGATGTGTGAAATTCCCCTGGCAGGATGAGGAGACAGTTTCTCAGACGTCGGGAACCTGAATATTTCACTCACTAGCATATTAGACATGTTAATCAGCAGGTGTCAGTGAACTCTGGTCCTGCTGTCTGTAAAGCGTTGCCTTATATTCATTGTTGATGGCAATAAAGACATCCTCATGCATCTTTCGATGCACTTCAGTAGCCAATAATGGCTGCCATTTATTAACTATTTACTATGTACTTACATTATGCCTGGACACATGTTAGTTATCTCTGATCCTTTCAATAACTTTGTCATGTAGATGGTGGTACCTGGATTTTGGACTTGAATCTAAATATTCCTGCTCCTCATGACCTCAATTAACCATGTCAAAAAAGAATAGCATATGTTTGCACTAAATTATTCTTTCTGTAGTAAAATATTACATTATTACCCAAAGCTGAGATAAAATCTTAGCTGCTTTTAATGTAAACTTTAAACATATTGGAGTTTATAAAATACATTTTGGTACAAGTAGGTATTATTATCACTAATATTTAGATATTATCAGTTTCTGGCTATCTTTGCATACCATGTAGAGTTCCTAATCTTTTCTTGGAACAAACAGTCGTTCAAGTTATGTACATGGCCCTGGCTCCAAGGCTCCAGCTAGCAGAGAGAGCATCAGCAATCCTTAGAAGAGGCATCTGTTTAATCCTTATTTATTGTCTAAAAAGTCAGGTCTATTTTCATTGGTTTTTGCATCAGAGAAAAGGGCCACCTTTTGCCTTTTTATTATCTCTGCTTTACCGTATAGTAGGGCAAAAAAGCAGAGAAAGCTTTTCATAACAGAAAATATATTTTTTAGGTATTATTTCTTTCAATAATTACCTTGTAAAATTTCCCTTGACATCTGTACATGATCTTTAAAAATATATATAAACAGAACATAAGAATAAAATTATGTTTTCAGTACAAAATGTTATAAGGTCGTTACAGAAATTTTGGAAAATACAAATAAGCTTTTAAAGGATAAAATAAAATAGTTTGAAATTCTTCCACTTAGGAAGAAAGCAGTTAAAATTTTGCTGAATATACTTCTAAGGTTTTTTATTTAAATGAATCATGCTATGCTTTCTTTCATTAATTTTTAAATTTTTTATTGATTTGAGAGAGAAAGGGGAAGAGAGAGAAAAATATAGATTTGTTGTTCCACTCACCCATGGTTGCCCTCCCCTTCTCCCAAATGTGCCCTGACTGAGGATTAAACCCACAATCCTGGTGCACTGGGACAGTGCTCCAGCCAACTGAGCTACCTGGCCAGGGCACTATGCTTTTTTTAAAAATTCATACTCTATTTTAAAATGATTAAAGTAAGAAAATATTTAATATATATCTCTATATTTCATTTCTAGCCTATTTTGTGTGTGTGCGAGGTTCCAATTTCCATTTGCTATGGAAGAATTTCCTTTAAAAATTTCTTGTAGCACAGATTTATTGGCAATAAATTCTCAGCTTTGTTTGTCTAAAAGTCATTGTTTACCTTCATTTTTGAAGAGTATTTTTATTGGACATAGAATTCTGGATTGGTATGGTTTTTTCTTTTATTTATTTTTATTTTTAAAATATATTTTATTGATTTTTTTGAGAGGAAAGGAGAGGGTTAGAAAGTCAGAAAGGTTGATGAGAGAAACATCAATCAGCTGCCTCTTGTACACCCCCTACTGGGGATGTGCCCGCAGCCAAGGTACATGCCCTTGACCGGAATCAAACCTGGGACCTTTCAGTCCGCAGGCCGACACTCTGTCACTGAGCCAAACTGGTTTCGGCAGGGTTTTTTCTTTTAGTAGTATAAGAAGTCTTGACTTATGTCTTGTATAGTTCCTAATAAGTGCTCTGTGATTCTTATCATTATTCCTCTTCATGTGATGCTTGTTTTTTTTCTCACTGCCTTCAAGATTTTCTTCTTAAGTAACAACTGACACCACAGAAATACAAAGAATTGTAAGAAATATACCAGCAAATTGGAAATCTGGAAGAAATGGATAGATTTCTAGAAATATATAATCTTCCAAAACTAAATCAGGAAGAATCAGTTAATGTGATTAGATCACTGCTAGTGAAACTGAAGCTCTGGTTGGAGTGGGGGATGAAGGGCTTGAGCAAGCAAGCAAAAAAAAAAACTTATGAACAGGACAACAGTGTGGTGATTGCAGTGAGGGAGGAGGTGGTGGAAGAAGGTATATGGGGGATATATGGTGATGAAAATATAAATAAAAAAATAAAATGTAAAAACAAAGATTTTCTTCTTTATCTTTGATTTCAGCAGTTTGACTTTGATGTGTCTAAGTTTGTTTGTTTTGTTGGATGGGAGTTATTCCACTTGAGATTTTTTGGGCTTCTTGAGTCTGTGACTTATTGGATCTTTCATTAGTTTTTGAAAATTCTTGGTCATTAGCTTTTTAAATTATTTTTGGTCTTCTTCCTCTGGGACTTTAATGACATATACCATTTTATATTATTCCACAATTCTTTGAAATGGTCTTCTGTTTCATTCACTCCTTATTCTCTCTACATTTCAGTTTGAATAATTCCTATTGATAAGTCTTCAAGTTTCCAAATTCTTTTCCTAACTATGTCTGGTTTGCCAATGAGCAAATCAAAGAGATTCTTCATCTCTGATAGTATTTTTTATGCACAGCATTTGCATTTGACACTTCTATACTTTTTATCTCTCTCTTGGCATATCCCATTTGTTCATGCATATTGTCCACCTTTCCCATTAGATACCTTTAACATATCAGTTCTAGTTATTTTAAAGTCCCTGTTAGTTGCAACATTTGGGTCATCTTTGAGTGCAGTTCTATTAATTATTTTATCTTTTGATAATGTTTTTTCCCTTGCAATTTGCTAGACATGTCTAGAAGAACTGGGAGACTGAGGTAAAAATGATTAATGCTTGAGAATGGGCATATCTATTCTTTCAGATCATTAGCATGTGTGTGGATGGCAGAAGGTGGAGTTTGAGTCAGTGAATCAGGAGGGAGCTGGGTTTGGGTATTGTTGTTGCTGTGTTGCTGTTAGTGCACCGCAGACTTCAGTAGAAGTCTGAGGTACTAAAGGGGATTTCTGAGTATTAATGCTTTACCCTCAGCTGTCCTTGTACACCTTTACCACAGAATACATGTCTCTCTCTTCTTGCCTCATCCCAAGGTGGTCGGGAATGGAGGTGGGGGCTTCTATTTCTTATTTCTCTGTACATGGCTTATTGTAGAGGTTTGGCAGCTTCTTTGTTGTCATCACCTTGTATCAATCTTAGCAAGCCCTATGTGCTTGAACTTTGGGGAGAAGGCTTCCTAAGCATTTTTGCCAGCTTCCTCTCCCCCCAGCACTAGGAGACCTCTGCTTTGGAAAGTGCAGGATCCTGGACACAAGCCAGAGACCAGGAGGCTTTGCTGCCACCTCTCTTTCAGCAGCAATGGTTCTTTGACTAAGTGTGGAAATGTAAGAGTTCCCTATCTCTCCCTCAGAGACAAGTAGGTTTTTACCTCTATTCTTCTCTAGGAAGCAATGGTCTTTCTTATGCTCCTAGAGGCCAAAGAGTTTTATCTCCTCCCCCTAGTAGCTTAATAATTTTACTTTTCAAGAGAAGACTCTAGGGAAGAGGGCAAGCCTTTCTGTTTGCCTCCCAGCTAGTCACCTCCTGCATATCTATGCAGTGTAGGGAAGTTCTCTCTAGACTCCTACATTACCTTTAACCTTTCCTGTAAAAACCCAGTGGAAATCTGTAGAAAAGAGGTGGAGGGTGCATGCAAACTCCCTTGGCTAGGGCTCTAAGCCATTCCATATTGATGCATTAGCCAACACTTGGCTTTCAAAGATTCATTAAATTTTTTGCTAATTTCTTCTTATCTACTTCTATGGCAGCCACCTCTTTCTTTTGTGCTCTGCCAAAAGTTCATGGATGGGCTTATGACCACTCTTTGGAAATTAATGTACTTAGTTGTCTTGTGACTTCAACTCTCTGATGGCTCAAGAAAAGTTATTATTTGATACTAGAGGCCCAGTGCACCAGTGGGATCTCTCAGCCTGGCCTGTGAGATCAGTCTGAAACCCGCTCTCTGACATCCCCTGAGGGTTCCTGGATTGTGAGAGGGTGCAGTCCAGGCCAAGGGACCCCACTAATGCATGATGAGGGTCAGGGAGGAACGCGAAGGAACGCGAGAGGTTGGCCAGCTGGGGAGGGACCACAGGAGGCTCCAGGGCATGTCCAGCCCATCTTACTCAGTCCCGATTGACTGAACCCCAGCAGCAAGCTAATCTACTGGTCAGAGTGTCTGCCCCCTATTGGTCAATGCACATCATAGTGAGTGGTTGAGTGGCCTTAGCATATTACGTTTTGATTGGTTGAACGGATGACCAGACACTTAGTATACTAGGCTTTTATTATACAGGATATTACCCAGCTTTTTCTCATTGTTCAGATGGGAACAACATTCTCTTATGACTTTTTACAACCTGAGTAGAAGCAGAACTCTATATTCTATTTTACATTCTGATGTTTTCACCTAACAAAATATTGTGAAATCTTTAAAGTTTTAATGCTTGCTTAATATTTCATTCTGAGGGTATATCATAATTATTTCTAATGAACATGGAAGGATTTTCACCCTTTAAAAAATCATTATAATAATGCTGTGATGAACAACTTTGTGTACAAGTCTTTGATCACAGCTATTGTATTTTCCTTTGGCTAAAGTGAGTATTACTGAGTCAAATAATATGTAAAACTCTCAGCTTTTAATATTTATTCTCATAATAAATTTTCAGATCTTTGATTACTAGGGAAGCTAACCCTGTGTTCAGATGTTTGGGCATTTGCCTTTTTCTTTTCACTTAAAAATACTTTTGTTCTTAAATTGTGAAATATTTCATATATACCAAAGAGTGCGAATAATATATACATGCATTTGGGGAAAAAATAATAAAACAACTATCCATATATTCCATTACCCACAGGAAGAGAGAGAATATTACCAGTGACTTAAAGGTTCTAGGGGAGGTAGGGAGGCGGGTCACACAGGCTTATATCTGTTTTTATTTTTTAACTTTATATTTATTGTTGACACTATTACAGATGTCCCCATTTCCTCCTCCTTTCCATATCTCCACCCAGCTTCTGCCCCTTCTTCCCTTTGGCCATCAAAACACTGTTGTCTGTGTCAATGGGTTATGCAAATATGTTCTTTGGCATATTCCTTCACCTTTTTTCATCCAGTATTCACCACCTCCATCCCCTCTGACAGCTGTCAATCTGTTCTGTGTATCATGCCTCCGGTTCTATTTTGTTCATCAGTTTATTTTGATTCCACATATAAGTGAGATCGTATGGCATTTGTCTTTCTCTTGCTGGCTCATTTTACCTAGCTTAATAATCCATACTCAGAAAACTATAGGACATTGAAGAAAGAAATTGAGGAGGATGCCCCAGCTGCTTTGGCTCATGGTTAGAACTTCAGCCCATGGGGTCGTACTTCGGTTGCAGACTCGATCCCCAGCCCTGGTCAGGGCACTTGCAGAAAGCAACCAGTCGGTATGTCTCTCTCACATTGATGTTTCTCTCTGTCTCTCTTGCTCCCTTCCACTCGCTCTAAAAATCAATGGAAAGAAAATATTCTCAGATGAGGATTAACAAAACAAAACAACAACAACAACAAAAGAAATTGAGGAAGATACAAATAAGTGGAAGCATATACCGTGTTTCTAGATAGGAAGAATTAACATCATTAAAATGTTCATACTACCTAAAGCAATCTATAGATTCATTGCCATTCCTATTAAAATACCAATAGCATGTTTCACAGATCTAGAACAAATATTCAAAAATTTATATGGAAACAAACAAACAAACAAAAAAGACCTCGAATAGACTAGGCAATCTTGAGAAAGAAGAATAAAGTTAGAGGGATCATGATACCTGATATCAAACTATACTACAGAGCCATCAAAACAGCCTGGTACTGGCATGAGAACAATCAAATAGATCAATGGAATAACAATCAGCCCATGTCTTTATGATCAATTAATATTTGATAAAGGAGGCAAGAGCATAGAGTAAAGACAGACTCTTCAATAAATGGTTTTGGGAAAATTGGACAGGTACATGCAAAAAGAAACTAGACCACCAACTTACACCATTTGCCTTTTAAATAAGACATACAATTATCATCTGTACAACTCTAAATTTACCATTGGGCAAGGATAAAGATATTATCTCTTCATCTTCCTCTTTCTTTTATGTTGAAGAGAAAGGTCTAACAAGGTGAGATGACAGAGCCCACTTCCCTACCCGAATCCTCCTGCCACTCATAGAACAACAGGAAAGTAGAACTGTCACAGATCTGATGTATAAACAGGCAGATTAAGTCATGGGGCATGTTACCTGTTTGTTGTTCTTACTCTCCCCAGTGCTCTGAGCTGGGGTATATTACTTCATGGGTAATAATGGTCATTTTAGTGCTGCTTTGCTTCTCCAGCTACTACTCTAGCTATTCTCTAGCTTTATCCAACTACTAAGCTAGAAAGAGAGTAATGCAGGAGTTGTTCAAACAAGAGGCATCTGAAGCCACAAATGTATATATTTAAAGTAAGAAGTAGACTAATTGACTAGAAACAGAACCATTACTTACTACCCAGCATATAATTCTTTTCATGAAGTGCATTGTGAGGCTAATGTCCTTGTGGCAGCTTTTGTATGAAAATTTTGAATGAGGCCAAGTCCCTTTTTAAAATGGAAAGACTGTGATTCATACATATTTGTGAAATTCAAGTACAGATTCTTGCTTACTGATGCAGACTGCTGATGGCAGAGTATGACGGAGACCCCTTGTCAATTGACAGCTGAAGTGAAAATATTGTCTTCAGTAATGAATTTGTTGATAGCTGTTCCATTCATTATCCCAAATGAATATTTAAATTAGTCAGGGATGGGCTGTCATATTGGTGCTACCAGGGAGCTTTTATTTGACATAATATATTCAAATTCCTCAGTCCCCACTTCACCATGTTATATCCTATTGAATGTGTCATAGAAGGATTAAGGTAAGAGATATGAGGTTTTGTATTGGCACAATTTACACAGGAGTGCTGGGGTAATTAAACCCTTGCTGGGCTAACCCAGGTAGAATTCTCAGCCATTTTCTCTATTCTTTATTGGATAGAATGTCCAGAGACAAGGAAGGACCCACAATCACGAGTCTGCACTGCAGGATGCTTTGTGAATTATATTCATTAAGCATGCATATTGAAAAGTAACCCTTCCTGAAGCTCACTGTTTGGCTTTATTATGTACTCTCTGGAACCACTCTGCAAAGTGCTTCTTGATGCCCCATACCCCTTCTATGTCTCTGGGGTATTTTGAAGGTTAAAAGAGAGACACAATAGTGGAACTCGATATAAACACTGAGTGGCCAGATTATTTTGACCTCTGAACGCAGGCTGGCAGGGCCACACCCGTGCATGAATTCATGCACCAGACCTCTAATATATACACTGAGTGGCCAGATTATTATGTGCTCAGAAATCCTAATAATCTGGCCACTCAGTATATATTGTATAAATTGATGATATTATATAAGGTAACAGGCATGCATTCAGAAACCAAGCCAATATTTTAACTGTGTGAACCATAGGCAGAATTATAATCCATGTTGACATTGTTTATTTATTCAGTCAATACAAGGAGGCAGCTATGGAGAGGTAAAATACAGTGTTAGAATTGAAAGGTCCTGCTTTTGTTATTCTTGGAGATTCCATTTCCCTACCCATAAAGTGGTGATAGTAGTGATAGGAACCTTACAAAATTTTGGGGTGAAAAAATTAGTTAATTGATATGAAAGCCCATAAGAGGGAAGTTAGGCAATAAACATTTGTGTAATCAACCACACACACAGCTCTGAAGACCTTAGGTTCTAAAAACCTGTTTATATGTTCATTTTTTTTGTAATAACTCCAATATGACAGAGTGCAGCTATCAGTATCTGGTGCATTTTCATAAATAAAAACGTAAGTGGGTCCTTCAAAGCTTTAAAAACCGGGTGGTAGTCTATTGAACATCATTTGGACCTCTTATGTCTACAGTACCTTCATTTGCATTTCTGCAGATATTTGATGTTTTGCTGATTTGGACAGGCCTTGAATCCAGCAACTTTGAACCAATGAGCCATCCTTGCCTTAAAGCAGATTCAGCAAATAGTTCTTCATCCTGCTAAGTTTAAGTTCAGTCACAGACTCCTGGCCTTCACAAGAATTAACAAAGGTTAAGCCAAGGGACTTTCTTCATTGCTGCTAACATTTAGCCATAATCTCAAAAAGTTGTCTTTTTGTTTAACCAATTCGTCATTCATTCCTTTTTTATCATTATTTGATCTTTGGCCTTCAGACTTCTTCCTGCTGTGCTGTGAACTCCCTGCAACATTTGGCATTCTCTGGCCACTTTCAGGTCAGAAAAATTATTTCTACTTTCATTGCCATCATAATCATGTGTGTTTTTTTTGAAGCTAGAAGCAAGATGGGACATGTCATCAGCATCTGACATGCCCCACCTCCACTACTATGGATAACAAGGAGGTTACATTGCCTCGCATATAAATAAGCAAAACTCTTAGTGCAGCATTTTAAAGGTACTCACTACCTACACTTTTCAAACTGATGATGTTACTGCTATTCATAAAATATCTTAGAGCCGAGCACAAGCCCTGCTAACATCCCTGACTAAGGAGCCATGTGTGGCAGGCTGATTGCGTATGGCTGCTGATACCATCTGCTGCTAGCGGGCAGGGCCAGTGCCCTTGCCACCCTCGCTTTGTTCATACCTACAAACGTCCTTAAAGGAAAGGTTTATAAGTAGAGGCATTTCTGCAGTAAGGGGTTTGGGAGATACAAAAGGATGAAAAGAGATAGTTCTTGCTTTTATTAATTTTTATACTGTAATTGGGAAGAAAAGATATAATAATGAAATAGCCAAAAACCTCCAAGTTCATATATAAAAATAACACTGTGATAGATGATTATATTAAGAACTGGGTAGTTCCTAATAAAGGAGAGAAGGATAGAACCAGATCTTTGAAGTCAGCATGGAAGTGATGGTTCTTTGTAGGTGTCAGAGGCGGAGGGGGGCAGGGGGAAAGCCTTCTGATATTGTCATTCTCCAGGAACATAGTCAATCCCTTTGTTACGACTTATTTTATATGTTTCTAGTTGTCTGAATATAGATGTTGCATGTTTCTTGTTTGATTTATTCCTAGACATTCTATGATTTTTTATTGTTACGTTATATTAAATTGTTCAATTTTTATCCCAGTGAGAGGGACTGGGAGTGGACCCCAGACCTTGTCTCACCTGCCTAGATGTCTCAGTTGAACAGCAGGATCTGTCAGGCTGCCCAGACTTTCACAGATGCTGTTGTGAGCCACCCCTGGAGAGGATGTCATCGAGGTTGTTGTCCAAAGGCATGCTGGCGGGAAGCAGAGGGCTTCCAACCCAGAACCACCATGGAGATAGCTGACTTAATGAGCTTTTGAAATTAAAAATTTACCTCCTTCCTTCCTTGTGTTTCTTAAATGCTCCTATGAATTTAGAACATTTTTAAAGGTGAATGAATGAATGAATGGGAGCATGGACTAATGCTCTCTTCCTGAGGAAAGGACCTTATTGCAAAGAGTGTCCCAAGAGTCAAATCCTTTGTCTAAAATACTGAAATGACAAAGATTAAAAGGGATGAATTCCTAGTGAAAGAGAGAACAACAAAATCACTGTCAGCCCACTGGTTAAGGAAATCCTTGTCAGAAATCAGCTTTGAACTGTCTTCCTGTCCAAGTCACTTACTTCCCACACTGCCCATCTTCATATAAAACAATACCAAATCTGTCACACAGACAGCCACACAGAGTCTTAGGCTGAGATAATGTGATCTGTCACAACACGCTCACTGACTCAACTGAAGTGTGCTGGCTTTCACTTACAAACCTGCTCTTACCTTGTCTTTTATTTTAAAGCAGAGAAAAACAATTACTCAGATGTCCCAACTATCAAGAGATTTAGAGAAACCATATATATATATATATAATTTTTTTCAAGATAAACAGGCTTTCCAATCCTGCCCAACTAACAAGTTGGATTTTGAGGATAAAGCAAATCTTCATTGATAAACAATCGGAGAGCCAATATTTGTTCCAGTGGATTTAGAGAGCAGGAATCAGTTGTGATTGTAATAACCAGCACTTCAGGCAAGAACGAGTTGTTACAAGTTTCAGAATCCCACGTGGTAGGGAGGGGATTTCTGGAAGGCTGAGTGTTCCCAGAGAGAAAGAAGAATAGGAATTAGGAAAGATCTAATGCAAGTACTCAGGCAGAGGACTTTAAAATGGTGATGGCTCAATTTAATATGCTAACATAATTTCTTGTGTGCTCATTGTGTCTTTGCTCATTATTACCTGCATCTACTACAGGAAAAGAGAAATGATGGGGAACTAAGGCTTAAGCCATTCCCATTGAGTATTGAAATTTGGGTCCAAGTTGTCTTGGAAGAACGAATGGTTAACTTGTGGTGTGAGGTCCTTCTCTTAAAATTGTTGTCAGCATCTGACATGTCCCACCTCTATTACTGTGCCAACTATGAGGTTGTATTGCCTCCCATACAAATAGGCAAAACTTTTACTTTTAGTAATTCCCCTTAGGTTTTCATTCAGAATCTTTTTGACCTTGAAAATACAAAATTCTAATAAGCTCTGTTACCTTGTTTCAAGCCTACATCTAACCTTACAATAGCAATAATAGCTTCCATTTGTTATTTTTATTGTGCCTATAATACTTTCTTCATGTGATTTGGGTGTATTAAGTACCTACTATGCACCACATTTGTTCTCTGTGCATATAATTAATACCTCTCCTGTCTTTACCTGTGATGGAATCTGAGCTCTGAGAAGTTGACTCAGTAACATTTTATAAATGGCAGAGCTGAAATTTAAGCAAACTCTGTCTTAATCCATAGCACCTGCCCTTTCTACTAAGCTGTGCTGTAATCATATTCATAGAGAATATTATCTTTGCTCTTCCTCCATATCATCCTACTGCCTGCTCACCATGCTTGTATGTTTTCTATGTATTGCTGCTGTTCAGAATGAGAAATGATGCTTACCTGTGAGCCAGAGTTGTCTCCTGTTTAAACCTTTCCATGACTGGCATGCTCATCTTACCTCCTGGTACTTCCTGTCTGAACTTCACTCTCTAGTCATGCTGCTCCCCTCATCAGTTTTCTGACCTAGATCCATGCTGCTCAGAGTGTGGTTCCAAGACCAGCAGCAGTGGTATCACCCGGGACTTGTTAGAAATGCAGGACTCAAGCGCCATCCCACACCAAGTGAGTCACATGCACAGTGATTGCTGGGGAAGCACTGACCTGCAATGTTCTTGTCGTGTTTTTCACCGACACACCTCTTACTCATTCTTCAGCACCTCCAGAAAGCTGAAGTCAGCAGTTCAAGGACATCAGTTCAAGTCAGCAATCTGCGGGCATGTAGGCCTTATATGTAGTATAAAAAGCATATAAGCTTTTCCCTTAGGGGGTCTGTGAGGCCCTCCCTTTTCCATCTGCATGTCTGTGTGAGGCATATTTTCTTCATAGTCTTTAACCAAAACAAGAGAGATTGCAACAGACTGGCTGCAGAAGCAGATGTGCCAATCCAGCTGCCTCCATTAAGCCAGAGATTTGCAATTATGTAAAATGATGCCATTCTTCACACAAAGCTTTTGTTTTGTTTTGGAAAATTTAGTTGTTTTCATATAAGGATGTTATTTATGTTAACATGCAATAGATTCAGTTTCTTTAATGAATCAATCAATTTAATATTTACTTTATAATTAAATACATTTCTATGTTAAATACCTTATGTGTAATATTATATTATTAACATGCATTAACATTTAATATTTAATAGTTAATAAAACATTTCTCAATTTTAATTTCCTTTACAGTGAATATTAATGGATATAATCTGCAGGAAGCTAATTTCAGCATGTCATAATAAATGCAAGAAGTCCTCAAAAGGTTGAAGGGTTTCTATATTCAGTAGGGCTGAATCATATTGCCTGCTGGGATAGCGGAAAGCATTGCCCCAAACCTGTAAAAGATGCATATATTATTGCCTGTTGCCAGTCAGCTGAGGGCATTTCATCTACATGTTATTACCTGATGCTGGCCAAACAGCTGAGCAGCCTAGGGCGGTTCCCCCAGCCTGACAATGCCTACTGTACACCAAACCTTAACCTTTGATATGTTTATATCTGCTTTGCTTTAGGGTAATTTGTATTAATAAAGAGCTCTGGGTCTGGAGATTCAGAGAACTTGGTTACTGAAGCTAAGTCTCCTGGCTCCCCAAAATGCCTTCCAAATTTATATTTCATGTCTAGTCTCTTTATTAATTTACACGCAGCCCTTCTCCAGATTACTGAGCCCTTCTAGATGCTGGATAACACCCCGGCAATAATCCTTATAAACAAAAACTCTTTGGAGTTCTCAATAATACTTTAAAATATTTAAAAATGTAAAAGTATCCTGCGACCAAAGAGTATAAAGTCCATTGCCCTGGGCGGGAGCTAAGTGCCTCTCCTCAGCAGGTCCTTAGAGTCATGGACATATCTCGTTTTCATGCTTATCATGTTATATTAAAATGATTTGCTTGCATGTCTTTCTCATTAGACCATAAGCTCCTTGAGGGCTGTGACTGTCCTACTCAGCTTTCTGTTGTTGGGGACTAATGAAACTTAGCACCTTGCAAACTGCTTTTGGAACCAAGGAGAAGTGTGTTTGATGTGTAGAGTTTATAGAGAGTACTAGACAACCTATAGCTGAGAACCAGAGTTAGGGGTGATCATTTGTGGATGGAACTCTAACCCTCAGTTGCGGAAGTAGGTAACCCACAGACACCTCAAAGTACGTTTCAGTAGCCTAGAGTCTCACCTCCTGGGGTAAGTTGGGGAAGTCCCATGAGCCCACTGCCCATTCCTACAGTCTCATCACATCAATAGCAATCTTCCTAAGTCCTCGTGGGGCCTCTGACCCTCAAAAGTATGGTGAGAGGATTGCAAAAACAGACATGGTGCAACAAGAGACCCATTTGTTCGTGTCTGCTGTGACCTGATCTTGGCCAACCCGTGTGAGAGGAGGAGGAAGGCGATGGGCCACACTAGACCTGCATCGGGCCACAATCCCACCACAATTTGCAATTGTGGACAAAAACAGTTATGAAACCCACACACAAACTCGATGAAGCCCTGCCTCCTGTCCCTGTGGACGCCCCACCCAGCCTTGCATGGAAGGCACACTGCAGGAGCAGCAGCTCTCGGCAGATCCGGCAGCGGAGTTCTGCCCTGTGGCCGGCCCAGGATGGAGGAAAGCCCCCAGTGGTGTCACGCTGAGCCATACATGCAGCGGAGAGGCACCTGTATAGGATTTCTAGCCGACCCACACATTCCAACCACTTATTTTACCAGTGAAAATTCACTCTCCTTACCCTAAGTGCAAACTCTTAGTGCTGATTAGAGTTAAAAATAGTCGAAGCTTGTAAAAGACCTCTGGTTTATGAACTATTCGAATTTCTTAAATGCTAACTAAGCGAGCCTGAAATGTGTTATTCCTGATAAGGGTACTTCAGATGTTAATGAACTGCTCCTGGGGTGAAGAATAACACACACACACACACACACACACACACACACACACACACACCTCTACACCACACAGTTTATGCTGAAGTATCTTTGAATAAATTTCTGGCAGTATAACAATATCGCTAAGTTCAAATACACACAGTACAGTGAAAATTAAATGTTACCTCACCTATCTGAAACTCAGCTATTCCCCAGTAATTTCTCTTCGCTGGAGTGACTCCAAGAACCTTGTAAACAAGAGAATCATCATAGCTGAACCGGTTTGGCTCAGTGGATAGAGCGTCGGCCTGCGGACTGAAGGGTCCCAGGTTCGATTCCGGTCAGGCGCATGTACCTTGGCTGCGGGCACATCCCCAGTTGGAGATGTGCAAGAGGCAGCTGATCGATGTTTCTCTCCCATCGATGTTTCTGACTTTCTATCCCTCTCCCTTCCCCTCTGTGAAAAATCAATAAAATATATTTTTTTTTTAAAAAAAGAGAGAATCATCATAGTAGTGTCAGAGTCACATTCATGGAACCCTTCAAACTCTAAAGCGCATGCTCCACCCTCTGCCTCCACTGAAAGAGATTTGGGAAGAAATATCATAATCCTAATAAGTTTGCATTTTTAATGTGGACACGGGAGACCCCCCAGAGCCTGTGTGATCTTCGTTTGCACACAAATGAAACAAGCTGTCTGCTTTTCAGCCCTTTCATAGGTTATGAGAAACAAGGTAGAGGGGACAGAGAAACCACTGCAGGTGGGAACACTGACAAATACAAGTGACAGCTTATCAGCACGTCTGAAAAGAAGGGAGGGAGGAGTCAGTAAGATTTAATACATAAATGTGAGGGGGATCATTGTGCAGTGTACACCAGTGCTGAATTACAACAATGTGCACCTGGAACTTACAAAATGCTATAGACCAATTTTACCTGAAATTTTTAAAAAAGGTAAATATTAGAATTTAGTCAGGACCAAGAGCTCTTCCCACCTCAACAGACACTGGGCATATGAGTGCCACTGCTGTACCCAAACTCACGCTCATTGTTTCATCACCCGTCGGGCGCAGCTGCAGACTGTCCAGGCCTCCTGTGTCCTGGGACTTTGGCCACTTGTCCTGCCATCTCTGTGCACCCCAACTGGCTTTGAGTACGTTTATCCTTTTTTATTTTTTTGATTGATTTTTAGAGAATGGGGAAGGAAGATAGAGATAGAGAGAAACATCGATGAGAGAAACATTCATCAATTGGTTGTCTACTGCACGCCCCCGACTGGGGATCGAGTCCGTAACCAGGGCATGCACCCTGGCTGGGAATGGAACCGGTGACCTGCACTGTCTGTGCCCCCAGCCTTGGGACATCTCTATTAACACTGGAGCCTGTGACACCTCTCAGCACCCAGAGTTTGGGGGGTGGCAATGAAGGGGAGAGCTGGTAGCTGCATCTCCCATCCTCCTCCTGGAGGGAATGTTCTGAAGTGTAATTGTTCATATGCCTCCTGGAAGCTGGTGCCTCTAGGTTGAGTGTCAAGCAGTGTCCAGCTCAGTAACACTCCTGTTGGCCCTCACACCTTCCCTGCCTCCCATATTCTGTTTCCCCGGATGGAGCTGCCTTTATAAAATGGTAGCATATAAGCTTTTTCCTTAAGCCCTGTCTTCTGAGAAACCCAGGCTACAAACCCATCCCCATCAAGTTTTGTTCCATGAACTCTAAGAAGATAGAAATATGAGCAATCATTTCCACATACAATTTTTTTAAGTTGGAGTCATCAAACATGTATGCCCTCGCTAGCAGTAAAGCTCAGTTATCTAAAATGCTTATCTGCAGCACACTTGTACTGAAGGCATGTTGAATAATGCAGCAACCACAGTTGAGAGATTTATCAGGTAGGCTCTCTGGGGGGGATAAATTTTGAGATGATTTTTTGGAGGCCTGGGGAGCTTTGGAGGGTGGTGCAGCTTGAACCCCTGCACTTGAAAGCATGTGTTGTACACAAGGGTCATGTCTTTCACATGCAAGAGAAGAAACTGTAATGTCAACCTGTTCATTTTTGCCCTCAACAAGGAAAATGTTCCCCCTACCTAATCAATTCAGCCAGAGCAGCTGATATTGATCAAGACGGGGCTTTAAGTGACCCATTGGCTCCTCTCCTACACAGAGACTGGCTGCCTTTCTTGATAAGAGTTTGGGAATTAAACCTGCTCTCTGGCATAGGGTGGAGGTTTGTACTCTGTTGGTCGGTGAATGTCCTTTCAGCACAAGATCCACATATATGTTAGCGAGAATGACCAGGGGTACGTGTGAGTCGGGCACACATGTCCACACACGCCTATCTAGTATCACTCTAATTCCTTTAAAAACTTTACTGCCAGAAGAGTAGGGTGGACAACTTCAGTTTTTAAATGACCCACTCTTTAAATTGAGCCCTGACTGGTTTGGCTCAGTGGATAGAGCGTTGGCCTGCGGACTCAAGGGTCCCAGGTTCGATTCCGGTGAAGGGCATGTACTTTGGTTGCAGGTACATCCCCAATAGGGGGTGTGCAAGAGGCAGCTGATGGATGTTTCTCTCTCATCGATGTTTCTAGCTCTCTATCCCTCTCCCCCTCTGCAAAAAAAAATCAATAAAATATATTTTAAAAAAATAAATTGAATTCATTTTTTTTACTTAAATCTTAGACCAGATCCTAAACAGAGAAAATCAAAGTTAAACAACATTAAAGAAAATGTTAATTACCTTTCAAATGTATTGGGGCTCTCATTCCTTTGGGAATGTAATAGCTCTTTGAGAATTTAATGAAAGCTATGCACTTTGAACTCCAGAAAAATGGGAATACACAAAAGAGTTTGCATACAATTTCATGGGTCTGAGATTTTAAAAAATGTTTTCTGCTATGTTTAGTTTATCTCAGATAGCAAGGATGACAGTGGAAAGCAGTTTTAAAGGTGAAAGGAATTGGAAATGCAGCAACTTTGTTTTCAGAATTACTTTATAAATGATTTTGATTGTTATTGTTCAGAGCAGTTAATAACTGAATCAGGGAGAGAGGGGTTTCAAAGCGGGGAAGGGTGTCAGATGGAGGATGGACAGAGATAGAGACAAAGGTAGACAATCCTAGTGGGAGACCTAGGATGACATCAGTCTAATCAACTTTAATTTCTGTTGAGAGGCTCTAAGCACCAAACAGTTACCAGGGTTAACTGACCTAAATGTTTTTGCCAGAGACAGATGGATCCTCACCCTCAGTTCCTTCTGTGCATGCCAACAGTTCAGCTGCTTACTGTGCACCTACTGTGCTAACCAGCAGTTTGTGTTCAAGGAACTGTAAGTTGGATCAAGATAAAACCCGCCCTCAAAGACCTTGCCATCCACTTACTCTGATGGAATCAAAGCTTTGAAAGAGTAAAAAGGCCCTTTAACCTTTCTTATCCGGGCTTAGTCATCAGCATGCCTAGGTATTTTCTATAAACACGTTATTGTTAATGAGGTAGAAATAATGTTTATGTTGAAATTCTGAAATGACTGTGTTTATCTTTGAATTGCTGCTTAACGAATCAATGCAAGATGTTTGTACAAAGACAAATTAAATGCAAGTGGATAGATGCCACTAACCTGCACATGCAGACCTTGAAAGCAAATAAAGTTGAAGTCGGAGAGAAAATTAAAATACGCTTTTTTCCCACTGCATTGCAAGCTTCTGAAAGAGGTGCTTTCGTAGAGTAGCCGTTTGCTGTCTGTTTCCTCTGTGGGGGAGGAGAAACATCCTGAAGCTGAGGCTTCTGCATGTAAATCCTGTGAAAAGCTTTTCTTCTGTGGGAATGCTTATTACAAAGTAGCACAGGGGGAGTCATATCAAGACTAATTGAGGGTCCAAGACAAATCTGGAGTAATTAAGAGTTTCAGAGAATACTTGGAACACAGCAATCACGAACATTTTCACTTAAAGACACCACAACACTGGAGAGATTAACCAAGAGCCCAAAAGCAAAGCCTGTTTCCAAGGTAAACCATTCAAAGAAAGAGTTACCCCCTCGATGGGTCATCTTCATATCTGCATCCAAATAAATCACATACTCCACCACCTTGGGGCAGTCCCCGAGGGGACAGAGGGATGGGGAAAGAAAGTTCCCTGCATTTACAAGTTGCCCGGGTATTGTCATCTGTCCTCTAAATAAATGTTTATAGTAAGCATCCAGATGATTTTGCCTGTTCCCCTCCAAGATGGAGGGGGGGGGGGTAATGAATTGTAGGGAAAATTAATTTCTGGCTAGACTTTAAATGATATCACAAAACCAAACATGTTTCATCAAGATGCCAGTGACAGCTCATTGCTCATTATTGCGATACATTTGCGCGGCTGTAATTTCTCTCTCCCATTGTGGTGTTTGCTTCTCTTCACATTTCCTCAGGCTTGGAAATCAGCAGGTCATTTCCCCTTCCTTCATGCTCTGATAGGTTTCACTCTCAGCACTCACACATTATGGGCTCTGGACTGCTGTGCTTAGGGTTAGTCAAGCAACAGGAAATGCTTACAGACAGAGAACAGCAATTTCTTTCTCATCTAAAGAAGAAACTAGAGTTTTAGGATGCATATCACACTCAGCCCTTAAAAAAAAAATATATATATATATATATATATATATATATATATATATATATATGAAATCCCAATTCTTTCTTTTCCATAGAACAAATATTTGGTCTACAGGTTATTTTTAATGTTTCAGTTCTCATGGTCATGACCCAGTTTATAGAAATTAGGATATTCCTCAAATCATTGAAGTTGAAAGGTTTGAGCCATTTCTATAATTGTGTCCTGTGAGCAGAGCTACTTGGATTGGGGCAATGTGGTCTGTGATGGCATTTGAATAGATGAAAATGGACTCGGTCTTAAGCTCAATGCTGGAAAACACTTGGGCGTGGTGTTGTAATGTTGGTGTGATGAGGTGGTGGGTGTGGACACATTTCCCCTGGTTGCAGACCTGTCCGTACAAGCTGTCACCCTGAAGCTTCGGAAAGCTACTTCCAAGTTACCTATAGAGTAAGCTTGAGTGCTTTGGCGTTTATGTTTTTGGCTCAGTGTGGATCTCTGGTTTCACATCTGTGCAGGAAAGCTACTCCTCCTTGGTCGTTCTGGGATTCATACCCTCTTTTCTCTAGTCCTTGTGCCTTTTTGTGTTCTCCAGAGAGCCAGAGAGGAAGCTACTCACATTCCAAACCAAGACTAAACCTGTTAGAGTGGTCATTAATCTTAAATATTGCCAACATTTTCACTGTATTTGGCATCTGAGAATGACTTAAATCGTGTTCAGAAATCATTCTTTGAAACTAGAGGTGGGAAACCTCACAGGGCTTCCTGATGAGCAAGAAAGTCTTTAGGAAAGTTGTTGGCTTCGCATCACAATCCTGCATTGGCGTCAATCCAAGAGATAGCATCTAAGAGCCAAAAAAGATTAGGCTGTGCACTTACTGCATGGTTTGTGTTTTATTTAAATCTTGGGATTTTTTTCTTTATATTCTTTGCTCTGCTGAAGTCACTGCAGTGTTTTTATTTTCCTGAGAAGCTGAGAATCCTTAATCTTATTTTTTAAACCGAAGTGTTATTCATTTAATCATTTTGCAACTATTTAGGAGTGCCTAGTGTGCTAGACGCTGGAGAGTCTGGCTTTCCTGGACTCACCTGACTGAAGAGTACATCCATGTCCTAGGTCAGGTTACCCCAATTACAATGTAGAAACTTGACCTGGAAGAAGAACAGAAATAGGATTGGAAGGGGAGAAGCTGGACTGCGATCAATCTCATTGGAGGCCTCATCCAATCCTACAGTGGACACTGATGACTATTCAGAGTCATGGAGAGATGGGACAATAGGACTAGATCTAGGCAATGGACTACTCCCCTTATTGGTCAGTTAGGAGAGGGTGTGACCTCTAGCAGAGGCAGGGCTGCCTGTGCTTGGAAGGCAACTCTTCCAACCCTGAGCAGTCTGCAGGGCACAGCATAGTCCACTACGTTAAACCAGGACACTTTCAACTCGTCCACAGAACACCTTGCCTCAACTGGCTTGTCTCAGAGTAAGTCATCAGGGACAAAGCAGATTTAGAATTGGTTAGTTCAGCACCTCCCCGGCATATTCAAGGACCTTTCCATCTTTCAGCTCTGTGAACTAAGGGGTCGGCTTTATATCTTGGCTTTTTTCTCATCGCAGTTATCAGAGAGCTGTGGCAGGTCACTGTGAAAAGGGAGACACCATTTCCATCATGTGCTCTTTCTAGTGTTGAGGAAACCATTCCCTCATCTTTTGCTTTTTATTATGGGGGAGTATATACAACATAATATTTATAATTTTAACCATTCACAAATATACCACTCTGTGGCATTAAGTACATTCACAATATTTTATAACCATCACCACTATCAATACCCAAAACTTTGTCATCATTCCCAACAAAACCTCTGTATCCATTAAACAATAACTTCCCTTTCCCTCTAGCTCCTAATAACCTTGGTTCTACTTTCTGTCTCTGTGAGTTGGCTTATTATAGGTACCTCATGTAAGTGGAATCTTAACAATATTTGTCCTTCTTTGTCTGGTTTATTTTACTAAGCATGTTTCCTAGGTCGACCTATATTGTGGCATATAGCAAAACTTCATCCTTTTTATGGCTGAATAATATTCCATTGGATGAATAATATTCATTCCATTCTGGGGAGAGGATTGCGAGAGGGTGGTTATCGGGTGATGCAACCCAGAATCAGGCTCCCTCCTCTATGGTTCTGGGTGCATCACCCCAGAACTGCAGCTGCCAAGTCACCGCAGCTTCACAGCTCCTGCATTGACCATCTGCCCCCTCGTGCTCATTGCACATCATAGCTACCAGTCTGATGGTCGGATGGTTGGATGGTTGCTTAGGCTTTTATAGAGAGAGACTGGAGGCTCAGTGCACGAAATTCATGCATGGAGGGAAGGGTGTCCCTTAGCCCAGCCTACACCCTCTCCAATCTGGGACCCCTTGAGGGATGTCCGACTGCTCATTTAAGCCCGATCCTTCAGTAGGCCCGATCCTCTAGTAGGCCCAATCCTCTAATAGGATTGGGCCTAAATGAGCAGTCGGACATCCCTCTCACAACCCAGAACTGCTGGCTCCCAACTGCCCACCTGCTTGCCTTCCTGGTTGCCCCTAACCGCTTCTGCCTGCCAGCTTGATTACCCCTAACCACTCCCTTGCCAGCCTGATTGATGCCTAACTGCTCCCCTGCCAGCCTGTTTGCTCCTAACTGCCCTCCCCTGCAGGCCTGGTCACCCCTAATTGCCCTCTCCTGCAGGCCTGGTCATCCCTAACTGCCTTCCCCTGCAGACCTGGTCATCCCAAACTCCCCTTCCCTGCAGGCCTGGTTCCTCCCAACTGCCCTCCCTTGCAGGCCTAGTCCCTCCCAACGGCCCTCCCCTGCTGGCCATCTTGTGGTGGCCATCTTGTGTCCACATGGGGGCAGCCATCTTGTGTGTTGGAGTGATGGTCAATCTGCATATTACTCTTTTATTAGATAGGATGTTTCTGTGAACATTAGTGTGGTATACAAATATCTGTTCAAATCTCTGCTTTCCATTCATTTGAATACCCAGAGGTGGGATTGCTGGATCATGTGGTAATTTGGAGTTTAACCTTTTGAGAAAGTGCCATGCTGTTTTCTGCAAAAGCTGCACCATTTTACATTCCCACCAGCCATGCAAGGGGGTCCCAATTTCTCTACATCTTCACCAACGTTTATTTCCCATTTAAAAAATTATAGCTATCCTTTCTCTCATATCCTTTTGGCCACTATGACCAGTTCCTAGATTAATTATTGGTAAAGCGAATGAGATCACCATGATTGTCTCAAATCAGTCAGGACTCATCCCCTGTGTAGTGTCCATTTCCCTGAAGGGCATGTTACAAGGAGGACAGATGGGTATCCGAACAAAATCAGTGCATTCCAGCAGGAAAGACAGAATGTGGGTGGATTATAGGGAGGTTACCATTAATGTCTGCAATGGAGAAGCGTTGAAAATGTCAGTGCTCAGACCAGACCTCCTGATTCAGTTGGATGCCGTGGGTCTGCAGTGAGTTCCCATCCTCAGTCATTTTTAAATGTTTGCCCAATTGATTCTAACGTGCGGTCAGAGTTGAGATCCATGATGGAGCAAGTGAGAAGGCCCCAAGCCAGCAGGTGTGAATATTGAGAGTTGAGAAGTATAACAAGATGTCAGAACAGTGTGCTGGGCACCTCGCCCGGTCCAAGGAGACCCAGGAAATGCTCCCAGAGTAGGTGATGTTTACTGATATTTGGAAAAGGCAGGTCAGCCAGGCAGGAGACTCCTGATCCAGGCCTTTTACTTGTGGTGCCCTTTGCCTGGAATCCTCTATCCCATTTATCCATAGGGTTAACTTCTCACGTCCTTCAAGTCTCTCCTCAAAAGCTATGGTGTCAGTAGACATCCTGCCCTTACTTCATGTTCTCCTCTGCTTTATTTTTATCTTAGTATTTACCACTAACATGTTGCATATATTGTTCATTTTATTAGCTGTTTTCCCTACTAGAAAATATCTGTAAAAACAACTTCTCTACTAGAATACCCTCACTCCTTAAAGGCAGGGATTCTTGTCTGTTTTTGTTTATTTTATATCCCCAGTGCTAGGACAGTACCTGGCACATAGTAGGCACTCAATACATTTATTAGTACTGCATTGTACAGTAGGGAAGTCTGAGGTTCAGTGAGATTACATAATTTACTCAACATCACACAACTTGGAAGTGGCGCAGTTGGGTAGTTAAATACAGGGTGGGGCAAAAGTAGGCTTACCATTGCGAATATATGAAACACAGAGTTAATTCTTGTATTATTACTTATTAATTACTAGAGGCCTGGTGCATGGAATTTGTGCGAGGGGGGGTGGGGGGGAGTTGTCCCTCAGCCCAGCCTGCACCTTCTCCAATCTGGGACCACTGTCTCCTAACCACTCACCTGCCTGCCTGATCGATTGCCCCTAACCACCTCTGCCTCGGCCCCACCACCGTGGCTTTGTCTGGAAGGACGTCCGGAAGATGTCTGGTCTATCTGGTCTAACTAGCATATTACCCTTTTATTTGTATAGATTGTATTATTTTTTCCTTAACTGTAAACCTACTTTTGCTCCACCTTATATTCTATGATGTTTTATGACATAAAAGTACCATTTAGCAAAAGAACAGAGCAATGTCACTGGCCCCTCTCCAGCCTCCCTCCCTCCAACCAGTTGAAGAAAATCTTTAAAATGAAGAAGGATTCGGTGCTGGAGGCTTTGTGGCATTGCCATGTGGACCCTTGACAAGGGCATTCAGACCTGAGTGTTTTTAAGCAAGGGAGGTGGGAAGCCATCCCAGCACTTGTTTTGAGGCAGGAGGGCCGGGGACTGTATTGCGTGCCGAGCAGCTGCTGGAGGGGAGTGGCAGGCAGCAGGAAGGAAGATATGGTGCATGTGTTTGAAATAGTTGGGGAGAATTTTTACAGCTGTCACTGGCAATCCCACTCAGACTCGCCGAAACATTCCTTCCTGTTCCCTCCGTTACAGTGAACACTTAAAGAGGAATCCTCGCAGAATACAGGAAGAGCAATCAGAGAACAACTCTGTAATTAGATCCGCTAAAGCTTTGTTAGAACGAGGGCAGTGATTTTTAAAGAGTGTCTTTTTTTGAGGAAGAGGAAATTTAGTGGACAGTGGCTGTGCAGGAGGTGAAACCCAGGCTTTTTTCTCCTCGGCTTGGGAAGCCACACTGCTGACGCTGTCCCTGCAGCGAGACTAGCTTTCTGGGGGAGCGGAGTTTCTGGAAGCAGAGCCCAGGCAGCAGGTGGCTTTCCTAAACAGTTCAGAGGGAGGAGCAGGGCCAGGGCATGAGTGGAGGGGGATTCCACAGGGCCAGGCAGAGCGAGGGCCGGGCACCTCCCGAAGCCAAGGGAGCCCCTGACACACTTAGGCTGGTGCCCAGCACAGAGCCAGTCCTCAACACGTTTTCTTTCCCCTTCTTTTCAAGAACAAAATGAGGGGCTGAGACAATGTCTTGGAACAGGACTAGGAGAGGCTCTTTGCAAAGGTCCTGGGTGATGACCCAGAGAGTAGAAGAAGTGACAGAGCCACTCAGGCTGCAAAATGCCTTCTGTCGGTACCGTGCAGCTGCTTGCTCTCCTCCTCGGAGGTGCAAACAAGGAGCCGCAGCAGCAGTCTTGGGCTCTGGGCATGTCTGCCATGTTCCCTTCAGAGCACCTGCCTGTGCACATGCTCACCACCAGTCCCAGCCCCCTGACAGGTGCCTGCACGCTTCACCCAGATCCCCTCCTCAGCTGACGCCCTCACCCTCCAGCTGCTGTCCTTTCTGGGATGGCCCTTGCCCCTCCCAGGGGCGCTTTGAAATGAATGTCTGCAGGATGCAGGACACCTTTCAGTTTAAAACAACTCTCAAGGGTCATCTTTCATCACTGGATCTGGTGAAACTCGTTGTGGGTGAGCGTCTCCCAATCGTGCCTCTGGAGAGCACGCCCTCAAAGCCTCTGCCTATGACTCTGGGGAGCCCACTCCAAGGCCCCCAGCTCTTCCTGGTTAGTTGTCTTTGCCTCTCCAACCACAACCACTCATCCTACCTCCCAGAAAACCTCTTTCTAGCCCAATGACTAGAAAACAGCTGCTGATGGGTTGACATGTTGTCCAATAAAAAGTTATTATGGGAGCCAATACTTATGTGAAGCTAGCAATCTACAAAACATGCTTACATATATGATTTCATCTTAGGCTCTCCTTACACTCTCCTGCCTAGTTATAACAAGCGCATCACATAACCATCTTTCATTCCCTAATGCAGATGGTGGCACATGCATCTGCTTAAGACACTTGGAAAGAGAGTGCTGGAAGAGGAAGAAAGAAAGAGCCTGCTTGGGCAATGTGTGAATCGACTGTTGACAGCGGTTCTCCACGTGTGTTCCCACAGTCTTGCAGCTCCTGGCTGCTTCTCTGTACTGCTTATTTCTTACTTCCTGCCCCCTCCGCCTGAGGGGCCTGTGGAACACATTCAGCCGCTCTGACCCAAGCAAACCTGGAAGTGTGATGGAGCTAATACCCCCGTGTGGCATCCCTTTGGTCCCTTCTTTTTTGCCTCCTCAAGGTCCGACCTCATTGCCCAGAGCAGCAGGCACCCCAGGCGTGGCCTGCCCTCCTCCCCTGTCTCATTCTTCCCAGTTGCCCACTCCTATGTATGAGCTCAGTACCCACTATCTCTCCCCTACACAAGCCCTGCCCGTGTCCTGTGTTATGGGAACCATCTACCTGCACAAGAGGAACGTGAAAGAGTCAAGAGGCTTGTTCAACATCCAGAATCAGATTTTGACGCAAGTCGAAGCCTCCCGCCTGCCGAATCCCATGCCCTCACACCTCCCAGGTGACACATGTGCACCTTAACAGAGGCTTGGAAGTGTGATTAGCCAGTGGGAGGCCAGGAAGGAAATCACTACGAACAGGTGGCTCCGGACACTCCTGTCACAGCCCCTCTCCTGTCCCCACATAGAGCTGGTCCTGTGTGGCCCGAACACAAGGCACGGTAGTTCCACTTGACGGAAGCCTGGACCGGGGATTGTAGTGAATCTGTCTTTATTTCACCAGCACTTAGGCCTGCAGACAGTAAGTGCTCAGTAAATGTTTGCTGGTTCAGAAATCAAACTACTAATGGTTTCTTTTTAATGATTGCTTTTTATGTGCCCAGGCCTGTTCCTATTGTTTATTTTTTATGCTGGTTTGGAATGTGAAGTTTAATGGACAGAGAATATTCTGGGGAGAGGGTTGTTTTCGTTTTTACCAAGCTAAGTTAGCCGTTCTGACCCAAGCGAACGAGGAAGTGTTTAAAATTGTAAATTGCTTGGTACAGTACAGAATCATGTGTCTGAGAATTACTCCAGATATACTAAATACTTCTTGAAATTATCCTAGAAAACCTAATTATTGATGAAAGAAATAGCTAGGAGCTGTCAAATTGGTGGCTTATAGGACAAAGGTAGCCCTAAGACAAATGGGTTTTACCAGCACAGTGTTTATCATTTTATATTGAAATTCCCTTGAAATATGCTACAGGCCCTTCCACTCCCTATGGCATCCTGCCTGTCCCGATTCTCAAATCGGTGTGACCTGTGTAGACCTTGTAGGTATATGGGTTTGTGGTCCCTGAACGGAGTGACCCACAACAGGGTATTCCTTATACAGAAAGAGTGGACGCTGCTGACCTGCCCAGTTCCTGGCTTGTCCGATAGCTTGCTCAGCCTTTCCCACCGCCCTCGGCAGGTGCCCACTGACAGCGTAACGCCGTGCCTTCCAGGTACTATAAGATCTCCGTGGTGCTCATGTGCTTTGTGGTCCCCACACTGGTGCCCTGGTACATCTGGGGAGAGAGTCTGTGGAATTCCTACTTCCTGGCCTCCATCCTTCGCTACGCCATCTCCCTCAACGTCACCTGGCTGGTCAACAGTGCCGCCCACATGTATGGAAACCGGCCCTACGACAAGCACATCAGCCCGCGGCAAAACCCGCTGGTCACACTGGGTGCCATTGGTGAGTAGGGTGTGAGAGCCAATGGGGAGAAAGGCAGCTCGATTTTCTCGGCTCCCCCTGGTTTTGTGGAATCTGTAAAGAGAGGCAGTGTAGTGGAATGGAATGAACTTGGACCTTGGTGTTAGAATCCTGGCTCACGGACAAGTTACCGAATCTCTGACTGACGGTCTCCTTAGCTGTGAAATGGGAATAGCAGTGCCTTCTTTATAGGGATGTTGCAAGGATTAAGTAAGATACTTTTTCATGTAAATTGCTTGGTACAGTACCTGGCACATAGCAGCGATTTGTTTTGCCGTGGAAATTTACTTACTGGAGGGTGGCAGCTGACTTCTCTCTCCAACTGCCTGGACCACTCTAGCCTCAGTGGTCCGTTTGGCTGATGATAAAACAGGCTTCAGATAAGGAGATGGGAAGAAATTAGACTGTGGCATCTCATGGCACACAAGACGGTTAAGAGTGAGGCTTTGGGAGTCCAACACGTTTGGCAGAGCCCTGGTTCCTTCACATACTGTCAGGGCAAGTTATCGGGTTCCTCCACAGCTCACGTTCTCATCTGTAAAGCGGGAACAATAGTAACACTTAAAAGAAAAGAGAAAAAATATATACAGAGGCAGAGAAGCATTGAACAGACTAACTACAGCGGGAAGGCAGAGGAGGTTGGGGGGAGGGGAGGCTGAAAGAGATCAACCAAAGGAGTTGTACGCATGCATATAAGCATAACCAATGGATTCAAGACACTGGGGCGTAGCAGGGGGTAGGTGAGGGCATGTACTGGGGGCTAGCGGAGGTCAGGGGGAGGTGAGTGGGGAAAAAGAGAGGAGACATATGTACTACTATTTGTAATACTTTAAACAATAAAAAGCATTAATTATTTTAAAAAATAGTAACACTTACCTCCTCCTGGGGTTGTTGAAGAGTCAGATAAGTTAATGCATAGCTTCTGCAGCAGCACTGAGCACAAAATACATCTCTGGTGATGTTGTTCTTATTACTAACCAGATGGTCTTGAGCAACTGACTTGTCCCTTCTGAGCATTTACATCCTCATTTTAAAATGGGCTGACCACTGTTCGGAGGTGTGAGGACTACAGGGGTTCGTTCTCATTAGAGCGCTTAGCACCGTGGCAGCACACGGTGAGGGGTTAACAGTGTAGCTCTGGCTCTCGAGAAGCAATCAGGCTTCCCGGTGAGATGAGCCTTGAGCACAGAGCCCAAACCTAGGAGAAGTCCCTGCTTTGGACAGGGGTGATCTCCACATCACTCAGTAGTGAGTTTCACCGCCGCTTTGCTAGGGTTTCCCATTTAAGACCCCCGGGGTCTTTTGTGGAGAAGAGCATAGCTAAGGTGGAATGACGCCAGATTGAGCGATGGGATGATGAATAAGCAGAGAGAAAAGTGCCTTGGGAAACAGAGTTTCCTGTCCCTCCTCTTGCTTTCTCCTCTGTCACCTCTTCTAGCGGGAGTTTAACGAGGGAAGCCACGTCCAGCGTTGACCCTGACAGCGGATGTGGGTGGGGACAAGAGAGGCTGATACCATTTTACATAGAGAAGGATGTCCAAGAAGCCCAAGGGATGTGGCCACGGCACACACCGTGAAGAACTGGGTATTGGGTTTAAGTTTACCCAGATCCACAAGGGGGGCCCAGTCTTTGGAAGGCTCTCGTTACACCCAGCTGTACAGACAACTGACTGTTTCTGAAAATAGGGGGAGAGGGGACTTCTCTAGACCAGGAAAAAAACCTAAAAAGACAAAGATGGAGGGGCAGAGTAGAGAAGACCTAAATGAAGAAAGTTGCAGACCACAGATCAGTCCATCTGCTCTACTCATCGTAGAGCAAAATCTTTCAAATGTGGTCAACAGAAGAATTATATGATGACCTGTAGCCACTTAAGTAGTAATGGAAGAATCTGGCAGTTCTTTAAATAGTAAAAAAACAGTGACTATATAATTCTATTCCTCAACTGATACCCAAGAGGAATAAAAACATATATGCACACAAAAACTTGTATATGAATGCTAACAGCAACATTATTCATAATAGCTAAAATAGATCATCCAAATGTCCATCAGCTGATGAATGGATAAATACAACTGCATAAATACAGTGGCACAATGATTAGTATATCCATATGAAAAGAAATGAAATGCTGGATACCCGCCACACCTTGAAAACATTATGCTAAGTGAGAGAAACCAGTCTCACGGGATTACATAGTATGACTTTATTTCTATGAAACGTTCAGAATAAGCAAATCTATAGAGATTGTATCAGTCAGGGTTCTCCAGAGAAACAGGAACTGCTTCTATGTGTGTGTGTGTGTGTGTGTATGTGTGTACATGCGCATGCACGCACGTAATGTTCCTCATAATAAATTTCCCTATATATAGACACAGTAGGATGTGTACACAAACATAGATATATCCTATTGTTTCTGTATATAGATAGAAGGATCGATTGATTTATCATGATTTAGCTCACGCTGTTACGGGGGCTGAGAAGCCAGGATCTGCCATCTGCACGCTGGACACCCAGGGAGCCAGTGGTGTAAATTCCAGCCCGAGGGCGGAAGAAGATGCGATAGATGCCCCAGTTCCACCAGAGAGTCAGGGAAAAAGGGGCAAATTCCTCCTTCCGTTTGTTCTCTTTAGGCCCCTCATGGTTTGGATGAAACGCACCCACGCTGGGGGACGTGATCTACTTCACTGAGTCCACTGATTCCACTGCTCATCTCATCCAGAAACACTGTCATATACACATCCAGAATAATGCTTAATAGGTGATCCTTGGCCTCGTCAGGTTGACACATAGGATTAACCATCATAGCCCTGGCTGGTTGCTCAGTGGGTAGAGCATTGGCCCTCAGACCGAAAGATCGCAGGTTTGATTCCCAGGCAAGGTTTGTACCTCAGTTGCAGGTTCCCCAGCCCTGGTAGGAGGCAACCAATCGATGGGTCTCTCTCACGCTGATGTTTCTCTGTCTCTCTCTCCCCTTCTCCCTCCTTTCCACTCTCTCTAGAAATTAATGGGGAGAAAATATCCTCAGGTGAGGATTTTTTTAAAAATTAGAATTAACCATCCCACAGACAGAAAGTAAGGCTGAGAGGTGTGAAGGATGGTTGGGGGATGACAACTCTGGGGGTTAGCCAATGAAAATATTATAATTCATTATGGTGATGGATGCACAAGTCTGAGCATTCTAAAAATCAGGAAATCTTATACTTTAAACAGGTGAATTATACCGTTCAGTGAGTTATATTTCAATAAAGTTTTTTTTTTTAATCAAATGAAAGGAGTTCTGAAAGAATCCCCCTCCCCTCCTGAAAATACCATAACAAAAAGGAGGAAAAGCTATTCACTGGGAGGGATAGACTAGTATATAGACAGATTTCATATATTTAAGGGTCCAACCCTTGAATTACATACCTATTGGAACAATTCTCATTTATTTCTCCCAGGCTCTCCCAAGGTCTCACTCTAATCACTCCAGTCCACAGAGGCTGTTTTTCTTTTATGAACATACTAGGGGCCCGAAATTCATGCACTGGAGATGGGTGATCTTTCAGTTCAACCTGCCCCCTCACACACACTGGGAGCCCTCAGGGGATGTCCTACTGACCACTCACTCCCAGCCTGCCCAAGGCCTAAAGCCTCTGGCCAAGGCTTTAGGCCTTGGGCACCCAGCCATCACCCTGCAATGGGGCTGATGGCTGGCTCCATCCCAGCCATGCTCCCCCTAACCCCCTACTCCCCAGCCCAGGCCTTCACCCCAGCCAGCTCACGCCTGGCTAGCACAGGCCTTGGCCCCGACCCCCCCCCCAGCCTAGACCTTCTCCCTGGCCAATGTATGCTGGCCGCCTCGGCCCCCCTCCTCCCCTCCACAGCCCGGGCCGCCTTGGCCCAGCTCCAGCCCCTGATTGGCTGGTGGGTGTGGCTGGTGGGTGTAGCAAAGGTACAGTCAATTTGCATATTACTCTTTTATTAGATAGGGTATCAAAATGATGGTCTGTTACCAGCCTCTCAGCACTTAGCTTAAGAAGTACAGTTCTGAAGTCGTGGTAATGTGTCTCCATTCATAGAGCAAATTACCTGGTGACTTTATGCTGATAACTTTGTTGTTATTTTGTTTATATTGAGTTGTTCTAGCCAACAAAACAAAGCTTCTTAAGGATAGAAATCAAGTCTTTTGCTCTCTAAAGTGCCTGACACAAGTCCTTCGGTTGATCTCCCACAGCACCCGCCCCCCACCCTCCCCAGCCTTCCCCCTGTAGCTTGACAGCCTGTTCAATGCCTCTCTGCCTCTATATCAGTCACTCTCCCCTATTTCTTTTCTTCAAAAATATCTTGCATCTGCATAATAGAAATAAATGTATAAGAACAAAAAATGTTTGAGTGTCAGTTTCAATCTCCAACTGTTCTGAGTCCCAGTTTCAATGTCAAATAGTTCTTTATGTGTACATGTCAGCAGTGGTATCCGTGGGGACATGTGCTGGGGAGTAAGGGAGGCTGGGGGGAGGACACTGGGGGGAAAAAAGGAAAACATATGTACTACTATTAAATCTAAGGTATACTGCAAAAAATAAAAATAAAAAATGTTTCTATGGGGAAAAAATAAAATAAAAAATAAAAATAAAGTGCCTGACACAGTGCCTGGCACATGGTAGGTCCTCAATAGATGAGTGATTAAAATATCCTTGCAGAGGTGGTGAGTGATTTATTTCAATGCTCATTTCTCTCCCAGGTGAAGGCTTCCACAATTACCATCACACCTTTCCCTTTGACTACTCTGCGAGTGAATTTGGCTTAAATTTCAACCCAACCACCTGGTTCATTGACATCATGTGCTGGCTGGGGCTGGCCACTGACCGCAAACGGGCGACCAAGCCAATGATCGAGGCCCGGAAAGCCAGGACTGGCGATGGCAGCGCTTGAGCCCGGAGCTGCCATCCAACCTGCCCGCCGTTGACACCCTCGGTTCACGCCTTCTGTTCCTATAGCTCTCCTGCTCATTGCTCATGGGAGAGGGCAGAGGGGGGGGGGAGTGCAATCCGTGTGGTTGGGAGATTTTTCATTTGTCTCAAAGTCGGGATACAACTTTCAATGAAAAAAATGTGTAAGTCAATGTAACGATGATTTAATCTTAGATCTTGGACATGTGATTTAATCACTGTAGCTACATGTCAAACATACATTGTCTCGTGCTAGCACCTCATGTTAACCCTGACAGGATGAAGGAATTTAATATTCTTTCCATGTGATTCAGGAGGGCATTTTCTTTTCTGCCAATTGCCGCAGCATCATTTTTAAACACACTATCTGAAGGAGCAGAGAAACAAGGTGGCAGACACAGGAGGGGGTCTAAGTAGTAACTAAAGAATGTTTCTGTGTTTTTGTTGTTTAATTTCGACAATTGAACTTTTCAAAAAAGGAGGCTGCACTAAGTGGCTCTCTTACTATGTTTGCCCTATTTACGGCTTGGTAACGCTCCACGGTCTCTGCTCCCCGGGGACTGCTCGTGGCCCGGCTAGTTGTATGTCCCTAGCTGTATGCCCAGCCGATCCTATAAATCGGTGGCTGGTTGGATGTTTGATTTTTCTCTCTTTGTTATCATCATCTTAAAAGTATATAACTCGAATGTGCCAGACACCAAATGAAGCTCTCATTTCAATGTCTAGATACCTAATTTATATTCCAATCGGTCCCAGCCACTGATGCATGTACTTTGGCTGCTTCTGCTAAAGAAGCATATTAATTTCCCACACCAGGCCGTCAGGTTTTACTAACTGACAGTTATCTAGAGCTCAGTGTCTACCAATGTTTCACCTGCATGCTTCCTTCGTTGGTTTTGCAGCAAAATATAAAGTGATCATTATGTATCTTCTGGATTTAAACATTTTTGTGTGTTGAGTTGCCTTGTAAAGAGCATGCTGCATCAATGGGACAGTGTGCCCTTTGTGTTAGATGTTAGAGCAAAAGAAAGGCTTATAGGGTTGGCCCTTCAGTTGGAGCCCTTCAAAGACAGACCGTTTTAGGGATGATGTAGGACTTAAAATTAAAATTTTTAAGTTTTGGAAAAAAAAGTGATGCCAATTGGAGATTGTCATAATGAAGTTCTTCATCCGGCAGGTGTTTAACAGTGTTATTTTGCCATTAAAAATGTATAAACTCTGAGTGATTTACAATAAATGATTGTGGACTCGTTGGTGTTCTTGACCAGATACTTGAGTGTTGTTCAGAGAATGTTCTCCCCAGGGTGCCCGATGCTGCGGGATGGCCGTATGGTTTGCATTTGATTTGGACTCTGGGCGAACAACAGCCCCTAAGACAGGGTCTCTCCTGTCCCATCGGCCTTAGGCACAACCAGGGGGAAGTCGGCAGGTTACGCTTGGGATAGTTATTTAGAATCTTCTCTCGAAAGGACATTCCCCAGTTAGTCCACCTAAATCCAGAATCTCACTCCTCTGACCTGGGTGCCGGGTCTTTATCTGTAGCAGTAGCATGAATAAGATAAGAATGGGGATGATTCCGATGGAAAAGTGGACCAAGGTTAGGTCACTTCACAGTTCTCCATGGTAACCTTCCCTGTAGGTCTCAGCAGCATCTAAGAGAAGGAAGTAGCCCCGGGAGGCATCACAAAAGCCCATCCCAGGTGGCCCTGGAGAGATTGGTACCTTTTTTGAAAGGTTCCGTTTAGAATGGGCATGTCCTGCTTTTAGTCTCCAGTGTCCTACAAGGCTTATTGCAAGAGTACCCACCCCTGCATTTAGGAGAGCAGAGCCCAGGGAAAGCTGTTCCCATAGCTCATCCCACACGAGTCATGGCAGCCACACGAGCGAACCTGGGCTGGCGAAGCAACTCAGCCGCGCTTCCGGGCAGCTGCGTGGCCTTGAGAAAACCAGTCTTTCTGGATCCCCTTCTCTGACTCCTGATCACAATTGCTGTTACCTCGGCTGTGCTTCTAGGCCGAGCCACAGGAAAGTGCCATTTGCTAATCTGAGCCTCTCTGAACTTCAGTATCCTCTCCCACGAAATAGGAGCAGTAACGCTGATGCACATAAAGCTGACAGGCCTGCCGGTGCCTCAGAGCTATGCAGGAGATGGTAGCTGAGTGTGAAGAACGTGCCGGACACAAGACAGAAATGGATGCAATCACGTAACCGCAGACGAGTGAGGAGGACCAGCTTCTAGTTCTTATTTTGCTACTTAATTAGCTGGATGGTGAAGGGTAGCAGATTTTGCCCCAAAGATGCCACTTGGACATAGGATTGTTTTGAGTGAAAGGCACTTGAAAAACAGCATGTGCAGGAAGGGGGCTCTGAAAGCAGGAGATGGAACTCCCAGGTAGAAACTGTGTTCTCTGCAGGAGAGAAAACACACATTCTCATCACCAGAGAAAGGGTGAGACACTCGGCAAACACACCCTGTTAAATGACCTTACCTTTCTTCAGACCCTCTTCCCCCATATGTTTTAGTTTCCGGCTCCCATGTGTGTAATCACAAAACGTGCATACTTCTCTCCTGCTCATCTGTGTCAGGTCAGCTCAGTTCTCGGGCCCAGCCAGAGACTGTAGGAGGGAGAAGGAACATCTTGCCTTCCCTACAATGGCCCTAACCTCTCGGAGCTTCAGCACCCCTTCTGGAAAGGAGCCTAAGGGCCTGGGTTCTCCTGTCTACTCTGCCCTTTTAGGAGTCATTCCTCTCTGTGTGAAGAAGCCCCCGAAGGCAGGCAGAGCCTTTGCCCCGTGCAACTCCGGACAGTCTCTTGCCTGTCCCTCTGAACCCTTGGCCTCCGTCCCGTGCCTCCCACCGCCAACAGAGGACATAGCTGGCCTCGTTTAAGCCTCTGCCAGCTCATTTTTCTCCTCATCAGGAGCTGGGATGGAAGGCTTGTGAAGGGAAGAGGTTGAAGCTAATGGATAAGAATGAGCTGTGAGGGTGTCTGTGAGGCTCCTTTATCATTCCAGCCCTACCCCTGGTTACAGAGGAACCTGAAAGTCAATCTGTGCTCAATGGCTCCTCGTGTGAAAAACAAGGAAGGAAAGAAATGACCTAACCTTTTGGTCCTTTCAAACATTTCCCCATTTTTAGTTCAGGGTATGAGTCTGAATTCCCTCCTTGCCCTTCCTCGACGTCAAGAAAGAGCTATAAAAGACGGCTCTGCTGCTCTCTATGGGCTGCAGGGGTCATGGCCTCCTGCCCCCACCCTGGGAATGTTCCTGACTTCTAAATTTGCACCATCAGAAGCAAGAGGAAGGAAAGTGTGGGGTGACACACCTCTAAGGCAGCTGCTACTGCTCTGTGACAGCCTTTTTCTTTTCCTCTGCCTTCTCCCTCCGTGGTGACTGTGACCTCGTACCTAGAAGACCAGCCAGCACCATTCTGCCTGACCTCTCCAAGAATCCAAAAGGAAGAAAGTGTTGCCAGCACCCAAGCTGGCTGCCCTGGAAGGCTTTGCCAGAGGACGTGTCTTCCCCCTAGGGTTTATGGAGAAAGTACTCCTCCCTGCAGCACTCGCTGAGAAAGGGCCCTTCCCTGCAGCACTCGCTGAGAAAGTACTTTCCCCATAGCACTTACTAAGTACCCTTCCCTATAGTACTTGCTGAGAAAGTACACTTCTCTATTGTTCTTGTTGAGAAAGTACCTTCCACACAGCACTTATTGAGAACATACACTTTATTTACTAAGAAAGTACGCTTCCTGACCGATCGTTACTATGAAAAAAGGTACCTTTGCCTTGACCACCTGTCTAAATCCCTGTAACTGAGGATTTACTAAATCAGTGTTCCCCCTCTCATCCTTTTCCAATCCTCTACAAAGTGCCCTTTCATGTAATTGAGAGAAATCTTGAAGATGTTTTTTTTTTAAAAAATATTTTATTGATTTTTTACAGAGCGGAAGGGAGAGGGATAGAAAGTCAGAAACATCGATGAGAGCGAGACATCGATCAGCTGCCTCTTGCACGCCCCCTACTGGGGATGTGCCCGCAGCCAAGGTACATGCCCTTGCCGGAATCGAACCTGGGACCCTTCAGTCCGCAGTCCGACGCTCTATCCACTGAGCCAAACCGGTCTCGGCGAAGATGTTTTTTCTGAAAGATGTATGAGCTCAGACAGAGCCCCTATCCCCTGTGCTCTGATGGACAAAGTAGCTGGGTCCCACTACAGCAGAGGTCCTCAACCTTTCTAATGCAGTTCCTCGTGTTGTGGTGACCCCCAACTATAAAATTTATTTTCGTTGCTACTTCATAACTGTAATTTTGCTACTGCTAATGAATCGTAATGTAAATATCTGTGTTTTCTGGTGGTCTTAGGCTCTACAGCAGCCGTTCTCATCCTGTGGGTCGCGACCCACAGGCTGAGAACCGCTAGCAAGGTCACCTAAGACTTGGGAATATTTACATGGAGATTCATAACAGTAGCAAAATGACAGTTACGAAATAACAACGAAAATAATTTTATGGTTGGGGGTCACCACAATATGAGGAACTGTACTAAAGGATGGTGGCATTAGGAAAGTTGAGAACCACTTCACTAGAGCATGGTGTGGTTATAACGAGAGGCCTGGTGCACAAAATTCATGCAGGGGTGGGGGTGTCCCTCAGCCCAGCCTGCACCCTCTCCAGTCTGGGATCCCTCTCACAATCCTGGACTGCTGGCTCCCAATCACTTGCCTGCTTGCCTGCCTGATTGCCCCTCACCACTCTCCTGCCAGCCTGATTGATGCCTAAGTGCCCTCCCCTGCCAGCCTAATTGCCCCTAACTGCCCTCCTTTGCCAGCCTGGTCACCCTAATGGCCCTCCCTTGTCAGCCTGATTCTCCCCCCCAACCCACAACTGCCCTCCCCTGCCAGTGTGATCAACACCTAACTGACCCCCTGCTGGCCCAATTGTCCCCAACTGCCCTCCTCTGCAGGTCTGGTTGTCCTTAACAGTCCTCCCCTGCTGGTCACCCCCAATTGCCCTCCCCTATAGGCATGATCCCCCACCAACTGCCTTTCCTTGCTGGCCTACTCACCCCCAACTGACCTCTCTTTAAGGCCTGGTCCCCCCAACTATCCTCCCCTGCAGTCCTGGTCCCCACAACTGCCCTTCCCTGCAGTCCTCGATCCCCCCCAACAGTCCTCCCCTTCAGGCCTGGTTGCCCCCAACTGCCCTCCTCTGTTGGTCTAGTCCCCTTCAGACCTGATCGCCCTAACTGCCCTCCCTTGCAGGACTGGTTCCTCCTAACTGCCCTCCTCTTGCTGGCCTGATCGCCCACAACCGCCCTCCCCTGCTGGACATCTTGTGGCAGCCATCTTTGACCACATGGGGGTAGCCATCTTATGTGTTGGAGTGATGGTCAATTTGCATATTACCTCTTTATTATATTGGATTATTATAAAGGATAAGCCTGAGCTCACAGCATATGGATCCCAAACACAGAGGCTGCATGTGGAAACTGCTCCTTACCCTGGGCTGTCCAACAACACTAGTGTGAGGGTCAAGAGAGAAAGCCAGAGACCCCCTATCAGGTGTACATTGTGATTGCTGTGATCATTGGTGGAGGATGGATGACTTGGGTTGCCAGCAAGAAGATACAGTGCCTTAAAGATCAAGTGATCAGTGTCGGAGATGATTTTCCAGTTCCAGCAAATAGGCTTCTCATGGCTGAGATGGATGGATAGGGAATACCCACTGCAGGTGCTTCCGGGCCCTGAAATTCCTGCCCGGGAATACAGGAAGTGCTCCGCTAGAGCCGTCTGGGCTCCGTCCACTCCCTTCAATGAACACTAAGGCACTTAGGCTCTGGGCATCACAAAGTGCTGGCTCCAGATGTACCACCAGGAGCACATCTATTTGCACTGTTCTCTACACCTGCCGGACTGAGCTGTTTGTAACACTCAGTGTCTAAATGCTTCCAGTTAGCATGTCAGAACGTGCACTCGGTGGCAACATCGGCAAGCAAGGCACAAAAAATGAAACTGATTGCAAAGTGGATACTATGGCCAGGATGGTTTGAAAACACTATTTTAAAAGTGA
Organism: Antrozous pallidus; assembly: GCA_027563665.1. Taxonomy (NCBI): domain Eukaryota; kingdom Metazoa; phylum Chordata; class Mammalia; order Chiroptera; family Vespertilionidae; genus Antrozous; species Antrozous pallidus. The sequence goes on from CM050511.1 coordinate 68,560,659, forward strand.
AGATCTTGATGTTGCCTCTATGTGGGACATTTTAAACCAATGATATATGGGACTTATTTTAAACACCTTTTTTAAATTCCATTTGAAGCTAGAGTGCCAGATCAGTTTTAAGTCCCTGAAGTGGATGTGCCATTTTGATTGTGGTTTTGTTTAAACAAATGATTGCTTAGGTCCCTTCTTAGATTAAAAACACACACACACACACACACACACACACACACACACACACACACAAAAACAAACAAACAAACAAAAAAACCCCACAAAAAAACTATAGGAATCACTAGCAGGCAAGCTTAGAAAAGGCTAGATTCCACTTTTCCCAAAGTTGTGGCTAGAAGCCATCCTGGTTGTGCATCCCTCTAAAAGAAAAAAGGAAAGAGGCTCAAGGCCAGAAAATGGACCTCTTTAGACACCCATGGAAGCAGCTTTGGGTGCAGAGAGAACCGTGAGGCTGATTGATTGGTATTCATGGACTCTCAGTGCAAAGGCTAGATATTTCTAAATTATCTCATTTTTTTGTTTTAGTTTATATTATTTTGCTTTTTAAGTTTCCAGCTAAGAGATGTCCTTAAAATGAACATTTCTGTGTGCAAGAAATTACAGCAGTGTGATACTTGAAAGCAATAATATGCTTCAAAATAAAAACACTAACCAGAAAATGCCATCGAAGTTCCACACACCGTTAGAACTGGGCTGTGTTTGCACGAAGTTCAGCGAGATCACTTAAACCTTCCCAACAAACTTGTCTTGGAGAATCTGATGGATACAATATTTTCTGTTGTAATATTCACTCTGTTGTTTTTCCACTTGCTTTCAATTCAGCATCACCACACAAGAAAGAGAAAAGAACAGCTTGGTGGGCATAAAAATATAATTACTCTTTTGAAAGTATGCATATTTATCTCTCTCTCTCTCTCTCTTTTTTTTTTTTTTTTTTTTTTTGCTACTCCCATTTCACTTCTTTTTCCAGTTCTAAAGAAATGAATGCTCCTTGCTGGTAATATATAGCACTTATGTGTTACTTCTAAGTGAGAACATCCTTTTTACAATTTCTAGGCCACTGATTGTAGTGCATTTTAAAGAGTTTCCTTTGCATCAAAAAGGAAATCAAATGAAAGCACATCGGGCTTGAAAGGCCACTGGTGGTATCACAGAACCTTAGCAAACCCATCTGCAAATGACAGCTCAGATCATGGAGTTTGCTCAGCATACCACCTTTAGGAAAAAAATAATAACCAAAAAAAGGGGGGAAGGGGAGAGAAAAAAATCTTCATTAGATAGCTATTTTCCCAAACTCCACATAGCTTTGGCCACAATTGGCTCAATTTTCTGAATCTATTACAACGACCTCTATAAATTGATAGGCAAAGAATTCATACCCACCATTTAAAAGCCAGGCAGACCATGCTGGTCTTAATCACAAGTGCTTTCCCAGCCCCACAGAACAGGGCCTGAGAGATGAGAGCTGCTTGAAGAACACTACTAGATGGATGAATGGATGCAAGGTACTGCAATGCAGCAAGAAACTCTACTTAGTATTTCTGAGTCTCATCTTTGTAACTTCCCTTCATTTTCCCTGTTACATGTGAAACCCCAGGCAGGCAGACACCCAGGTCTGCCTTGTGCACAGTTATACCCTAGTGCCCAGCAGAGAGCTGACCATGCAGCAGGGCCTCTATAGTTCTGTTAAGCTGTCACTGCTTTTGAAAATGAGTAAGGCCCTACTTTCAGAAACAGCTGACCCAGAAACCCAAACTTAACAAAAGTAAATAAATTAAAAGACAATTCTTAAGTTTACAGAAGTGTTTATTACAGGTTTGCTTTTATAAGCCAGCCTTGCAAACATGCCTCAACTTACAAAAATCTTCACTCACGAGTAAGAAGCGCAATGTGGTGGGAGACACATGCTACACCTAAACCCATGAGGACTGTCCAATCACAGAGCTACGTTGAGATGGCCAGTATTAGGCCATCACCCAACCACCGGAATAAGGTTGTGCTAAGAAGTAAAACTGGCAAGACAGCTTTCTGGGTTGAATTTTGTCCCTTCGAAGCCCCTGAAGTCCTAATCTCTAGGGCCTCGGAATGTGACTGTATTTGGAGACACCGTCTATAAAGGGGTAATTAAATGAAGCACCATTTCAAATGGGTCTTTCTCTGCATTTCTCACTATTTTCACTCTCTCCAGATGCAATGCAATGATTTCACCAAGAAGGCTGCCCAGTGAGCCAACATCACATCAACTTCCCAACGGGAAGAGCACTAGACAATGTTTTGCTTTTATTTTTAAAACAATCAACAGGAATTTACTTACCTCCTGCTGTGGGGAAGACACAGGACTAAGCATAGCAGTGAGATAGATAGATGGATGTTGTTTCTGACTCTGAAGAAGGAAATGAATTCACCTGGAAGGAAAGGAATCAAACCTTCCCCATCTCCCATCCCCTTGTCCAAACACGATCACATCATTTGGACATTTTTCACAATTGCTTTTCTAAATGTGGTAGAAATATAAGTGACTAAGTAAGCCCTGAGTCTTCACTTAAGATTTTGGCTCAGGATATGCAGGGTGTCCCTCAAAAATGTATATACACTTTAATAGCTGATAGCTCAATTTTGAAAATGCAATGCATTTTAATAAACACTGCCTTTATAGTTATTGAAAGCATGTGTATACATTTTGGGGAACACCCTATATTAAGTAGGGGGTGGAAGAGGGAGGTGGTCCATGTTATAGACAATAAGTTACATTCTTTCACTTAAAATATGCCAAACATTATCAAACAATTAAATGCTTTAGTTCCCTCTAATAGAAGCTCAAATCAAATATCTCATTCAAATCAAACTAAGTTAGGAGAGGACCCATCTGTCCGCGCCGGTTCAACTCCAGCGGACCTGTTTGAACACAATTGGCTGAGGCCTGTTGGTGTCATTAAAAAATTATCTGAACTGCTCACTGCCAAAAGTAATTTGCCTGCGCTGTCTACTCCTCAGGAGCAGAAGCCATGTTTCCTGCTGCTGTGGCTGCCTGTGAAATAACGTCACAAGACAAACGCCTGCAGGCAGCTGAAGACAGTGAGCTGAGGACAGAGAAGAGCCCTCTGTGGGAAGTGATAAGAAAGACCTATGGGGCCAAGTGATAAGAAAGACCTACAGGCACCAAGACCTTGGAAAGATGGTCAGATCTGGGGAATCTGGACTGCATAGAAAGGTTTATAAGTATTCTAGAGTGTCAGTACTTTAAATTCTGGTACCCTCATTGTCTCTCACACTCAACTGGAAATCTAGGAAAGCAGAACAGGGTGTGTATACATGTGTGGTATGTGGTCCTCTCTTCTTTGTCCTCTCCCCTCTCCTCCTATCATCATCTTAGTCCTCTATTCTCTCTCTCTCTCTCTCTCTCTCTCTCTCTCTCTCTCTCTCTCTCTCCCTCCTTCCCTCCCTCCCTCCTTCCCTCCCTCCCTCCCTCCCTCCCTCCCTCCCTCCCTCCCTCCCTCCCTCCCTTCCACACTATCTAAAAATCAATGGAGAATATGTCCTCCGGTAAGGATTAACGAAATAAAATATGTCTGGCTCGGTTGATGTGGCTAACTGGTTGAGTGTCAACCTATGAACCAGGAGATCATGGTTCGATTCCCAGTCAGGGCACATGTCCAGACTGCAGGCTCAATCCCAGTAGGGGGTGTGCAGGAAGCAGCCAATCAATGATTCTCTTTCATCATTGATGTTTTCTCTCTCTCTCTCTCTCTCTCTCTCTCTCTCCCCCCTCTCTCTCCCTCTTCCTTTCTCTCTGAAACCAATAATATCTATATCCATATCCATATCCATATCTATATCTATATCTATATCTATATCTATATCTATTATTGATTTTAGAGAGGAATAGAGAGATAGAAACATCAATAGTGAAAAAGTTATTGATTGGCTGCCTCTTGCACGCCCTCTACTGGGGATCAAGCCCACAACCCAGGCATGTGCCCTTGGCTGGAATCAAACCTGGGACCTTTCAGTCTGCAGATTGATGCTCTAGCCATTGAGCCAAACGAGCTAGGGCCCAATAAAAATATATATTAAAATAATTATAAAAATAAAATAAAGAATGAAGTCTTTCCCTGTTGATTCCTGCTTCCTCCTCCTTTTATCTTCCATAGGCATTTCCCCCAATAAATCAATTATATCCCTAACTCAGCCTCAGCATCTGATCCTGGAGAACCCAACTAACACCTGCCTTTTTATAACTCTCCCCCAAGGGGTTCTGCTGGGCCCCGTCAGGTCTCCCTGATGTGACCGAGGGGCTTTCCACACGGTTCACGCACTGACTTGGGGAAGAGAAGTCCGCCTGGCTGCCTTGCCCATAACTGTGGACAAAGAGAAGCCAAACTCCGAGACCCCAGTTCCTCTCCTCCCAGCCTCCCCACCAGTGTTTCTTCACCACCCACGTCTGCACTCCCACCCTGGCTCATCCAGGCTTGTGCATGGGTCCTAGGATGCCAGGGAAAGCTGGGGAGACCGGGAGAACCTGCTGGTGTGGGCACCAGCAGTGACAGTAAGACGGAATGCAGATCTCTGGATTTTCTCAATAGAATCTTTGAAAAGTGCATTGAATTCTAATCAATTGGAAGAAAACATATCAAGTGGTTGAAGCATGAGGCAAAATAGCCTCAGAAAGGTCCAAAGTCTATTGGTTACCGCTGGAACCCATACTAACTGGGAGCTGAGCTAGCTAGCCTCCCCGGGCCTGGTCTTCACTGTAAAGAAGAGAAGATTTAAAAATAGGGTTTTTAGGAGGGGCTGGTTGAAAACGGTGAAGGTCTTAGGAAGCACAGTTGATAGTTACAAAATAGTCATGGGAATGTAAAGTGCAGCATAACAAACATGGTCAATAATATATATATATGAAGCCCTAATATGCAAATAGACCAAACGGTGGAACAACCAGTCACAATGACATGTGCTGACCACCATGGGGCATGCACAGAACATGGCGGGGCATTGGCAGCAGCGGGATGCTGGAGCAGGTGAGCAGGGTTGCCTGACCAAGGAGGGGTGCCAGTTGCTGTCATCAGGGCAAGCCTCTGGTGGTTACTGACAATTCTTTGCTCCTGTGCACCATGGTCCCGCCAGGCACTTGCACCTGCTGCCGGCGCTGACCCCGCTATTACCCACTGCTGACACTGGCACTGCTCTCACCTGCAGCCAGTGCCAGAGCCACCGCTTGCATCCACTGCTGGCACCTGACACTGGTCCTGATTGCTTGGTGCCATCAGTGGGTGCCAACGAGGCCGGTGCCATTAGTGTATGGGAGCAGTGATAGCAAGAGCAGGGCTGCTGGCAGACAGGAGACCAGCAGTGACAGTAAGAGGGAATGCAGGTGGGGCTGGATGGGGGTGTGGAAGATGGGCTGAGACCCAAATCTGTGGCCCACAATTCCTTTCAAGGTGCACAAATTCATGCACTGGGCCCCTCGTGTCGTAATAACTATAAATGGCACCAGGTGGGTACTAGAAATATTGGCAGGACAATTTTGGAAAGTCTGTGATCATCTAACCATTATGCTGAAATTAGCACAAGATAATATTGAATATAAACTATAATTGAAAAATTAAATTAAAAAAAAGAAAAAGTTAACAACAACAAAAAAGAGGTGGGGTTCTCTGCAAGCAGGGTGATTCAGAATCGCTTAGGTTGGGCTGTGAGACATCAAATGTGCTTTGGGGACATATCTAGTTAGTAAACCCTAGTCCTATTTTTGCAACACTCCACATATTTTTTTTTAATTCTGCCAAGATGGGATGAGTGCCACAAAATCCTAAACAGAAATTAACTTAGTTGTAAAAAGTGACTATGTCAGAGAGAGTCTGAACATTCAGCCTACATTTTCTAGGGCAGTTCTAATTTCAAGGATTCTGTCTGGTTAAAAATACACTTATGATCAGACCATATATCTTCTTTGAGGTTCATAAAATTTGGTCCTATTGTTCATGCAGCATTTTTAGGAGAGGGGAAGAGATGGAGAAAGGGGAAGTATGAACTTCAAAATTGGTAAGATCCAGTCCTAGCTTATCAATTACTGGTTCTTTCATGTAATAACAAAGCCCAATTATCCTCCCCTAGTATCCCCCGCTCCTAGATCTTTAGATTTGTGATTATTTCTTGATTTTCTTTTCAGGGGGTTGAGGGCTAGGGAAATACCAAGTGAGAGAGAAAAACTCTTAGTGCCCAGATAGCATGGTGCCCAGTTGCAGGCAGCTTGGCGATGCTGAGGTCCTTTGCCTGGGAGCTTGCTTCCCCCCTCCTCCACTTTAGGGTAAGCTGTCACATGTACTTGTACTGGAGCAGGAAAAACATTGTGACCCGGAGTCATTCTTGCTTCCTTGCACAAATTTGTCCCTGAACAGCAGCAAAAATTTAGGATCTTTTCAGGCTCCATGTGCACCCCAAATGGTCCTGCTGCCCTCCCACCCCGTTCGCCTTCCATGGGTCCTGGGACTGACAGCACAGAAGACTCCCAATGGTTGAAACACCGGTGCAAGCCATTCTCTCCAAGCTATTCTCTGTAATCCTGGGACCTCTCCCCAAGAGCAACCCTTCACCTTTGTCCTCATCCTTACCCCTTCTCTCCCCTCAATATTCTTTTGTTATTTATTTCCCTAGACTCTACCCTTCACTTGGTAGAGCTCCCCTGTGTATTTCAATTATTTTCCAAAACTCCCATTGGAAACAAACTCTCCCATTTCAGCCTTCTCCTGTACAAGCTGCTCCTCTTCTGTTACTCCACAGTTACTGGGGTCACCTCCTACTGATATTTCAAATCTGTCCCTTCTCCATTCTCATGCAAAAACCTCTACTCTGATCCACCCCCTGCAATGTGCACACATTCACATAAGCACACCTCCCGCTCTTTCATAGCCTCCACGCTGTTCCCCCTAAACATGAAGCACTTTGCCTTCTTGCTCATTATGTACTTTCTGTGCCAACTTCCAGAAGGTGTTATTGTCTGTGTGAACAACTTGGATGAATTAGCTAGAGTCAATTTGGCTGAACGTAAAATACCCAGGTAAGTGGCTGAAACAATACCGTCCCCTCACACAAAACAAGTGTAAGAGCTATGCAAACCAGGGCGAGAATGGTGAGTCCCTGTTATTGGGGATGCCTCCTGTCTTCTGTTCCACCTTCCTAACCTTGGTCTTCACCCTTAAACCGCCTCAGAGTCCAAACTGGCTGAAAGGCTGAAAGAAGAAGTGAAGAAAAGAAATGGCTCACGATGCACCTCCTAGGTGATCACTCAGTTCAAAATTTCCCAGATACTTCCATCCCAACTGCAAAGAAAGCTGAGAATTGTGGTCTTTCAGCTGGCCCCATTGCTGTTCTGAGGAGACTCAAGGTTCTATTAGTATTGAATAGACAACTGACATTCTTGCTTGTAGCTTCTGTCCAATATCATGACCCCTTCATTTCTACTCAACTTCAATGACCTATTCCCTTGGCCATCCTCTGAACTTTGGGACCCCAACCCCTTCACTTCCTGATCTATTAATTTCTAGCATCTTACTCTCTGACCCTCACCACCTACCTTGTTCTCCCATCACATGGGGATATCAAATCTAGTCCCTTGATCCTTCTTCTATTCCCCATACTTATAAAATGTTACATCAGTTTAGGTCTTCAAAGAGCCCAACAGCAAGATGGAATAATTATATGGACAAGAGGTTTAGAGAGGGAGATGCCTGTGAAGATAAGGGGGAGGATCAGGGAGAGCCTTTGAAGCATGACGCAGGTCTGACACCTATGAAAGGAGAAAGGGAAGAGGCTTGAGGAGGAAGAACCTCTGACTGCAGCATCGTTCTGAGAACATCTTGGTCAGGTCGTTGGGAAGTTCCTGAGCCGGTGTTTGGCAGAAACAGTCCAGCTCCAGTGTTCCCTCTGGGCTCTGGTTCCTGCCCCTTTGACCACTCACACATTTATCTGCATCCCTGCAATTCATATGCCTCTCCTAGAATGCCAGCAGGGCTCTCTCCACTTTCTTTCTGTGTCCTTCATTGCTTGCTTTCTATTTCCTCCAGGTCCTGGCCTCATTCATTAGTCCATTTTCTTCTGCTTCTTAAACCCTGCCAGCAAGAGGTAACAGCAGGATTGTAAAGCACGGTGGGGACTGGAGCAACCTGGGGAAGAAGGGAAAGCTTCATGGTGTAGGCATGCCAAACAGCTTGACCATTATCCTGTGATAGAGAGGTGAAGGCCACAGAAAGGAATTAACCAGGAAGTGACCAACATTTGAGTCACACTGGGGCAGCATGGAGAGAAAATTTCATAGAGTAGAGACAAGAGCCAAGGCCTGGAGCAGACCTGATAGCAGACCATGGCAGTGGGAAATGAGAATAAAGATTGGAAAGAGACCTGGAAACACAAGTTAAACTGTGAAGTTGGCACCTAGCCGGTGTGGTTGAGCGTCAACCTATGAACCCGGAGGTCACAGTTCAAATCCCGGTCAGGGACATGCCCAGGTTGCAGGCTTGATCCCCAGTAGGGAGCATGCAGGAGGCAGCTGATTAATGATTTTCTCTCATCATTAATGTTTCTATCTCTCTCTCCCTTCCCCTTTGTCTCTGAAATCAACACACACACACACACACACACACACACACACACACACACACACAGTGGCCAGATTATTATCTGACGTTTGTAGACAAATTAGCTGTATACTGCATCGTATGGGATATGGAAGCTGAAAGCCTGTTGGAACACCTTTGCTTATCTCCAATTCGCACAGCAACACAAGGATTGGACAGTTGAGCATTGGAAAAAAGTCACGTGGCCCAATGAATCACATTTCCAGTTGCATCATGCAGATAGGAGAGTGAGAATTTCACTGAAACGGCATGAAAGCATGCACCCCACCTGCATGAGTACAAACTTTCAAGCTGGTGGGAGCAGTGTTTTGGTTTGGGGCATGTTTTCCTGACATGATTTGGGCCCTTTAATTCATGTGGAACAACATCTGAATAGCACAACATACCTAAGTATCGTTGCTGATCAAGTTCATCCTATCATGTTGATGGCGTATCCCAATGGAGATGGCGTCTTCCCACAAGACAATGTGCAATGCTATGGTGCTCGTATTGTGCAGGAGTGGTTTCAAGAACATAAGAAAGACTTTACCTTGTTTAGGTGGCCCCCACAATCCCAGATCTCAATCCAATTGAGCATTTGAGGGATGAATGGTTCCACAACCATCACATCTCACAGAACTGGACAGTGCTATTCATCAGGCATGGTGTCAGATTCCTCACATCACCTTTCAACATCTGGTGGCATCAATGCCAAGAAGAATCACCACAGTATTGAAGGCAAAAAAGTGGTCCAACGAAATGATGGGGTAGTCATAATAATCTGGCCACTCAGTGTAGCTGGCAATAAGATCTGTAATAAACATCCTGAACTCCAGACTCAGCTTTTGCAGAGCTATCCCTGCTTCCTTATGCAGCTCACACCCCACATCTCTCAAATGGAGAATTTTAACTCACTTCTAATGTTCTCTGCTGCTTGGGCAGCAAAGTCAGCTCCACCCCACCACACGCCTCTGGGATAATCAATTGGGATCTACAATTCTACCAGATGAACATCTCTGCAGCGTGTTCCGCAGCCCCAACCCTGCAATATCCTTAGACCAGGCCTGCCTGGATCACTGCCGCCAACTGCCCGCTGGTCTCTCTGCCTCCACTCTTCCACCTCCAATTCATGTTGCTGTTGGTGACTTACAGGCACACCTCAGATACTGTGGTTTGGGTTCCAGACTCCCACAATAAAGCAAATACCCCAGGAAAGCACGTCACACCATTTTGTTGTTGTTGTTTCCCCGTGCATATAAAAGTTAGGTTTATGCTATACTGTAGTCTATTAAGGGTGCAATAGCATTATGTAAAAAAAGAACAATGAACATACCTTAATTAAAAAATACTTTATTGCTAAAAAATGCTAACCATCTTCTAGCCTTCAGTGAGTCGTGTTGATGAAAATGCAGTATCTGCTTGTACACTTGAAACCTATGTAATTTTATTAGCCAAAGTCACCCTGATAAATTCAATAAAATTTTTGAGTGCAGCATCTGTGGAGCAAAATAAAGTGAAGTGCAGTAAAACAAGGTGTGTGGTGTGTCTTTCCTCTGATTACAATCTTCCAGGGGCTTTCATTTGCTACAAGAAAAAAAAAAGCACTTCATATGCCTTTTATTATTGCACATGAGACCTCCCACCATCTGGCTGTAGTATCCCTCTTCCATTTCTATCACTCCTCCTTGTCTGCAATGCTGTACTCCAGTAATAGAAAACCGTGCAATTCCTCAAACACGCAGAGCTACTTCATACCTCCCTTCTCCTCATATACTCAGCTGTCCATCTATAGCACCCCTATCTTCCTTGCAAACCTAGCACACTCTCATATACTCAGCTGTCCATCTATAGCACCCCTATCTTCCTTGCAAACCTAGCACACTCTTATTCGTTCTTACGAACCTGCCATTGTCAGATTCTCTCCAAAGTCTTTCTAGTACTTCTGTCTATTTTGCCAACTATGTATGCCATGAAGACAGGGATCATGAATATTTTGTTTCAAACATGATACTACCAGGACTTAGCCTAATTCCTGGTACGTAATACATGCTCAATAAGTACTTATTGAGAATAAATATTTCTTTTGTGGGCTTTTTGAGGGCAGGGACTATTTCATATTTATCTCTGTATTCTCTCTGGTAACTCTCAGGTAGGAGCACAAAGTTGCTGAGATAGGAAACTTGGTCTACTAATTTCTTACTATATTGGGTACCAATTATTTTTCCAAGTTTGTCATTTCCTTAATGCCTAATATAAAACCTGTCATACAATACATGTTTAATAAATGTCTGTTTAATTCATTGGGAATGAACCTTTTGCTCTCCAGGTAACACATGTGTAACAAGGCGCTGGACAAAGGGAAATGGAAAGACCTAAGCCACTTCCGTGCCTCTGGTAGATCTGCCTGTGCATATTCTGTGGGCTTAATACTCTGTGGACTTAAACCAGTGTTATCTGCCCTGCGAACTCATTGTGCTGCTCTCAGGGCTAATTGTAACGAACTGGACAGCACACGGGTATATCTATTAGATTGTACGTAGTGTCTCTTTCTTCAGGTGCTGATTTTCAGAGACAAGGGTTTTCGGTACCAACGGAAAGAAGCTGCAGGAATTGGTACAGATCCAGGCGGACAAAGACTTAGATCTTTGCTGAAGAGAAAAATGCAAAACATTGTCTAGAAAACAATCAAGACGTCAGTGGTGAACAGTAAACAGGGGCCACAATCAGGTGTCCTCTCCCCTGCACTTAGAGATAAGGACCACTTTTAAGAAGAAAACTACAGAAATGCATCCTGTCAACTTGGAACTGAAACTTGGTTAAAATATCAGGGTATCACCTCAGGTGAAATGAAGCTGTATTTGTGTGAAAAGCTGCTATAGGCTCTGTAAGGCATTAATATATAGCACGTGAAGACAGGACACGGGGGAAGTTCACCAAAGGGATGGTGGACAACGTAAACCATCCTGTATTGTCTGCGGGCACCATAGTTAAATGGTGCAGTCCCAGGGGGCAGAATATCTTCATGACAGACGGGGCGATCGGTCTGTCTGAGCCTGAGCCACGGGGCCTCTAGTTCCCCTTGCTCTGACTCATGCTCAGTACATGCTCTTCCTACTATAATCTGATTTCTCCTATAGGATGAGAACCCACTGAGTATTATAGCCCATGAACCAATTGTCTTTCTCATTGTAATTAATACCCTGGCTTTTATTTGTCCCTTAGTTTCTTATGAGTTAGGCCAGTGGTCGGCAAACTGCAGCTTGAGAGTCACATGCAGCTTGTGAGCCGCAGTTTGCCACTCTGTTGACTAATGAGTTTGCCGACCACTGAATTAGATTCTCGATTCCAATAATTACAGGCTGTTGTTGTTCCTTGTGATTAAGCCCCTATCTAGTGGTCGGCAAACTCATTAGTCAACAGAGCAGCAAACCGCAGCTCGCGAGCCAAGGTTTGCCAACCACTGAGTTAGGCTATAGTGAGTCTTTCATCAAGGATTACTAACAAGTCGTCTTTCCAAGTCTAAAGAGCTGAAGACAAGACCTCTGAATGGTGATGTCGAAATGCCAACAATAGTGGCCTCTTAATGGACAAGTACTCCATCAGCCTTTCCTTGTGACACTCTGCTGTCTTGATAAAGGTCTTTTCAAGCTTGTCCCCACAACACTATGTGGATGGTTGAGAGGAAATTATATATATGTGTGCGCATGCGCACGTGTGTGTGTGTGTGTGTGTGTGTGTGTGTGTGTATAGGTATCCAAAGAAATGTAACTTTGGGATGCTCTCTAATTTTGACTTGAAACTTAAGAGCTCACAGGTACTAGTACAAAGTTACTGAGGTCGTGCTATGCTCTGAATTTTTGTGTTCCCCACAAATACTTATTTGAAATCCTCAGTCCTCCCCCAAAGATGATAGCATTAGGAGGTGGGATCTTTGGGAGATGCTTAAGTCACCAGGGTGGAGCCCTCAGGAATGGGATCCTCCGCCCCTTCCACCACGTTAGATCACAGAGAGTTGGCACCAGCTATGAACCAAGGAAGATGGCCCATCCCCCAACCATGCTGGTCCCCTGATCTTGAACTTCCGGCCTCCAGAACTGTGGGAAGTAAATGTCTGTTGTTTATAAGCTTCCCAGTCTGTGGTGTTTTGTAATAGCAGTCAGAATGGACTGAAACAACTAGGAAATATGATCTGCTAATTTCTTACTGTATTGGAAACAAAATTATTTTTCTAAGTTCCTCATTTCATTTAGAAGATGACTTTAGGGAATAGCTAAATTCAGAATAGAGCCAAATTATAGAGTATTATGAACTTTCCCTAAAACAAAACAGAGAAATTATTTGCTTAAAAACCCTTACCTTAGAAGACGATGGCTTAAGCAAAGGAAAATCTAAAAGCTGTGCTAACAGAAACATTTAATGATTCATGCTAAGTGAGGATTCTCTTTATCCATGAGTCTTATATTGATATCAGTAGGAAAATAAAGACTATGAATAATATTTAGATCACAATTTTTATCTTTGCAGAATTGAAAATCTGGCTAGTTTTCATGACTCATAATTTTATTAGGACTTCATTTTTAAATCCAAATAGAAAAATCTTTGAGAGTGGTGCCTTGTACACAATATTAGTGAACTGTTATGTGACAAATCAATTAGAATCCAGCTGGTGAACAAAATGACAGTATGATTTTTTCCGTGCCTCATCACAAGATGTGAAAATATTTCCCTGAGTCACCAAGTGATTATTAATATTAATTGAGATAAAACTATAGTAAGCTGCAGACAAAAGCCGCCACCACACTCCATGCTCCCACAGCTGGAATAGTGGAATGAACCTGGAGCGGAGCCTGGCAGTCCATGTTTCCTTGACAACCGCTCCCACAAACCAGCGTTCAAAGATAGGCTCCAGCAAAGCACCGAGAAAGACTGATTGATGATCAGGCTCCCATATCTAAGATGGCAATGCGATCTGATGACATTGTGTGAACTATTTCCAAATTTAAATGGAAACGTGAGTGGGTTTGTGCTTTAAATCTCACTTCTGTTCTTTCACTGTTATTTTATCATGGAATTCCCCCTTCTTTCTTAGTTCCAAAGTAAGAAGGACAATAACCACAGTTAAATTACTACCTTGTGAAATCTAACCTAGAAAATCATTATTTCTCATTTAAAAACAACAACATCACCTCCTCCTTCCCCCAAGAGGCAGCAGGGAGTCAGGCAAAAGTGAGTGGCAAGTCAAATGGGAGATGGTTCTGAGGAATTTCACCACTACTCCCAACATCTCCTTGTGTATGCAGTTATGGTGGATGCTTCAGAAATCCTGGTGTGCCTCCAAACTCCAGGAAATTCTCTTCTAGCCCAAATTTTCACAAAAAGGCAAGCAAACTCTGAGGAAAGCAAGGCAACAGTTCTACTTTGTCAGCCTCTTTCTCATTTGCTTGTAGAGCAGACATCTCAGCAAGCAGTTCCAGGTGCAGAAAGAACTCTGTGTGCAAACTGCAAAAACTTTGGAAAGGGGGGGTCAGAAACTCAATGAATGACAATAAGCATAAACAACACAAAGAAACCCAGTATCTTGGAACAAAAGAAACCTTTGAGGTGGTATAAGGGTATTACTAAGACAATTCTGATCATTCAAGTAAGAGGCAGAAATACAATTACTCCAGCCCTGAGGAGTAAATATATAAAATAAGAACCCAGAGGGAAAGCAAATCACAATAAAGACTTAAATTAACGGAAGTACCCTTAAAAATCGACTTTTTCTTCTCTTGTTTTCTTGGTGATATTTTAGATATCTTTCCCCAAGTGTGCAATTATCTCAGCAGAGTGAAATAAGAAATGAAACTGCCTTGTACACGCATTACAATGGATAAGGGCAGACACAGAAATTGAGGGTTGAAGGACAGTTGCTAGATGCAGGCTTTGCCAGCCACCTGTGTGGCCTATGATGCAGACAATCCAATGGGCTCTTCAAACCCAGCATCCAAAAAAAGCACTTGGAATGATTTCATTTTAAGTAAAACAAATAACTTTTCTTCCTCAACAACAGAAAATCTACAAGAAGTCACAGTCCTGTCCGTGGGAAGGCAAAGTAGAAATGTCCTGGTGGGGAGCCACTGAAGTTGTGTGGTTTGACCTTGTCACTTCTCCAATGTGTTTGGAGAGGCCAGAGATGTGCCTGCAGCCAATGCCCAGGGTCAGCCTGGCTGTTTATCCATCACGTCATCACCATCTCAACCAGAAGCTCTTACTCCGTTTCAACGTGAGGATGGTGACTGGTCACAGAGTTACGGCCCACAACCCTGGCCTTCTAAGAGAGGAAGTCTCAACCCTGAGGTGTTTCTTGTAGTTTGGTCATTCCATGACATGATCGATTTCCTCCAAAGAGAAATTATTTGAATTTACTTCTGCTTTAAACATTTTAAGCAACACATTAATTCATTGTTTGTGAAGGTATGGAGAAATGCTCTGCCTGAGTTGTCAGTGGGAAGTGTTAATTAATACAAGTTTTCTGCAACAAAATCTGGTTATGTGTATCAACATTCAAAAGGAATTAACCAGACAAAATGTATCTAGAATCTGACCATTTCTCATCACCCATGGCCACCGCCCTGGCCCAGGCCACCATCATCTCTGGTCTGCTTTTCTGCAGAAGCTTCCAGATTGACCACTATGCTTCATCCTAACCCTTCAGTCTATTCTCTAAAAGCAGTTAGATCATACCACCCTCCTGTCACACCCTCCAATGACTTCTCTCATCTCATCAGGAAAAAGCTGTACAACATGGCCTGTCCTCCCATATCCTATCCCAATTACGTCACACTTTATATTTAGCTTCTCTCCTCTTTGCTGGTTCCATGGTAGCCAGATTGCCCCCAGGGCTGTTCCTGAACTCTCCAGGCATGCTTCTGCATCTGGGCCTTTGTACTTGCTGTTCCCTGAAGAGCTTGTACCCTCTCTGTCTTCTCTTATCCTGAAGAACTTGTACCCTATCTGTCCTGCCTCCACTCTCTCTTCACCAAATGCAAGTTTTTCCTCAAAAGCCACCTTCTCTGTGCGGCTCTCTTTGTCCCTCTATTTAACATTGCAATGTCCCCTAGCTTCCCATTCCTCTTTTCGGTTGAACTTTTCTTTGTAGCCTTTATAGCCCTATCACTTTCTGATACCCTGTATACTAGTTGTATAATGATATTTAAATTTTTATTTAAATATCCTCAGACGTCTGAAATATCTAGGGAGTATGCAAGCAGCTGATCTCTGAGTTATATAAATGAATAAAATAATTCACAAATGTCATTAAAATCAATGTTCTTTCTTTTAGTTTCCACTCTCCTCTCTATAAATAGCTATAATTGATATTTACATATGTCATGACTAATATCACCAGAAAGAAAAAACAATTAGACACTATGAAAGATCATCTTTTTTTTAAAATATATTTTTTAAAAATTGATTTCAGAGAGGGAGAGAGATAGAAACATCAATGATGAGAGAGAATCACTGATCAGCTGCCTCCTGCACACTCCCTATTGGGGATCATGCCCACAACCCGGGCATGTGCCCTAACAGGGAATTAAACTATGACCTCCTGGTTCATAGGTCGACACTCAACCACTGAGCCACACTGGTCGGGCAAGATAATCTTTTTTTAGTTCAAGTTCTTCTTGTGTCTTACTGATGGGTACCAAATCTTAGTGTGAGATGGACACTGGATCTTTCTATACAAAATGAGATATAAGAAATGTAATTCTTATGTGTAAATTAAAACACACTATAATTAATTAAGACAGACAAGACATCTTCTCAAAATCCTATTTAATGAATGTTACCATTGTCTTTCCTGGATAACTAAATAGAACAGCTTCAGCCATGATGTCAGCCCCATTCTGTTCCTTTTGCAGTATTACGACTTAGGCATTCTTGTTTGTCTCTTTCATTAATTGTAAACTTCTCAAGCCCTAAGGTTATGTGTGTGTGAAGGGGACTGAATCTTCTATTTCCCTTGGTCTGTGTGGCAGTCAGGAATTCAGTCCACAATCACTTCCAGATGCCTCCCTGTGTGCTGAGGCTGGCTGGAGACACGCATTGGGCAAGCTGGATAAGGACCTCCAGCAGAAAGGAGAAGACAGGCTGGCCTGGAGCCAGGTGAGTTTCGAAAGAGAGCAGAGAGAGTTCGTGGCGTGTGACTTAACCTTGCAGATGGTCCCTGCGGTGGGGGCAGGGGCAGAGGGGCCGAGAAATAGCTTTGTGAGAAATGGGGCTTAACTCTGAATGTTCTTGGCAAAGGCCGTGGAGAAGGGAGGACGCTTCTGGCAGAGGGCACAGCGTCTGCAGAGAAACCACCCAAGTGTCACTGAGATGAATTATTCCAGAAACAGAAAGAAAACCCATAAGACTGGAAAGGTGGCCACCGTCTTGGAGTCCAGGTGAGGACAGTTAGACCTGACGTTAAGGGCAGAGAAAGGCAGGGGACAGTCTTCAATCCGGGCTCACTTTGATTTGTGCCCCGTGGTCAGTGGATTCTGTAGCCTTTTGATGTTCTCACCATCTCCTTGCCTAATTGTTGTGCTGTTATGTAAGAACCATTCCAGACTTGTTTTCCAGGACTGTAAGGAACTCATTAAATTCATGTTACTCTCTATCATACTTACTTGTAGGATATAAAGTCGATGTTAAATAACACTTAGCAAATCTAATCAGTAATTACTTAGGGTGAAAAAGGTTATGTCACTTGCAGTATCTACACTCTTCCATATTCTCCTACCAGACTCAGTGCCAGAAATGTTGGATAGTATATAGAAGAGCACGATTCTGGAACTCCGACAGGTTATCTAATTTCTTGGCATCTTGGTTTCCTCATTTGTAAATGGGGATAATAATAGGGTCTCACAGGCAGGGTAACCATCCAAACTGGAAACAGGGGGTACTAGTCAAAGTCAATGTGTGTAAAGCACTTAAAATAATGGTTGGCACATAGTAAGGTTGGTTATTAACATTATTGAAATGCTTTCATTTACTCCTGAGACTAGAACTACCAACTGATTTTAAATGTCAACATGGTTAAAAGGGAGAATTGAAAAACATTTAAAACCCCATGATACTGTGTGGAAGACTTGAAAGTATTGTAACTTGGAGCAGATTATCTTTTGACAGAAAATTAAGCCAAGAAATATTTTTTAAAAAAACTAAATAAAAGCAAACAATAAAAGCAAACCATAGCTATGTTCAGAAAGACAAATACTTTTGGTGGGAAATGTTGGTTAAATACAACATAAGTACTTAAAAAAAATTTTTGTATTCTACATTCAATAGTATTATGTATCAGTGTGAGGTGTCAGCTTAGTAGTTAGCTAATCATACACTTTTCCAAAGTGTTCCCTCCAATATTTCCAGTACCCACTTGGCACCATGCATAGTTATTACAATATTATTGGATACATTTCCTACGCTGTACTTTACATCCCCATGACTTCTCAATCCCTTCACCTTTTTCATCCAGTCCCTCAACTCCCTCCCTACCCGCTCTGGACACGATCAATCTATTCTGTGTATCGATGAGTCTGTTTCAATTTTGTTTGTTTTTTTATATTGTTCTTTAGATTTCATGTAAAATGAAATCATATGATATTTGTCTTTCTCTGACTGACTTATTTAACTTAGCATAATACCTTCTAGGTCCATCATGCTGCCACAAATGACAATATTTGATTCTTTTTTATGGCCAAACTAGAGGACTGGTGCACGTATTCATGCACCAGTGGGGTCCCTCGGCCTGGCCTGGGGGGATCAGACTGAAACCAGCTCTCCGACATCCCCCGAGGGGTCCCAGATTGCAAGAGGGTGGTTCTTGGGTGATGCATCCTGGAATTGGCTATCTCCTCTATGATTCCAGGTGCATCATCCAGGAACCACAACTGCCAAGTCACTGCAGTTAACTCAGCAGCTCCTGCACTGAGTGTCTGCCTCTTGATGGTCAGTGAGTGTCATAGCTATCGGTCAGACAGTTGGATGGTCAGATGGTTGCTTAGGATTTTATATAGAGAGAATATTCCATTTATATATGAACCAGAGTTTTTTTTATCCACTCATCTATAGTTAGGCATTGGTCTGCTTCCAATATAATAGCTGGCTATCCTATATAATAAAAGGATAATATGCAAATCAATCATACAGCAGAACAGCCAGTTGCTATGATATGCACTGACCATCAGGGGACAGGTGCTCAACGCAGGCCAGCCCATAGGCTCTGATCACCCAATGGGGAATGGGGAACCAGGGGTGAGTGGTGGTGGATGTGAGCGGTGCCAGGCCAAGACCTCAGCCCTGCCAGTTGCCCTACACACAAAGGACTACTAGTGGCAGAGGGTGGGGCTGGCGACCACACAGAATGGCCAACCTCTTGGTCCCTCCCCCTGGCCAGCAAGCACCAATCACCTAATGGCAAATGGGGAACTGAACTGGGAACCTGGGGTGGGTGGCGACTAGGGGGCAGGGCCACCTGCTGGCAACCAGGGAAGATGGCCCTGATCACAGGCCAGGCCTAGGGACCGTACCAGTGCACAAATTTCGTGCACAGGTCCTCTAGTTGGAAATAATGCTGCAGTGAACAAAAGGGTGCATTATAAGTACTTTTTAAAAATGAGATTTAAAACAATCTGATTTACAAATTTGGGTGAAAATCTCTCAAAAGCATCAATTAGATTGAAGCAAGATAGTTCTGATTATTAAAGTAATAATTGCTGGTTTTAGAAAATTGAAGACGATAAAGAAGAAAATTAAAGTCATTCCTATTCATACCACTAAAAATAACCACCACTATGATTTTATTACCTGCTATTGCATGCAATATACCACTTTTCTGTATGCTTTCCCCTGTGTGTGTGTGGTGGGGAGCATATATGTGTGTCTGTCTACCATCTTCTCAAACATTAAGATTGTTGTATAAATGCATGTGTATTAATTTCCCATGGCTGTCATAGCAAACAACAGAACTTTATTCTCTCACAGCTCTGGGGCTTAGAAGCCTGAACTCAAGACACTGGCAGAGCCATGCTCTCTCTGAGGATTCTGGAGGGGGAGCTTTCCGTTTTTCTTTTAGCTTCTGGTGTTGTCAGCAGTCCCGCATGCCTTGGCTTGTGGTGGCATCACTCTGATCTCTGCCTGTCTTTTCCTGTGGCCTTTCCCACGTGTGTGCCTCTCCAGGTTTACATGCCTTTCTTATTAGAACCAGTCACTGGATTCAGAGCCTGATTTAGTCCAGTATGTCCTCATTTTAACTAATTACATCTACAAATACCCTATTTCCAAATAAAGCCACATTCTGAGGCTCTAGGTGAACCTGGATGATGAGGGGCACCATTTAACCCAGTACTGTACCTAATGAAAATATCACTTACAGTGTAAGACACAATATTATTTCTCCATCCTGTGCTTATCCAAAGTGGAATATGTGGATCTCCTCTTTCCAAGGACCACAGCAAGCCCAGTCTAGCTTTCTTCCACCCCTCACCCCATGCCAGGAATGTCTACTTACTTACTGCGATGGGAGTGGGGTGTTTCTGACATCACCAAGGACACAGGGAAGAAAATCCAATCTCTCTGGAATCATGGGGATTATGGCCTGGGTGTAGCCACTTCACAATGTTAAGCTTGACCTAAGAGTTAGCCACCAGATGAACTATTCTGTATGGTGAGTCTTTACACGCCACCTCCCAGGGGGCACACCTGCCCCCTGACGTGCTGCCCTAGCATAGACGCCTTTGCATGTTCATGGGCCTACCATCATTGGCACTTGTGGCCTCAGGATGCAGCCGACTCCTAGTTCTATCTCTTTCCGCCCTTGAGTAATTTTATTTCAAAAGACCCTTTGCCTTATCCTGACCATCAGCCTTAGTTAGGGCCCTACAAACCCACCCCAAAAGAGTTGTCTAACTTTGCATTTTAGGGATTAGTTAGTGGAGTCTCGGTTACTTTCCCCGGAGAAGGCCTTTGGGCTCCTTGTGCGAATGAGAGCACTTCGTCCCTAGGAGGATGCACACGAAGAAGCACTGGGAGAGCTGCCTTGGCTCAGCCACAGGAAGAACACTGTCCTTCCCTCAGGCAGCAGGTGCCTGACCGCCTTGTACATTTCGGAACAAGTTAACGACTGTCAGGTAATTCTTCCCAAAGAAACAGAAAGTGAGTGTCAGGAGGCTGGTGGTCTCCCCTCACAGACCCAGAGGTCTCTGGCATTATTTGTTTTTTTCTTTGTTTGTTTCCACTGCATCATTGAAAAGGCCCCACTGCACCCCCCAGCCTGTACTGCCTTTGAAACTTAGCATAGTGTCAATATCTGCATACTGTCCCATCACAGGTCTGCACTCTAAGTTACTTCATTGTCCCCATATTTTGATACGTTCAGGTGGTTTCCCATCATGAATTAACAGGGATAAAAATCCTCATGCACTTAACAAATGTTTTTTACGGATCTACTAGGTGCCAGTCAAGGTTTTAGGCCCAACGTATCTAAAGTCTTGCTCTCGGAGGAGGAACCAAGATGGCGGCATAGGTAAACACCTATTGTTCTGTCCCACGCAACAATTCAAGAACTACAACCTAACAACAAAACAAACATCACCCAGAATCACCAGAAAGCTGGCTGAGTGAAAACTCCACAAATAAAAGTAAAGGTGGGACACTGAGACTCAGAAGAGCGGCGGGAGCGCAGCCTTGCAGATCTTGTGGAAACAGGTTCGGAGCCGTCCTGCTCACTCGCACGGGCTGTGGCTGGAGCAGCAACCCCAGCGGGATTTCTCCAATGGGGAGGGCGGAGATGTCCCACTACATGGATTCCCTAACGCCAGGCGAGGTCCGAGATCCGGGGTACGTGGAGATGTCCCACTGCACAGATTTCCCAGTGCCAGGTGAGGTCCGAGGTCCGGGGGACGCACCCTGGAAGTGGGGCGCGGCAGAGGTCTCCTAGTCTGCGGAGAAACCGGGTAGCTGAGAAATAAACTATGCAACAGCACAGACGCGTGACTTGCTCCCTGGATACTTGTCTACTGGTCCCGGACCACCTGTTTTACAACCCTGGGCGAGACTTTGGGTGTGCAGACTCATTTGGGGAGAAGCAGAGTTGTCTGGCAAGGGGAAGAGACTAGTGGCTTTCTCTTGGAGGTGCCTGGAGCCATCCCCATCCAACAGAGATCCACGCGTGCGCGAGCACCACATAGGACGTAGCTGACACTGAGGCTGCCTGCACAGCTCAGAGACTCCACCCATCCAACCTGAACACAGTCTCCCTTCACAGCCAATTGGCCTGGAGGTCAAACCCTCCTAGGGCTAACAAAAACAAGCTGGGTTTAAATTCAAAAATACTGTACAACCCATAAAGGATTGCAGTAAGAGTACCCACCCCAAGTAACTGGGGAGACTGTGCCACTTACCCTTAGAGGACATCTACCACATAAAGCAGCCACCATGCAGAGATATGGAAAGAAATCAGGTGTGAAAGAAATGGAGGAGAAAAAGATGACTAGACATAGAGTTCAAAACCACGGTTATAAGGCTTTTCAAGAGGCTCCTAGAAAAAGCCAATGAAATTAATGAGAACTCTGAGGAAATAAACAAGACCAACCAGAAAATGAATGAAACTTACAAAGAAATGAATGAGACCCTCAATGAAATGAACAAGACCTCTGAGGATATGAATGAGACCCTCACGGATATGAAAAAGGACCAACTAGAAATCAAGCATACACAGACTGAAATAAAAAATATTACACAAAGTCCTAAAAGCAGTCCAGAGGGCCACAAGAACCAAGTCAAAGATTTGAAATACAAAGAAGCAAAATCAACTCAGCTGGAAAAGCAAGAAACAAAAAGAATTCAGATAATTGAAGACAGTGTAAGGGGCCTCTGGGACAACTTCCAGCATGCCAACATCCGAATTATTGGGGTGCCAGAAAAAGAGAGAGAGCACGTTAATGAAAACCTACTTGAAGAAATAGTGGCTGGAAACTTCCCCCACCTGGTGAAAGAAACTCACTTAAAAGCCCAAGAAGTACACAGGACCCCAAAATATAGGAATCTAAAGAGGACCACACCAAGACATATCATAATTAAAATGCCAAGAGCAAAAGATAAAGAGAGAATATTAAAAGCAGCAAGAGAAAAACAGTTGGTTACCTACAGGGGAGCACCCATACAATTGTCAGCGGATTTCTCAACAGAAACTATGCAGGCCAGACGCAAGTGGCAAGAAATATTCAAAATAATGAATAGCAAGAATCTACAACCAAGATTACTCTACCCAGCAAAGCTATCATGCAGAATTGAAGATCAGATAAAGTGCTTCGCAGATAAGAAAAAGCTAAAGGAGTTCATCACCACCAAACCAGTATTATATGAAATGCTGAAAGATATTCTTTAAGAAGAGGAAGAAGAAAAAGGTAAAAATATAAATTATGAACAACAAATACACATCTATCAACAAATGGACATAAAAATCAAGTGAATTGATAGGCTGATGAACAGGATAAACTGGTGACTATAACAGAAACATGGACATAGAGAGGGAATAGACTGACAATTCTTGGGGAGAAAAGGGTTATGGGAAGTACAGCAAGAGACTGGACAAAAATCTTGCAACAATGGGAGAGGACAGTCGGGAGAGGGAGGTGAGGATGGAGGGTGGGATAGGTACAGGGTGGAGGGGAGATATGGGGGGATAAAAAAAGGGGAAACAATGTAATTAATAAACTGAACAATAAAGATTAAAAAATGATAAAAATAAATAAATAAAGTCTTGCTCTCTAAGAGCTTACATTTTAGTGACAGAGAAGGAGGACAGGAAGCATGCAATGTAAAAGAGAATGCCTCATAACTACAAGGAAGAAAAGGAACTCGGAGCAAAGTGATAGAGTAACAGGGTTGCTGTTCCGTGTGGATGAGAGGCAGGGTGGGAAGGAAAGGCTGGGGTGTGATACAGCCTGCCCAATCCGGTAAACTGGAGAAGGTCATCATAAAGCACAGCAGCACGCACAGGAAGTGCTGCCCCTCTTTTTCTTCTTGTTGTCTGTTGGCTAACTGCATCACATACAAATACAAATACAATGGAAATCTTGCCATGAAATGCAATTACCACTTAAACCAACATAAGTGCAATTTGCACAAACAAATCACGAATAAACTGGATTAAAAAATGAATACCTGCCAAAACCGGTTTGGCTCAGTGGATAGAGCATCAGCCTGCAGACTGAAAGGACCTGGGTTCGGTTCCGGTCAAGGGCATGTACCTTGGTTGCGGGCACATCCCAGTGCGGGGTGTGCAAGAGGCAGCAGATCGATGTTTCTGTCTCATCGATGTTTCTGACTTTCAATCCCTCTCCTTTCCTCTCTGTAAAAAAATCAATAAAATATGTTTTTTAAATGAATACCAGCTCAAAAAACACACAGTTAATATCATGTCAACTCCATGAAATAGGTGTGTTAGCAAACCAAAAGGACGGCTTTGAAAACTATAAAAAGTGGCACCAAGTCACTTTCAGAGATATGGCTGGACCCCCTTGTAACATGTCCTTTTGTCTTCAGAGATTTGACAGTTTCCTGCCCCTCAATAGTTTTGTCAACAACGTTGGCACCAAATGAAGACGAGCAGAGCTACTCTGGCTCTGAAAGCAAGTCTTTCACACCTATCATTACTATTTACTTACTGAAAAGACCCTCTGCATTTAAAACAGTCCTGAATTTCAAATACTTAAATATTTTTTTGACACCAAGAGCCAAGTTCTTCACTATTTTATACCTTAGTTTTATCATGCTACTGCATTTTATTTTATTTTATTTATTTTTTTAGTTTAATAAAATTAATTCCATTTGTTTGTTTGTTTATTTATTTATTTATTTATAAAATAATGACCGTTTATTTGCTCACAATTCTTTGGTGCACAGGACAATGCTCCAACCAACTGAGCCATACCAGTCTGCTCACAATTCTTTGTGTGTGTTTTTTTTTTTTTGCAGTATAACTTAGATATAATAGTAGTACATATGTTTTCCTTTTTCCCCCCATTATCCTCCCCCAGCCTCCCCTACGCCCCGCACATGTCCCCACCTGCCCCCCACCCCGCCCCAGTGTCTTTCATTCATTGGTTATGCTCATATGCTTGCATACAAGTCCTTCAGTTGATCTCCCCCAGCATCTGCCTCCCACCCTCCTCAGCCTTCCCCCTGTAGCCTGACAGCCTGTTCAGTGCCTCCCTGCCTCTATATCAATCACTCTCCCCTGTTTCTTTTCTTCAAAAATATCTTGCCTCTGCATACTAGAAATAAATGTATAAGAACAAAAAATGTTTGAGTCTCAGTTTCAATGTCTAACTGTTCTGAGTCCCAGTTTCAATGTCAAATAGTTCTTGTGTACATGTCAGCAATGGTATTCAGATGGTGGACACATCGTGGCAATGCAAGTTCCATCCTCTCTGGTATGGTCCTGGGCCGCCTGCAGACATGCACAGCTGCCGACTGCTAGCATGGCAAGGTGTCGTCAGCGTCCCCCATCTCTGGACCATCCTCGAGACTGGAACAGACCCGTCAGTTCCTCACTGTCACAGGAACCCACATGGTATTGGAGTTGTTCTCTGAAAACACACAAACACATTCTCGACCAAAAGTTAACCAAGGGTTCCTCTCTGCAGATTAGACTTGGGATTCTTTTTATTTTTGCCTAAATGATTTTCCTTTGGCTTATTTTGACACCATGTGTGTTTTTTCATGGGTGTCCTGCTGTTGGCTTTACAAATGGAAGTTACTTTTCTGGAGTAAGAATTTTCTAGATGTATTTTACTTATAGGATATTTTTCCTTACATGATATTACCCTACTATCTCCTCCCCCTTTTTTGGTTAATGGGGGCTTTTGGGAATTTTAGATTGCAGTCTTGGTAATTTTAAATTTTAATATTTGCACACAAATATGACTGCTTTAGGTTCTTTGGATGTTAGGAAATTTTACACTAAGATGAACTAATAATAGATATTTTAGTTAATGTTTTAGGAACAGCTTTTTGTCCAGTACACTTAAATTTTCTTGAGTATTCACTTATTTCACTTGGCCAATTTAAATTAATCTGAAAACTTGATTACTATTTTACTGTCAATTTTAATACTCAAGCATAAATCTTAGTTTACCCTATAAATATTAGTGGAAAGGATTATTTGCCTTCTTGAGTAGGCCCTGAGCATTCCTGGTAATAGACTGGATTTAGATATAGAGCAGCTAATGCTGGCCAAGTCTCTGTCTGCAACCTGGGTCCCAGTCTGAGTTGTGCATGGGAGGTGAAGCAGCCATGGGGGCAGGAGACCTCCCTCAGAAGGGGTGAGAGTTCAGGCCCCTGTATGGTTTGTGGGTGAGAGTCTGTGCTCCACCTCTGTTGACCTTTTAGTTCTCTCCTGTTGGCCCCTCTGCAACTGTGCCTGTCTTAGGCATGCTACTGCATTTTAGATAACCAGATGTCCTGCACTTAGTTTGTAAAGTGTGTGTGTGTGTGTCTTCAGGTTATCAGTCTAGTGCTGTGTAACAAACAACCCCAAAAACTTGGAGGCTTAAAACTGTAAGTATTTTACTATGCTTTCTCCCTGTGGGGCAGGAATTGGACACATTTTCACTGGGCAATTCCTGTGACCTATGGCACAACAAGTCACTAAGTCATATCCATCTGGTCACTGGACTGGGCTGGTGGTCCAAGATGGTTTTATTCACAAACTTGGCTCCGGGGTGGGGATGACTGGAAAGCTGGACCCCTTCTTTCTCCAGGTAGTTGCAAGGCCCCTCCTCATGGTCTCTCCTGCAGCACGATCAGACTTCTTACATGACAGCTCAGGGCTGCAGGCATGTTTCCCAAGAGACAAGGGCTAGAAACTGCCAATCTCATAGGGCCAAGGCTACCAAACTAGCACAGGGTCACCTCCACTATTGATCAAAATAGTCACAGAGCTCACCAGATTAGAGAAGGTGACATACATTCCCACCTCTCAAATAGGAGATTTATAGCCATCTGTAATCTATTATAATATATATATATATATACTGAGTGGCCAGATTATTATGATCTCTAATGATATGGCCACTACTCAGTGTGTGTGTGTGTGTAACTTATTACAGAAAATGTTAAACACATACAAAAATAAACAAAATACAATATAAACTTCCATGTACCCATCATCCAGCTTCAACAGTTTTCCATTCATAGCCAATTTGTTTCATCTCTACTCCCCATCCACTTCCTCTAGCCCTATATTATGTTAAATCAAACCTCGGACATCATATTAATTCATCCATTAATGCTAAGTTTTAAAGTCCTATGATGAAGAGGACAGCACCACTTTTAGAGGGAAAATCTGTTCATTTCAGGGGCTTTTTATTAACACCAAGCTGCTCCTTCCTCTTAGATGCCTTCCTTCCAAGAAATCCTTAAGCATTTGAAAAACAGAACAATCACTTCCCTATATAGCTTCCAGGGAAATGCCAATTGGGCCAGAAGCCAGGAGACCTGGGTGCTAGTACCCCAGCCCCTCGCCGGCTACAGAATAAGAAGAATGGTAATAGTTAGCTTTTACGGAACCCTCACTTGCCGCTCCACATTCATCATTTCAGTCCTATTATATTCCCATTTTTATAGGGATGGCTAGCAAAGTTAAGCCACTTGCCCAGGACCAGAGAATGGCAGAGGTGGGATGTTACCCAAATCTCTTCACGGCTCTGTTTCCTCCTCTGTCCCGTGGAGTCCCTCATCCCAGCTCAACTAGCTCACTACGGAATAGTGTCTTAAAGCCCCAGCAAACCACCTTGGAAATATTTCAAATACTAATCATAAAAGCTTTTAAATGGGTAATCCATTTTTATGCTTAAAAAAAAACCCCAAACAATATAAAGTGAAGAGTCTGGCTCCCAAGCCTGTTTCTGTTTATCTCACCCCCCTATCCACTTTCTCTGTACAAGTAGCCATCTAATTATTATTTATTTATGCAAATATAGTAAATGTGAGTAAGTACATTTCTCTGTTCCCCCTTCTTAGACAGAAAAGCACCTTTATATGTCCAATCACTATGGAAGGTATTCCCATATCCACGGGTAGATAGCTTCCCAGGCCTTTTCGTTAGCTGCCTAGTACTTCAATGTATAGACGCACCATCATTTACTTACCAAGTTTCCTATTGATGGACATCCCATGTCCCCCGAGCTTTAGCTGTTAGTACAGGCAGTCAAGCACAACTTTTTGTGCATTGTTATGAGAGGAACAGCCAGTAGAAGGACCTCTTAATGCCCTATTTTGTTCAGCACTGTCAATCTCTTACCCACTCTTTAAAAAAAAAAATATATATATATATATATATATATATATATAATTTATTTTTTTTTTTTTACAGAGAAGAAGGGAGAGGGATAGAGAGCTAGAAACATCGATGAGAGAGAAACATCGATCAGCTGCCTCCTGTACACCCCCTATTGGGGATGTGCCGGCAACCAAGGTACATGCCTTTGACCGGAATCGAACCTGGGACCCTTGAGTCCGCAGGCTGATGCTCTATCCACTGAGCCAAACCAGTTAGGGTTCCCTTACCCACTCTTGATCTTTGTTATAGGAAGAGGTTCATCAGGCTTAATTTAAAGAACTTATGCCTTCTTTTGAAGTCTTTTATTAGGGAAACCCCAGGGACCTGAAAGTTAAAGCCTGTGAATGTATCATTGTCACTTTTTACCGGTCTTGTCTGGGTTTGCCTCTTTTAAAACACTGCCTATACAACTAGAGTCTTGAGAACAGATAGATCCAAAGTCTGATATCTTAGAAGTGCTTATAGAGAAAGATACCTGGGGATATCTGTTTCCTTTATTACAGTTTGTACAATTATAAACCCACACCCTCTAGAGATATCCACGACCCCTGACTAAAAAGAGGAGGTAGGAGGCAAAATCCAAAGCAAAAATGAAGGCACCTCCTGACTTCAGATGAAAAATTCTCCTTGTTTTCTTCTCTATTTCTCTCCCAAATGAGGAAGTGATTCTAGAGCTGACTTAAAGGAGATTATGCTTGTTGTAGCCTAAGTGGGTACTATATCAGAGATGTCCTCAGATTTCTGTATCTCTCTGCTCTTTGTCACTGCCTAAAAAGCTTCATTTTTTATTTCTCTTAGTTGCTGCCTAAAATTCCATCCTTTATTGATTCATTTGTGCTAGAAATGTCCTATTTAAAAGTATCTTCAGTCATCATCCCTTAAAGTAAATTGATTTAGTCAATTACCCTATTCTAACACCCAGCATGGATCATCTATGCTGACATAGAGTATGCTGTGAGTTGGGGGTGGGGAGGAGGGAATGCTCATGCTAATGTTGGGACAGGGGCTGGGGAGGAAGGAGAGGGAAAGCTGCAGCCAGGGAGAGGACTGGGATACCACAAGTGGAGAACCGTTCCGATCTCATCCACAGAAGAAAGGAAGCAGGGGGTGGAGACATGCACAGGGGAACTGGGTGGACACGTCCTCTTCATAATTTTACCCAAGAGCAGCCTTGTTTATTTGGACATGTTTGCCAAGAATGTATCCATTGCTTAACTCTGGATCTTGCCTCTGCATTGTTTGTCCAGGTTTGCTATTCCCACTGTAAACTGGGGTCTAGAGATGGCAGAACAAGGTATAATTAGAGAGTAAACCCTGGTATGCCATGTACTGGGATGGTCAGCAGTACCCTCGGTGACACTAGCCTATTGGCACTGTGGTTTAACCACAGAATAGTTTGTTTCATGGTCTGGGTTTCAAAATTCTCAAACATCATTACGCCCACACCAAGAACATGAAGAAACAACTTAGACTGGAGCAAAGATTTTTAAGGAAGGATGGAGTGGGGGGAAGACAAGCAATGAACACATTTTTCAAAGAACTAAGTTAATCATTTCTAAAATGATTCAACAGAAATCATCTCACTTCACGCACATCTCACTTTCCCATCCTCTCCTCTGTGAAGACTCCCCAAGTTGTTGAAGTTTGTAACGTACGGTGCCAAGCTGCCTTATAAATGGCAAAGCAGAGCAGAGCAACATCTGTGTTTTGACAGATCAGCTTCTAGGAATCAGGAAAAAACCATCATGTAACACCATGTGCAATGAGCGCTTTGTAAGCCTGACAGACATTAAGCAACAATGACCTGCTTCCCAAACTTTTCCTGCTCGGGCCAGGAGTTCTTTGGACATCAGCACGTATTCTCTGGGTCTCCTTCTGGTTTTTACTCCACCTATTGAAGAGTTTCTTCCCTTTCTGGCCATCCCAATACTTTCTCCCCTCCCTCCCTACACATCATAAATGCTATTTCTCCAACAATATCCCACGCATTGTACCTCTCTCTTATGCACCACCCCCTCCAAGACCTTTTGGATGAGCTGTGGTGGTAAGTGCTTGAAGAATATTTTAAGAGTGCTGATTGCTTGTGGAGAGCACAGGCCAACACTTTCAGGCCACTCCTGGGGAGGATTTCCTTGGTAAACTTGATACAGACATACTGTGCTTTATAATGCTTCACATTATTGTTCTTCACTGATGTTGTGTTGTTTGAAGTGACTGACTGATGGAGTTGGCTGGGCAGGGGAGAAGGTAGTGAAAGAATCACAGCACATGCAGACAGAGGCCTGAAACAGTGCATGTCGCATCATCTAGAAGAAGAGACAAGACATACTCAGACATATGAATGGTGGGGAAAGTACATGCTAAATATTTTGGGGTTGCAGAGGAAGGCACAATCACTTCCTGCTGGGTTAGCAAAGATGCAGTGTAAGAAATGGAATCAGTTTAATCATTAGAGAAGAGGAAAGAAAAAAGGTACTTATTCCAGGCAGAAGAAAAAATATGTACTGACTAGAGACCCAGTGCATGAAAATTCATGCACTGGAGAGCGCAGTCCCTCAGCCAGGCCTGCCCCCTTCGACAGTTCTGGAGCCCTCAGAGATGGGAGGCAACCTGGCGATCAGGGGAAGGCGACTCCCCATCACACCTCTGCTGCTGCCACTGCTGGCAGTGCAAGCCTCAGCTGGCCCTGGTTACCTGAGCCTCAGATGGCCCTGGGCAGTGGGGCAGCTGTCATCCAAGGTTTGCCTGTCCTGGGCATCTGGATAGCCAACATCCGAGGCTTGCCTGCACCTCAGGCTGGCCCTGAATGGCTGGGGTCTGAGGGCAGGTCTGGCTGCATGGTGCACCTGCCCCCTCCCAGTCCGCCAAGGGGCTAAAAGGACTGGGGGACTCTGGCAGGGCTGAGGGGATTGGGCACCACCATCTTGTGGCTATGGGTGCTGCCATATTTGTGATAGTTTGATGGTCAATTTGCATATTCCCTCTTTATTAGATAAGATTGAGGAGATCCACGTGTGTTTAGGAATCTAATAGTAAAGCGGTTCAGAATAGCTAAAGTGTGGAGAAGTAGTGAAGGAGCTTGGAAGGTTGGTACTAGTTTCTACTGGTGTTTCATGATAGAACATAGTCTTCAGATTTTATTTGGTAGGTAATAGGGAAACAGGTTTATGAACAGGGAGTCTCGTTATGCAAATGATGCTCTAAGATGCTATCCCTGGCAGCTGTGGACAGAATGGCCAGCTAGGAGGCTGCTGCAATAATTTAGGATGAGTTGATAATGTCCTGAATTACACTGATGTCAGAGCGAATGGAAAGGACCAATATGCAAAACATAAATAAGGGTTTGTAAACTGACAGCAAGTCTGTTTAAAAATTTTTAAACACGATATGCACACAATCACTGTGCTTATAAATGGGCTGTATTTACATATATATACAGAGTATAACACATCACATATGCTGGCTGTAATTTTCTCCAGCTAATACAGTGGTGGATTTATTACACACATTATGCAAAACAAATAAAATAATACAGCCAGGCAAAAAGGCTCTGCATCACTCCCTGAAAGCATGGTGTGTGCGCGCGCACACGTGTTCATGTGTGACCTTGGAATGCAGTGTGCAGCAAAAAGCCTAGGCTATTGATGGAGCTTTGAAATTGCTCTCAGGAGTCAGACTCTTTCCCTTAACTCTGCTCTTCCTGCAGTTGGAATTGATGATGAATACAAGGGATTGTTGCTGACACAGGTGGGAGTTTATAGGGTGTGTCTATGGACAAAAACCTCGATAGTTCCAGGGACAGTGAAGTTTAAATCTTTCCTTAACAAATAAGGTGAACTAAGGCAATTATGCAATAAGCAGAGATTCCAGTTACAACTCTCCTTTTATCATCCAATCAAATCTATTAATTCAATCTCTTAATTATATTTGAAATCTGCACCCCATTCTAGTCTAATGCCTCACTGTCACCCA
The DNA here is from genome assembly GCA_027563665.1 of Antrozous pallidus. Taxonomy (NCBI): domain Eukaryota; kingdom Metazoa; phylum Chordata; class Mammalia; order Chiroptera; family Vespertilionidae; genus Antrozous; species Antrozous pallidus. Next base: position 68,592,618 of record CM050511.1, read on the forward strand.
AAAATTCAACTCAAAACCACTTCCTGCCTAACTGGTGTGGCTCGGTGGTTGAGTGTCAATCCATGCACCAAGAAGTCACTAGTTCAATTCCCGGCCAGGGCCCACGCTCAGTTTTCTGGCTTGATTCTCAGTTAGGGGGCATGCAGTTGGCATGATGTTTCTCTTTCATTGATGTTTTTATCTCTCCCTTTTTCTCTCTAAAATAAGTAAAAACATATTTTTTAAAAACCACCACTTCCTGACCAAGGTGTCCTTAGTCAGAGTTCGGTCTCTTGCTTTCCCACAAGGGGATATGTCAGTCAATTTGTCTGTCTTCATGATGCCCCTTGCCAGCAAGTGTGTCCCCAGGGCCCTGCCTGAGTAAACAGAGAGCAGCCTTTGTCACCTCGCCCCCAACCACATTTGGGTTTGACGCAGGACTCACCTATCATAATCTCCTTCTCGGGAGTTGATAATTAGCTGTAAGTGTTGGATCTGAAGATTATGTATACTCTTGGCACCGTTTGAGGGAAGCTACAGTGAACCATGAGAAACAGAGCAATGAACTTAGTCTGGAGAGAAAGAGGATTAGGGAAGGTGTGCCATGGAAAGAGAAGACTACAGACCCTATTACTCCAGGAGGAATGATAGATAGATAGATGATAGATAGATAGATAGATAGATAGATAGATGATAGATAGATAGATAGATAGATAGATAGATAGATAGATAGACTACAAGCTACTCTGGTTTCTAATGTATTTCAGATATAAGAACTAGGATTCCTGGCTCTTGAGGGGCCAAGATACACGTCCTCCTTGGGTTCCTCAACATTTCCCTATACCTTTACAATGAGTCCCTCTAATTTCAGCCAGTTTGAAGTCATTCTCATTCTATGTTGCAAACATGCCTTAATTAACTGTTACACCGCACCTACTATGTGCTCTGAGTTAGCACTTACCATGTTATACTTTAGCTGTTAGTTTGCTGTTTCCCTTCCTTGTTGGGCATTGAACTCCCCTGAGGACAAGAACTTTGTCCTGTTCATCCTTCGTATTCTCAGCACTTAGGAGAGGGACTGGCATATAGCAGACAGGCAGTAAATTTTTAGAAAGTACTTTACGAGTTAGGGGTCAACCCTTTCACAGATTGTATTGATTCTGCCTTTATTGTAACTCAATTTTTCCACTAGGTTTTGACAGCAACGGCTTCTGGGCTGCTCTGGGAGCCTCAGGATTCGGACCAGGAGCTGGGAAATATTAGGCTCCTGGGTTGGAAGGAACCTTTCATAGAACTCTGTTCTATGGGAACCTAGATAGTTCTACAGTGAAATATGGGCCACTCTCTTTTACTTAAAAACATTATTTAACTTCACACATACACACACAAATATTGTGGAAATACTAATGAAAAGCAAAATATTTTTAAAAATCATTTAATATGTCATTGTCGCAATAAAATAACCTGTTTTCATATGTCCACCTCCCCTGCTAGTCCCTGTTTGTATGTCTTACATAACATTGAGTCATTGTTCAGATAAAATGTTTCTTCTTCACTTAACAATGCATCATAATTATTTTTTCCAAGATGCTACAGAGATTTCATAAGCTTTAATGGTTCCATAGTATCTTAATTGTTAGATATGCATTAAATTACTTTAATTCTGCTGCTGTGGACATTCACATTGTTTCTCTTTTATTCTTTTCCTTCCTTCCTTCCTTTCTTCCTTCCTTCCTTCCTTCTTTCCTTCCTCCTTCCCTTCCTTTCTTCCTTCTTCCCTTCTTCCCTCCTTCCCTTCCTTTATTCCTTCTTCCATAGTTGCATTGGACATATTTATGTAAATTCTTTTCTTCTTTTAGTTTGATTCTTTTATGATAATTCTGTCCAAAGCCCAGTTACTGGTATAAGGCTCTGCTTTTATTTGATAGCAAACATTTACTGAGCATCTACTGCTTCAGCTGCTAAATGCTGGAAACATAATGATGACAATGATGTCCTGACCCTCAAATAGTTCTCTTCCTGGTGATGGAGAGAGACATTAACAGAAACATCAGAATATACCACCATAAAATTCTATCGATATATATAAAAGACTAATATACAAAGTGACTAATATACTCCCCAGGAGTTTGACCAGGAGACTGTGAGACTGGGAATTTGATCGCTTGCTATGACATGTACTGACCACCAGGGGGTGGTACAGAATGGAGGAAAGCCTTGGCCAACATCTGGAAGGTCCCGATCAGCCCTGATCGCTGGCCAGGCCTAAGGACTTTATCTGTGCACAAATTTTGTGCACCGGGCCTTTAGTAACACAAATAAAAACAAATTGCTGTGGAAGCCCAGACTGACTGTTTGAGGTGGGGTGAGGGTGCTTGACTTGCCATATTTCTTTCTAAAAGATGTATATGTTCCTAGCTCCCAGCAGTGAATGAGAATACCTTGAATCTCTGTAGCATCAATGTCATTCCTAAAGACATTCAGAGAAGGAAATTTGTAAGCTCCCCTAATAGTAATAATGATAATTTATTAAATTCTTATCATGTTCCAGTGCTGTAGGTATCTAATACAACACATGGATCTAATATAATTCCTTCAACAACCACATAATTATTATTATTGTTCCATTTTACAGAACAGGAAATAGAGGCTAAAAGATGCGAAGTAACTTGCCAGAGCCAGATGGCTAGAGAGTCATGGAGCCAGACTATGAATTCACCCATTTTAGATACGGAATCACACTCTCCTGTGGATAACACAACATTGTAAACCTAAACTAAAATGAAAATCTGCTTTTCATGGGGGATGTTGGGCTCTATTCCCTGTAACTGCAATGCCTGCTTTCCCGCAAGGAACTTACTGGAAAGCCTTGTGTTGGTCTTGAAGCCTGGAGGACCTGGCTTTAAGTCTGTTCAAAGTATTTTCTTTCTTGGCTTCAACCCACACTGTCAGGCCTACTTCCCAACTCTCATTATGGCTTCATGGTGCTGGTTGAGCTTACACATATTCAGATAATCATACGAGCCTATTCATATTCGGATGATAATTTGGAAGCACATTCTGATGCACGCTGCTATTAGGGTGCCTGTGCTGTGGCAGAGAGTAGCATATTATTTAGCTTATTTTAAGTCAATGTGATCTTCCTGGATGGTAGCACTGTGCCTCCTTCTCTAATGTTTCTATTTCCAGTCACTGCAGTACATAATCGCGTCCATAAATATATGTCTATATTAACTTACGTACATACAAATAAACGTTCTCATAAATGTTTCCTAGGTAAGGAATGATCAGAAACGAACTTGCATCTAAATCAGAAAAAAAGATGCCTTTGGTTGGGCTCCCAAGAAACAGTCCTAAAGACAGCGTGTCTGCAGAGCACGTGTTAGGAAGCTGGGGAGGGAGTGGAGAAGTGGGACAAGGAGTGGGGGGCAAGCTGACCAAGGGTGCATTTCAGGCGCAGTGTCTGCCTCGGCCTGCCCCCGGGAAGCTCTGGGGTGTTAATTACTCCACAGTGTGTCTCAGTGAAAGCCAGAGAGCTGAACTTTGTACCCCAGCGCAGTGAACCGCTGGCTTTGGGCCACTTTCCTGGGATGTAAACACGTGCACTTTGTGCTCTCCCGCCTTGGGCAGGGCAGGCCCACTAACCCCTGGAAGTCCTCTGAAGAAGGTCACCATTGTGAGATGCTGGAAGAAGTGGGGGGTGGGTACACAGCACCAGTAAAGGGCATCCTGCTTGGAACAGTGTCTGCTCCCGAAGTCCTCCTGCCCAGCGGGTCAGAGCAGAGGCTCGGGAATCTGGCTTTGATTCCGACTTCACTGTGCGAGGTATGTAGCCTGCCCTCACCAGCCTGGGTTCTTCTTCACTTTGTTATGGGAACGATCTCTTCTGGGGAAGCTGCAAAGATTCAAGATCTTTCACTTTAAGGATTGTTTTGATGGCTATGATAAGCAGATGCTCAATGAGTGGTAGCTATTGGTTCTAATTTGATGTAAAGATAATTTTTTAAATGTACTCAGCCCAGCTGTATCATACACATGAAAAATCTTTTCTCATATCACAAAATATGCATCAGTTATATAGAAATATGATCTATTTTCCTATCAATCACTTCACCTGTGTAGACAACTCTTCCCTTGGAGAGCCATCAGCCTGGAAATCAGAAATAAGCTTCTTTTAAGCACACAAGCAGGAATAAATTTCTTGCTCACCAGTGCTTTTTCTGTATAACTTTTTGTAAGGAAAATCTTTAAACATATGTAGAAAGAGAGAAGAGAGCATAATGAACTTCTGGAGAATATATATCAAAGCACCCTCAGTTCTCCCAATTAGTAGAATTACGCACCTTACCATGACTAACTGTTTAGATTTATAGAAGTGTGGAGTAGTCGTAATCCATTTTAGTTGAACAGTGGGGAGTTTTAGCTGAAATAACTCAAATGCTGCCTTTATGTTTTAAGAATGTGGTCTAGAATTTTACATTTGGAAGGGAGCATAAATCCTATCACTTGGGTGGAAGTTGTCAAAAGGGGATGAATGGGGACATCTGTAATAGTGTCAACAATAAAAATAAAGTTTAAAAGAAGCTGTTTATTTGGATCCTCTCATCTTACAGATGAGAAAAAATCAACTCAGAGAAATTAAAAAACTAACCAAAGGCACACAGCTAGTCAGGAGAACAGCTGAGAGCAGCATTGGGTCTCTTAGCCTTTTTTTTTTAGGATTTTTTTAGGCTGATTATTATTTATTATTATTATTTTTTTAATCCTCACTGGAGGGTATTTTTTATTGCTTTCTAGAGAAGGAGGAAAGGAAAGGAGAGAGAGAAACATCAGCATGAGAGAGACACATCGATTGGTTGCCTCCCACACGCATGACATTTGGGGCCAGGGATCAAACCTGAAACCCAGGTACATGCCCTTGACTAGGAATTGAACCTGAGACCCTCTGGTGCATGGGCCGACAATGCCAAGGGCAGGGTCTCCTACTCTTGCAGGCTTTTTCCACTACCCTGTATTGTTGGCTATTCTTTCCCCTTCATTTTGCTGTTACCCCAGTGTGGGGTTCATTTCCAGCTGAGTACCTACATACCGTGGAAAGCAGTTAGGAATAGTTTCAGCTTGCCCCTAACCATAAAACCCTGTTCTATGAAATGTTAAAAAGCAACAGTCTATATAGACAGAAAAATTAGAATGGGGATTGCCTGCAGATTGGCACAAGGAATCCTTTTGAGGTGACGGGAGGGTTCTAAAATTAGGTTGTAGTGGTTGATTGCACAGCTCTGTAAATTTACTAAAACTGTACGCTTAAATGGGTGAATTTTGTGATGCCTGAATTAAATTATACTTCAATAAAATTGTTTTAAAAGATGATTGCATACAGATATTTAATTATCTCATAACAAGACATCTGAAGTTGGTGATTCAAAATTTGCTCCAGCAGCTCCACAATATAATCAGACTATTGTTCTTACTGTGTTTTTTTTTTCTTTTTATTGACCTTCTCCTCTTACTGGATTTTTAGTCTGTCACTGTGAGCACGGTGGCCTTCGGTCCTCATGCTCATCTTCTCATCGTCCCAGCATGGCTGTTGCAGCTCCAGGTTAGGTCCACATCCACAACAAGAAGGAAAATGGTGTCGGTGAGATCTTAGTTCCTGCCAGTCTCCCTTAGAAGAGAAAGTCCACCTGCTGACTTTTTCTAGTCTTTCATTGGACAGAACCAGGCCACATGCCACCCCTATATGCAAAAAAGGTGAGAATGTGAACAAATAAGCAAATGGGAGTGGAGTTAGTGCTAGGGCTGGCTGCAATGCTTTCCTGAAACGAAGTAAGGTTCTGTTGGCAAGAGAAAGGGGAGGGAGAGCAGAGATAGATATTGAGTAGGCAGCTAAAGGTGCCTCCCACATCAGGAAATTCAAAATGTACTAAATGTTTTTATTTGTTCAGAGATTTTATAGCCGAATGGTTAGGAGCACAGGCTGTGGGAAGAGAATGCTGGTATTCAAACCCAGCCCCACCCAGCTCACCATGTAACCATAAGGGAGTTATTACCCCTCTATGCTTCTGTTTCCTTCATGGTGAACTGGAGATAATAATAACACCTACTTCATGGCGTTGGGTGAGAACTAAACATGTTAACACAGGTAAAGTGTTTAGAATGATATCTGGCATATAGTAAGCACTGTGTGAATGATGTTATGATGCATGGGTGTGATTATGTGTAAATGGGTTATATTGGAACCTCCTTTATTCATTATCATTCTTTTAATCAATAAATATTTAATATGTACAAGGCGGTGAGCTGGACATTTGGATAAAACTATGAACAAACTAGCCTGCCTCCTGATCCTGCTGAGCTTGAATTCTGTTGGGAGAAAGCAACAATAAATAAGTCAACGAGATAATTACAGATCGTGATAAGTACTGTGAAGGAAATTAACAGGGTGATGAGATAGAGAATAAATGCAGCAACTGTATTAGAACAGGCAGGAAACAATTAAGCTAAGACTTGACCAAAGAAACAGAGTAATCATACGAATAGCCAAGGAAAGAACTTTCCAAGGAGCAAGAACAGTTTGTGCGAAAGCCCTGGGGCGGGGGGAAAAAGACTTTGGCATCTTCTAGACTGTGGTGCAGAAGGCCAAGATCGCTGAAACAAGGTAAGCCAGGGTATGGAACCTAGTGTGGAAGCCTGAGGTGGTGTCCAAACGCCAGGCCACGTAGTGCCTTGTAGGCAGTGGGAATGTGATAGGGTTTTATTCTTAGTTTAATGAGAAGCCACTGATGAAAGAAATGGTCTGTAAAGAGTATTTATTGTAACCACTCTGGCTGCTGTTGGATTGAGGGAGACAGGAGTAGGTATAGCGAGACCAGTTGTAAATAATGATAGGTTGAATGATAGTAGTGCAAGGGAAATGGCTAGGAGTCCAGGAAACGTGTGTGTGTGTGTGTGTGTGTGCGTGCGTGTGTGTGTGTGTGTGTAATAAGAACCATTCGTCCTACGATGAGGCTCCCTGGGGGATTTCAAACTGTTCCGAGTCTTCTCACATTGGTCAGGGGCACCAGCTGCCCTTTCATTTCTCCATTACTCTTCCAAGTATCTGGACACCCACCTCGGTCCAGAACTGCTGTCCACGTAAGGAGGTCATCGGAAAGGCAAGCATCACTGGCTGAAGGATGGACAGGCATGTGCTGTTCACTGTCCGTAATGGACCTTAGGTCCTGGGCACAGACTTGAAGGCCTACTGGTGTTGATGAGAAATGCAGCTTCCTCTGGAAGAAGCTTGATATTTCTGACTTAAAATCTTCTATCCTCATGGTCTTGTCCCCTCCTCCTCTTTTTCAGCCCTACAGTAGTGAGGGGAGACTGGCTCTATAAATATTCACCTGAATCTCTGTTTTACAGGTAGACTTAATAACTGAGGATTTGCAATCTTGGTGTTCTTTTTGTTTGTTTGTTTCTGAAATGGGTGACTCTTGTCTATGTGTCTAGGGTGATGACATTCCATAAGATGGGGGAGGTTGGGCTCTTCCTTTCCATCTGGCTGCGGCCATCAGGTAAACCAAGATGGGCGCTTACAAGTACATCCAGGAGCTATGGAGAAAGAAGCAGTCCGATGTAATGCACTTCCTTCTCTGGGTGTGCTGCTGGCAGTACCACCAGCTCTCTGCGCTCCGCAGGGCCCCCCTTTCCTCCCCCAGCCCAACAAAACACACAGGCTGGGCTATAAGGCCAAGCAAGGTTATGTCATATATTGGATTCGTGTGCACCTTGGTGGCCACAAACGCCCTGTTCCTAAGGCTGCGACCTACAGCAAGCCTGTCCATCACGGTGTTAACCCGCTAGAGTTTGCTTGAAGTCTTCAGTCTGTTGCCGAAGAGTGAGCTGGAGCCACTGTGGGGCTCTGAGAGTCCTGAATTCTTACTGGGTTGATGAAGATTCCATGTAAAATTATTTGAGGTGATCCTCATTGATCCATCCCATAAGGCTCTTAGAAGAAATCCTGACACCCAATGGGTCGCCAAACCAGCCCACAAGCACAGGGAGATGCGAGGGCTGACATCTGCGGGCACAAGAGCCGTGGCCTTAGGAAGGGCCACAAGTTCCACCACACTATAGGTTCGTGATGGCAAACCGATGACATGTGTGTCAGCGCTGACACACGTAGCCATTTTTATGACACACGGCTGCATGCGGTCGCATACAGAGAAGTATGAGGCTGCATGCTGAGAAGGACGTTTCATCCTCAGCTACTGCATGGCCAGGTGCAGTAGCTGAGGATGAAACATTTGCTGTAGTGTAGTGTAGACACTCTGTGCCGGAGGTCTGTAGGCCAAAACAACAGAACTCCAGAACAGAGAGTTTAGTCCTGGGACTTCCGGTTAGGCCGTTAAGGGACCTTTGACCTCACTTCCGTCCGGCAGAACCGGAAGCAGCAGAATGCTGTGGGGGACGCATCTCTGGGGGCCCTGTGATTGCCATTACCAGCAACCATATAACCACAGCAACCATCATCCAATCTACTGTTCTGGGGTGTCGTGGAGTTCTAATTGACCATCATTACCGAGATAAGTGAGGGGGAGCCTGGGAGAGATGAGGGCCTGTGCTATGGGTGCCATTTCCCACCATTAGAAATAGCACAGCCATCTTAGTTTATATAAGGAATGCCATTTTGCTGAGACCAGTTTGGCTCAGTGGATAGAGCATCAGACTGCGGACTGAAGGGTCCCGGGTTCGATTCCGGCAAGGGCATATACCTTGGCTGCAGGCAAGAGGCAGCTGATCGATGTCTCTCATCGATGTTTCTGACTTTCTATCCCTCTCTCTTCCGCTCTGTAAAAAATCAATAAAATATATTTTTAAAAAAATTTTTTAAAAGGAATGCCATTTTGCAGCATAGTGCAGACTCCATTTCACCATTACTACTGTTGTGCTTCCTTATTAACCCCTATTTCTGCTTATTAACCCCGCCCTTTCCTAAAAGACAGTTACATGTGCCATCTTGTGGTCAGTTAGGCTAGTTAGCCCCTAATTGCCTGCAGGGCTAACAAGCTATCTATAATTCTATCTTCTGTCACTGCCCCCCTGATGGAGAACCCCAAAAATAAAAAACCAAGGTTAAGTAAAGGAAGTGGTAGAAGCAGTAGCCGACCTTTTCAAGAGACATGGACCGAGTTGTATGGCATTACAGAAAAAAATGGCAGATCATTTTGTGTTCTATGTACTGAAATGGTAATAAGCAGAACGTGGACTATAAATAGACATTTTAAAACTAATCATTCCCAGCTCTTAAAAAAAAAAGTGAGGATGAGCTGAAACCGGTTTAGCTCAGTGGATAGAGCATCGGCCTGTGGACTGAAGGGTCCCAGGTTCGGTTCCGGTCAAGGGCATGTACATTGGTTGCAGGCAGATCCCAGTGGGGGGGGGGGCGGTGGAGAGTGCAGGACGCAGCTGATCAGTGTTTCTCTCTCATCGATGTTTCTGACTTTCTATCCCTCTCCCTTCCTCTCTGTAAGAAAATCAATAAAAAATATATTTTTTTAAAAAGTGAGGATGAAAGGAAGAAATACATTTCAAGGCAGCTACACCTTTATAAGAGCCAATCTAATTCTATCCTTAAATTTATAAAAGGCTCTACAAATTTAACATCTGCAAGTTTGAGCATTGCTCACTCCATAGTTCAGCATTGAAAAGCACTCAGTGAGGGAGAATTTATTAAAGAAACTCTCCTAAGATGTGCACCAGTTCTATTTCACAGTATGCAGAATAAAAATGCAATTATTAAGAGAATATCTGAGTTACCACTCAGTAGAAATATCATAAAAGACTGAATAATGAGACTGAACACAAACATACAACATCAATTAAAGAGAGGCATAATTGTAAATATTTTTTTATCTCTCTTGATAAAACTACTGATGTCACATCACATGCTCAGTTGGCCATTATTGGTCGATATTCTGATGGTCTCACAATGAGAGAAGAGTTGATAAAGTTAGTATCAGTACCAACAAGTACATCAGGAAGCAAAATATGTAAGGTTGTTATACAAACATTCCATGACCTAAGCACTGATATCTCTAAAGTTGTGTCAGTGACGACAGATGGGGCACCAAACATGGTGGGGGGAAAGTCAGATTTGTCAAATTATTTAAGGAAGCTATTGGACATCCAATTGTGCCTTTTCATTGTATTATCCATCAGGAGGTTTTAATGTGCCAAGGCAGGATTCACCGACTTAAACGACTTAATGTCAGTTGTTACAAAAATAGTTAATTTAATAGCTACTCGCCCCCTCACAAGCGAGAATTTTCTGCACTTTTACTGGAGGTTGATTCCACCTACAGTGGACTGCTGATGTACAATAATGTAAGATGGCTGAGCCGAGACAAAGTTCTTGAGCACTTTGTATAGCGCTTTGAAGAAATTAAGGTATTTCTTGAGAATAAGGATCTGGGAAACTTTTCTCAGCTCAATGATGATAAGTGGGTCAACACCCTGATATTTTTTACAGATCTCTCTGTTCATATTAATGAACTGAACTTAAAGTTACAAGGTTTTGGCAAAAGTATTGATGTTATGTTTGGATACATAAAAGCTTTTGAAAGTAAACTTAACATTTTCAAGCAAGATGTAGAAACTAAATTTATAGCCGAAACGGGTTTGGCTCAGTTGATAGAGCATCGGCCTGCCTGCGTAGGTCCCAGGTTCGATTCCAGTCTAGGGCATGTACCTTGGTTGCGGGCACATCCCCAACAGAGGATGTACAAGAGGCAGCTGATCGATGTTTCTCTCTCAGATGTTTCTGACTTTCGATCCCTCTCCCTTCCTCTCTGTAAAAAAATTAATAAAATATATTTTTTAAAAGAAACTAAAACTTATAAGTATTTTCCTTGACTAACAAAGTATTTTGAGAAGGCCAGTGCAGCTGTACAAAATGAAATGGAACCCTTGCATATAAAGTACCAGCATGTTTTAGACTCATTACTTGACCAGTTCAGTGATAGATTTAATCAATTTAGAAGCCTAGAACAGACCATAAAAATAATTAAGTATCTTGATGTAGTAGTCTACAGTAGTTTGGAATTCAGTGGTTTCCAATGGATGCAGATCGATGATTTGGAGATGCAACTTGCAGAATTTCAAGACAGCATCTGGGCTCAGATGTTTGTCGACTTGAGGTCAAAGGTTGAGAATCTGGAAAGGTGTTGCTTGGAGAATCAAGAGGAGTGCCAGTACGAACAGGAAATTTGGAGTGCCTGGAACTGATCACCAGACACTTTTAGCACCCTGAAAAATATAACAATGGCTTTACTCACCATTTTTTCCTCTGCATACTTTTTGTGAGACCTTATTCTCAGTGTTAAATAATATCAAAACTAACAAAAGAAACAGATTGACAGATGAAATTAGTAGCACTTGCTTGGGCTTGACGTGTACAAAATACCAACCTTCAATTGAAGGTTTAGCCAATGAAATTCAGCAACAAAAAAGTCACTAATAGACATGTTAGTTAAAGAATTCCCCCTCCCCCTCACTTATCTTAGTTCATGGCACCTCACACAAGTTAAATAATATCAAGACCAACAAAAGAAACCGACTGACAGATGAACAAAGAAGTCACGAAGCAGGTAAGTTAAATAATTAGTTTTTGGTTTGTTAAATACAGTTATATATTACAATTATACATTTTTGTTATTTAAACTATAAATATCACAAAATTATATTTTTTTCTCAAAGTGACACACCACCCTAGTTATGCTTGGGTTTTGTTTGTTTGTTTGTTTGTTTTTGTTTGTTTTGTTTTGTTTTTTGGCAAATTTTGACACACTGAACTCAAAAGGTTGCACATCACTGCTATAGGTGGTTCTCGCCCTGCAGCTTGGAGAAGGCACAATACTCTCCAGCTCCACCGTTACCGCTAATATAAGTAATGCTTGTAAAATTCTTACCTAATAAACAACTTAGGACAGTCAAAAAAAGATGGGGGATGCTACATTAATTGATACTTTCTAATATTAGATAGATTATAGATATAGATATAGATATAGATATAGATATAGATATAGATATAGATATAGATATAGATATAGATATAATTAGGAATATGTATAGAGCTGCTTTTACAGAACAAGATATTGGTTTTATTGCTCTAGTCTGCTAACTTTGGGAATGGCCAGGAGGTAGGATTGTTCCTACACTCCTGTGTCGATGATTTCGGTGGAGTTCCACAGGATGCACCAAATTGCAGCTTAAAGAGCCAACCAGGCCCACCCCTCTGTCAAAATGACAGTGACTAGTTGTCTGCAACCATGATGTTCCCTCCTTTTTTAGCGTTAGAAGCCTGAATTAATCAGCCAAAGCTGCTCTTAATATTATTTCTAATCAGATTTTATCGGTGTAAACCTGTTCATGGGGAAGGACAAGGGATCCCATGGAGACTTGGCTGGGGTCCATTCTGCATGGGTGACTCTGCATCTAAAACTATAGTCCATAAGAGCTAGATCACTTTACGTCCTAGACTTTACTTTTATAACCGACTCCCAGAGAATTTGGCTGGCTCAAGGTGACACAACCAGCTGATGGTCCAAAAACTCAGTTGCCTGACAGCAGGTTGTTGGGTGGAATTTAATTGAATTGGCTTGGCTTGGCTACAGCAGGGACCCCCGTCTCCCCAATATGTGAGGGACTAGCGTGCCTATTTATAATGTAAAATGGCCTCTTGTAAAGTTCTGCTTGTGGAGTCCTGACCTTAAACTTGGCCTCAGTGACTCAGAATTGGAAGGAGAGCAAACTGAACCAGTGAAAGCAATGTAGAATGCTTTAAAACAAGGATGGCTCTGTTACTTTCAAATCGTGTATCTATAGTGACAAAAGCTGTTAACAAAGAACAGCCAAGGAGGGATCCAATCCTCAGCACCCCCAGAGAGAGGACTGGGCCAGCCTGCCTCTTCAAGGCTCAGAGCTCTGTGGGCTGGAAAGGGCTGCCTGAGGGGAGATTGGAGGCTGGCACTGTGGAGACAGGATCTGTAGAGGCCAGGGGCAGAGATCGCCAGGCGGATGCTTACCTTTCAATTAGTGCATTTGAAGAAGCAAAAGGTGAGGGAGATAATTAAGTGTGCATATGTAGTGCTGGGCTATATATAAAAATTTGATAAACTCATGCAGTGGCAACTGTGGCCTGAGGCTGCAGGGCCTGGCTCTCAGGGACCTGTTCTTTAATTTCTTTTTTTAACCCTCACCAGAGGATATTTTTTTCCATTGATTTCTAGAAAGAGTAGAAGGGAGAGAGGAATGGAGAGAGAGAGGAAGAGAAACATCAGTGTGAGAGAGATACATTGATTGGTTGATTCCCACACACCCATATTGTGACTAGGGAACCTGCAACCAAGGTACATGTCCTTGACAGAGAATCGAACCCACAACCCTTTGGTCTTTGGGCTGATGCTATAACCACTGAACAGCCATCCAGGACTGTGACCTGTCCTTTAGAAATGAACAACCAAGGTTTGTTGGTAACTTTGTCCTAGGAGATGGGCTCTAGATGGGTTTGGAATCCATGATGGGTCAGATCCTGTGCTTACCTTCTGTCAAAGGTCAATATGGTTCAAATGAAGGTGGAGGCAGTGTTTAAGGATAAAGGGCAGGATAAGATGTTGGAAAAGGAAACAAATAGCCTGGAAGTAAAATAGATTTTTGTTGGCAAGGAGGCAGCCCCAGCTTTTTGAGTGCCTTTTGCAACTCCGAGAGCAAAAATCAAGTGCCTGCCTTGTGCATCCGGAACTGTGCTAAGATACTGCAGTATCTAAGGTTACTGGGCTCCTGAGGTGAACAAAGCAGCCAGGCAAGAGACCAGCGTTTGGGGAGAGAAGGGACCAAAAGCAAACACTGAGGCCCACATTCCCATTTAGGGCATTCCTGTGGAGGAATACATGAGGAAGTGGTCAGAGAGGAAGAGAGAAAGCCAGCGTGGCCAGTGGGCTCAGTGCTTGCGTGTCAACCTACGACCCATGGTTCCATTCCCGGCCAGAGCACATGCCAGGCTGTGGGTTCGATCCCCGGCGGGGAGCGTGCAGGAGGCAGCTGATCAATGATGCTTTTCATCATGGATGTTTCTGTCTCTCGCCCTCTCCCTTCCTGTCTGAAATCAATACAAAAATATATTTTTTTAAAACAAGGAAATCCAGGAGGTTATGGTGACATCCCACAAAAGAAAGTGTCCTCGAGTTTCCAGGAGGACAGAAAGGCGGAGTAGGATTCCGTACAGCAGTCAGAGGAACTTGGACCTCCCAGGGAGCATTTTGGACAGAGGAGGTGTGGAAACCAGATTGCGGGGGCTGAAAGCAAACCAAAGACCAGAAAAAAAGAGGAGGTAGCAAGTGAAAACTATCTTTTTGATAAATTTCTCATCAAAGGGAAGGACAGTAATGAAATAGGAACTTGCCTAAGAAAGGAGGAGCTCTGAAAGGTGTTTTTAGGATGGAGGAAATATGCCCATGTTTATAGGCTAAGGGGAAGAGACACCTGGCAGGGAGAGATTACATATTCTTAAGAGGAAGAATCTTGGGAGAGGATGGAGGATAGAATAACAACCGCTAAAGTTAGGAGGCTTAGAAATAAAATGAGGACCTTCATCTTGTAAGAGTGGAGTTGGAGGAGAGGGAGAAACAGCAATAGTGATAGCAATAGAGATGGAGATAAGGACAGTGATAGAAAGAGAGGATATGAATTACAAAAGATAAAAAAAGATATTTTGGCAGAGAGAAGTTGAGTTTCTGCCAGAGATGATATTTAAAACTAGAGGCCCAGCCGAAGCCGGTTTGGCTCAGTGGTAGAGTGTCGTCCTTTGGACTGAAGGGTCCCGGGTTCGATTCCGGTCAAGGGCATGTTCCTTGGCTGCAGGCACACCCCCAGTGGGGGGTGTGCAGGAGGCAGCTGATCAATGTTTCTCTCTCATCGATGTTTCTGACTTTCTATCCCTCTCCCTTCCACTCTGTAAAAAGTCAATTAAAAAATATATATATATATATATATAAACTAGAGGCCCAGTGCCCTCTCACAGTCCAGGAGCCCCGTGATTGATCACCCCAAAGGGGTAGGCCCTGCTCACCCAGCCAGGACTCTATGAAGGATTGCTCCCCCAGAGGGAGGCCCCTTCCACTTGCCACAATGTCACCATGGGGTAGCCTGGGCCTCCCTCTTTGGGGCAATTGTGGAACCCCCCAATTGATCGATCAACCCGCCAGCCACTGGCCTGGGCCTCCCCCTGCAGGGCGATCATGGAGTGATGGCCAGTCCCCTGACCAATTGCATTGCACCCACCTTGGCTGGCCTGGTGCCAGTGGGTGTCACAGTGGTCATCTGGAAGGTTGTTCGGCTGTCCGGTTTAATTAGCATATTACGCTTGTATTATTATTTATACTTAACAACCAGCACAAGGTAAGCACCAGAGGCTGGGCAGCTGAGGAGGTGGACAGCAGAGTGGGGCAACAAGAATACAGGGCTGAGCAACATCTCCTAGCTAGAGCTTTAAAAGGCTGAATGAGAATGATCTAAATTCCTCAAAACCCGTCATCTGTGACAAAAAGAATGTGATACTAATAAAATTATTCATCGTTAGCTCTCTAATTTGGAAGGTATTTTTTATGGATACCTTCCATAAATTTAATGCATGTTGACAAAAAGTCCAAAGAGAGGGAATTGATTGAAATCAAAACTGTTCACACTCCTTGGCTGACTCTCTTGCAGCAAACAACCATCTCGTGGTTCAAATAGGGGGATGGGGTTCCATGAATTTCAGAACACAGAATATGGCCATTATTTGAGGCTCTCTGTCTGAGCACCAGTCACAGCCTCTTTGCAACTCTGCTCTCCCCCTGGGGGAGGAGAGAGCGCTAATCACACCTAGCACTCAAGAGAATATGGGCAAGTGCTTGGGGATGCCCAGTGCATAACGTCACCAAGGTGATTGTAGCAACTTCAGCCCCGTGTTGGCCTCCAAAGGAAGGCATCCCCGTACCTGTCACTCTTCAAGTTTGAAATATGCAGGGGTCCCTCATCACGCCAAAGCACAGGACTCTAGCACCAGGTGTGCTGGCCTAAGGGCTGCAGGATGGTGGAGCAGACTCTGAGGATTTATAGGCCCTCAATCTAGAACATGAGATATGTGGCTGTAGTCTTTTCAAAACAGAATTTTCTGACTGAAAGGGACCTTTTATCCAAACCCAAACCTTTAGCGGGGAGGAAACTGTGACAGCTAATTATTTAATTGAAGGTTAAACCAACACTTAGATCCATTTGGATCTTTTAATTTTTATGCTTTTACATGAATAATAATCTTTAGCATTTATAAGTATCAGGCTCTGTGCCAAGCATTCCAAATATTATCATAGTTAATGAACTCAAACACTCCATAAAGTTGTTTTCTGTTCTCTAGTTATATCACCTGCAATATAGAGATCATATTGTCACTGTCGTTGCAAGGTCCATTTGGATCTTTTAATCCAGAGCCCTTACTCCCAACTTTCTTATTGGAAAGCTTAAGTTATAGTTTATATGCACATGAAGGGGGTTTCTTGATACATATCACTTAATTGTGAATCAGGTATGATGACAGAATGAGACACCTCAGAAGTTTCAAGATATAATGTGGAATGTATTGTGTTTGAATGTAGAGCTAATATATTGACCCAGTGAGACTTATGGCATAATCAAAACACAGCTTTCTTCTCTGCTATCATGGCTGTTCAAGCCTGCTCCTCGGGGCCAGCTGTCTTCCTGGCCCTTGGATGGATTAATTCATAGGCCCTATAACTTTTTTAGGTCACTCTTAAATAATAAAAAGGCCTCTGGCTACTTTTAGTAGAAAAAAAATACAGTGTAATAAGAATAGTTAATATGTCTGGAGCAGTGTAACAATGCAAAACTCCATACTTCAGTGGCAAGGGGGAGTTATGGCACGCTTCCTCTGTATTTGCCCCAGCCCAGAGCCTCTCCCCGTCTTCCACACTCACTAGGCTGTCCAACGCCTCCAGGACTAAAGTGGGGAAGCAGAGGCAGCAAGGCCAGCGGGTGGGGGGAGAAGTCCAGCTGCCATTGCTTCCTCTGGCCACGGCAGATATTTCCTGCTGACACCTTCTTCCACGGGCACTTTCATGGGTTTGTCAGAACCACCGCTGGGGAATCTCTCACCACCCATTTCCTTGGCACAGGCAAGTTCGTTTTTTGCCTCTGACTAGTTGCCTTAGAGTCTGTCCCTCCCTCCCCCCACCCCAGGGATCCTGGGCACCTGGAGGCAAACCTCTGGCTTCTTTCTGCTTGACTTTCCAAGCAGTCCTGTTGGGTAGGATCAAAGTCAAGCCCACACTGTCTCACTCTCTTGGGCTTGTCTTCCGTGGGAGTAAACTACTTCCTCACACTCGTTCCTACCCTGTGTTCAGGACACTTTTGCCAAGGCTGGCCCTTTAGATTTCTCAGGCATGAGGCAGGCACCAGTCCATAGTGTCCCCCAACTGCAAGGGACACATGCTGAGCTCTCTGCCCGAAGTGCCTCTCACCAGACTTAAGGCGAGAGCAAAGCCCCCTTCGCCCCTGGGTCACCATGGGTGGGGGCAAGATACAGGGGACGGGGCCTCTTTGAACACATACAACTCCTCTACAGAAGCTCTTCTCCAATCCATAACAGTCTCCTCAGCCTCCACTTCAACTCTCTCACACCTTCACGGCCAGGGCGAGGTGAAGGGAACACTCCTTTGAGAGTCTTGCCCCTTGTTTGGAATGTAAGAGTGGTAGGCAAGCATTATGTGGAGCCTCTGATAAAATGGAAATAAAACAGTAGTTCTCACTGAACATCCTGCTACCAAATGTATTCTCATTCTCTTTCCAACCACCCCCACTAGGTTTTCTTTAACAGGTAGATGTTGGTAAAGATCAAATCCCACGTCAACAAACTTTGTATGGTTTTGTTGTTGATCAGAGGAGACTTGAATTATCGGTGGTTGGGGAGGAGGGTTGGCTGTAACTTTGTTATACAGAGATTTTTTTATTATAACTAGATTCATTACAATTCGACCAGGGGCAGGATCTCCCAGAATCCCGGCAGTATTATTTTTATGAGTTGTGCTTCTCAAGTCTGTTTTTCCAACTGAATGAGGAAAGTGATTTGCATCATCATCAAGAACAAATTGGCTGCCCAAGAGAAAGGAAACGAATGAAAAATATAGAATTTCCTTGTAATTCTAATGGTCTGTAGTGGTTTCCATTAGATAAGTTCACTTACACCAAAGAAACTATCACCTGACTCAGACGATGGAGGCCTGTGCTATTCACCACAGTTGGGTTAGCACAGTTGGTAGAGCAACATGGTGTCAAAATCAGGGTGCCTCATTGGGGTCCCGTGGCATGATTATGTCCCCGCATATGGATCTCCATCCTACCCCAGGAAGTTTGTGACTGGCATCTATCTTCAGGCCTTAAGCCCTGTTTGTTCTGTAGTTAGCCCGTTCCTCAAAGCCTGAGGCATTTTGGAATACTGTCAACATATCATTCAAGAACACAGGATGGCCCAGCTCATATGGCTCAGTGGTTATGACGTAACCCAGGAACCAAGCGGTCGTCTGTTCAATTCCCAGTCAGGGCACATGCCAGGGTTTTGGGGTTGATCCCCAGTAGGGAGCATACAGGAGGCAGCCGATCGATGATGTTCCTCTCCCATCAATGTTTCTATCTATCTCTCTTCCTTCCTCTCTTTCTATAAATATAGATAAAAGCATTAGAAAAAAAGAATACAGGAATAATCTTTATACACATTTTTAAAAACAGACATCCAGCACTGGACTAGTATTTCAATTCTACAGCCATACATGATTTAAAATATCTAAGGCCATAGTGCATGTATGGTGAACAAATTTTAATGGGTGGGATGCCAAGGCCAATAAAAGATAAAAGCACAGTTAAAATTATGTTTTGTTTGTCCTCAGTTCTCTTGAAGCTTCACCAAGACTCTCATGACATTAACAGAATCTGAGTATAGCAACCAACTTTCCTTCATGCCAGCATTTTACATAATATTTCAGCTGTCAATATCACAGTCGGGAATGTAATTTATTTCACTCTGGGTTTATTTAGATAGACGTTTTGGAGATGAAGGCGGCAGTGACATAGTGCTGCTGCCAAATGGTGCTAGGCTTGCTATACTCACAAATTCAAGTTGGTTTCTTAAACGAAAGTGAGCCTGGCTCTAAGTGAAAATGAAAATGTTCCAGTAAATTAAACATAGTGCAAGGATTCTCAGTGCTTCCATAGAGAAAAGGGGAAATCAGGGCATTTTACCAATCAGGGATCCTGTTCCCAAGAACGGCCGTGTCTCAGTCATGGGCATGTCAGAATAACCTGTGGCTCTTCTTAAACATGCTCTTCCCCCTCCGCTCTGAGTTGAGACTCAGGGGGTCTGAGGAGGACCCAGACCTTTGCATTGTTTTAAAGCACCACCCCATCCGGTGATTCTGATGTGCAGACAGTTGAGAGGGACCCCTAATTGTTTGGATCACACAGAAGGTTTAAAAGAATGGATTGGGAGGTCTGGCTGGAGGGCTCCTTCAGTCAGGGCAGAGTGGGAGAGGTGGGAGGAGTGTCACATTAGAGCTGGGCTTCATTCATAGGTAGGCCTCAAGCAATTCTTTGAGAAAGGCACAGATCACTTTGAGAATCTGATGGAAGCTACAGTCACTCTCCCAGAACAATACACATAGGCTAACCCCCACAAAATTTAGCACATACTTTCAGGGGATTCTAGATTAGAATTAAGTTCTTTTGTTTTTGCTATTTTAACCGAAGGGGTTAACAGTCCCATTTGTTAAAGTAAGAAAAACAGGAGAGGCCAGGTCCCTGGCCTCAAAAAGCACACAGTCCAGCACCAGGAGAAAACAATAACAAATCAATATATACGCAAGTAAACAACAGTTACAGGAGTGTGGGGGAAGGGAGAGTTCTCGAATGTTAAATTGGAGAATTGGAACCGTGTGCTTTGAGAGGAAACGGATAAATGAGACAGGTATGGTACAGGGGCCCCAAAGAGCATGGCGATCACTCTGACCAAGGCAGGATGATTAAGGACCTACTGTGTGTGGGAGCCCCCTACAACTAAGTTAGATGATGAGCATATGATAAAAATGGCACTAAACCAGCTGCTGCTGGAGGTCATTGACACGGTGCCACTGGGAGATGGGGGTCTGGGGTGGGGGGAGCTGTTAAACTGCTGACGAATACAGTTTTGTAACAGACTCTGGGAGCTTCTGGGGGGAGTAGGGGGAGCAAGCGGGCACTTTGAGGGCGGCCTCAGAGTACGCCATTCATCCTCGGGGTCAGAAGTTGGCCCGGTGTTTGTTCTTGACGATGAAACAAACCCGCGGGAGAGCGCCGAGTGGCGGAGCACCACATTCAGCCCGTGGGCATTAAAATGGTTTTCTAGCTGCTATGTGCAAAACCCCTAGGTGCGTGGACAGAAGGGAGCCAGCCAGAAGGTTACGACAGGTCAGGAATAAATAACCAGCAGGCGGAGGATCCCTCGGATTCCGTCCTTCCTTTTGTTGGGTGAGGAGCGCCAGGCGAGCGCGCCCACAAAGGCTGTGGGAAGAAGCGGCTCCGCGGTGCACACTCGGCTCCGGCCCCGGGTAACTATTAGGGACCCCGAGGGGTGGTGACAGCGGAGGCCGGGGGGGGGGGGGGGGGGGGGGAGTCCCGCTCTCGCGGGCAGGGACCCCAGCATAAGTCGGGGGCGGGCCGCGGCTCGGCGGACGGCAGATCCCACCCCTTCCTTAAAGAAGCGCCCTCCTCGCCACGACTGCAGCCGCCGCCGCCGCAGGTCACGGCCCCGCGAGGCGCCCGCCGCCCCGCCGCCCCGCCGCCCCGGAGCAGGTAGGTAGGCGCATCGCTCGCGGGGCCCCGTCCTCCGCCCGGGCCGCGGGGCAGCCAGGGGGCGTTGGGCCCGGCTCCGCTCCCAGCCCGGAGGCGGAGACCGGGGGCAGCGGGCGCTGCACCGGCGCTCGGCGGCGGGGCCCGGCTCGGCTCCGTCACCCGCCTCGGAGCGCCCGGGGCGCGGGGCCGTCGGCCCGACCCCCGCGAGCGCACGCCCTGAGCGCGGCGCAGGTGCGGGCGGCTCCCGGTTCCCCGCGGACGCAGCGCCCCGCCGGCGCCCGGTCCCGCCGGTCCCGCCGCCGCAGTGCTGCTGCGAGCCCGCGCCCCCCGCCGGCTGCGGCGCAGGTCCCGTCCTTTGACAGGTGTCCTCGCTGCCGCCCCAGCGGATACCCGGGCCTTTTGTTGTCGGGTGGACTCGGGTGGGAAGGGACCCCAAGTCTGGCTCTCGGCCTCCGGCCGCTCGCCTCGCTGTACCGTTCGCCCAGTCCGGCGGGCGCGGCGAGGGCAGCGGGAGGGAGCCAGCAAGTTCCCCGCCGCGCGCCGCCCTCCGCTCCAAGCGCGCGGTCGGGCTGGGTCTTTCCTGGGCGCACACTCTGGGGTAAGAAATGGGGTTTTCCGTTTCTCTGGGTTACCGCGGCTATTTGGGGCATCCGCTACAATAAAAAATAAAGTGATTAGGTTGGGTTATGGTGTGAGCCCTTGTTTAGTGGTTTACTCCTCTTTAAATGAATCAAATAGACTCAGAGAACGAGGGAGTTTTCCCATTTTTTAATTCATATTCCTTTTTTTTCTCTCTCTCAATTCATCCCTCTCCTCCATCCACCCTACCTATAATGCATCTAGTTATGTCTCAAACGTTCTACTGGTTTGGGGGACGGGGTGTGTGCGCCACGTTTATTCCTGCCAGACCTTTCACAGCTAAACCGGGATTGTGACCACGGGTATGAGAACAGCCCCGTTAGAATGGAAATCCTCTCCTTGAAGGAACCCATTCCGACTTCCTACCTGTGAGGCCCTGTTAGAGAACCAAACATAGCAAAGGATAGGTTTTGTTTTTTAAAGTTCTTGGATCTGTCTTGCACCTCACTTTTCACTTATATATCTTGGGGAATTTTCCATGTTAATACTTAAAGAGTTCTCTCTTTAGACGGCTGCTTATTATTCAGTTGGTAATAAGTTATTATCAGTGCTTCTAAATAAAGTTATTGGATCTATTATCATAACAAAACCTAAGCGGTAATGTGAGTTTCTGCTTCATTTCTCTGCTTGAATCAAAGGCAGATTTTTAATATTGCAGGGCTGTAACTCCATTCTGGGCTGCAATTCATCAAAACGATAGGCAGATGTGGATTACACCTTCCATGATAGCAGTTGATAAATTGACCTACTTGACATTTCCAAAGAAAATTGTTAGGCTCGTATATGTAATATTTGCAGGTCAGAGAATCTCAGAGTCTCAGCTCTCATGCATTAAATCCCAAACTTTTTTTTCTCTGTGTCCTAGAGATACCATGTTTCCAGGATTAATGATAGCTGTCATTTCTTAATGAACTAGAAATGTTAATTTAACCTTCAAGGCATAGCATAGGAATTTTAATGATGTGTCCTTTATTAATACACATTTAATACATGTCTTGCAAGCTCCTCAAGTTGGAAGCTCAAAAACTGGACATGGTAAATAAAAGGATGAAGATGGCAGATGTTATAACATTGAGCAAACAAAGTATTTGGAAAATGCATGTTTATTATAATCTGCCACCAAAGGCAATCTGTTTGGATTATCTAAATCAACATTAAAATGTCTATAACAATTGCTTAATTCATGCATTTTACATCAAATGTCTTTCACAGGTTGCTTGGCAGAGGAGATTTGCTCTGTGGCATATACACTAAGTGGCCAGATTAATATAATCTCTGAATGCATAATAATCTGGCCACTCAGTATGTGTGTGTGTGTGTGTGTGTGTGTGTAGATATAGATATAGATATAGATATAGATATAGATATAGATATATAGATATATATCCTATATAATAAAAGAGAAATATGCAAATTTGACCTACTTTCGCTCCTGATTGGCTATGCTAGCAGTCAATCAGGAGCGGGAGCAGGGCCAAATGGCACAAGCGCAGTGGGAGTGGAGATGAAACTGCAGTGACCGCGAGCACCCAGCCCCCGGGGCCGGGTGGTCGCAGGCAGCCAGGGCTGAGTTGAGCAGGGCGATGGCGAGGGTGAGCCATCAGTTGGACATCCCCTGAGGGCTCCCAGTATGTGAGAGGGAGCAGGTTGGGTTGAGGGACCACCCACCCCCAGTGCACTAATTTTGTGCACTGAGCCCCCTAGTGTGTGTGTGTGTGTGTGTGTGTGTGTGTGTGCGCCCCAGTGCATGAATTCATGTTTGGGTGGGGGTCCAGCCAGTCTGGCCAGGGGAAGGGGACATGGGCAGTTGGCTGGCCTTCCTGCTGGTCAAACTCCTGGTCGAGGGGACAATTTGCATATTATTCTTTTATTATATAGGATACACACTGAGTGACCAGATTATTATGCATTCAGAGATCATAATAATTTGGCCACTCAATATATATATTTTTTTTTTTTCATGAACATAATAATGCCTCAAGGTTAGGGTTTGTTGTAGAACAGCAATTTTCAACCCGTGTGCATCATGGGATGCCTGACTAGTCAGGGGCACTGGCCTTTTTTCCCTTAGATTGTCAAATTTAAAAAATGACAGCAGCCAGCACAACAATAACCATCTGGTGTGGATGAATCAAAATTACAACTTTTTTGTCAGATCGGCAAAAAATAGATTTTTTTGGTATGCTGCAGAATTTTAGTAATTAGTTTACGTGTGCCATAAGATGGAAAGGGTTGAAAATCACTGTTAGAGAGTGATCACACTCATCCCTATGACGACTTTGCAGGGTTTTGTTGTTGTTGTGCTCACCTTGCCTCCCTGAGATCTCTCTGCTTCATGTTCTTACCTGTCCTCCTGCGTTGTTTCTCCGTGACCCAGGCGCTCACTGCAGGACAGTGGCCAGATGGGCAGGACACCTGGAATCACGACAGAGGGGAAACTAGCTGGCCCTGCAATCTCAGCCACTTGGTTTCTCTACGGTATAATCTGGCCAGTTGGGATCAGTTCAGTAACCAATTAAGCAAGATGGACACAGACAAGAGAATGTATTCCTTCTCAGTCTTTCCCTTCAGGAAAAGGATCTATAGCACTCAGAATCCATACTACAGTGGGGATTATGTTCTGTGCAGCTCAAATGACATGTACTAAAGTTCTCAAAATGTGATACAAACACCAGGTGTTGTTGAATCTAAGTTCATGAAAAGGTTAGGGACAAATCAGATGTGTGAGAGATATTTTCCTCATTCTCAGGGTAACGGAAGTGGATCCCTTCTTATTTTAACTAGCAGGGGCCCGGTGCACAAAATTCGTGTGTGGGTATGTTCCCTAGGCCTGGCCTGAGATCAGGGCCATCTTCCCTGGCTTTCTGCAGCCGGCCCCGCCCACCGCTGCCACCCACCCCCAGTTCCCCATTTGCCTATGGGTGATCGGAGCCTACTGCCCAGGGAAAGAAACCAAGAGGTGGTCAGTGAGCCTCACAGTGACTGATCAAGTGGTTGTTCTGGTCATTCTACCCTTAAGGTCAATTTGCATATTACTCTTTTATTATATGGGAGGATAGAGGCCTAGTGCATGGATGGGGCCCAGCTGGCCTGCCCTGATGCGGCCCTGGATCAGGGTGGAGGGGTCCTTGCTGAGGGCGGGGGCAGGGCTGGCCAAGTCAAGGGGCCATGGGGGGTTTGCAGGCCAACCACGCCCCCATCAGGGTAGGGGTCCCCGCTGGGGGGCAGGGCTGGCAGAGGTGAGGGCCATGGGGGTTTGCAGACCAACCAGCCACTGATGGGGATGGGGTCTCTGCTTGGAGGCAGGAATTAGGGGCTGTGTGGGGGTTTGCAGGCCGGCCAGCCCCCAATTGGGATGGGGGTACCCGCTGGGGGGCAGGGCTGGCAGAAGATGAGGGGTCACGGTCATTCTGGTCTCTGGTCATTCTGGTCATTCTGCTATTTTGGTTGCTGGGCTTTTATTATATAGGATAAACTTTTATTCCTGGAGCTGATGGTACCATGTATTTTTATGTTTTTTGTTTTTGTTTTGATAAATTGCTCTAAGCCAGTGGTCAGCAAACTGGGGCTGGTGAGCCACATGCTGCTGTTTGGCCCTTTGAGTGTGGCTCTTCCACAAAATACCACAGCCTGGGCGAGTCTATTTCGAAGAAGTGGTGTTAGAAGTTTAAGTTTAAAAAATTTGGCTCTCAAAAGAAATTTTAATCGTTGTACTGTTGATATTTGGCTCTGTTGACTAAAGAGTTTGCCGACCACTGCTTGAAGCACTTTCAAACTAAGTTAGTGGAACTTTAACAAGTTATTGTGATCATCCAATAATCATTTCCTAATATGTTTGGATTTTGAAAGACAACTTGTGTCAGTAGAAAGTCAGTGCAAAGAGATTTTAAACAGGCTGGTTGGAATGATATTTTGAGATCATAATGGAATCTTTGGCAGCCGCCTTTAAGTTCAGCTCCACAGCCCCAGCCAGTGTGGTTCAGTTGGTTGGGCATCATCCTATGCACCAAAAATTACTGGTTGGATTCCTGATCAGGGCATATGCCCAGGTTGCAGGCTTGATCCCCAGTAGGAGGTGTGCTCTCACTTCGATGTTTCCCTCTCTTCCTCTCCCTGTCTCTCTAAAAGTCAATTTTAAAATCTATATTAATAGATCTTTTTATTGGAGGAACCAAGATGGTGGCATAGGTAAACACCTATCTTGCTGCCATACACAGCAATTTCAAAACTGCAACTTAACGAAAGAACAAACATCATTCAGAATCACTGGAAAGCTGGCTGAGTGAAAATTCCACAAATAAAAGTGAAGATAGGACACTGTGACTCAGAGGAACGTTGAAGATATGCATGGTGTCAGAGGTTTGAAGCCATGCGAATGCCAGCAGATAGGGCGGGCGGCTGCAAACCTGGCCGGTTTTCTCAAACAGGGGAGACAAAGACGTTCCACTGCACTGATTCCCCAGCTCCGGGCGAAGTCCGGGGAACCCACAATCATATGTGGTAAAAAATTGGACAGTGGGGAGGCATGCCGAAACTCGGGCACTGCAGGTGTCTGCAAGCTTGTGGAAAGAGCAAGCTTGTGCAGAGTGCCTGTGAACTTGGGAACAGCACAGCTGCGTGACCACGCAGAGAGCACTTGTGACTTACTCTCTCGTTCGGGAAACCGCCAGACTGCATTGTTTTACAATCCTGGGTGAGACGTTGGGTGTGCAGACTCATTTGGGGAGAGGCTGAATTGTCTGGCAGCAGGTGGAGCTCAGCGGCAGCTCTCTCTCAGAGGTGCGTGCAGCCATTGCCCCCTGGCACAGAGTCCCTGGGGCCACATAGGGCGGAGCTGACGCTGCCTGTTTGGCCCGGAGACTCCACCCATCCAACATGAGCACGGCTGAACATCATAGACAATTGGCCTGGAGGTCAAACCCTCCTAGTGCTAACAACAATAATCTAGGCTTAACTTCAACAAGACTGTGCAACCCATATCCACCGCAGATAACTGGGGAGGCTGAGCCACTGTCCCTTAGAGGACATCTACCACACAAAGCTAATTGACCAACTCAGGAAAGTAACACCATGCAGAGACATGGAAAGAAATCAGATGTGAAAGAAATGAAGGGAAAAAAACATGACTGGACATAGAATTCAAAACCACAGTTATAAGGCTTTTCAAGAGGCTCCTAGGAAAGACCGAGACCTACAAGGAAATGAACAAGACCTAAGAGGAAATGAATGAGACCTACAAGGAAATGAACAAGACCTACGAGGATATGAACGAGACCCTCAAGGATATGAAAAAGGACCAACTAGAAATTAAGCATACACTGACCGAAATAAAAAATATTATACAAAGACCTAAAAGTACTCTAGAGGATCGCAAGAACCAACTTAAAGATTTGAAATACAAAGAGGTAAAATCCACTCAGCTGAAAAAGCAAGAAACCAAAAGAATCCAAAAAATTAAAGATAGTATAAGGGGCCTCTGGGACAACCTCAAGCATACCAACATTCGAATTATAGGGGTGTCAAAAAAAGAGAGAGAGCAAGATAATGAAAACCTATTTGAAGAAATAGTGACCGAAAACTTCCCACACCTGGGGAAAGAAATTGACTTAGGAGTCCAAGAAGCGCACCGAACCCCAATATATAGGAACCCTAAGAGGACCACACCAAGGCACATCATAATTAAAATGCCAAGAGCAAAAGACAAGAAGAGAATATTAAAAGCAGCAAGAGAAAAACAGTTACCTATAAGAGAGCACCCATACGAATGTCAGCGGATTTCTCAACAGAAACGATGCAGGCCAGACGGGAGTGGCAAGAAATATTCAAAGTGATGAATAGCAAGAATCTACAGCCAAGATTACTCTACCCAGCAAAGCTATCATTCAGAATTGAAGGTCAGATAAAGTGCTTCGCAGATAAGAAAAAGCCAGAGGTCAGTGCTGTCCAATAAAACTTTCTGCAATGATGAAAATATTCCATAATCTGTCCAGCCTGGTAGCCAAGAGCCACATGTGACTGACTACTAAGAATTTGAACAATTTCTAATGCAATTGAAGAACTGAATTTTCATTTTTATTTAATGTTAATTAACTTAAATAGCTACTGGGGCTATTGGCTACCATACTGGATGATGAAGCTCTAAATTCTCTCCACCTATCTCCTGTATAGATAACACGTGATGGTAATATTTCTTTAGCTAGAAGCAAGTGGAAATTGACATCCATAAACCCAAGAATGAGGCAGATTTGACTGTGTAATCCTGTTGTTACAAAAACAAAACAAACAAAAAAAAAAACCACTTGCATTTACTCTAAAGAACATGTTTAATGCTGACATTCAACTCTAAAAATAAAACTTCCCTTTTAAATTTTGTGTCTGCTAGCCACAAAAATAAGCATCACCCAGAATTGTTTAGTTGCTTGGCCCCATGTGTCTGTGTTCTTGAAGTTTTTGCACATTATAGAATCATTTATTCTGCGAGTTGGTTTCTGCACTTTTTAAATTTTTCAAGGGGAGGGAGATTCGGAAAGAGATAGGAATTGATGGTGTTTTGCACTCCCCACTCCCTGCAGTTACAGAGACACTGTGACAAGTCTGACAAGTGAGTTTGTCTGCCTCAGGGAGTGGCTGAAGCTCTGTCTCTCTTGGGCCCTTCTTGTCTAGTTTCTTCCCCTTTGACTTCAAACCCAGCTCTTCTCATTCAGCCCAGTCCCTTTGGGCTGAACAAATCCACTTAAAAAATAACCTACCATTATTTTTGGTAAAACAATTTAAAGGGATTTTATTTAACATCTACCATGTTTCAATTTTTAGATTAATTTGTTGTGATTAAAGCCTTCATTTGAGAGTGACACATTTTTAATTAGACTTTTTCACAAGGCACTGCCTCTCATATTTATTGTAAGTGAATGACCATCCCTCTACCTAGGACACCTCTCCTCAGGCCAGAGCTCACAGTCCTGATGGTCCCCCTTCATGTGGGGGTACTCTTCCTCAATCAATTACTTAGAAATTTTCAAATGTATTTGTGCATACTGACTAGAATATAAATTAGATTTACCCCTGAATTATCTCTTCCCTGAAGGTGTTAACACCCTAGGATGACATTTTCCAAATCTGTGTCCATCCCACAACAGGATAGAGATGCTTGAATAAATTTAGGAAATGCTCCATATAGTAATCCTTGTGTGTGTGTGTGTGTGTGTGTGTGTGTGTGTGTGTGTGTATAGATTTACACTGCACAACAGCATAGTAAGATGACATATATAGACTTATTTAATTTTTGTATTGCCATGCTTTCAAAAAAACTTTTATGCAATGCTTATAATAGTTTTCAAACTACAGGTCTTGGGTCATGAAACCAGTTCAACAGGCTAGGGTCAGCATTTTTTAAATTAAATGTATTGGGGTGACATTAATAAAATTAAATAGGTTTCAAATGTATAATTTCGTGATACATGATCTGTATAGTGCATTGTGTGTCCACCACCCAAAGTCAGATCATCTCCCATCACCACATATTTGGCCCTCTTTACCCTTTTCTATATCCCCACACCTCCTATCCTCTGGTAACCACAATACTGTTGTCTGTGTCTATGCGTTTTTTCTTTATTTGTTTTTCTTGTTTGTTCATTTATTGCTTTCAGATTTATATCCCACATATGAGTGAAATTGTATGGTTCTTGTCTTTGCTGTCTGACTAATTTCACTTAGCACGATCATCTCAAGACCAATCCATGTTATTGCAAATGGCAGTATTTCATCTTTTCATATGTGAGTAGTATTCCATTGTATACTAGCATATGTTCCACAAACATCAACAGATATATGAAAGGGTATTTGACTTTACTAGCTACTAGGGAAATGCAAATCAAAACTACAATGAGATACCACCTCATACCTGTTAGAATGGCTATTATCAAAAGACAAGTAATAACAAGTGTTGGAGAGGTTGTAGATGGAAAAGAACCCTCATTCACTGTTGGTGGGAATGTAAACTGGTACAGCCACTATGGAAAACAGTATGGAGGCTCTTCAGAAAATTAGAATAGAGTTACCCCTCTTGTAGTTGTCTACCTGAAAAAACTGAAAACAGTTTTTTGCAAAGACATGTGCACTCCTGTGTTTATTGCATCATTGCAGTGGCATGGAAACAACTGAAGTATCCTTATATAGTAAGCACTATATAAGCATGATCATTATTTGTATTATTATATAAAATACTAGGGGCCTGGTGCACAAAATTCGTGCACTGGGGGTGGGTGGTCCCTCAGTCCAACCTGCCCCCTGTCACATATTGAACCCCTCAGGGGATGTCCTACTGACAGCTCACCCCTGGCCTGCCCAAGGCTGAAAGCCTCTGGCCGAGGCTTTAGGCCTTGGGCACCCAGTGATCGCCCTGCAATGGGGCTGATCGCTGGCCGAGGCTTTCTGACCGTGGGCAGCAGCCATCTTGGTTGGGGTTTAGTTTGCATATCACTCCTGATTGGTTGGTGGGTGTGGCTGGTGGTGTAGCAGATGTACAGTCAATTTGCATATTGCTCTTTTATTAGATAGTATGTATATATATACTGGATCATGATATAAAACACTGTCTCTGAAACTAGGCTTAGGGAAGTACTGATCTAAGATGTATGTGATAGATAACCACAGCATGTACCATTATTGAGTACTTACCATAGGCTCTGTGCTGAATGCTTTACATGTATTATCTTATTTCTCACAGTCTCTTAATGTAGGTGCTGCCATAATCCCACAGTTCCTATATCCCAGCAAGTCATAGAGGCAGAATCTGAACCCTGGGCAGTCTGGTGACAGTCCAGAGTTCAACCACATCACCTCCTATATTGCAATGCGATTTCGATACATAGATGGACGTCTGCAGACTTACGAGACTCCAACATTGTGCAGCATTGCACAAGTGCAGAAATGAGCCAGCATCACTTGTTTTCTGCTAAGACGAGGCTCGATGAGTGAGAGAGGCGTCCTTGCATGTTTAGGCTGGAAGAGACCACACTGCTGCCAGCCTGTGGCCTCTGGACAGACAGCCTGCTGCCCAAAGAAACTGAATGTCCCAGCAGATTACATCCCCGGAGCTCAGTCTTTCCCTCCTAACCACTTCCTAACGTCTGCATGCTGGTTTGTAGCAAACAGTAACATGTGGTCTAGATAGATATATCCATCCCATCCATAAATCCCCCACTTTTTACTACATTCTGAGTTATTTATGGTGGTGGTGTTTTTTTTCCCAAAACCACTGCTTGCCTGGAAGTGCTTCATTATATATATAACAATATAGTATTATATTAGCTTTAGGTATACATCATAATGATTTGATATTTAAATATATTGTAAAATGGTCACCACAATAAGTCTAGTTAACATCCTCACCATAAGTTACAATTTTTTTTCTTGTGATGAGAACTTTTAAGATTTACTTTCTTAAAAACTTTAAAATATACAGTACAGTATTATTAACTATCACCATGCCATGCGTCCCTAGGACTTATTTAATA
Organism: Antrozous pallidus; assembly: GCA_027563665.1. Taxonomy (NCBI): domain Eukaryota; kingdom Metazoa; phylum Chordata; class Mammalia; order Chiroptera; family Vespertilionidae; genus Antrozous; species Antrozous pallidus. The sequence continues at coordinate 68,623,664 of CM050511.1, forward strand.
GTGGGAAATTTATATCTTTTGATCTAATTTTAACATAATAAACGGAAAGCAATGTTGTTTTCAGAATTTAATACCTCTTCTAGGCATCTACCTGAAAAACTTGAAAACATTTATTTGCAAAGATAGATGCACCCCTATGTTCACTGCAGCATTATTCACAGTTGCCAAGAACATGGGGACAACTAAAGTGTCCTTCGATGAAGGATTGAATAAAGAAGATGTAGCACGTCATACTACTCAGCTATAAGAAAAGGTGAAATACTACCATTTGCAGCAACATAGATGCAGCTTGGGAATATTATGCTAAGGGCAATAATTCAGAAAAAGCTAAGAACCATATGATTTCACTCATATGTGGGATATAAAACTGAAACTCACAGACCAAACAGACAACAGCGTGGTGGTTACCAGAGGGAAGGGGGTAGAGAGGTAATAAAGGGTAAAGGAGGCCAAATGTATTGTTAGAGAAGATGATTTGATTTTGGGTGGTGGGCATACAATGTAATATACAGATCATGTATCATAGGAATGTACACCTGAAACCTAGATGACCCTATGAACCGGTGTCACCTCAATAACTTTAATAACAAATAAAAACGAAAATAAATAAAAGAATGTTATATAGAAGGAGGCTAGAAATCATTTTCCCCCCGGTGCAATCTAAAGTAAAACTAATTTTATTTTGGAAGTAGATTTCAGTTTTCCGTAAAGATTGAACTAAAGATAAGCAATGGCTTGTCCATAGACTTTGTGAGATAAAATAGAAGAGGTGAAAGCTTGTCATCATGGTTCTCTTCTTTTTTTTTTTTTTAAATATATTTTATTGATTTTTTACAGAGCAGAAGGGAGAGGGATAGAAAGTCAGAAACATCGATGAGAGAGAGACATCGATCAGCTGCCTCTTGCACGCCCCCCACTGGGGATGTGCCCGCAGCCAAGGTACATGCCCTTGCCGGAATCAAACCCGGGACCCTTTAGTCCACAGTCCGACGCTCTATCCACTGAGCCAAACCGGTCTCGGCATGGTTCTCTTCTTTAAGAAGTACAGGCTGTGTCTAACATGCTAAAAATTCTTAAGATATCCCAACTTTTGTTCAAGGTGCAGAATTGCCCATCTCCAGGGACAGTGATACAGGCTATCTGTAGAATACAGAGTGTCTTTGAAAACAATGTTGAAAGTTGTGGAATACTTTCAGGCAAGTGTAGACAAAGCTTAAGAAGTAATTGTGATTAACTATGGCAGTAGAGGAAATTAGCCTGTAGTTTAAATGGTGTTAATTATTATAATGATTTATGGTTTTCAATTGAATGTAAACATAAATGTCTCCAAAAATAGCATAGCCTTATTATTCATTAAATGTTTCATTTATTAACAAAGCAGACTTCTTCCTAGATTTTTTACACTTATGATGTGATTTAACTGCCAGAGAAATATTTTGAAATGGAAATAAGAGGAAGTTTTAAAGCATAAAATGACTGGACATGGCAAAAAAATGATGTTATATTTTTTCTAATTAGATTGCTTAATTAAATAGTCTTTCAAATTATTTTTCCTTCAATTGATTCATAAATGAAGGGCTATTAATTAAGAAATGTTGATACCATTGTAAAGCAGTCAAAATAGAAATATAATTTTTTATTGAAGTTGGAGTGTATAAATAGAATCAGAATTCTGTAAAGTAATTGTCCTGAGATTTCTAATGGAAATATATTTCCTAGAATGTCTAAATCCTACTTTTCATTCACCCCTATGTTCATAGCAGGACAATTTACAATAGCTAAGATCTGGAAACAGCCTAAGTACATGAGAGGGTGAAAAAGCTGTGGTACAATTACCCCACGGAATACTGTGCAGCTGTAAAAAAGAAGGGTCTCATACCCTGTGAGACAGCATGGAGGGACCTGGAGAGTATCATGCTAACCAAAATAAGCCAGTCAGAGAAAGACAAAGATTGCATGGTCTCACTCATATAAGGACTCTAATGAACAAAATAAACTGATGAACAAAATATATCCAGAGACAGAGTATGGAACAAACTCTGGAATCTCAGAGGGAAGGTTGAGGTGGGTGGGAAGAGGTCAATCCGAGAACTTGAATGCATATATGCGTAACTCATGGGCACAAACAATAGGGTGGTGGTGGCAGGGGCAGGCTATAAAGGGCCAATGGGAGAAAAAAAGGGGACATATCTAACACTTTTAACAATAAAGATTTTTTTAAAAAAGAGTATTTGCATAGAAGCACTAGAAGCTAAAATACACCTACATGCAGTAACAGGACTACTAAGAAATGACAGTTTGTCTTCCTTGCAGTGTGATTTTCCCACATAGTCTAGACTTAAAAAGTGTGTCAGTTTGAATTTTTTCCCCTGTGTTGTCAATGAAAGCACAATGTTCATATTTATCTCCCTGTAATTTTAGCAGCTATTGGAATTTTTCGTGACAAAGCTGATTATCTTTTCTGACATTTTGAATAGTCTTTTTCCATTATAATTTGAGCTTGTATGTGGCATAAAAATTGATTTATATGAAAAGGAGTGAGTTGCCCTTTGATTGAATACATCATAATGATTTGATATACCAAAATTTTGATTGAATACATATGATATTAAAATAAAGGCAAACATTTTCCATGAACTGATTTGGCAAAAGGATACCATTGTGATCCAATAGAGGCACATTGTGCTCTTTTAAGGTCAGGCCATTGAACCAAGCGAATGTCCACTCACGGAGCCAGACATTTGGCAGCTCAGAAATGGCATTCTTTATTGGCTATTGGACAATATTTGTGAATCCCTAGCATGGTCCCTGACTACTACTACTACTACTACTTCTTCTTCTTCTACTACTACTTCCTCTTCTTCTCCTTCTCCTTCTCCTTCTCCTTCTCCTTCTCCTTCTCCTTCTCCTTCTCCTTCTCCTTCTCCTTCTCCTTCTCCTTCTCCTTCTCCTTCTCCTTCTCCTTCTCCTTCTTCTTCTTCTTCTCTTCTTCTTCTTCTTCTTCTTCTTCTTCTTCTTCTTCTTCTGTTATTTTTCAACTGTTGTGATTTTTTTTTAATTGTTGCTTTTTCCTTACTTATAACACAGATTTTAACTCATTTTATCACATGGAAATTTAAAGAGGATTGTTCTGGATCATTGCTTCCCTATTGAGCATCTGAAGCTAGCAAAAGCCTTTGGAAGTCACATAATTTACTTCTCAGAACCTTGGCATGACCACAGTCATCACAGAAAGACTCTTAATATTCTCCTTTTAGTCCATGAATATTTTACATTAGTTCTTGACATATTGTTTATCCAAGCTGACTTAACAGTAATCTGAAGTTAAACCTAGGCTCACTTCAGTTTCATATATATCCTGGTTTGCTTGTGGCATATTTGCCTTATCTTTCCAATTATATAATTGTTGTTTTGTGTGTAGGAGTTATATTATGGGTTTGTTTGTTTTGTATCCCATTGAGTTATCTGAGGACAGGGGTTGGCAAACTATTTTGTAAGTAAAGTTTTATTGGCACACAGCTATGCCCAATTGGTTTCCTATAACCTGTGACTGCTTCTGCACTACCACCAAAGTTGAGTAGTTGAAACAGGACATCTGACCATAAAACTAAAAATCTCTACTCCCTAGCCCTTCATAGGCAAAATTTGTAGACTCCTGTTCATAAGATACTCTTCTTGTATGGTTCTTTAAAAAAAACTGTTGAAAAGATGGCCTATTACAACTTATATCTAGCTAATTGCTTTTTTAGGGACAGATTGCACATCTGAATGACCAAATGAATGCCAAATATTTTCTTTTTTCCTATAGTTGCACTGCCCACTGGCTATGGAAGTATCATTAGAATAGGCTTAGGTATCATATAGACCTGGATTACTAGCTGTGTAACCTTGAATATGTTACTTAATTCCTTTTAAGATATTGTTTCTTCATCTACAAGATGAGGATAAATGTGGTACCTACTGTTGGCAGATATTTCTCATGTGCCCCATGCATTTTGACAGGTCTTACAGAGAGGCACTTGCTGCTTTTTTGTTCTGGACTGTGTTTTCAAGGATGTTTGTAGTGAATAATCTTGGATGATAGTGTTGCCTTCAGAAGCAGAGGATGGGTATGCTTATATCCGGTAGATTTGTGCTTCCCCAGGTCAGAGTTCCTCTCTAGTAGGCTGCTCACTGCATGTACAGATGTCACGTGGTCTTCTTTGTGATACCCTGTGGGAATTAGAGCTGGGGAACTGCAAGAAAATGCTGATATGAATATGTTACTACTGTTACTGCAAGTGATCAAGTCCTTTGTCTCTGACTCAGGAGTCTGTGTCTTCTACTCGCATCCATGAAACTGAGGCAGGCTACCTTGTGCAAATGGCATAAAATTTCAGTGCTGTCATAATTCTTAGACACCTATTATACGGGGTTATTATGAGACCTGAATAAGGTGATGAATATAAAGCATTTAACATAGCCTGGCATCTAGTAAGTGCCCTCAAAATTTTGGCTGTTAACTATTACCTAACCAGCTCTTAACCCTGCAGTGTGAGCTGAGTGCCAGTTTTATGCAGAAATGTATCTTCAGATAGTGGTTTTCAAACTGTAGCTCACCAGGGTTGTGAAAACAGTGAAATATGTTTATTTACTTTAGTGAAACATAAAACAGGATATAATAGAATAATAAAGAAAAAATCAAGTGCAAATATGTAATAAGGATAAATATCCTAATATATAAAAAGCCCGTGGCCGTCACGACCGAAACAACCAGACAACCGAACAGCAGGCTGTGTGGGGTGACCAAGCCAGCAGTGGGGTTAGTGAGGGTTGACCAAATGACTGAACAGCAGGCTGCTTGGGGCAACCAGGTCAGTAAGGGGGGAAGTTGGGGGTGACTAGGCCAGTGGGGGGGCAATTGGGGGTGACCAGGCTGACAGGGGAGCAGTTGGGGGTGACCAGGCCAGCATTGGGGGGCAGTATGGGGCAACAGCAATAAGGGGCAACCAGGCTGTCAGGGGGGCAGTTAGGGGCAACCAGGTTGGCAAAAGGGGGCAGTTGGGGATGACCAGGCCAGCAGGGGGGGCAGTAAAGGGTAACCAGGCTGGCAGGGGGGGCAGTTGGGGCGACCAGGCAAGCAGATGGGGGCAGTCAAGGGCAACCAGACAGGCAGGCAAGTGAGCAGTTAGGAGCCAGCAGTCCCGGATTGTGAGAGGGATGTCCAACTGCCAATTTAGGCCCCATCCCTGGGATCAGGCCTAAACCAGCAGTTGGACATCCCCCGAGGAATCTCAGATTGGAGAGGGTACAGGTTGGGCTGAGGGTACCCTCTTCTCTGTGCACAAATTTCATGCACTGGGCCTCTAGTTAATATATAAAACTTGTAACATCATGAAACAGACTGACAGATCTCAGAAGGAATTGGGGGAGGAGGGACAGGAAAAGATTAGAAAAAAAAACTTGTATGCAAAATATGCATAAACCATGGTCACAGACAATAGCATGGGGAAGGTCTGGGGTAGGGTAGGAGATGTGTAGTGTGGGGCTCAGAGGGAAAAAGGGGGACATATGTAATACTTTGAACAATAAAGATAATTTTTTTAAACTTTTAGTTTCAGTCATATACATATATATTTGTATACTGGGTTGTGATATAAAACATATTTTTTTTTATTATTGGTCACAGGAAAAAAAAATAGTTGGAAAGCCACTGCCACCCTAATACATACATGGAACTATTACAAAAAACTTTTTTTCCTTCCTTAGTTCTCATTCCCACAAAGGGGTATAAAGACCACCCTTATTCATCAGGATGTGACTGCCAAGAAGAAATGGCCAGAGATTCAGTTTACCCTCTGCATACTTCACGGCTCCTTTTGTCCATGATTAGCAGAAAATGAATGTAACCAGTTTACTTTCTGAGGAAATATTTTTACATTAGCACTATCAAACAGAACTTTCTACGGTGATGAAGATATTATATTTCTGCCATCTCCAACACAGTAGGCATTAGCTATCGAGCACTTGAATATTCTACTGAGGAACTGAATTTTTAATTTAAAAATTTTTAAATTTGGATAAATTTAAACTAAAACACCCTTTGTGGTGATTGGACAGCACAGGTGTTTTTTTTTCCTTTATTGATTAAGGTATTACATATGTGTCCTTACCCCCCCCCCCCCATTGCTCCCTTACCCCTTCCACTCAGGCCCTCACCCCCCTGGTGTCTATGTCCATTGCATGCATAAAAGTCCTTTGGTTGATCTCCCCCCCTTACCTCCACCCTCCCCTACCTTCCCTCTGAAGGACAGCACAGTTTAAAATTGAAAAAAAAAAAAGGTGTGATTTCCTCCAGTACAATTAACTGTATGGTTTGGCTTCTGGGACTGTCTTAAAGAGCAACATCCTTACTCAGGATTGCTCAGACAACCATTGACCCTTGTGCACAGCTGGCTTTGGCAGACATTGGGGTACAGGAGTGCCTGATGAGATGCTACCTTGGATGGTGCCGCAAACCAGGAGAAAATAGCAAGGAGCCAAGGTGCACAGGTTCTTAACCCTGGCTGTGCCGTAGAATTACGTGAAGAGCTGCAAAAATCCAAGCTGCACTCTAGACCAATAAAACTAGGCATTTTTCAAAGTTCCCCAGGTGTTCTGTCATGCTCTGGAAGTTGGGGAGCATCTCCGGTTGGGAAGGCTGCCCACGTACTTCACTGTTCCATCATGGCATCAAGGCATGCCTACTGTCAGATGGGCAGGGAATGGGCACATGAAACACAGTGGACCCCTAATGTATTTTAAACAGGAAGATTCAAACTTATCTTTGGTGTTGGGTGCTAGGCTGTTTTCTCACCCAGTTGCCTTGGCAATAGGGGCTCCCTTGCTCAGTAGGGCCAAAGTGCAAATTTCTGATTAGCACACTGAGCTTCAGAGAAGGGAAAATTCAGGCTCTTATTGACCATCTCACGTAACTGTCACTTACTGCTAAGTGATTTCCACTTATATATTCAACAAACATTTTTGGAGTCCCTATTGTGTATTTCAGATGTGCTGTTCTTGTTCAGTCTAGTGAGGGGAGGCTGACATGTAAATAGTTACTCTGTTGACTTGTGAATGTCCAAACCTGTAGATAGTTTTGTAAGTGTTTATTTGAGCCAAACTGACTACATATACTGGGGAACAAGATTTCAAATGTCCTGGATAATAAGCTTTGCAGCTCTTTTATGCATTTGAAATTAAGGAGGGAACATAAGGAAGATTATATGATGGGGAGAAGCAAAGCAGGGCCTGGACTATAGGATAGTTAACAATATTATGCGCTTTCTTGAAGGTGCTTATTTCAATGGTGTATTAACCTAGATGCACAGAAATAATGGACAGGGCTTACTTAAGGCAAAGATAAACCTTTTCCTAAAAAGTAAATGCTGGGGACATGGCTACTTGGCATGACCTGCACAGTGAGGAATTGATCATCATATCACCCTGTGAGGTTAGTTTCCATAGAACCTTTTTTGTTCACCTATAATACAGTAGGGTAAGCATAATAGTAGATGAATCATAGGGTGCCTTTAGAGTACCCAGGAGGGGGGCAGCGGTCCTGGGTAGGGAGATTCAGAAGTGGCTTCCCAGAAGTGGTAACACTCAAACTGATCTTACAGGATCAGAAGGCGTAGTCATGTGAAGAGTAGATACAACCTGGGAAAAGGCCATGGCTGACATTTTCTGACCAAGACCCACACCCAAACATAGCTCCCTCTTGGGGAAAATCCTACCTGCTATTTTGCTAAACCTCACGGGATATCCTTATCCTAACTGATCTTTAGCATTTATTCATTCAGCAAATGTGATTTACTACATGCAGACATGGTCTAGATGCTGATTGATAGAGCAATGAACAAGACAGATGCTATTTCTGCCCTCAGAGAGGTTTATATCCTGATCTATATTCTGGATCAGAAATAAATAAGGAACTAGTATAGCATGTGGCTAATGTGCCATAGAGAAAAATAAATCATGGTAAAGAATGTGGAGGTACTAGAGAATGTGCTCTGAGAACTAGAGAAGTCTCCTTGTTGTCTGTTGCAAACTTAATAGTGATTCTTAGCACTTTTCTGAGACTAGCCCTGGGACCTGTAGTCATTTTCTTCCTGTTGTTCAAGCCTGGCCATCCAACTATGTCCATAACCCCACATCCTCCTACCTCCTACAGGACCATAACTTGTGTCAGCGTAACCTCTCATATGCACCTTGCTACTCCTATATATAATATCTTGTATTTTCACTCCCTCTTAACTTTTTCACTTCCAGTCCTCTGTTGATTTTCCCACATTCTTTTTCACTTCACCCTAGGGAATCCATGGTTAAATTTCTCAGCCTTTTGGCTGATTGCTCTCTCAACCTTCTCTGTGGGTCACTGCATGAAAGGCTTGTCATCCCCAACTTGGAGCTAAATGTAGTAACCTTCCTGTCACTCTTTCTCATCACTACCATTCATCCAGCTGCAAGTCACTTCGTCCATTTCTTGAGAACTGAAGACCTGGCTCCATGTCTTCTCATACCTCCCTTTCCTCTCCAACTCTTGTTGTAACCCTTGGTGATGGCATAATCCTAGGTCATCCCACCATGAATCTGGTCTCAAAATCTATTATACCTTTTTACTTAACGAGCTGTGCATCCTTCCAACTCATTCATTCATCCCACCTCTTGGGATGTCCTATCTTTCAGCTTTCTTCAACTAACCAAACTCTCCCTTGCACGTGCAAATATACTCAGATTCATTTCATCTCCTTCCTTGAGAGGATGTGATATCCATATTTCCCCATGTTTAAGGCCAGCCCATTACTTAAACCCTGAATGCCATCTTCTTGCGCCTTCAGAACCATTGCTATTTTAATATTCATCTCTTTTCTGTGGTCTTATATCTCTTTTGTTTTTTACTGGCTCCTCCTTAACAGCCAAACATTCATAATTTTCTTCCATCCTAAAAAATATATCTCCTAGGTTAAGTAAATTAAAGTAGATCTTTACAACAGAACACTGTGCAGTCCTCTGAAATACTGATGGAGGTGTATATGTCTCACATGGAAAGATGACTGCAAAAATAAGTAAAAAGAGTGTTAAAACAGCTTCATTAAGTGATTTTCTTTTCCAGATTTTATTAATTTACTTATATTTTTATTTGTGGTGAAATACATATAACATAAAATTTGCCATCTTAACCATTTTTAAGTAGACAGCTCAATGGTGTTAGCACATTGCAGACTAGTAGTTTCATTGTTAGCTTTATCCAGTGGCCAGATAAGTTTCTACTGAATGAGTACAAAAAAATTATTTATATAAATGTTAAAGGCATGCTTTAAAATTAAATACCCATTACATTTAGAAGTTATTTATTACATGTTCTTACAAGCTAATATCTTTTTTTCTTTATTGTTCAGTTTATTAATTACATTGTTTCCCCTTTTTTTATCCCCCTATATCTTCCCTCCACCATGTACCCATCCCGCCCACCGCCCTCGCCTCCCCCTCCCCAATGTCCTCTCCCATTGTTGCAAGATTTTTGTCCAGTCTCTTGCTGTACTTCCAACAACACTTTTCTCCCCAAGAATTGTCAGTCCATTCCCTCTCTATGTCCATGTTTCTGTTATAGTCACCAGTTTATCCTGTTCATCAGCCTATCAGTTCACTTGATTTTTATGTTCATTTGTTGATAGATGTGTATTTGTTGTTCATAATTTATATTTTTACCTTTTTCTTCTTCCTCTTCTTAAAGAATATCTTTCAGCATTTCATATAATACTGGTTTGGTGGTGATGAACTCCTTTAGCTTTTTCTTATCTGTGAAGCACTTTATCTGATCCTCAATTCTGAATGATAGCTTTGCTGGATAGAGTAATCTTGGTTGTAGATTCTTGCTATTCATCGTTTTGAATATTTCTTGCCCCTCCCATCTGGCCTGCATCGTTTCTGTTGAGAAATCCGCTGACAATCATATGGGTGCTCCCCTGTAGGTAACCAACTGTTTTTCTCTTGCTGCTTTTAATATTCTCTCTTTATCTTTTGCTCTTGGCATTTTAATTATGATATGTCTTGGTGTGGTCCTCTTTAGATTCCTATATTTTGGGGTTCTGTGTACCTCTTGGGCTTTTAAGTCAGTTTCTTTCACCAGGTGGGGAAAGTTTTCAGTCACTATTTCTTCAAGTAGGTTTTCATTAACTTGCTCTCTCTCTTTTTCTGGCACCCCAATAATTCGGATGTTGGCTTGCTTGAGGTTGTCCCAGAGGCCCCTTACGCTATCTTCAATTATCTGAATTCTTTTTGTTTCTTGCTTTTCCAGCTGAGTGGATTTTGGTTCTTTGTATTTCAAATCTTTGACTTGGTTCTTGTGGCCCTCTGGACTGCTTTTAGGACTTTGTGTAATATTTTTTATTTCAGTCTGTGTATGCTTGATTTCTAGTTGGTCCTTTTTTTATCTGTGAGGGTCTGGTTCGTATCCTCAGAGGTCTTGTTCATTTCCCTGAGGGTCTCATTCATTTCCTTGTAAGTATCATTCATTTCCTTGTAATTCTCAATCATTTCCTGGTTGGTCTTGTTTATTTCCTGGTAATTCTCATTAAGTTGATTGGCCTTTTGTAGGAGCCTCTTGAATAGCCTTATAACCGTGGTTTTGAACTCTATGTCTTGTCGTCTTTTCTCCTCCATTTCTTTTACACCTGATTTCTTTCCATGTCTCTGCATGGTGGCTGCTTTATGTGGTGGATATCCTCAAAGGGACAGTGGCTCAGCCTCCCTAGTTACCTGAGGTGGGTACTCTTACTGCAATCCTTTATGGGTTGTATTCAGTATTTTTGAATTTAAACCCAGCTTGTTGTTGTTAGCCCTAGGAGGGTTTGACCTCCAGGCCAATTGGCTGTGAAGGGAGACTGTGTTCAGGTTGGATGGGCGGAGTCTCTGAGCTGCGCGGCAGCGGCAGCGGCAGCTGGGTCCTATGCGGCGCTCGCGCGCGTGGGTCTCTGTTGGATGGGGATGGCTGCAGACACCTCCAAGAGAAAGCCGCTAGTCTCTTCCCCTTGCCAGACAACTCTGCCTTTCCCCAAATGTGCCTGCACACCAAAAGTCTAGCCCAGGGCTGTAAAATAGATGGTTTCCGGAACCAGGAGACAAGTTTCCAGGGGGCAAGTCGTGGGTTTGCGCGACCCTTGGGACTAGGAGCCTCTGCCACGCCCCGCTTCCAGGGTGCGTCCCCCAGACCTCAGACCTCGCCCGGTTCTGGGGAATCTGTGCAGGGGGACTTCTCCACGTACCCCGGATCTCGGACCTCGTCTGGCGCTGGGGAATCCGGGCAGTGGGACGCCTCTGCCCTTCCCCGTTGGAGAAATCCTGCCGGGTTGCTGCTCCAGCCCCAGCCCGCGCGCGCGCGATCAGGGCGGCTCCTAACCTGTTTCCGTCTAAAAGGCTGCGCTCCCGCCGCTCCTGAGTCTCAGTGTCCCACCTCTGCTCCTATTAGTGGAGTTTTCATTCAGCCAGCTTTCCGGCGATTCTGGGTGCTTGTCTGTTCTGCTGTTATGTTGTAGTTCTTAAATCGTTGCTCGGGGCAGAACAATAGGTGTTTGCCTATGCCGCCCTCTTGGTGTTCTCCCAAGCTAATATCTTCTTAAAGTATGATACTTTATAAAACACTGTGTAATATAAAGCGAAAATTCTCATGATCCATCCACAATGTGTTAAGTATATTGACATGTGTATCCAATCTTCAAAACTCTTAGCATCTTGCAAAACTGAAACTCTACACTGAGTGGCCAGATTATTATGATCTCTGAACGCATAATAATCTGGCCACTCGATCTGTGTGTGTGTGTGTGTGTGTGTGTGTGTGTGTGTGTGTGTGTGTGTTAGAGGCCCAGTGCCTGGCCAGGGGAGGGAACATGGGCGGTTGGCCGGCCTGCCTGCTGGTCGAACTTCTAGTGGAGGGGACAATTTGCATATTAGCCTTTTATTATATACTAGAGGCCCAGTGCACAACATTTGTGCACTGGGGTAGGGAGAGAGTGGGGGTTCCCTAAGCCGGCCTGCACTGTCTCCCAGTCAAACCCCTCTGGGAGGTCCGCCTGCCAAGGAGGCAGGAGAGGCTCCCACCACCTCCGCTGTGCTCGCCAGCTGTGAGCCTGGCTTCTGGCTGAGCATTGCTCCCCTGTGGGAGTGCACTGACCACCAGGGGCAGCTCCTGCACTGAGCATCTGCTCCCTGGCGGTCAGTGAACTTCATTGTGACCTGTCATTCCCGTTTGGTTGATTTGCATATTAGGGTTTTATTATATAGGAAGATATAAACTGAGTGGCCAGATTATTATGTATTCAGAGATCATAATAATCTGGCCACTCAGTGTATATGCCCTTTAAACAGCAACTCTCCGTTTCCCACTCCTCTCTAACCACCATTCTACTTTCTCTATGAATTTAACTACTCTAGGTACCTCGTATAAGTGGAATCAAACATTGTTTGTCTTTTCTGACTGGCTTATCTCACTTAACACAATGTCCTAAAGGTTTATACATGTTGTAGCATGGGTCAAAATTTCCTTTCTTTTGTAAGGCTGAATAATATTTCACTGTATGCATATGTCATATTATGAATTATTTAATTTTTAAGAAAAATATATTTGTTAGTATATGTAAATATAGATATAATATATGAACACACATATATAAAATATTATAAATCAAAATGTTAGCAGTAGCTCTCACTAAATTGTGGAAATTTGAATATTTTTCATCATCTTTTTTCTCATCTGTACCTTTTGAAGATAGCTAATGCATCCTTCTTACCCTTGATGTTGCCAGGTACACCTTGGACTGAGAGGGGCTTAATGAAATGTACAATGAGCACATTTCCCTGTTGTAGAAGCTGAAGGAGACAAACCTTTATTGGCTCCTTCTCAGCCAGTCTAGTTACCCCCATGATCAGACACCTGCCCTCCTCTCTCACGCATCCTTCCCCACTCCATGCCCTACCCATTGTGCGCTGAGCACCACAAAAGTCTGATTCTTGCACACAGTGATTCTTGCCATGGAGGCCCTGCCCAGGCTGCATTCACAGCTGCGTGGGAAGCCGCCTCATCCCTGAAAACTCAGTCAGGATCGTTTCTTTCCTTTCTTGCCCTCCTCCGCCCTCAGTACGGGCTCCATTTCCTTGCTTTGGAGCTCCCAATTCCCTGTACTAATCTCTGCTGCTGCACTTGTGTCCTCATTATCTATGAGCTACTTGGGGATAGGGACTGTGCATTCATCTTTGTGTCTACAGTACTTAGAACAGAGCCTAGCATGACAATCTGGGCAGCTTATGGAACCCTTGGTCATTCAAAGGGGCTGGGTCCCTGGATGCCCAGAAATGAGGCTGGAAAAGTAGGTGGAATATCTGCCCCACGCCTTTCTTTCCACTATACCCTGCTGCCTATTATAGGAACCATGTAAAAATTTTTTTAAATACTTTACCTTTCATTGAAAATAAATTAGATATTAAAATTATTGAAAACATGATATTTCTATCTTACTGATACTGGTGAACTTTGGTCACATGGGTCATGCCTGGTCTCCTGTTTTGTTGGGCTTGGGGCATGTTCTGTAAATACCTGTTAACCTGCTTAAGACCCCTAGTAGCGCTGTATGCTCAAACCTCTTTCTTAAACTCAGCTACCTTGACAGCTTGGGACAGGATTTATTTAGAGGCACTGAAGACCTTTATTATCACCCTTCACTTCAAATGATAGAGACTGGATGCCTGCACTACATGTATGATTGATCTGGTCAGGACTTTATGAGAAAAAAGAGAAGTAAAAAGATCTACTAGGGACAAGACTCTGAGTGCTGTGTTGAAGCACCTCGTGGATAAAGACAGCTAATGCATCTTTCTTGCCCTTGATGTTGCCAGCTACACCTTGGACTGAGGGGGCTTACTGACATTGTGAATAATGGTAGCTCACACTGAAAAGCTGTAAGGTGCCATACAATTTGGTAAAACAAATGTCATAGGCTGGTACAGTTAGGTAGTATGAGATAATTCTCTGACATATAAAAGACTGATTCTAGATCTCCTCTAGGCAACATTAAAAGGGCAGATGGGAAAATGAAAAATAGTTTTAATTACTGTGGAACTGAATTGATTAGAGCCATTTTCAGCTTCTGAGCCCATAAGGATTTATCTTGGTTTTCCTTGAGAAAAGTGGCCTAATGTGAGTGATTCGCCCAAAGCATCTGTAATTTTTAGAAAAAAATTATTGATGATAAGACATTTAATGTTTGAAATGATGCATTTTTCAACTGTTAAACCAACATGTGGTGTGTTGGCATAGATAGCTTGTGCCATTTGCCTCAGAATCACGATGACTTAATTGAATGTTCCTTCTTACTAAGATCAGAATCTTATTGTCGAAGTTTGGCTAGACTAGACAGTCCTGGTTATGATATTGCTTTGTTTTCTTTTGGTTTTTCCCAGTAGGCCAAAAAGGAAGTAACAAGGTCACTTGGAATAAACATTAGACCTGAAGATGTAATGTTAACATTTAAGTCCTGGTCTAATCACACTCTATACCCACTGTGTACATGGAGAAGTTAACTAATGTATGGAAGCTTAGAGTTTCTATTGTTCATCCATCAAATGTGGGTTTATTTGTCTGTCTTGCTCACTGGACTGTAAACTTCTTCAGAGTAGGGGCTGTAGCTTGTCCATCACTGAAAACTCCATAAAGGGGATGGACCCTAGCAGGTAAGAACTCTGTACATATTTGTCGAACAAATCTGATTCATCTTACTACTGCATAGGTTGTTTTAAAGAGCAGCTGTAGATGTATTGCTCAGATTACAGGCCCTGGAGTCAGCCCCCTGGGTCCTGGCTCCAACATTCCCAGCAACATGACATTGGGCAGGCTGCTAATCTTTGTGTATCTGTGAAAGTGGATGACTGCCCCTACCTTCAAGTGTGTGTGTGTGTGTGTGTGTTTGTGTGTGTGTGTGTGTGTGTACATACACACACTAGTGGCCCAGTGCACGAAATTCATGCATGGGGGGTTGTCCCTCAGCCTGGCCTCCACCGTCTTCAATCCGGGACCTCTCAGGGGATGTCTGACTGCCAGTTTAGGCCCCCCACACAGGGATGGGGCCTAAACTGGCAGTTGGACATCCTTTTCAAAATCCGGGACCACTGGCTCCTAACCACTCACCTGCCTGCCTGCCTGATTGCCCCTAACCACTCTGCATGCTGGCCCGATTGCCCTCAACTGCCCCCCACCGCCATTCCAATCATCTCCAACTACATCCCCTTGCTGCCCTGCTTGCCCCCAACTGACCTCCCTATTAGCCTGCTCATCTCCAACTGCCCCCCATGGCCAGCCTGCTCCCTCCAACTGCCCCCCAGCCAGTCTGCTCACCCCCAACTTCCCTCCCCTTGTCGGCCTGATTGCCCCCAACTGCCCTCCCCTGCCGGCCTGATTGCCCCTAACTGCCTCTGCCTCAGCCGGCCACCATTGCTTTGTCTGGGAGGATGTCCAGAAGGTCTCCCGGTCTAATTAGCATATTACCCTTTTACTGGTATAGATATTTATCCATTATTTATATAACACGCAAAAGGTCTTTCACAGTGCTAGTCACATAAAGGTAATATTTATTTGATGAGGTCTTGCCATGTACTGGACATACTTCAAAATACTTGCAGTTTTGGGCCATTCCCTATATTAACCAGTAGTAATTCCATTCTGTTCCACATTTTCTAAAGCCCAGTTAGTGTGACTTTCACTTGCATCCTTTCTGTTTTTTTGTTTTTTGTTTTTGTTAATCCTCAACCAAGGATATTTTTCCATTGATTTTTTTAGGGAGATTGGAAGAGAGAAGGAAAGACAGAGAGAAACATCGATGTGAGAGAAACACATTAATTAGTTGCCTCCTGCAACCGGGCCTGGCAGGAGCGTGCAACCAAGGTATATGCACTTGACCTGAATCGATCCCAGGACCCTGTGGTCCACAGACTGACATTCTATCCACTGAGCCAAACTGGCTAGGGCTCACCTGCATCCTTTAATGATACCCGTGAGCACCTTGATGCAAAGTGTTAAGTTCAAAGAAGAGTTGACCTTGGTCTGCCCTGGCCTAGAACTACAGCTTGCTCTCTTTCTCCACTCTGCTTTGTAGAAATAACTTGGGTCAATTCCCAGGCTTTACAGATTTTTAAGATTATGTAAAATAATAATGATTTCATATGTGAAAACACTGCAGTAGTTTCCACACTAGTTTCCCTGCCTCCTGCCTCTTGGCCACTTGAGTGCACAGTGCTGTCTCCTCATCTCCCCAGAATTTTGCTTTCATAAGGTCTCCCTGACCCAGGAACACTCCTGAAATAGTATCTTATTTATAGGACCAAATCCAGGCTACTGCTGTTGGTATTCAAGGCTGTGTATAATCAGAACCCATGCTTTTCTTCCACTCACCAGTCTTGTCTTCTTACTTTCATTTCATGGTTCCCACACTGAAATGCCCTCCCTGGCCCATTCTATTTATTGGCACTTGCCCACAGCTGTAAGGCCCACCTTTTTTGTAAACCCTACACCTCTTTGTGAACATTGATTGGCTTCTTCTGATACTTTTGCATGTGCTTATAGTTAATTTAGAGCTTTATTAGGTACCATTTTTTAAATTAGTATCTTCTCAAGATTGTTAACTTGGTCATGTTAATATTGTTATAAGCTTACTAGTTAGGCATTCAGGAAAATTGTACTGGTTTTATATGCGTAACTAAAAAAGCAAATAACATTGTCTTCTTGGCAGCTGTCATTTCACCCCACTGCACATAAACAAAGCCCTGGAGACCATATGTGGTAAAACAAAATAATGCTGTAGAGCAAGGCAGGGCTGCTATTGCTATTATGGGACTCATAAGCTTTTATTTTTGACTTTTATAATAATAAGATTCCGACTGTTTCAGTATATCAACATTTCTTCACTATTAAACCATGGATAGACTGTAGAATTGAGAGCCAGATGCTGAAATCATTTAAGTACATCGTGGGAATTGAATAAATGTTGTGGACAGGCTTGTTTCTACTTTATTTTTGTCTCCTTACTGATTTAGTCAAATTTGTACCTGTCACTTTACCTCCCTCTACTAATTTAGTACATCTTCTAAAATACTAAGATTTTATTACATGTAAGATAGACTGAAATACAATTTTATTATGAGAGCACAAACGTATCACCCTTATGATGAGAACCAACATCGTCTTCTTGTCCTTTCTCCTTCCTTCTCTTCCTTCTTTTTCTTCTCTTTCACATCCAGGGACATCCAAAATGTGGGAAGCATTGGACTAGGAGCTGGGTGGAATGATTAAAGCATTCCCTTCTCTCTCTAACCATCACACAAGATTGAATTAAAATAGGGTAAAGAGTTTACATAAGTAAACTGGGAAAATAAAGAAAAAGAAAGATAAACTTGGAAAATATATAACTTATAATAAACCATACTACGTTTCTCATATGTGTCAAGCTCCATGCTGGATAATAATCACCAGATTGTATATTCACAACAAATATTTCAGGTAGCTATACTAATCTACTTTGCAAAAAAAAAAAGAATTGGAATACAGTGGGAAAGAGGCAGAGCTGGAATTCAAGTCTTGACCACTTTTTTTATTATACCAATCTGTCCTTATACCAGTATAAAAATAAAGTTTAATCTGTAATAATAAAAGTATAATATGCTAATTAGACTGGACGTCCTTCCAGATGAAGCTGGGACTGTGAGGGAAGCCCAGGTCCTGGATGCCAGAGGGAAGCCAGTGCTGGCAGCCAGGGGAAGGAAGGCCTACTCTTGCACAAATTTCATGCACCAGGCCTCTAGTATGTAAATAAAAGGTTTTGATGGATACTTTTAAATAACCACAGAGCTTTGCAGGAGTTCGCTTGTCCTTAGGGGAAATTAATCAGGATAAAAAGTACAAAAGAGCCGAAACCAGTTTGGCTCAATGGATAGAGTATCAGCCTGCGGACTGGAAGGTCCCAGGTTCGATTCCGGTCAAGGGCATGTACCTTGGCTGCGGGCACAATCCCGGTAGGGAGTGTACAAGAGGCAGCTAATCGATGATTCTCTCTCATCGATGTTTCTGACTGTCTATCCCTCTCCCTTCCTCTCTGTAAAAAAAATCAATAAAATTTTTTTAAAGTACAAAAGAAATGATGCAGAAAGGCAAATATACTTATTAAGAAAATAAATACTCATCAGTTTTGAAGCCTCTCAAGTAATGAATGCTAATCTCTTATTAACTGCTAAAAGAATAGATAGAGACAATGAATAACTTATTTTGTGAAGTTTCAAATAAAACTAACTTCCTTCAGAATTATTGTAAGTAGATTGTAAAGTGGGAGTTAGACACACATTTTTATATGTAGTTATGTGTTTCTATAGTTATTCCAGATGAATGTTAGACCCACTGTCAAATCCCAAATTAATCCCTTTAATTGAATTATTAATTGAATTCTTTGATATGTCTAAATTAATTTGGCAAGAGTGGCTTTCTTCACAGCATTCTAATTAACCCTAATTCTAATTAACTTGAATATTGATTCAAGTGTTTGTGTCTCTCAGAGCTTTGTGGGTGTTTTTCATGTACATTTCATATTACAGATAGTCCTAGATATTTTATGGGTTTTGTTGCTACTATAAATATCTTACATTTCCATTTTTCTGCATAATTAAAAACTTAATTTTCATTTTTTAATCCAACTCCTTATGTGAACATTCATTCATTTCAATGATATTTTAATCAATTCTCTGGTCTTATTGTTGCAGATAATAATTTTTTTTCCTCTATTTCTTATAGGTAGTCCCCTTATTTCTGTTTTTTGTCTTATTGGATTGGCAAAAACTACCAGAACAGTGTTAATCATGGTAATAGTATTTATTCATTCATCCTAGCTTTGTTTAATAGGAATGCTGTCTTTTCGCACTAAAAAAGTGATATTGACTTATGGTTTGTGGGAGACGCTCATTATAGAATCCTTCCATTCCTAGTTTGTCCAGATATTTTGTAAAGGTTGAGCACTGAGTTGTATCTTCAACAACTCTGTCTTTTCAACATCATCTCAGAGTTCCTTTTAATTTTACTTATTAATGTATTACATTACATTCCAACTAATACTTTTATATTTCCTGGGGTAAACTATGTCATTTTTCTTTTAGTATACTGTGGACTTTATGTGCTGTTTTCTATTTGGAGTTTTTTTACTCATGTTATTCATCAGGGCAATAAGTATGTGTGTTATATATAATTGCATTTGGGGATCACATTGTACATATATTTGTGTCCCAAACTTTCTATTTTCTTTACAGTAAACATTTTCTGTGACAGCATAGTTCCAGTCTCTGCCTCCATCTGCACGTGGCCACCTTCTCTGTGTGTGTCTTCCTGGGTCCTCTCCTTTTCTTATAAGGGCACCAAGCTTTGGTCTTAGGGCCCCCCTTAAACCCATGATGATATCTTCTCAAGATACTTAAGTAACTATATCTGCAAAGGCCAACTTCCAAATAAAGTCACCTTCACAGGTAACGAGGGTTAGGACTTGAACATATCTTGTTTGAAGGGGGACACAATTCAACTCGCTACATTTTCTGTGACTAAAATACAAAATCAAAGGATAGGAACCTTCTAAAGCCTCTTGATACTTAATACTAAGTTGTTTTCCAACATTTGTAAGAAGGCCAACTCATTTATCCACATCTTCACCTGCATTACGTATTACCAAAATAAATGTTTGCTTCTTAACAGGGTGGAAATGGAAACATTACTTTTAAAATTTAATTTCACTCATTGTTGGTGAAGTTAATAATTTCATGTACTTAATATGGACGTTTGTGATTATTCTGTAAAAACTTTGTTCATGTCATTTGCCCATTTTTCTTTTTGATGCATTAGTCATTTTCTTATTGCTGCTGTCACTATATATGAAGAATAGTAGCTCTTTGTCATATTGCTTGTACATATTTTCCCAATTTGTCAGTTGCCTTTTCATTTTATTTATTTGTTTATTTTTGTTAATCCTAACCCCAGAATCTTTCCCCATTAATTTTTTAGAAAGAGCAGAAGGGAGGGAGGGAGGGAAGAAGGGAGGGAGGGAAAAAGGGAGAGAGGGAAGGAGAGAGAGAGAAAGAGAGAAGAGTAAAGAAGAGAAACTTCAGTGTGAGAGAGTGACATCAACTGGTTAACCACCCCCTATACACACACACACACACACACACACACACTCACACAACACACACACACACACACACACACACACACACTCACACACACACACACACACACACACACTTGCTCTGATCAGGGCCGGGGAACCGAGTTCAGGACCCTTCAGTGCTTAGTCAGTACTCTAGAGGCGGGGCATTTACCTTTTAATTTAGAGGTAGGGATGATGCTAAACATCTTACAGTGTATGGGTCATCCCCCACAACAAAAAAATTATCCAGCTCAAAATGTCAGTAATTCGGCTATGGAGAAACCCTACTTTCAAATGTGTCTTCGAGCAGCAGGCCTTCCCGTATTAGACAGTAGATGTCAAATATGAGCCAGTGCTGCTCCCCACTCTAGCACCTCCTGCCTAGAACTGTGCATGTGAGCAGCAGCCCAGGTGAGTGCCTGCATTTCTTTGGGCCTTCCTTGTCCCTCACCCACGCTGGAAGCTCTTTTTGATGTTTTGTTACATGTTTTTAACAGCTGGAATACATCTCCTGACTGGGGATTGCATGGCCTCCCCTTGTTCTGCTTTTCATGGTACCTCTGAGGTGTACTGCATTGTAAAATTTCAGATCTTCATGCTTTCCTGCTTCCTCAATATCCCGACAAACAGGCTATTAGCACCTTGTCCAGGCAGCCGGGTTGGGTTGGTGTGATGAGGCTGGTCCCTGCCACGAGCCCCCTCTGCCCTCCCTTGACTGTGACCTGGTGACATTCAAACGCAGCATTGACATTTCCTCCTACCCTTTGCTTGTGGCCCCACCCCGGCCCCCACTCCAGGCACTTGGCCTGCCTCCCCTCTCTCTGCTCCCACCTACTGGGTCGAGCCACAGCCTGGTGCACCTCTCAGGGGGACCCTTTGCCTGTTGTGAGCGCCTTCCTCTTAAAGGACCTGATCATGTGATCAATCTCTTACTTTCATGTCTCTTGATGGTATTAACTCCGCGTCTGCAACCAGGCTGATCTTCAAAAACAAACACAAAAGACCTATTTTCAATAACTATTATCCTCACAACACAGTTGGTGAGGAGGCAGGGATGATCTGAGTCAGGACGGAAAGCCCCACGGAGATGCCCTTGGATTGCTCACCACTCAGCAAGGTCTGGAAGGCTCCGGCTGGCAGAGGGGCAGGTGCACTGCCCTGTGTTGCCCCTTTGGGCGTGCCCACACTCTCCATCCTAAAGTGAGGGTCCTGCCCCAACCCCAACCCAACACCCCAGATCAGAGCTACTGGGCAGCTGGGCTGTCGTTTGACACAGTCCAGGTGTGGACTTCTTCTTTTTAAAAAAATATATTTTATTGATTTTTTACAGAGAGAAAGGGAGAGGGATAGAAAGTCAGAAACATCAATGAGAGAGAAATATTGATCAGCTGCCTCTTGCACACCCCCTACTGGGGATCTGCCTGCAACCAAAGTACATGCCCTTGACCGGAATAGAACCTGGGACCTTTCAGTCCACAGGCTGATGCTCTATCCACTGAGCCAAACCGACTTTGGCCCAAGCGCGGACTTCTTAAGCACCTGGGGAAACAGGCGGGTGACCCCACCACCACCACCACCACCACCACCACCACATGGCTCACTGTGTCTTTGAGAGACACTCGTGAAGGGCAAGGACTGCTGCCTCCCACTCGGTGTCAGGCGACCCCTCAGAGCCCAAGGTGGGCTGTATACCTTGCTGCTGACCTGCTTCTGGCCCCTATCCATGGGATAGCAAGGATCCTGTTCCCCCAGACTGGTGGCTCAGTGTAAAAAAAGGGGGAGGAGAGGGGGACGGTGGAGAGGGAAGTAGCATTTTTAAAATATATTTTATTGATTTTTTACAGAGAGGAAGGGAGAGGGTTAGAGAGTTAGAAACACCAATCAACTGTTTCCTGCACATACTGGGGATGTGCCTGCAACCAAGGTACATGCCCTTGACCGGAATCGAACCTGGGACTCTTCAGTTGGTAGACAGATGCTCCATCCACTGAGCCAAACCAGTTAGGGCAGGAAGTCGCATTTTGATCCTGCTCCCTAACATGCCCGCAGCGGTTTCTTAGCCCATTTGAGATTAGCAGGACACTTTTTAGTGCTGCTACCCATTGGCATGCTAAGAGTCTCCTTAGCATGAACAAAACAGAGAATTTAAAAGACTGCATTGAGGCCGCTATTGCTCTCCTACTTGTAGATGCTAGACCCTTTAAGGTTGACTGGGACTCCCTAGAGAGAGAGCCTCCCCCCCCCCCACCCGCCACACACACACACACACACAGCAGGGGGTCACTGGACCACCTGGAATGTGTCGGGTAGACAACCAAAGACAGAGGGGGGAAATTTAGCTGCCTAAAGATACAGAGCACTCTGACTTTGTTTAACAAAACCAGTGGGGGTTAGGGGGGCTGATTATCCTGTGGTTGGTGAGGGGTTGTCCCAGAGAGAGGCTATAGCCTCTTTCCCCTTGCCTTTATCAATCAGAGACAGAAACGAAAGTTACTGCTTTCAGGTGACTAAAAGCCTAAATCAGAAAAAAAATGAAAGAAAAGGGGAAAGATAAAATGAAAAGCAGGTGGAGGGAGGTACTGCCACTTAGGCATCTATTAGCCCAAAAGGAAATAAAGAAAAAAAGAAACTTTCCACCTTACATATGGAGCACACTCAGGTTTAGCAAACATAATTCTAGTCCTGATTACTTATCTATAATAATAAAAGCATGATATGCCAATTAGACAGTATGTCCTTCCGGACAACCTTCCGGATGAAGCTAAGGCTGCGAGGGAAGCCCAGGTCCCAGATGCCAGAGGGAAGCTGGTGCCAGCAGCTGGGGGAAGGAAGGCCTACTCTTGCATGAATTTCATGCATTGGGTCTCTAGTTTCTTATAAAAACAAGAGCCCAGCTGGGTTGGCTCAGTGGCTAGAGCGTGGCCTGCAGACCCAAGGGTCCTGAGTTTGATTCCAGTCAAGGTCATGTGTATCTGTTGCAGGCGCCTCCCCTGGCCGGGCCCTGGTCAGGGCTCATGAAGGAGGCAACCAATCTGTGTGTTTCTCTCACATCAATATTTCGCTGTCTTTTCCCCCTCTTTTCCATTCTCTCTAAAAATCAACAGGAAAATATCCTCGGGTGAGGATTAAAAAACAAAACAAGAACAACAAAAAATCCTAATACAGGAAAAAGTAAATAAAAGTAATTAAGTATATTATGTATATCTGTGTGTGCATAACTCAGTTAAAGCAAGGCTCCATAATTTGATCCAATTGAAAACCCAAGTGTATCCACATTTTTTTATATACTGAAGAACTTTTAAAACAATTTATTTTTTTTAATATATTTTATTGATTTTTTTAAAAAAAATACATTTTATTGATTTTTTTACAGAGACAAAGAGAGTTAGAAACATGTACATGCCCTTGACCGGAATCGAACCTGGGACCTTTCAGTCCACAGGCTGATGCTCTATTCACTGAGCCAAACCAGTTAGAGCCTGAAGAATTTCTATAACAAAAAAATGAAAAAGGTTCTGATTGGCTTTTGTGTCTCTACATCTTAGGTTCTACGTTAACTTTGAAGTATGCTAAAAATGCACCAACTGATAAAACTTCCTGGACTTAAAACTGGGCTCAAATTAGAGTTGTCTGTGGGAATCCCACTAAATTTAAACATTGTGCCCTCTATAATCTTTGAAAGATAATTAAATATAAATATAGAAACAATAGATATGCTTCACTTTAACTGTAGCCTTGCCTAAATTTTCTATAGTCATTGTATTCATTGCCCTAAGGTATTCCATGTTAGACATAAAGGTTCTAATATAATGAATAATAAATTTAAATAAAGCTAATTTATAAGTTTTTGACACTTACAAATTAGCTTCATAAAAGGAACCCCACAGACCCCAGTTAAAATAGTTAATATGGCCTAAAATAAATTAAAATAGGACCTTCAAAAATTAAAACTTATTATATAAAAGCTAATAAGTAAAGAGTGATTACCCCCACTGCTCCATTTGGCAGTCTAATTTTACCTGTTCCTAAATCTGAAAAGCAAATAAATAAATGGCACCTCAAATGGGTTATTAGGACCATAATGCTGTGGTTCCATCCATCAAGCCCTCATACCCAAATAAATATTATTGAAATTATGGGTTCTAGTCAGAGAACAATGAGTAAATACTTTGCTCTTATAGATTTGGCTAACATGTTCTACTCAGTGTCTGTTTCAATAGTCAGCTGCAGCTTGCCCCCACCTTCAAAGCACATAATATATCTTTTCTGGCTTCCCACGGGGTACTTTAACACCTTTGCTATCACACAGTCTTTGCAGACAAGACCTTGACTCATCCATCTTTCTCCAGGAGCATACATATAATCTCACATTGACAGCATCCTCCTCCAAGGAGATTCACAGGACACATTTGTTAATCATATGACATTTGTTAATGACACGCAAATCCAACATCATGTAGTTCTTTTTGGGTTCTGGTGACAACATTGTCCTCATTTTTAAAATGTGCTTAAAAATTAAAATCAGTAGGTACTCCTATTAGTACCTTCAAAAATGCCTTCTCGGCAGAACCTTTCACAACCTCTTCTCATGCCTCCGGGAGCCTCCGAACCATTTCTGGTGGCCATTGGTTGCCTCAGAGCTTCTGATGCAAGAACCTGTACCAGTTGGTCTTTCCATTAAAACAACAAATGATTAGCTTCCTCCTGGACTATCCTGGAAATACTAGTAGAGGCTTTCATAGACCCAGAGCCTGTGACCTTCCGTATCCACTGCCCCTTATTCTTTAAATCATAACAACAGTTACCAATGCCTACGTAAGACCGGTTGGAGCCAAACATTGCTCTTCTAGCATATTCCATCGCCAGAAGGGGGTGACTTTCCTTGTCCTCAGCCCCTTGCTAGATGCCAGCCAAGGTGCTAAAGGAAGTCCCCTCTCCCTCAGACCCCTTGCCTCCCTAGGGAGCCTCTTGGGATTAATTGAACAGCAGTGGAAGTGGCTAACCATCATATGTGATAGAGCCCCATGGAATGTTGCTGCTTTTCATTCCTTAGCCAGAATGTCCCTAGTACAGGACAGGACCCCAGAAACTACTTGGCCAAACTGCTGGCTGTCATCTTAGTGCCCAGATGCCCTGGCCCAAAATGGCCCATCTTCACACTATTGTAAACTATTTGCCCTTTTCTTAAAAATTACCCCTTCAATGTAAACTACTTTAGAAATCCCTTGCCTTATAGATACTCAAAATAAAAATCATTCATGCCTCTGCATATACCAAGGCCAAAATACATGGATTTGCAGGACACTCTTATTTCCTTCAAAGTAACAGACATTATGGATAGTAACCAAGACATCCATTTTCACTTTTCAAAATGCACAAGCTAAGCTTTTAGAAGAGATACACAAAAGCATTTGCATGTCCCTGAGAAGTCCCACATAACTGTTTGATTGAGAGACATATGGTCTTCTCACAAAACCCTTTTCAAAGTCTAGTATAACAAGCTCTAATGTTCTCTATTAACCCCAGGTCTTAATTTATTTTTATGAATTTTCAATCATATCCCGCATGCCATGAGGCTGGAGGCCAGATCAAGGGCACGAACTGTATGTACTCTCTCAGGACTCATTAAACTTAGGTTGTCCCACAGGCCAGGCAACTGTTCATCTGATATGGGATCCATTTGAACTTCAACTTCCACAAAAACCTAAAATAAAAACTGCACACCATTCTGTTGACTGTTGCTCTTATTACTCCTGGGTGCTTTTATTCATTTACAATCTGGAAGCTCACAGCAAGCAAGTACCCTTTTGGAAAGGATGCTCCAATCCCACATCCCAGACAACATTGCCCTGACCCGAAATCTAGGGGCTGGAGGTGACATAGCCCCAGATGACATCACTTGCCATTGGAGATCACTACCTCTTACACTAAAATCTTGCCATTAGTGATCACCACCTCTTACACTAAAATCTCCACTCCAGGTACATGCACAGACCCCCTCTCCCGTGGCACAAAGTGTACACAGGACATTTTTTGCTTTTATTCCATAGTTTGGTATCTGCTCAGCCCATGATTCAAATTTACTCCTTGTTCACTACTAAGATGTAAACCCTACACTTCCTTGCCTGTGGGGAAATCTGGTAGAGGTAACTGAAAGTAATGGAGATTATAGCTTTCCCCTGAATGGTCTGCCTTCTATCAGTCAACTCCTGGGAGAGAGGCTCACCCACCTCTGGTGCCTTTTCCTAAACCCTCTTCCCCCATCTTCCACTACCATCTCTTGCTTTGTGTCTATTACCATGATCAGCACAACCACTCTTTCCCTTTGGCTAACCACAGCACCACATTCTCATGGGCTCATTATGCCCTAAACAGTGGTATTAGGCATCACACTTTGTTTAGTTCTCCTTGTTGACTCCACAGCATACTTTCCCTAATAAAACAATAACTCAATGTGCAATGGTTATACTGGGGATTCCCATAGTTCTTTATGCACTGGGTACTTTTCTGTTTCCATCAACACAAGGATGCCAGACAAAACAGACAAATTTATACCTATTGTAACAGGACTTGCCATACCAAAGGAGCAGCCAGCATTGGCACCAACATAGTGTTCTTTGTGGAACAAAATCAAGTTATAACTGCCAACCAGCACCTCTTGATGGCCCTTACAGATCATTCAGAAGCTGCACAAAACACTGTCTGTTATGCAAGAAATCCCTGAGTCTCGACCCAAATCATAACACATAACAGACTGACTTGTGACTACTTACGAGCCAGGGCGGGAGGGGTATGTCCATGCTGTATGACATCAACTCTGGACTAGAACAGGCCACACTGTGAGTAACAGGCCAAGCTATGAGGGATGGGCCAAGAGGTAAAGATCTCTCATAATGTAACCCACAGATTCCCTTACAATCAGAGGTGCCTGGCCTGTTCTCCTGGCTATTGCTCACAAAGTAGAATGCCTGGCTGTGCATATTTTTGTCATAGTCCCACTAGGACTCTTCCTAGCTGTCATCTCTATCAAAGTTTGCCTTCTAGTGGCTAAATCATGTTGTCCCGCTCACCTTTACCATCTCCACAACCCAGGTGGCAGGGTCTGAATTAATACAGTTACTGATGTTGAAGCATCACAGAGTTGACTGCGTTATAACTTTTTTTAAAATCCTATTTTCCTGCTGCCTCAATATCCCCCACAAACAGGCTGCGAGCACCCCAAAATCCCCCTTGCACTTTTTGTCCTTCCTCCATCCCCCAGTAAAGGCACTTGCTCATGGATTCTCTCTCTCTTCCCATCTTCTTGTTGAGCCCACGCTCTGGGCATCCTCCCCTGTGAGCCCCTCCGTGGTGTGCCATCCCTCCCTCCCTGCCCTGGGACCTGGGAAAAAGGTCAGAGTCTCACTTTCGTATCTTTCTGTGGCATGAGTCCGTGTCCTGACCAGACAGACTAACCGGAACAGGTTATTTTTAAGTGGCAGAGTTACTCCTTACAACTCGTGTGCCTCCCCAGGCAAACTGCTTCCATTCCATGTGGCACCGGGTCTTTCCAAACCAACCCTCCAAACTGGGTGAGGAAAGGGGTAGTGTTTTTCTGGCGACGCAATAACGGACACACAGAACCACTTTCACTTGTGTGACTTCGTGTGGGATTTTTGTCTCGGGACTATTCCGTTCAGGTAATTAGTTTGTTGGTCTTTTCAAAGGACCACATTATTTTTATTACTGAAGTTGATGATGTAGCTGATGCATATACTTTAAGTTTATGATATGTTATGCCCAAGAAGGGCAGTCACCTTCTTGGCTCTTATTCCAGATGAACTTGGAATCTTACTAAAGTTTTATGAAACCTGCATAAAGCTGTGGTTGCCAACCTTTAGTGTGTATTTGCTACAACCACTTGGGGAGCTTGGTAAGAAGACAATTTTCTTGAAAACCTGCCCTTCCCTCTCTTGTGATGCTATTAAGTCAGGGCTCAGCCAGGAATGTGCATTTTAATAAGCATCCAAGGGATTTTAAGGCAGTAATCCTTAGACCCCATTTAGAGATTCACGCTGTGAGTAATTTACCCAGGACTGACAACTTATTACTGTGTCTCCATTTATTTAGGTCTTCTTTTTATCTCCTAGCAAAGTTTTCCCTCCAGATGTTACATCTTGCACATTGTGAATGTGTTTTATTTCTAGTATATCGTAATTGTTATTGCTAGTACACAGGAAAGCTATTGATTTTTAGATGTTTGTTTTGTATCCAGCCACTTGCTGAGTTCCCTTGTTAAATCTAATCATCTTTCAGTTAAACCTTTCCCCCAGGGTGAGGTGGGAGGGAGACTGATAAACCAGCCCAGCCATGGAAACACTTGATTTTTGCCTCCTTCTTTACATTATACCTCTTACACTTTTATATCTTATATCTAGTGTATGTGCTGCTGCATTGTTCAAGGCTTCCAGGACATTGCTAAATAAACAGCATAGATCCACCTTTCATTTGTTCCTGTTTTTAAAGGGAATGCCTTTATTAAGCTTTCATTGGTTAAGAATGGTTGAGGCTATTGATTTTACATAAACCCTTTTAAAATTATGTTAAGAAAAAAGTTTTCTATTCCTGCTTTTAAAGCAAAGCAGCTTTAAAAAAGGAATGGATAAGGGACCTCTTTGGGGGAAAATTCTTCTCCCTTCTCCTCTCCTATGTTCTCCACTGGAGCCCTGTAAGCTGGACTGACAAGAGACAGATGAACTAGAGAAAACAAGTTTATTAGCATATGCATCCCACTTACACATGCGAGCATTCAGAGATGAGTAACTCAAAGAGGTGGTTAGAATTCGGGGTCTAATGCAATGTTGTATGTCAATTATACCTCAATTTTAAAAAGAAAGAATTTGGAGTCTATATACCTAATTTCCTACGGGAAGGGAAGAAGGGGCACTAATGGAAAAGCAAATGACTTTTTGGAAAGATGAATGGGCCCTTGGAAAATAGGAGGTAGCTAGTGCGTGGCCATGTCTGCCTAGGTGGGTGCTGACTCTTCTCTGATAAGAGTTTCATTAGATTTGCTCTGAAGAGGGGATTTATGACATTTGAGTTTTGTGGGAAAGCTCTTCTTTTAGGCAGATAAGGGATTTCAGAACTCCAGTGCCTTCACCTCAAAATAATTCTTATATCAAAGAGGCATATTTGGGGGAGGGGAGCATATCCTTATCCACTTCAGATCTTACTCAATGGCTTTACAGTGTCTATTGAAGTGATAATACTTTCTTATTTTAAAATTTAAAAAATGTATATTAGTAAAATTCCAAACTTATCCTCGCCTTTCTAAAATAACTTATATGTACTTAGTTATGGATTATTCTTTTCATGTATTATGTTTTATTCCCTATAATAGCAATCCCTCTCCAACTGTGAAAGGTTTACTTCTAAAAAGTTGCTTACCTGTCAAAACTAACAGGTGTCAAAACCAAGGTTTTTTGGTGTTCTGTTTGTTTTTTAAGATGTTAATTGACTTTGAGAGAGAGGAAGGGGGAGGGAGAAGCATTGATGTGGGAGCATAACATGCATCAGCTGCCTCCTGTACGCCCCCTATGGGGGGTTGTGCCCACAACCTGGAAATCACACCAGCGACCTCCTGGTTCCTGGGTTGATGTTCAACCATTGAATCCCACCGGCAGGGCCTCTTTGTAGTTTTGACTTCCATTTCCCTGGTAGCTAGTTCCATTGAACATCTTTTCATATATCGGTTGGCCATTTGTATATCTTCTTGGGAGAGGTGTCTGTTCAGGTCCTCTGCCTGTTTTTTAATTAGATAGCTTGTTTGGTGTTGAGCTGTATGAGTTCATTATATATTTTGGATATTAACCCCTTGTCAGAGCTGTTGTTTGTGAATATCATCTCCTATATGGTTGGTTGCCTTTTGTTTTGTTAGCAGTTTCTTTTACTGTGCTGAGCTTTTTAGTTTGCTATAGTCCCATTCATTTATTTTTGCCTTTACTTCCCTTGCCTTTGGGATCAAATTCATAAAATGTTCTCTAAGACCAAAGTCCAAAAGTTTAGTACCTATGTTTTTTCCTATGTAATCTATTTTGTCAGATCTTATATTTAGGTTTTTGATCCCATTTGAATTAATTTTTGTATGTGGGGACAAACTGTAATCTAGTTTCACTTATTTGTATGTGGCTTTCCAATTTTCTCAGTACCAGTTATTGAAGAGGCTTTCTTTTCCCCGTTGTATGTTTTGGCTCCTGTGTCAAAAATTATTTGTCCTTGTTTCCATCCCCTGCACCATCAAGGGGTGTGCAGGAGGCAACCAATGGATGTGTTTCTCTCATATTGATGTTTCTCTTTCCTCTCTCTCTCCACACTCTAAAAAGCTATGGGGGAAAATATCCATAGGTGAAGATTAACAACAACAAATATATATTTGACCATATATATGTGGTTTTATTTCTGGGCTTTCTATTCTGTTCCATTGGTCTG
Organism: Antrozous pallidus; assembly: GCA_027563665.1. Lineage (NCBI taxonomy): Eukaryota > Metazoa > Chordata > Mammalia > Chiroptera > Vespertilionidae > Antrozous > Antrozous pallidus. The sequence continues at coordinate 68,654,368 of CM050511.1, forward strand.
TGTGTCTGTTTTTCTGCCAATACCATGCTGTTTTGATTATTGTAGCTCTGTAGTATAATTTGAAGTCAGATAGTGTGATACCTCTGGCTTTGTTCTTTTTTCTCAGGATTGCTTTGGCTATTCAGTGACTTTTGTGGCTCCATAAAAATCCAAATGACATTGGAATTTTGATAGGGATTGCATTAAATCTATGTATTGCTTTTCAAATGTATTAACATTCAATTGATTTTAATATTATGATTTTTTAAATCTATTTTCTAGAACTTTATTTTGGATTATTTTTGAATTTCTATGATTTAAATATCAAAAATTATAAGTTATTTATTGAAATTTATATCTCCTGCTTTTCCTCATCTGCCAAATTCTTACTTCTCCCAACAAATACCTGCTATTTTAGTTAGATGTGTGTGTGTGTGTGTGTGTGTGTGTGTATGTGTGTATATATATAGTCATAAACCAGTATATTGTTTTATGTTTTATATTGTTTGTGTGTATCTCTCTATATGTATACACACATATGTATATACATACACCAATTAGTGTATATTCATATTATAGATATTTTCTAACAGTATTTTTGCATATTTTTATTTTTTAAATATTTGAATGGAAAATTTTCTGTAGTAGAGGTGGTTTGAAAACTAACTCTTAAATTTCTTTGTTAGTTTCTTTTTTTTAATTCATTGATTGTTACTTTTAACTTGCTTATTTCTTCCCTCTTAATTTCTTTATATTTGCTTTTTTCCCATAAATTCATGAAGAGAATGCTGGTTTTTCTTCCTTTCTTTATTATAATGAAAAAATTTAAGATTACCGATTTATAGCCTAGGCTATATTTCTACATATTTGACAAATTCAGAAAGATTATATCAATATGCACTATGACTTGCACTGAATTATGTCAATTTTAGTAAATATTTTCTGAGTTGATAAACAAACATGTTGTTGCTTTATTCACATTCTTTTAAAGATACTCCATTGACTTCTTAACATCAGCTGGTACAAATCATTATGCTCAATTTGTTGTCATTTCTAACCCAAAAGGTCTTTCATTCATCCTCACTCTTCTTCAAACTATTGCTCCATCGGTCTGTCTGTTTACAGCCAAAGCTCTTGAAATAGTACTCCCCATTCCTTCTCAACCCAATTGAACTCTTGCTTCTGACCCAGGACTTTATGAAAACCAGTGTTCATACCAACATAGATAATTGCCAGATGCAATGATCTCATCTCATTTCTGGTCTTTGTTGAGTTCTCAGAGCACTTGATGTTGTTGACATCTCTTTCAACTTGAAACTTTTCCTTTTCTTGGCTTTCAGGACAATATTCTTTCCTCTTATTACTCAGCCTCCATGACCACTTTGTCAGCCTCCCTCCCTCCCTTGCCTCCTAAATATGAGTAGTCTCCTGGCTCCATCCTTTCTCTGTCTCTCATCTCTCTATCTCTATTTCTATCTCTATTTCTATCTCTATCTCTGTCTCTATATCTTTGTCTCTCTCTTTGCCCTGGCTTCCTTTCACAGAAGAAGTGGAGATGGTCAGGAATGAACTTACTGAGACTTTCACTCTCATGACTTTGCTTCTTCCCTCCTGTGGTGGATAACCCTCACTCCACTTTGGAGACAGTTCCCCTGCCTCATGCAGCATCTGGAACCACTGTGTGTTCCCTCCTTCTATCTGTCTTTTCAACCTTTCACATCTTTCTCATTGACTATAATGTATACTTGGATCTCCATTAAAAAAAAAAACTTCTCTCTTGAATCTTTATCTAGCTCCCCCTTTACTTATGACTGCATGTATTTCCTTTCTTTCACAGCCAACCTGCTTGAGAGTGGTCCACATTCACTTTATCTACGTCTTCACCACCTTTTCATTCTACATTGCTGCAGTGAGGTCTCTCCACAACTCTACTAATTGGAAAATTATTCAGCCCCCAACTTGGCCTTCCTGCAGCCTTTGAGATGGTTGACCACTCTGTTTTTCTCAAACCCTTCCCTGGCTTCCATAATGAGAGAGACTCTCTTGTTCTCCTATCTGGAGATTATTCCTACTTGTTTTCCTTTGCAGCATTCCCTTTATCCTTCTACTCCCAGTGCTCCTCATCCTCTGGCCCGCTGAGCTCTCTTCCGTTCTGTTCTCTTCCCTTTTCCTCCTACTTGCTCATGTACTCCCTTTGCACATTCTCCTTAAGTGAGGTCTCCCCTGCATGTCCGTGGCTCCCTCTACCACCAGTTTGCCTAGACTCCCACATCAATATGTCTAGCCTCGCAGTGTTCCTGAACTCCAGCCCTAGGTTGTCCCCTTCCTTCTCAACATCACCGCTTTGGTGCCTCCATCCAAGAAAGATACCATAAAATTTGATTCATTCAAGATGGTGAGCAGAGAGGGCAAGGAAAGTAAAAATAGTAAGAGAGAAAGGAGAACAAGAGGGATGGTTGTGGGAGGAGGAAAAAAACAGTTATAAATGATTTTTTATGCCTCTCTCACTTTGGCCTAGCCATGTCTAGGACATTGACCACCTCCAGCCTCTCTTTTCTTCACTAGAGCTGTGGTTCTCAGAGTGTGATCCCCAGGCCAGTAGCATCAGCATCACTTATTAGGAATACAAATTCTCAGTCCTATTGAATCAGAAACATAGAGATAGGGCCCACCAATCTGTGTTTTAATAAGCCCTCTGGGTGATGTATGCTTGATAAAGTTTGAGAATACCTGCACTTGTGAATTTCCTATTCCTCCTTCATGGCCCAGCATCAGTGTTACCTCATCTGCAGAGCCCTCCCCAATTCCCTCAGACAAAATTAATGACTTCCTCCTCTGTTTTCCCATAGTACTTTATTCATGCCAATTATATAGCACTTATTCTATTATAGTTGCTCTTTAGAGTCCTTCCTCCACCATAGATTAGAAGGCCTAGGCTTATTATTGATCTTTATATTTCCAGTGCCGGGCATGAAGTAGACACATGTTACATTATCACAAATTACGTTTATTTTTCTGCTCCCATGACCCCTTTCAGTCCCTACTTACCCTTCATTTTTCTTCTTCAAACCTGGTTTCTAGGTATGAATAAATCATCAGAATGAGATCTTACCATCCCAAAGCAGTGTTTTCATTGGATTCAAGTTTTCACCTATTCATATCTATCACTCAGGGTTCAAAAAGAGAAGTGGAACCACAAATGGAATAGGTATCCTATCTAAGAAAAGAGTAACATGCAAATGTGACCGTACCTTGGCTCCTGATTGGCTATGCTACCAGCCAATCAGGAGAGGGGGGGTGACTGGAGGGTGTAGCCATGGCTTGCCTGGACGCCAGTGAACACTTCCCTTCACCAACGCTTCGCTTCACGAGGACGCCTCAAGTGTTTCACGCCTGTGGGGAACGCTTCGCTTCACGCCGGCAGGGGCGGGAAATGAAGCAGGGACCACACCTCTGCACAGCGTGTTTTTGAGGGCCTCGCGAGAAAGCAGGAGAGGCTCGGTCCTTGAGGCGTCCGTGGTGCGGGGAGGGCTGGGCCAGGACAACACCATACTTTCAAAGAAAGTTGTTTCCCACTTAAATATCCTCTGATGAATATCTTTTTAAAAGAAGTAAATATTCAGCCATTGTCACACCTTGAAAAGTTAAGGTAATCCCTTAATATCACCTAATATCCACTGTACGTTCAAATGTCTTTGTTTCAAAGATGCCTTTTACTGTTGGTTTGCCCCCTCCGGAGGCTGCCCAAGGTCTTATTTCAGCCCTGATGTTGGGCTGCTTCCCGAGACCATAAGTTCCCAAAGCACTTCCAGCCAGAGTTAAAGGGGGCTTCTTCTGTTTTTAAGGCATCCCCATATCCAGTGCCTGCCAGGCCCCTGTGAAAGCACTACTCCTTAGGTCCAGGTTGCTGGGAGCTGGAGCAGAGAGGCTGTGAGGCCCAGCTCACCCAAGATGCTGGCCCCCCATCACCCCCTCCCAATTATCCTGGCCCAGCCTCCCCTATCCATACCTGCTCATGGAGAGCTTGAGGTGGTCGTGGCAGCCCGAGGGGAGGCCTGTGGGGGGCGTGGCCGAGGCATGCAGGATGGGAGGCCTACACCCTCCCCCAATCCAGAGGGGCTGGACAGGAGACCACAGGCCACAACCCCACCCAGCAGGGCTTGACAGGGAACCTCAAGGTGTGCTTCCCGCCCTGGTGCTGGGCTAGGGTACCTCAGGCTGCTCTCCCCACCCCAGGTCCAGGCTGGGGGACCTCAGGCCATGCCTCCCACCTGATGCAGCTTGACAGGGGACTACAGGCCACACTCCCAACCCGGCAGGGCTTGACAGGGGACCTCAAGGTGCGCTTCCCATCCTGGTGCTGGGTTAGGGGACCTCAGACTGTTCTCTCCACCCGCCAGGGCTTGACAGGGGACCTCAGGCTGCGCCCCCACCCTGGCACCAGGCTAGGGGACCTCAAACCATACCCTCTGCCCCAGCACCAGGCCAGGGGTCCTGAGGCTGTCCCTCCTGCCTGGTTGGGCCTGACAGGGGACCTCAGGCTGTGACCCCCACCCAGCGGGGCTTCACAGGGGACCTGAGCCTGTGCCCCTGTGTCAGTGAGGATTGACGGGGGACCTGAGGCTGCGCCTTCCTCCCGGTGCTGGGTGGGGGGACCTGAGGCTGTGTTCCTCTGCCTGGTGGGGCTTGACGGGGGACCTCAGGCCATGCCCCCTACCCAGTGGGGCTTGACAGGGGATCTCGGGTCGTGTTCCCCACCTGGTAGGACTTGATGGGGGACCTCAGGCCACGCCCCCCATCCTGCTGCTGGGTCAGGGGGACATGAGGACACAGCCTGCCCTGGGTGGCTTGACAAGAGTGGGACTGGCGGGGTCCAGATCTACCCCAGTGCAGGTGGGGAGGGGAGGTGCAGCTGGGTCTGGGTCTCACGTGATTTTGAGGCACATGTGAGTGAGTGGGGACTTGACTCTAGGCCCTGTGGTGAGCCCCAGACTCTGACAGGAGGAAGGTTTTCATATACATTTTACTAATTTTCTTTAGTCTCTGATACTTTTATTATAGAGAAAGAGTAAATAGCAATAATAAATTATTTCCTCTAGTTAATACCCTTTTAATGTGCACAAATTTCATGCACCGGGCCACTAGTATAGATATATGTATGTATGATTGGTTAAGGGATTTGAACTTATGTTTTCGTAGACTGTTGAAGTGTCTGTGCAAAGCTGTTATCTCACTTTCATGCTGGAGCTTGAGCTCCAGTGGACAAACATGTGGGAAGGGAATGATAGAGCAAAAGGGCGACCAAAGGAAAACTGGATCCACATCCACACAGTAGAACTCACAAGCATGAATTGGAATGCAAGGGGACAGACTAGAACTGAGTCAGTTCTCCTGTTTCCAAACCTGATGAGATAGACGTTCCACCAGAGAAGCAGGTGCCTCCATCCTGGAGCTAAATACCCTCCTGACCCAGCTGTCAGGGCGTGGAAGGAGGATGTTGGAAAAGGGAGCAGCTACAGGCCCTGTGACTGTTCCACATTGAGGAGGGAGCCAGCAGATAGATCACCATGTGTTGGAGCTACAAAACATAAAGGAAAACTCTTCCTGGGTTGGCTGGCAAGGGAATTGGTTTCAGAAAGATGGATAAGAATTCTGTGGGGGATGCCCAGCTGGTGTAGCTCAGTGGCTGAGCATTGAGCCAGGAACCAAGAGGCTACCGGTTCGATTCCCAGTCAGGACACATGCCTGAATTGTGGGCTCCATCCCCTGTGGGGAGTGTACAGGAGGCAGCTAATAAATTATGTTTCTCTCTCATTGATGTTTATATCTATCCTTCTCCCTTCCTCTCTCTCTTAAAAAATCAATAAAATATATATTTTTAAAAACAATTCTTTGTGGGAGACTAGGACATCCCAGGGGAGACAAAATCATGATTCTCAACAGAAGACCCCCATCATCAGTGAAAGAGATAATTATGTCGAGTATATTGTTTTTACTGGTTTTAGAAAGATTATTTGTAAGAATTAGGAGCAAAGCCATCTATATTTAATTAATTACAACATCATCCATCCGTTACAATTAATTGGGGGTTTTGGTAAGTAATGAGTGTAATAAAGAATAATAGAGTTTATAGAAGGTAGTGGGCAAGAGCTTGGACTCAACTACTTACTAGTTATATGACCCTGAGCAAGATATTAAACTTCTGTAAGCGTTTGTATCTTATTTATAAATTGGCAATAATAGTCTTAATCTCATAGAGTTGTTACAAGGACTTAATAAGAGAATTCATGTAAAGTACTTGGCAGACTATTAGGCACATTGTATGTTAACTGCTGCCAATAGCTCATCATTGTTATTGTTGTTACTGGTATTGTTATTTCCCTAGGAAATACTTTCCAGACAGATTGATTTCTAAGGCTCAATAATCCTTTGCCCTCCAAATAAGTAGCAGGCCAAATTATCATTTAGGACCCAGCTTTGATTGCCAGAAGAACTTTGCTCTACTTATTTTTATGCTTTCTTTGGATTAAAATGTAGTTGCCCTTGTCTTCTTAGCCCCAACTCCAAATGCATTCCTGCACTTTCCTGTAAAAGCCTAACCAATGGACACAGACAACAGGGGGGTGAGGGCATGAGTCAGTGGGATAAGGGGCGGTTCAGGAAGGTAATGGGGATAAGGACACATATGTAATACCTTAATCAATAAAGAAATACTTTTAAAAGTTCTTTCATTTGTCTAAGAAATGGGCTCTGCAGCTTTTTTCTACTACCTGCTCTACTTACTGGACCTTAAGCAAAGATGGTTTTAAAGCCCAGGGTGCAATGGCTGGAGCCCCAGCTACCTGACCCATTCAGGTCCCAGCAGGAAGGAATGGGATATGGTTAAAGTGAACGTATGGCTTTCTTGTAGCAGAGTTTAGGGGCTTCTTTTATGGGGCCATGAAAAGATAGATTGATGTCCACCCACAGCCATTTTGTAACTATAATCAGCTGTTAGGCATTTTACTGCCCGAGAAAAAGGACTGGATGAATATCCCTTTATATTTGTTAAACAATAAATAACCAAGAATTGAATGTTATCCTCTCATTAAAGAGCCCTTCTAATCTCTTTCTTTATCCTGATTATCATTGGGTTTTCATTAATCTATCTCCTGTAAATCTTCAGTCTCATTTTCTCTCTCCATCTTTAATTGAGTTTTCTGGTTTGTGGCCACTTTAACCGAAGAAAAATCACTGACATAGAATTTGGAAATAACACAGTCTCTTCTGGTTTTATTACACAATTTCAGTATTGATTGGATCCCCAGAATGTACTTTCATTGACATACTCCTCTTTTAAAACAAAATCCATGTATTCTATCAATGCAATCATTTTTTTCTCCATTACCAAACCCAAACTGACATTACTCCAAATACAAAAATTTCCTCATCCAAATAAATGGAAGTGTTTCTATTCATTGATAGGTGTGTACTGCGAGCCCCCCTCAGCTGTTTTCAAAAATGAAATGTATCCAGAATGCTTTCTGCTTTTCTCTCACACCCCCAGAGTATTTCCTGAGTTCATCTGTTTTAGGATGTCCCTATTCTTCGGTTCAGGATACGAGTGTCTCCAGGGACATTGCCTGGCTTCCTGCTCCCCCAATACCACTGCCACACTGAAATCCTCTTCACTGGAAAATAGGTTCACCATCCAATCATGTTTCCATGGCTTTGTTCAAGCTGTCCCTCTGCCAGAATGCCCTTTTGCCTTTGTCTGGCTGGTGAATTCCTTCAAGACCATGTTAAATGTCACCTCTTCTAGAAATCTCTGCTCAGCTTCCTCGGTGGGGTTATATATACCTTGCTTTGGCATGCAAAGAGCTTGTTTGTATTGTGAAGGTTATTACATTGGCATTAGTAACTATTTCATTGTGTCAGTCTCCTCCTCTAGACACATAAGGGCAGAATTCTTGCCTCTTTACAACTGTACCTTCCCCACTACCCAGTACAATACCTGACCAGGGAAGGCACTTGGTCCATACTTGTTAATGTAAGTACAGTTTTTTTTAGTGGGTATATAAATAAGGAAAAACATAATAATGAAGACAATTACTTGGATATTTTTCTGGAACACTAGAGAAAGCTGCAAGTAACTTGTGTGCAATTTGAAATAAATGGGCTATTCATTCACAACAAAAGGGTGAAATGCAGAGCTCCCCGGACACACTTCTCTTTTTTAGAAATATACTGTGTGTACCTAAATGAATGTCTTTGGAGAAGGAAAAAATAGATTTTAGGTTTTTTTGTGTGTGTATGGTTTTTTTTTAATCAAAGGAGAAAATAGTACTTCTGAGATAACTTTATCTACTGCAACCTAATTTTGAATTATGGTTATATTTAGCTGTGTTTTGATAAAGTAGGTAATTTTGACCCAACCCACTCTTTCTTTTCATTTTTTAAACATTATGTACAATGCTCAGGGTCATACAATTGTCTATCTGATGCCTCTCAGAACAGTACATATTTTTATTTAATGTATTAATATGCCAAACTTTTGTGTGTGTGTGCCTCAAAGACTCCTAGAAGCATCTTTGTAAATCTGTCATTGGACTCATCAGGAAATAAAATTGAGGAAACTGCTGACCCGTGGCTGATTTCCGGAATGTGTTCTGTGATGTTTTACTGCAGTTCACTCCCATCACATCAGTCACTTCAAGGATCTCTAACATTGTGATCTCTCTGCATTGTTTGGCCTTGGTCTGTTGTGGATTTTGGTGAGCCACTCTTGGGCACAATGGGGGCCAGCACTGGGCTGTGTAGAAATCCAGTTTTTCATGGCAGTCTCTGCTGAGACTTGCGACACGTGCCAGCCCTCTTAGCAGCAGACTTGGAAGTCATTCAGATGCATTACATGATGTATCAGTAAAGCCACCTTTACTGATTCCCTAATTTTGTTCCCAATTCTGCAGACACATCCTTACTTATATCCTGTAGTCTTCTGAGTGCTTACAATGAATACCTAGTGACAGCATCTGTGGGGATGAGGGATGGAGGAAGATAGAGAAGATGGATACATAGTAGGTCTGTTCCAGCTGGTGTTTTGTAGGGAACTGTAGGAAATGAGGAACTGCCTTAGGTCACCTTTCACCAACTGTGTGGAAGGCAGTTAACTACATTTATGGATCCCTGATTTCGGTGGCTTTCACTTCGGTGATGTGATGGTTCTGAGTGTTGGAGGGAGTTCGGGTTCTGAGGTGTTGATTAATTCTTCTAGACGTGGGGAGGATACAGTGACATATGACCTTCTTCAGCACCAGTCTGGACTCCACAAAGCAACCTTTGGTCTGGTATGTTTCCTGTGTTTTGTTTGTCCTTCCAAAGAAGTCATCATCATAATGTCTGAAGGGTCTTTGAACAAGGTCATACCCAGGTTCCTCACTAATTCCTAAACAGTCACCATTAAGCTAGAATAAATCTGCAGTCTTTTTCGGGACCACAAATAGGATGGGCATCAGTGGTATGAAAGAGAGCCATTTATGCTCACTGCACAGACTACCTACAGTTTTGTTTTTCTCTGCCTCCAGGCCGGAGCCCTCTGCCACACCAAGCTCCGCCAGATCCTGGGTCAGGCTGGGAAGCATCCAAGCTCCATCCCCCTCTTTGTATTTCTTGGAGCCCAAGATTCTGGGACAGTGCTGTATACTAGTATCTTCCACCTGGCATTATTCAATCCAGCTGTTTGCTGGCACAGAAAAACAAACCCAGAATCCTGGAACAAACTAGTTCCCAATGATCAATCCAACTTCTACTCAGTGAACGTAGATTACAGCAAACTGGAAAAAAAAAAAAAAAGGTCCAGATTTTTTTTCCTTTTTTTTAAAAATCTTTATTGTTCAGTTTATTAACTACATTGTTTCCCCTTTTTTATCCCCCTATATCTCCCCTCCACCCTGTACTCATCCCACCACCCACCCTCACCTCCCCCTCCCCACTGTCCTCTCCCATTGTTGCAAGACTTTTGTCCAGTCTCTTGCTGTACTTCCACAACCCTTTTCTCCCCAAGAATTGTCAGTCCATTCCATCTCTATGTCCATGTTTCTGTTATATTCACAAGTTTATCCTGTTCATCAGCCTATCAATTCACTTGATTTTTACGTTCATTTGTTCATAGATGTGTATTTGTTGTTCATAATTTATATTTTTACCTTTTTCTTCTTCCTCTTCTTAAAGAATATCTTTCAGCATTTCATACAATATTGGTTTGGTGGTGATGAACTCCTTTAGCTTTTTCTTATCTGCGAAGCACTTTATCTGATCTTCAGTTCTGAATGATACCTTTGCTGGATTGAGTAATCTTGGTTGTAGATTCTTGCTATTCATTATTTTGAATATTTCTTGCCACTCCCGTCTGGCCTGCATTGTTTCTGTTGACAAATCCGCTGACAATCGTATAGGTGCTCCCCTGTAGGTAACCAACTATTTTTCTCTTGCTGCTTTTAATATTCTCTCTTTATCTTTTGCTCTTGGCATTTTAATTATGATATGTCTTGGTGTGGTCCTCTTTAGATTCCTGTATTTTGGGGTTCTGTGTACTTCTTGGGCTTTTAGGTCAGTTTCTTTCACCAGGTGGGGGAAGTTTTCAGTCACTATTTCCTCAAGTAGGTTTTCATTAACTTGCTCTCTCTCTTTTTCTGGCACCCAGTAATTCGGATGTTGGCATGCTTGAGGTTGTCCCAAAGGCCCCTTACACTCTCTTCAATTACCTGAATTCTTTTTGTTTCTTGCTTTTCCAGCCGAGTGGATTTTGCTTCTTTGTATTTCAAATCTTTGACTTGGTTCTTGTGGCCCTCTGGACTGCTTTTAGGACTTTGTGTAATATTTTTTATTTCAGTCTGTGTATGCTTGATTTCTAGTTGGTCCTTTTTCATATCCGTGAGGGTCTCGTTCATATCCTCAGAGGTCTTGTTCATTTCCCTGAGGGTCTCATTCATTTCCTTGTAAGTCTCATTCATTTCCTGGTTGGTCTTGTTTATTTTCTCGTAATTCTCATTAAGTTCATTGGCCTTTTCTAGGAGCCTCTTGAAAAGCCTTATAACCGTGGTTTTGAACTCTATGTCTAGTCGTCTTTTCTCCTCCATTTCTTTCACACCTGATTTCTTTCCATATCTCTGCATGGTGGCTGCTTTATGTGGTAGATATCCTCTAAGGGTCAGTTGCACAGCCTCCCCAGTTATTTGAGATGGGTACTCTTACTGCAATCCTTTATGGGTTGTACAGTATTTTTGAATTTAAACCCAGCTTGTTGTCGTTAGCCCTAGGAGGGTTTGACCTCCAGGCCAATTGGCTGTGAAGGGAGACTGTGTTCAGGTTAGGTGGGTGGAGTCTCTGAGCTGCGCAGGCAGCCTCAGTATCAGCTATGTCCTATGCGGCACTCGCGCGCGCGGGTCTCTGTTGGATGGGAATGGCTGCAGGCACCTCCAAGAGAAAGCCGCTAGTCTCTTCCCCTTGCCAGACAACTCTGCCTCTCCCCAAATGAGTCTGCACACCCAAAGTCTAGCCCAGGGTTGTAAAATAGATGGTTTTCGGAACCAGGAGACAAGTTTCCAGGGAGCAAGTCGCGGGTTTGTGCGACACTTACGTGCAAACTTCTTTTCCCAGCCTCCGGGTTTCTCCTCAGAACTAGGAGACCTCTGCCGCGCCCCGCTTCCAGGGTGCGTCCCCCAGACCTCGGACCTCGCCTGGCACTGGGGAATCTGTGCAGTGGGACGTCTCCATGTACCCCGGATCTCGGACCTCGCCTGGTGCTGGGGAATCCGTGTAGTGGGACGTCACCGCCCTCCCCGTTGGCGAAATCCAGCCGGGGTTGCTGCTCCAGCCCTACAGCCCGCTCGCACGACCAGGACAGCTCCTAACCTGTTTCCGTCTTCAAGGCTGCGCTCCCGCCGCTCCTCTGAGTCTCAGTGTCCCACCTTTACTCTTATTTGTGGAGTTTTCACTCAGCCAGCTTTCTGGCGATTCTGGGTGATGTCTGTTCTGCTGTTATGTTGTAGTTCTTAAATCGTTGTGTGGGGCAGAACAATAGGTGTTTACCTATGCCGCCATCTTCCCATTCTCAAGGTCCAGATTTTTAAATGAAATGTTTTACTGTAAATCTGTGTCGGCCCTGGCAGGTGTGGCTCAGTTGGGTGTCAGAAGATTGCTGGTTTGATTCCCGGTAAGGGGTGTGCAGGAGGCAGGCAATGGATGCTTTGCTTTTGCATCGATACTTTTCTCCCTCTCCCTTCCTCTCTTTCTAAATATCAATAAAAATAATTTGAAAAAGAAATAAAGCTGCTTAGAATTAAGATCTTCCAGAAGCTGTCTGCCAAACTTTCCACTTAATCAGAAAATATTTCCCCTCCCAATGTACAAAATCATGTTGGTGTATTGGGTTGGGATTTACACTGATTAGTGTATATCTGAAACTATAAAGACAATGAATGATAAATAGGCATGCAGTTATTCAGCACATGCCATATGCTTATCAAAGAGCCTTTTGTATTAACTCACTTAATCATCATGGAAGCCCTATGATAGAGGTACTGTGATGATCTCTGAGTTGTAGCTGAGAAAACTAAGGCTTGGAGAGGTTAAGCAATTTGCATGGTGGTGTCCAACAATGAAGTGGCAGAGCTTGGATTTGAAACCAGAGACTCTGGTTCCAGGATTTGTGCTCATGAATCCACAATAACAGAGTGGAAAAAAATACTATTTTGGCCTTCACCTCTGGTTTAACACATCAGCTGAGCAGCTGCCAGTTTGTTGGATGAGGAGATCCAAGTTCAGTGGGTGGTGTTTAATGTGCATTAGCCTAGTATTTCATAGCCACATAGGACTCTACCTGAATTTCCTTTTCAGATCCCCATCTCTTGAATTTACTGGATTTATCGGTCCATTGGGGATTTCTTGTTCACTGTAGTTGGTTTCAGGTTTGGTTGTTTCTCTTCATGGAACCAGCTTGAGGTGTTGGTGTCAGAGTCTAGCAAGAGACAGCCAGCATTATGATGAGTCATTGTTTGTTTTGGCACTTAATGCTGGGACTGTGGGCCAAAAAAAGGTCGCTGTGGTGTGATTTCAAAGCTGAGGACAAGGGACTTCCAGGCACACGGGTTTCATTTTCGGTGAGCTCCTGGTCTGACTGCTTTGCAGGTTTTTTATGTATTTGTTTTTTGCCTTAGAGTTAGGAAATCACATGAAATAATTGCATATAGCAAAGAGTCTAGAAAAGATTCTTTAGAACTGCTGAATCAGGCATGTCGGGAGTAATCACATCATTGTCATCTATAAAATAAAATCAGTCCACTACCCAGCTTTTATATACCTCCCAGGATGCTTTGAGTTGTGTGTGTGAGTGTGTGTGTGTGTGTGTGTTTTGTGGGGGAGGGGGGGTTACTGTGAGTATTTATTTGATTTCAGATCTATAAAATACAGCTAACTCCTTAGGGAAAAGCTATGTGTGTATAGTTATAAAACCTTTGTAAAAATTATATGTAGAAAATATATGTCAAAGATTGGTCGCTGCGAGGTGAGGAAACCATTTCCTGGCCTAAATACTTCCACGCACTTGGAGAAACCTCCTCATTGCTTGGCACTTTTGGGTATCATCTGATTCTGTAAATTATTATCACCTATAAATTATTATCACCTATTATCAGACTGATGGTTGCCAGATGGGAGAGGGGTTGGCAACTGGGTGAAAAGGTGAAGGGATTAAGAAGTACAAGTTGGTATTTACAAAATAGTAAAGGACAGCATAGGGAATGTAGTCAATAATATTGTAGTAACTGCATATGGTGCCAGGTGTTTCTAGACTTATGGAGGGGATCACTTCATAAATTATATAAATGTCTAACCACTATACTGTACACCTGAAACTATCATAAAATAGTATTAGATGTCAACTGTAATTGAAATTTTTTAAAAATCCTTTTACCTCTCAAGTAGTTCATGAACAGAGCAACTTTGTCATTTTTATAGGGACTAATGTGAGGTATCAGATCAGATGTTGGGCTGTAGCTAATAGAGTATCTGAATCTATTATCTAGAGTAAAAGTTTAAGCAACTATGTGGTTTAAAGATGCAGTTTATTTTTTCCCTCATGTAGCATCCAGGTGGGGACCCATGTTAGCGGAGGAGGAGGGGTTCATGACAGCCAGCCCGTGCTCAGCACAGCTTCTTTCTTCTGGTCACTGACGTTTCGGCCCATAGGGAATTTGTGTTTGAAAGGTGTGTGTACAGGCCAGAAAGCGGCACATGTCTCTTCTGCTCAAGTTCCATTGGCAGGAACTTACGGCTACTTCACAGGGCAGAGGAGGCTGGGCAGCCAAACGGTTATACTTCTTTCTTTTTTAAGTATATTTTTTATTGATTTCAGAGATGAAGGGAGAGTGAGAGTGAGATAGAAACATCAATGATGAGAAAGAATCATTGGCCGTCTGCATGCTCCCTACTGGGGATTGAGCCCACAGCCAAGCATGTGCCCTTGACCAGAAATCAAACCAGCAACCTCCTGGTTCATAGGTAGATGCTCAATCATTGAGCTATGCCAGCCAAGCTCACTATTATACTTCTAACACAATGGAAGAAGTGGAGAATGGATTTTCATAGACTGGTAACAGTCTTGCCACAGTCAGTCCTTCTGACTACCAAGAGTTAGTGAACACCCTCTTTCCAACACATGAAACACACTTCATCCCAAGGGAGACAGACAAGCCCACCCAGTAAATGCACCACCTGAAAGCCATGGTCTCTGGGTAATGCACTGTCCTTTCCATCCGATTTGGATGTGGCCTAATGGTCTGGCAACCAGTGAACTAAAAAACAAATTACCTATCCTTCTATACTCACATGCACACTTCATATACAATGAGGGACAGGACGTAGAAAACCCCATTTAAAACTCCCGTTCAAAAAAGAGGAGAAAGACACGCACACAGCAGCTCCTGGCCCCTAGTGATGCTGAGATCCTAGGGGAACAGGAAGGCCACCTGCCCTGGCAGAGGAGGAGGTTCCCTGATTAGACCTTGGTTCTGCCCTTTAGGAGGGCCCCGTGTCCATGCTTCTGTCTTTCCTTTGAACTTGCCCATGGGGAATGGTGGTTCTGTTCAGTTTCCTCTTTAACTAAATCTGAAGTGGGTGCCCTCCTTGGTGGCTATCTAGCTTTTGCAGCCCACTGTCTACTAGTTCAGACTGGCAGTCTAGAATACAGCAGTCACAAGGTTTTACTGGTTTTGCTAGTACAATTCCCTCAGAAACCCAGCTGGCTTCTGATCTGTTAACATGCAAACAGATCACATGCCAGCAATCTCTCCAAAATCCTTTCCAAGACATGGATCTTGAGCCTCCTCTGTTTCTGCTCCCATGCCCTCCATGCTTCTCTCTCAGTGATTGAGGCCTCTGAAGCCACAGACATTGGAGAAAGGCAACATGCTTTTTCTCATCTCTAATCCCTAATGCTGTTTGAGGTGGAGAAGCTAAGAGCCCCAAATTTCTAAACTCTTCCTCTACTTTTACATCTCTCTTTGCAAATTAGTCTATTCTGACCTGGGCTAGTCTCTTTCTTATAACTCCTTGGTAAAAACAACAAAGAACAGCCAATTCATACTAATATACGGGTTCTTTTCAATTTTTTTTATGAAGTTATTGGTTCAATAGAAATGTGATCTATCTTCCAAGTCAGACAAATCAGGTGACTGTTTCGTTTTTTCATTTTTTTTGAAAGAATCAAGATACTTTCTTGGCACAAACCAGATTTTTGTAAGACATTTTCTTTGTGTTTATTATTTATTATTTATTTTAGAGAGAGAGGAAGAGGGAGAGAGAGAGGTTGATCGATTGCCTCCTACATGAGCCCCATTGGGGATCAAACTCACAACCTGGGCATGTGCCCCGACAGGGAATCGGACTAGCAACTTCTTAGTGATTAGGACAATGCTCAACCAACTGAGCCACACCAATCAGGGCTATTATTGTTTTAAATTGTATGTAGATACCACATTTTGTTTATTCATTCTTCTGTCCATGGACACTTGGATTGCTTCCAGCTTTTGGCTCTTGTGAAAAATGCCACTATGAACATGGGATGTGCAAATATCTCTACGAGCTTCTGTTGTCAATCTTTATGGGTGTATATCCAGAAATAGAATTACTGAATTATATGGTAATTCTTTGATTAACTTTTTCAGGGAATACCATACTTATTTTCCACAACAACTGTACCATTTTACATTCCCAGCCACAGAGTACAAGGATTCCAATTTCTCTACATCCTCACCAGCACTTGTTATTTTCTAGATTTTATTGTCTTTGATAATATCCTAATGGTGTAATGTAGAACATTTTATGGTGAATATATATATATATATATATATATATATATATATATATAATAAAATTTGCTATTTTAACCATTTTAAATGTACAATTCACTAGCATTAATTATATTTACAATGTTGGATAATCATTACCACTCTATTGCTAACTTCTCATCACTCCATTAATGGAGTTTTTAAAAGTAAATTTTAGACATTGAGGCAATTGATCCCTATTGCATTTCAGTATGCATCTCTAGAAAATAGAGACCTTTTCCTATATAATATACTAGAGGCCCGGTACATGAAATTTGTGCATGGAGGGGGATTCCTCAGCCCAGCCTGCACCCTCTCGCAATATGGGAAGACTGACTCCTAACCACTTGCCTGCCTGCCTACCTGAACACCCCTACCCCTCTGCCTGCTTGCCTGATTGCCCCTACCTTGCCCCCTGCCAGCCTGATCACCCCTACCTTGCCCTCCTGCCAGCCTGATCACCCCTATCTTGCCCCCCTGCCTGCCTGCCTTATTGCTCCTAACTGCCTCTGCCTGCCTGCCTGATCACCTCTAACTGCCCTCCCCTGCTGGCCTGATTTCACCCCAACTGCCCTCCCCTATCAGCCTGTTCTCCCCTAATTACCTCTGCTCAGCCCCCACAAATATGGCTTTGTCTGGAAGGAAGTCAGACATCTGGAAGATGGCCGGTTGACCTGGTCTAATTAGCATATTACCCTCTTATTAGTGTTGATAGAATATATAGAATAGGATTGCTTAAATGGGGTAGGGGAAGTCTTTTCCAGAAGGAGGAGATGCTGAGATTTAAGATGTCGGAGGAACCAAGATGGCAGCATAGGTAAACACCTATCTTGCTGCCCCACACAACAATTCCCAAACTACAACTTAATGACAGAACAAACATCATCCAGAATCACTGGAAAGCTGGCTGAGTGAGAATCCCACAAATAAGAGTAAAGATAGGGCACTGTGACTCAGAGGAACAGCGGAGCGCAGCGTTGAAAGATACGCGCACAGACAGAGGTTTGAAGCTGTGCACGCATGCCAACAGAGAGGGCGGGCAGCTGCAAACCCGGCTGGCTTTCTCCAACAGGGAGAGCACAGGCATCCCACTGCACTGATTCCCCAGTTCCAGACGAGGTCCGGGGAACCCACACTCATACGGGATGAAAGTGGACAGTGAGAAAGCACACTGAAGCCCAGGCGCAGCAGAGGTCTGTGAGCTTGTGGAGAGGGCTAGCTTGTGGAGAGTGCACGCAAACTTGGGATCAGCAGTTTGCGTGTAAACTTGGGAACAGAAGTGCGCGACCAAGCAGAGAGGACTCGTGACTTGCTCCCTCGTTTGGGAGACTACATTGTGTTACAACCCTGGGCAAGACTTTGGGGGTTCAGACTCATTTGGGGGAGAGGCTGAGTTGTCTGGCAGAGGGTAGAGATCGGCGGCGGCTTTCTCTTGGAGGTGCATGGTACCATTACCACCCGGCACAGAGACCCAAGCGCCGCATAGGGCAGAGCTGACACTGCCTGCTCAGCCCAGAGACTCTGCCCATTCAACCTGAACACAGCCTACCCTCACAATCAATTGGCCTGGAGGTCAAATCCTTCTAGTGCTAACAACAGTAAGCTGGGCTTAACTTCAACAATACTGTACAAACCATAAAGGACTGCAGCAAGAGTATCCAACTCAGGTAACTGGGGATGCTGAGCCACTGTCCCTTAGAGGACATCTACCACACAAAGCTAATGGACCAACTCAAGAAAGCAGCCACAATGCAGAGAAATGGAAAGAAATCAGCTGTGAAAGAAATGGAGGGAAAAAAGGCGACTAGACATAGAGTTCAAAACCACGGTTATAAGGTTTTTCAAGAGGCTCCTAGAAAAGACCAAGACCTACAAGGAAATGAACAAGACCTACAGGGAAATGAATGAGACCTATGAGGAAATGAACAAGACCTACAAGGATATGAAAAAGGATCAACTAAAAATTAAGCATACACTGACTGAAATAAAAAATATTATACAAAGACCTAAAAGCAGTCTAGAGGACTGCATGAACCAAGTCAAAGATTTGAAATACAAAGAAGCAAAATCCACTTAGCCGGAAAAGCAAAAAACAAAAAGAATCCAAAAAATTGAAGATAGGGTAAGGGGCCTCTGGGACAACCTCAAGCATACCAACATCCGAATTATAGGGGTGCCAGAAAAAGAGAGAAAGCAAGGTAATGAAAACCTACTTCAAGAAACAGTGACTGAAAACTTCCCCCACCTGGTGAAAGAAATTGACTTAAAAGTCCAAGAAGCACACAGAACCCCAAAATATAGGAATCTAAAGAGGACCACACCAAGACACATCATAATTAAAATGCCAACGGCAAAAGATAAAGAGAGGAGAACCAAGATGGCGGCATAGGTAAAACACCTATCTTGCCGTCATACTCAGCAATTTTAATACTACAACTTAACGAAAGAACAAACACCTTCCAGAATCACCAGAAAGCTGGCCGAGTGAAAATTCCACAAATAAAAGTGAAGATAAGACACTGTGACTCAGAGGAGCGGCGGCGGACAGTGTTGAAAGATTCACGCGGAGAGAGGTTTGGAGCACGCGCCAGCAGAGAGGGCGGGCAGCTGAAAACCGGCCAGTTTTTTCGAACGGGGAGACAAAGACGTCCCACTGGACTGATTTTCCAGCTTTGGGCAAAGTTTAGGGAACCCACTATCATATGGGCATGGCGAAGCTCGGGTGCTGCAGGGGTCTGCCGGCTTGTGGAGAAGGCAGCTTGCGTGAACAGCTCAGCTGCGTGACCGCGCAGAGAGCACTCTGCGACTCGCTCTCTCAATCGGAAAACCGTCAGACTGCTTTGTTTTACAACCTTGGGTGAGACATTGGGCGTGCAGACTCATTTGGGGAGAGTCTGAATTCCACGGCAGCCGGTGGAGCTT
Source organism: Antrozous pallidus (assembly GCA_027563665.1). Classification (NCBI taxonomy): domain Eukaryota; kingdom Metazoa; phylum Chordata; class Mammalia; order Chiroptera; family Vespertilionidae; genus Antrozous; species Antrozous pallidus. Next base: position 68,673,633 of record CM050511.1, read on the forward strand.
GGCAGCTGCTCTCTCTCAGAGGTGCTGGCGGCCATTGCCACTGACACAGACTCCCTGGGGCCACATAGAGCGGAGCTAACGCTGTCTGCTTGGCCTGGAGACTCTGCCCATCCAACCTGAGCACAGCTGAGCTTCACAGACAATTGGCCTGGAGGTCAACCCCTCCAAGTGCTAACAACGATTAACCTGAGCTTAACTTCAACAAGACTGTGCAGCCCATATCCACCTCAGGTAACTGGGGAGGCTGAGCCACTGTCCCTAGTAGGAAGTCTACCACACAAAGCTAATTGACAAACTCAGGGAAGCAGCCACCATGCAGAGACATGGAAATAAATCAGATGTGAAAGAAATGGAGGGAAAAAAACGACTGGAGATAGAATTCAAAACCACAGTTATAGGGTTTTTTAAGAGGCTCCAACAAAAGGTCGAGGCCTATAAGGAAATAAGCAAGACCGCAAAGGAAATGAATGAGTCCTACAAGGAAATGAAGGAGACCCTCAAGGATATGAAGGAGACTCTCAAGGATATGAAAAAGGACAAACCAGAAATTAAGCATACACTGACTGAAATAAAAAATATTATACAAAGACCTAAAAGTGCTCTGGAGCACCCCAAGAACCAAGTTCAAGATTTTAAATACAAAGAAGCAAAATCCACTCAGCTGAAAAAGCGACAAACCAAAAGAATCCAAAAAATTGAAGATAGTGTAAGGGGCCTCTGGGACAACCTCAAGCATACCAACATCCGAATTATACGGGTGCCAGAAAAAGAGAGAGACCAAGACAATGAAAACCTATTTGAAGAAATAGTGACTGAAAACTTCCCACACCTGGGGAAAGAAATTGACTTAGGAGTCCAAGAAGTGCACCGAACCCCAATATATAGGAACCCTAAGAAGACCACACCAAGGCACATCATAATTAAAATGCCAAGAGCAAAACACAAAGAGAGAATATTAAAAGCAGCAAGAGAAAAACAGATGGTTACCTATAAGGGAGCACCCATACGATTGTCAGCGGATTTCTCAATAGAAATGATGCAGGCCAGACAGGAGTGGCAAGAAATATTCAAAGTGATGAACAGCAAGAATCTACAACCAAGATTACTCTATCCAGCAAAGCTATCATTCAGAATTGAAGGTCAGATAAAGTGCTTCGCAGACAAGAAAAAACTAAAGGAGTTCATCACCACCAAACCAATATTGTATGAAATGCTGAAAGATATTCTTTAAGAAGAGGAAGAAGAAAAAGATAAAAGTGTAAATTATGAACAACAAATATATATCTATCAACAAATGAACATAAAAATCAAGTGAATTAATAAGCTGATGAACAGGATAAACTGGTGAATGTAACAGAATCCTGGACATAGAGAGGGAATGGACTGACAACTCTTGGGGAGAAAGGGGGTGTGGGAAGTGCAGCAAGAGACTGGACAAAAATCATGCAACTATGGCAGACGACAGTGAAGGGGGGTGAAGGCGAAGGGTGGGATGGGTACCAGGTGGAGGGGAACTATAGGGTGAAAAATAAAAAGGGAAAATGTAATTAATAAACTGAACAATAAAGATTAAAAAAATAAAAAAATAAAAAAAATAAAGATAAAGAGAGAATATTAAAAGCAGCAAGAGAAAAACAGTTGGATACCTACAGGGGAGCACCCATACGATTGTCAGCAGATTTCTCAACAGAAACAATGCAGGCCAGACGGGAGTGGCAAGAAATATTCAAAATAATGAATAGCAAGAATCTACAACCAAGATTACTCTATCCAGCAAAGCTATCATTCAGAATTGAAGGTCAGATAAAGTGCTTCACAGACAAGAAAAAGCTAAAGGAGTTCATCACCACCAAACCAATATTATATGAAATGCTGAAAGATATTCTTTAAGAAGAGGAAGAAGAAAAAGGTAAAAATATAAATTATGAACAACAAATACTCATCTATCAACAAATGAATCTAAAAATCAAGTGAATTAATAATCTGATGAACAGGATAAACTGGTGAATATAACAGAATCATGGACATAGAGAGGGAATGGACTGACAATTCTTGGGGAGAAAAGGGGTGTGAGAAGTGCAGCAAGAGACTGGACAAAAATCTTCCAACAATGGGAGAGGACAGTGTTGGGGGGTGAGGGCGAAGGGTTGGATGGGTACTGGGTGGAGGGAGCTATGGGGGGAAAAGAGGGGAACAATGTAATTAATAAACTGAACAATAAAGATTTTTTAAAAAAAATAAAAAAAGATTAAAAAATAAAAATAAAAAAGGAGGAGATACTCTTGGCAGACAAAAACACATAATCCCTATATCTGGACTGATAGCCAGCCATATGCACTATATAGCCAAACCAATCATTAAAAAATTAAATCACTTTCTTACAACTTATACCAAATAGCTGTTACCCTTAAAACATCTCCTCAGCCCCCACCTTATGTTCTGCCTTTGCAGTTCACCCAGATTTGGTTCTGATTGGTTGGTTTCTATGTCAGTAAGTACCAAAAGCTCCATTTCTTGGGAAGCCATTGGCTTCTTGCACTTCACTCAGACTTGGTTCTATACCAGTCAGCATCTCCAGGCCTATCTCTGGGCCTGTTCATAGAGGCAGGGCTGATCAGCAGCCACCCCAGGCTGCTGGAAGGTGGATTGGACTGCTGACCTCTGGGAGAGAGAGAGAGAAGCTTGGCTGCTGGCAAGGCTGGAAGAGACCCTGCTTCTCTCTCTGGCCTCACTAGCAGCTGCTGTTGCTGCTGATAAGCCCCGCCTCTCTTTCTCTGTCTCTGAGAGGTCAGCAGTTCTGTGTGCTCACTTGCTGCATACGCAGCTTGGAGTTTGGTTGAGCCTCTGGTCATTGTGGATGTTATGACCCTGGCCCTTTATATATATAGACTAGAGGCCTGTGCATGAAATTCGTGCATGGGGGAAAGAGAGTGGTGTCCCTCAGCCCAGCCTAAAACTTCTCCAATATGAGATCCCTGTCACAATCCAGGACTGCTGGCTCCAAACTGCTCACCTGCCTGCCTTTCTGATTGCCCCTAACAGCTTCTGCCTGCCAGCCTGATCACCCCCTAACCACTACCCTGCCAGCCTAATTGATGTCTAACTGCTTCCCTGCCAGCCTGTTTGCCCCCAACTTCCCTCCTCTGCCAGCCTGGTCACACCTAACTGCCCTCACCTGGAGGCTTGATCACCCCCAACTGCCCTCTCTTGCAGGCCTGGTCCCTCCCAACTGCCCTCCCTTTCTGACCATCTTGTGATGGTCGTCTTGTGTCCACATGGGGCAGCCATCTTTGACCACATGGGGGCAGCCATCTTGTGTGTTGGAGTGATGGTCAATCTGCATATTAGTCTTTTATTAGATAGGATAGAGTCCTGGTGCATGGGTGTGGGCCAGCTGGTTTGCCCGAAAGTGTGTCCCGGATCATAGTGAGGGTTCCTAGGGACATGGGGCGGCCTGGGTGAAAGGCCTATGGTGATTTGCAGGCCAGCCACACACCCCAGTGACCCAAGCAGAGTCCCTGGGATTTATTTATCTTCTACAATTGAAACTTTGTAGCCTGGAGCAAAGTCAAGCCTTCTGCTCTCTCAGTGGTGGTAGCCATTTCTGTTGGGTATATTTATCTTCTGTCATTGAAACTTTGTAGCATTGAGTGGAGGTCTAGGCTGGCAGGGACAGCAGGGAAGCTTGGCTTCCTCCATTGCCAGGAAAACCCAAGCCTCCCTCCTGCTTTCAGTGGCTGTAGCCATCTTGGTTGGGGTTTATTTGCATATTTTCTCCTGATTGGTGGTTGGTGTGGCTTTGTGGGCATGGCTTGTCGGTGTAGTGGAGGTATGGTAAATTTGCATATTGCTCTTTTATTAGATAGGATAATACTATTATTATATGAGCCTTTACTCACATTCCATTGGAGAGAACTTATTCACAGGGCCATGTTTATTTGAAAGGGAGACTGCTAATCATAGTGTAGTTGAATAGCCATTTGCTCAGCTATAATGGAAGAAGAAAGAATGGATTTTGATGCTATACTCACCTACAGTAGTAAAACAATAAAGACTTAATAGATTCACATTACAGGAAGTTTGGGGCTCACAATATCGGGAGTTTGGTATCATTTCTCAATGGTGTTATCAAGGAGTCAGCTCTTTCCCCCTACTCTTTTCTCAGTATGTTGGCTGTGGGTCCTCATATTTGCTGTCTTATGGTTATATGATAGCTGCCATAATACTAAGTGCAATATTTTCACAACAGCATCCCAAGTAGAAAAGGAGGAGAATGGGAAGAAAAGAGGTTTTTCAGAATCCCAGGGATGTAAACCCTTTCTTTGCTACTCAATAGATTTCCCCTTTCATCTCATAGGCCAGCTACAAAGGCGTCTGGAAAGAGAGCCAACAAAGGAAAATGAGATAGTTATGATTGGCTTAGACCAGCTATGACATATACCCTTAGGCTAAAAATATAGCTGTCCTGATTAAAACTAGTTTCTGTTAGCTAAGAAGAGGAAAAATGCTTGTTGGATTGCAATTATGTTTGCCACATATGGGAATAATTTTTATCTTATTTTATTTTTGTTTAAAGTATTACTAATAGTAGTACATATGTCTCCTTTTTTTTCCAATTAATTTTCCTCAGCCTCCCCAACACCCCCTCCCAGTGTCTTGCGTCCATTGGTTATGCTTATATGGATGCATACAAGTCCTTCAGTTGATCTCTTACCTCTTCCCCCCAACCCTCTCCAGCCTTCCCGCTGAAGTTTGACAGTCTGATCGATGCTTCTCTGCCTCTGCATCTATTTTTGTTCATTAGTTTATAATGTTTTTTTTATTATCCATACATAAGTGAGATCATGTGGTATTTTTCTTTCACTGACTGGCTTATCTCACTTAGCATAATGCTCTCCAGTTCTATCCATGCTGTTGCAAATGGTAAGAATTCCTTCTTTTTTATAGTATCCCATTGTGTAGATGTACCACAGTTTTCTAATCCACTCATCTGCTGATGAACATTTAGGCTGTTTCCAAGTCTTAGCTATTGTAAATTGTGCTGCTATGAACATAGGGTGTATATATCCTTTCTGATTGGTGTTTCTGCTTTCTTAGGATATATTCCTAGAAGTGGTATTACTGGACCAAATGGGAGTTCCATTTTTAATTTTTTGAGGATATGTCATACTGTTTTCCACAGTGGCTACACCAGTCTGCATTATGGGAATATTTTTTTTTTAATATTATTGAAGATATAAATGGATTCTGATGAGGATTTGGGCATGAAACTCTAAGAAGATGTTGTAAAATTCAAGTGCTGGTAGGAGGGACTTCCTTCTGGGATTACTCCATGAATGGTGTGAGGACAGTGTATTCCATCTATTTCTGACAAAAATAATCCTTTGGGCCACTAGTTTGAAAGTATCCCTACAAATTATCTGTCAATTTAATGAAGGTGATTTTATAAATCAAGAAAGCATTGGAGAGTCCAGCCAGGTATAGCTCAGCGGTTGAGCGTTGACCCAGGAACCAAGAGGTCACCAGTTCAATTCCCAGTCAGGGCGTATGCCTAGGTTGCAGGCCCGATCCCCAGTGGGGGGCAGGCAGGAGGCAGCCAATCAATGATCTTCTCACCATTGATATTGATGTTTCTGCCTCTCTCCCTCTCCCTTTCTCTCTAAAATCAATAAAAATATTTTTTTTAAAGAAAGCATTGGTGAAAAACCAGTCACCATTAGTTTTACTTAGAAACCATCATATTCTTTTGGAAATGGTAATATATTACCATTAATCCTTTATTAATTTATTGTTTCTTGCCATTGTTCATGAAAATTATTTTGGAGCAAAATTGACCTCATACATTAAATAATATTATTTCCACCTATCTGGTTAGATGAGGTCATATAGTTTTAGGGTGACAACCACTCAAACTATCATCTTTTCTCAAACTTGGGGTTCAAAGAAAGCAAAATTTTAACTGGCAGCATAATGAGCTGGTTGTATTGTAGATCTCTTTTTTTATAGCTGAGAGACTAAAAACATTTTGGGAACAAAACACATAGTCCTCACATTACTACTTATAATTGTAAATGAATTACAGAATAATATAAGCCCTTCACATTTATTTGCCCCTGACATACATGGAAAATAACTTAAGATTCCCAGAAAGTTAAAAAAAAAAAAAATCAAGGAGGCTGTTTGTTTACAGTCACTGTGACAATCCTAACCATGAGCGTGTGACTCATTAATCTTTCCTGCTCTATTCCAGCTGGCTCTCCCAACAGAATAAAAAATTGCTATGGTAGAAAGCTCATTTTCTAACAAATTACAAAATGAAGACCCTAAACATCACTTGCAGTGGAATAGAATTAACATTCATTGCAAAGTCGCCAAATGCTAGGTACTGTCAGCACTTTCAATGTATTGTTAACCCTCATAAAAATCCTATGAGGTAGGTACTATTATTTCAATTTTACTGCTGAGGAAACTGAGGCAAAGAGAGGACTTAACCAAGGTCACATAACTAGTAAGTGGCAGAGCTGGCATTCAAGCACTTACAATCTGGCTCCAGAGTCAATGAACAGTTGCTGCCTCTTACCATCACCTTAGGGAGTATAAACTCCTCCTCGTTCCCAACAAGCAAATGCTTTCCAGCCCCAGAAAATATTCTTAACTTTTGTGACATTTCAGTTACTATTATAAGTGGTTTCTCACTAATATAGTTTTGAAAGCTGTAAATTAAGATGATCAATAGGCTTTACTTTTCCATTTGTAAATTGGAGTTTTATCATTGCCTGACAGAATAGAAAGTTTGTCTTTAAGGATTATCATTGGTAACAGTATGCTGTTATCCTTTGACTTCGGTAGCTTTATTAGCTTATACTGTAAGAACCATGATTGTAAGATGGTGATAAAATTAGGAATAATTACATGACCTCAACTTTATCATGACCCCCTTTTTCAAATCAGTTACAGTAACTGGAGTCTTAGGTGCTGAGCTAATGTGGGCTTATAGTAATACTTTGTTTGCTTCCATGAGATTGTAAGTTTTATTTTTTTTAATATGTTTTATTGATTTTTCACAGAGCAGAAGGGAGAGGGATAGAAAGTCAGAAACATCGATGAATGAGAAACATCGATCAGCTGCCTCTTGCATGCCCCATACTGGGGATGTGCCCGCAGCCAAGGTACATGCCCTTGCCAGAATCGAACCCGGGACCCTTCAGTCCACAGTCCGACGCTCCATCCACTGAGCCAAACCGGTCTCGGTGAGATTGTAAGTTTTAAATGGCCAGGTATTCTCTTGGGTTTTTGCAGCTAGAAGACTTCCAGGGGAACAGACTATCAGCGGAGGGACCCACCACACGCCTTTGGTACAGTTAATTTTGTCTCCAAAGAAGAATCAGAGCCTCGAGGATGCAGGTCACAGAGGGAGCAGGGAGCAGACGGGGATTTTCAGCCTCTGACTCTGGGTTGAAGAGTTCACACTGTGCAGTCACACTCCTGCCACAGATTGGGTGTCAGAGAGTGGAATCACTCAAACGTTGATATCTATTGGAAGAAAAGAATGCATGATAGGAATATACAAGGAGTTAGCAGTGTTGGCTCTCTGGGAGGATTTGACCATCTGGGTAGCAGCTTTGCAAATTATTTGGATAAATGATACCATTTGGAGGAGAGTCTTCCAAATGGCATGGACATGCCAGAATCCTTTCAAGAAGGTTGATGCAATTCTGGCTCTTTTCCTCCTTTTGTCAGGACCCATTAGGTGACATTGTTCCAGATGTAGTTTACCATTTGGGATGCAGGAACAATTATCCTAAGTATTTTACTGTGAGATATTCTTGGGAGACTACCATCAATGGAATAAGTATTACACAGAAGTATAACTCAGAATGCAAAAATAAAACTATCCTAAAAGTGTGGAGTGTTTTTTTCCTTCTGCCCATCTTCCCTTACAGAGGGGAGGGGAAATGTGCTGTTAGCTGGGGGGCACCGTGCTCATGCTGCTCAGGGAAAGAGTGGAACTTGTCCTTGCTAGGGAATGTAGGGAAAGTTTGAGAGACACTTTCTGATGTGATTGGAAGTTTATTTTTATAGTGCCTGGAAGGATGGAGGAGAAAGATCCATTTCTCAGTTTTAATTTTTAATCCTCAGATAACACCGCAGCAGTGAAGAGAGTTAAATAAATAGATCTATTAATTTGTTTTTTGCAGAGGTGCTCCAATCAGATATCTAACTTGTCAAGCCAGACAACTCAGTCTTATGAAGCCAGACCTAATCAGACGGTCATCTCCTGGCCCCTCCAGGAATCCTCTTCCAGCACAGACAGTAGAAAGCACATCAGGGTCGCTTCTCTACTGCGGGTTCTTCTGTCTCATCAGATGAGTGTGGGCAAAAGAAGTATACATAGATTGTTTTAGACAAGAAAAGTGTATGTAACAGAGTCGCCTTATTTGGTTAACACAACCCTACTAGGGAAGGAGAAAGAAGTTAAAAAGACCAATTTATGTCAGATGGGGCATTGGCAGGTTAACAAACCAGAAACTGGTCCTGAGAGAAGTTTTTACTTGGATCTTCTGGTCTTTATGCTAACTCTTAGGTGGGTGGGAGGTGAAGCAGGTAAGGGAGTTTTTCTCCCCATCTACACGCGCACACACACACACTCACTGTTCTGTTCTTAGGCTTATAATGGTCAAATGCCAAAAGAATCTGGCATGCCAGGATATATTATGGCTAAACCATATGTTTTTCATTATAAGAACATTTCTTTACTACTTCAGAAGATTGACTTAGTGTCACGTATTTCCTGATCCTTGTGAAAATGAGTTATAAATTGTCTAGGTCTAACCCAATTCAAAAAGACAGTAGAGACCTAGAGTTTATTTTATTTTATTTTTTTAATAATATACTTTATTGATTTTTCACAGAGAGGAAGAGAGAAAGATAGAAAGTCAGAAACATCGATGAGAGAGAGACATCGATCAGCTGCCTCTTGCACACCCACTGCTGGGGATGTGCCCGCAGCCAAGGTACATGCCCTTGCCGGAATCGAACCTGGGACCTTTCAGTCCGCAGTCCAACGCTCTATCCACTGAGCCAAACCGGCTTCGGCGAGACCTAGAGTTTAAAAAGACATAACCAGATCATAAATTCAAATGTAAGATGTAATGCTGTAACTCTTTTAGAAAGACTATAGGAGAAAATCTTCAAGATCAAGGTCTAGGCAAAGACTTCTTAGGCTTGACATAAAAAAAACAAACACAATTTATGAAAGAAAAAATGGTAAGTTGCATCTTATCAAAATTAAAAACCTTTTGCTCTGCAAAAGAGCCTGTTAAGTGCCAAGATCATTCAATGTGGTAAAGATAGTCTTTTAAACAAATGGTTCTGCATATTAATGTGCCAGCAAAGCTACTTTGTACCATATAAAAAAATTAGCTCAAAATGGATCAAAGACCTAAATGGGAGGAGTAAAAACTGTAAGTCTCATGACATTGGATTTGGCAATCATATTTTTGGGTAGAACGCCAAAAACATGGGGGGAAAATTAATTGGCTTTCGTTGACATTTAAAATTTTTGTGCATCAAAGGACACTCTCAGCAGAATAAAAAGACAACTCACCTAATGAGAAAATTTTTTAGATCATGAATCTGATAAGGGATTGATATGCAGAATATATAAAAAACTCCTATTCCTACAACAGGAAACAACCCAATTTTAAAATGTGCAGAAGAATGAGTAGACGTATCTCCAGAGAAGATACAAGTCTGGAAAAATGGTGGCCGAATAGGCAGACATGTCCTGTGCCTTATCCCAGAGCAGATAGAAGGAGCAGCTAAATCAGAGAACATCAGCTCAGAATTAGCTAATTAGACACAGCTGGTGAAACAGTTTGCAGCTGGCAAGGGCAGAGGACACCTGGTAGGATCAGGGATCTGGGCTGGAGAGAGAGGTGTGACCACTGGGCCAAGAAGGTCAGGAGGAAGCTGCACTGCACCAAGGCTGTGTCCCTTGGGGGCAGGCATGCACCCAACTGTGGAAAGGAAGTCCACAGGGCTGCTGGCGACTGGGGAATCTAGATCTAAGTCCACAGTCATGAGAGTGCACCCAGAAAGGTACCCTGAAGAGCTGCCGAGCAGTGCGAAGCCAGGGGTATGGAGGGGGGAGGGGAAGACTTGCAGTTGCAGGGTTGTTTTGCCTCTGTTTTCTTTGCTTTTATTTGCTAAGCCCAGTTCATAGGACCTTTCAATTACAAACACTCACTGGAGGCTGTGGTGCCGGTAGAGGTGCAGATCTGTGAAGTCTGGGGAGAGGCTATGGGGGAGAGTGTGACGGGGAGAGATGACCAGGAATCTGGCACTGAGGCATTCTACCCTCCAAACCTAAGCAGCCATTTTTCTCCTGAAGAGCCAGCCCCTGCCAGCAGCTAATACAGCCACACCCAGCCTACACCTTGAGCTTTACAAAGGAAACAGAGACTCTGAATAGCCCCAAAGAACCCTCAGGGACTGGGCTGATCAAGAGGGGTTGTTCCGTCCTGGAAAGCCATATAGCACCACTTGCACCTAAAGCCCTATCAGAAATAGACTCTTGAGTGATTAAGATTGACAGCAGGCAAACGGCAAAGAGGGCAGATTGGCCCCGCCACTCTGTTGTACACTTAAAATGATAAGACATTTATGTTATGTATATTTAAACTCATATATGACAATAAATAAATAAATACATAGATTTTTTACATAAAACCCTGCTGAGTAGATGAAGAGAAAAGCTACAGACTTGGAAGAGTATTTGCAAACTGCTATCTGGAAAAGGACTTGTGTCTAGAATTTACAAAGCACTTCAAACTATTTTTCTTTCTCAACCATAAAAAATAGTCCACTTGTGCCGAAGCCAGTTTGGCTGGCTCAGTGGATGGGGCGTCGGCCTGCAGACTGAGAGGTCCCAGGTTCGATTCCGGTCAAGGGCATGTACCATGGCTGCGGGCACATCCCCAGCAGGGGGCGTGCAAGAGGCAGCTGATGGATGTTTCTCATCGATGTTTCTGACTTTCTATCCCTCTCTCTTCCTCTCTGTGAAAAATCAATAAAATATTTTTAAAAAATAAACTGGAAAAGCTAAAGACAAGGATAATTTATAAAAAAAAAAAATAGTCCACTTGTAAGTGGGTAAAAGCCAGGTACAGACATTTCACTGAAGAGGATATATAGATGGCAAATAAGTACATGGAAAGATATTCCACATGACTAGCCAACAGGGAAATGCAAATTAAAACTACAATGGATATCAGTGTGTGCCTGTCAGAATGGCTAACATAACCAATAGTGATAACACAAATTATCACTAATTAACACCAATTATTTAGCGCTAACACCTAATAGTGATACCACCAATGGTGATAAGGATGTGAAGACACCAGATCAATCCTACCTTGCTGTTAGGAATATAAAATCGTATAGCTACTCAGGAAACCGATTCCTTAAAAACTATTCATAAAAGTGTCATACTGCCCAACAAGTGCAGTCTTAGGCCTTTTTTTTAAAGAAAAAATTGTGTGCTCCACTGCAAAAAAATAAAATTGTGTGCTCAATTTTATTTAAAAATTTTTATTTTTCAATTACCGTTTACATTCAATATGATTTTGTATTAGATTCAGGTGTACAGCACAGTGGTTAGATAAGTGTATACTTTACAAAGTGTCCTCCAGATACTCCCAGTACCCACCTGGCCCCATCCATAGTTATTAACTACTAGAGGCCCAGCACACGATTAAACCGTGGCGTGTAGGATCACCTAGGCCTAACCTGGGGTCAGGGCCATGTCCACTGCCCACAAAACTTCGCATGCTCTGCGGACGCTGCCAGCACCCCGTGATGCTCCAGAAGTCCAGTGTCCCACGCACGGCCGGGCCTTGGGACCCAGAAGTCCCGCCCGCCGCGGCTGCCACCAGACCCATCAGTGCACCTCTTGGTGAGTCCAGTAGTTGGTCACGACACTGTACTGGCGTCACAACCACAGGCCTTTTGTGACATAGATTATTGCATTCCCTGTGCTGTACTTTACATCTCCGTTCCATACCTTCTTTATTTGCAATAGACAGAAAGTGAAAGCAACCAGGTATGCTGTAATCGGTGAATAAACAAACTAGATACAGCCATAGCATGAAATACTACCAAAGAATAAAAGATACCAGACCACTGATAAGCACAAACCTTACAGGAGTCTCCAAGGAATTCTCAGATAAAGGCTCAGTGAAAAAAAGTCAATCCAGAAGGTTACATGCTCTGTAATTCCATTTGAACAACATTCTTGAAGTGATAAAAATTATAGAAGTGGAGAAAGGATTAGTGGTTGTCAGAGATTAGGAAGGATGGTTTGGGGGAAGGAAGTAGTATGGTTACATAACAAGGCAACACACGGGAACTTTGGCTCCCCTTTTAGTAACACCTGTATGGTTTGTACTTGACTGTGTTGGTGATTATACAAATGTGCACACGTGGTAACATCTAAATACACACAGGAAGGAGTGCATGTAAAATTGATGAAATCAAACGATGTATCAATGTCAATATCTTGGTTATTGATGTTGTACTATGGTTATACAGATGTTACTGTTGGGGAGAGAGAATGAAGGATATACAGGATTTCTCTCTACTATGTCTCATATATGAATTTGTGATTATTTTCAAAATTTTAAAAAGGGAGGTGCATAACCAATGTAAAAGGAGAAGTCTCCAAGTACTGGAAACTAATAATACAACTATCCATAGACTTATTCTTTTCATCTCTCAAGGCATCCCTCTGAGTTAAAAAAAAAAAAAAAAAAAAAAGGACAATTTCAGCTATCCTTAGACAGGGGGTATAGTATGATTTTCCCAGAATTTGGAGATGAGGTTGATGTATGAGAATTAAACTAACAAGAATAAAATAATTGAGAGTAGCCATTAGAAGCTTCCATAACAAAAAGAGGAAAACAATGCATAGTGAAAAGTAACCACAGAGGAGAATCTGAGGAAGGTAGGCCTTCAATGTGTGTGCACAGTTAAGGTGTTAACTCATTTTGGGGCGAGCCATCTGAAGAAAGAAACTTCCTGTCAGGAAGGGTGTCTGCATCCTGGAAAAGCAGGAGCCCAGAGAAGAAGAAAATGTTCGGCTGTCCTGAGCCCTGCTTGGAGGGAGAGGACCTCTTCCTGACATCGGTCTTAGAGTTAGAGTTGGCAGAGCTGCCACTTAGGGAACTTGTGTTAACAGTATGTGCGCGATGTTACCACGTCATCATTCATCATTAATCCTCAGCACAGCACACTGAGGTTTACGGTATCTCCCATTTCCCCCGTTCTATTCCCCCCCTAATACAACTATTTTTTTTGTAACAGTCTATGCAATAAATAAAGGCAAAGTAGCAGTTATCTCCATAATTAATTATCTCTATAATTAAACTTAAGAAATGAAATAACTTCTTAGAGATCAGACAGCTAGTGCACGGCAGAACTGAGTTTTGGCCCTGCGCATTGCCATCCCATTTCCATGACACCATGCTGCTTCCTTTATAGTAAATTAGCTCATAAACCTATTGTAACTGTATGCCATTGTCTTAGAATGATCTCAACTCTCTTCACTCTATTTTCCTGATTCCAAATTCTGATTTCCCATATAGACGCTCTTAAAAGAGGAGCCAATGTATTTGTCCATTTGGCAGTTGTATTTCTTGATGTACATAAATAAGTTGGCATTATGGTTTATTCACAGTCTGTTTTTAAAATGATTTATAGGCACAAGTTCTTCTGGGGCTGATCATTTTGAGCATTTTGGAGCATTCTGTAACTGCAAAGAGATGCTACTGAACTTAGCTTAACCTACAAGTACCATCACCCTGTGAGGCCTCGGTCTTTGATGTCTGCCTCTCTCTCTTTGATTTCAACGATCTTCATGTAGCGAGAGAGGGAAATGGTGTTACAGATTTAAGTAACTTGCTCAGGTGCATTGAGTCAGTTGCTGGCAAAACTAAGGTGTCCGAACTCTTATTCTAATGTAAATAACTTCAGCCGTGCTCGTCCTGTTGGAGCAGCCTATTTCAGGGGCAGATCCAGAATAATTTGGTTTACATGCTCAGTCAACAGCTTTCTGTACTCCCTCCACATCTTAGCTAACTGATGGGATTATTTTAGCATAATTGATTTCTGCCATAAATAAATGGACACTCATTTATTTATTCTGTATGCTTAGAATAGTCATCATTCTTCCATACTACATACACTGAATAATCATGTACCACTGGTTCATACACTAGTTTTTATATATTGCATAAACTATTACAGAAAAATAGTTGTATTCATTAGATCTCACCTAAATATTTCCACCACTCAGTATAGTACCTGGCACAAGAAGGTGGCATTCTTGTGAATTGCAGTGGATTAGATTATATTAAACTAGAGGCCCAGTGCACGAAATTTGTGCATGGAAGCAGGGGCTCCCTCAGCTCACACCCTCTCACAATCCAGGACTCCTAACTGCTCGCCTTCCTGCCTGCCTGATTGCCCCTAACTGCCTTTGCCTCGGCCCCCACACCCAGGACCCAGGCTTCCCTCCTCTGGCTGGCCACAGGCAACTAGGACCCAATGTAAAAATCCTGAAGAAGCCCCCCGCCGGCTTTTCTCGGGCCAGCCACAGCTGCAGGCACCCAGGACCCCTGGGGGCTTCCCCCAGGTCTCAGCTTTGTCAGGAAGAATGTCCTTATTAGCATATTACCCTTTTATTAATTTAGATTGATTGCAAGTGTTTCTAATGTCTTTCAACTAGGCTTTGTCATTTATTTAACACCCCTACTCAGACAGGTGTTTAGAGGACAGCACAACCGTTCAAGGGCATGTTAGGTCCAGGTGTCTGTCCCTTTGCCTGAAAGATCCACCTAATCAGGTAGGTCAGTTTTGGGCACGAAGACCTTCCTGGCACCTTAGGCTACCAGGCTAACTGGAAGGCCACGTTCCCTCTCTGTTCTCAACACTTGGAATAGCAGCATTATGAAAGTAGATACCACGGAGTTGACCAGAAATGTTGACAGTACTGCTTCAAACCCCAGTAAACGACTTTTCCCAGTTAATTTTAAAACCCAAAACAATGAGCAGCAGTTTCTCCCTAGAGGTTCTATGTAATCCCATATCCTTCTGCAGTCAGGTACCTGTGGAAATCACGAGGGTATTTTATTTTTCAGGAACCAGTATTTTTTGCCTTAAGAATTGTTGGCATCCAGTGTCTCAAATAGATTTTCTGTAATGGTTTTGGACAAAGAAGTAAAGTGATAGTTGTTTCTTTATGTTCTCTACCAATCACTTTTTTATAGGCACCTCTGAAGCTCTGCTTTCCGCTTTATTTTGGTGGGGGATTTTTTTATTTATATATTTTTGCTTTAAAATATAACATCCAAAATGCCTAGCATATGGCTTTCCCCCTCACACACACCCCTATTGTATTTATAGGAACTAATTTAAAGTTACACACAACACATTTTCCAAATCATTCATTTGAGTGTCTACTGAGATTGTTGTTCAATAACTTTGTGAAAAAAAATCAGACTTGCAAAGCATTTGTCATTTCCTCCCAAGTTGCTAATATTTTGTAACCATTTGTTTCTAATCTTGTTAGCTACACTGAAGACATGTACATACTGGACCCATAAATCCATAAATGTTAATAGCACTAAAAGTATGTTTGAGTTTGTCTTTGGTACCTAGTCCTAACACAAAACCTTCTCCTCCAAGTCCTAACCCAAACCTTTTTGTTGTTTCTTAAATACATCAATACTTGTATAAATGTCATAATTAGAAATTTTCCACTAGTTCTCAACAAAGACTCTGAAATATCTGAGATAATGCAGAATAACAGTCATCCATGTTACCATCCATGTGCAAGGATTTCTCATGTAGGTGGTTATAATGTAGAACCATCTATAACTATAAAAGCATAATATCCTAATTAGACCAGTTAACCAAAAGACCTTCCAACATCATTCTGATGACTTTCTGGATGAAGCCGCAGCAGTGGGGGCCAAGGCAGAGGCAGTTAGGGGCAATCAGGCAGGCAGGCCAGCAGGTAGGAGCTATCAGGCAGGTAGGCAGAGTGGTTAGGGGCAACCAGGTAGGCAGGCGAGTGCTTAAGGGAGATCAGGCAGGCAGGCGGGCTGTTAGGGGTGATCAGGCAGGCAGGCAAGCAGTGAGGGGCATCAGACAGGCAGGCAGAGGCAGTTAGGGATGATCAGGCAGTCAGGCGAGTAGTTAGGGGTGATCAGGCAGGCAAAGGGGTTAGGGGAAATCAGGCAGGCAGACAGGTGAGTAGTTAGGAGCCAGTGGTCCCAGATTGTGAGAGGGTGCAGGCTGGGCTGAGGGACTCCTACCTCCCCTCTCCACGTCCCCCATGCACAAATTTTGTGCACTGGGCCTCTAGTGGTTTCATAAAATGCACTCTTTTTCAGTGAAAGTAAACTTCCTATCTGTCCTGAGTCAGATACATTTTTGTCTTTGTTATTAATACCTGTTCATTTTCTTTCAGTGGAACAGGAATGGATGGGAAGAAATGCAGCGTATGGATGTTTTTACCTCTTGTATTTACTTTATTTACTTCAGCTGGATTGTGGATAGTGTGAGTATCCTCTTATTTATTATTTAAGGACTGAGCTGCAATGTAGATAACAATGTGGTTTTGATAGTCTATGCCATATCTAGAGGAATTCTATATAATAAAAGAGTAATATGCAAATTGACCATCACTCCAACACACAAAATAGTCTCCACAAGATGGCCAGCAGGAGAGGGTAGTTGGGAGGAATCAAGCCTGCAGGGGAGGGCAGTTAGGGGTAACCAGGCTGGCAGAAGAGGGAAGTTGGGGGCAACCAGGCCTGCAGGGAAGGGCAGTTGAGGGGGACCCAGGCCTACAGGGGATGGCATTGGGGGGGACCAGGCCTTCAGAGGAGGGTAATTAGGGGTGACCAGACCTGCAGGAGAGGGCAGTTAGGGGTGACCAGGATGGCAGGGGAGCAGTTAGGCATCAATCAGGCTGGCAGGGGGTGGTTAGGGGGTGATCAGGCTGGCAGGCAGAAGCAGTTAGGGGCAATCAGGGAGGCAGGCAGGCAAGCATTTGGGAGCAAGCAGTCCTGGATTGTGAAAGGGATGTCCAATTGCTCGTTTAGGCCCAATCCCAATACGGCAGTTGGACATCCCTTGAGGGGTCCCAGATTGGAGAGGGTGCAGGCTGGACTGAGGGACCCACCCCCATCCCCCAGTGCACAAATTTTGTGCAGCGGGAACCTAGTGTGTTTATAAACACTTTTTTAAAAAGTTTACAAATTCAGTCTTTCAAAAGTCGCCATTTCTCCTCCCTTCTTCTGTTACCCAAAGTATCAAGAGTAATAAATTATGCAAAGCAGGTAGTGAAGTATACTAGACTCCTGTGTTCCCATGTCCTTCATAATGAACATCCTAAGCACTGGTGATATGGATTCATTATTTGCAAGACACTAACATCCTAAAGATTTTATGACAGTCCAGTTCATAATCCAGGGTAGTTCTTTGTGAGACTGGGTCTGGTATGTTTATAAAATGGGTATCATTACATTGGAAGTCTTGTCTCATCACAAAATATTCTCACTCTTGCTTATTTCAATTACTGTTCACTTGTAGAAGATTATTTTAGTTCCTTGCAGTTCATTAAAAAAGGTGGAATGAGAAATTAGGAAATTAGAAAATTTGAATTTGAATTTTAGTTTGCTCAAAGATGTAAGGTCTCATTTCTTCAATTTCCAGTTTTCAGATTATAACTATTTCCATTAATTTGGGGGATATTTTGAAAATTAAAGAAATATTATTAAGAATGACATTTGAGCTTCAAAGAACTTAACATCTAAAGGTAAAAAGCGTTAAAGTAAAAGGGTATCTTCCGGGTTAGGGAAAAATGAATAGGATTTAACATGGTTAGTCTAATAAAATTGGGAAACAAGTGATTCTTGTTTTTTAAAAAATGTTCTTTGTTTTATAAACATTTATTCTTATTCTTTCATAGATACTTTATAGCTGTGGAAGACGACAAAATTTTCCCATTAAATTCAGCTGAAAGGTAAGGTTTATCTCTGGGTAATTCGTTGTTCACCAATAGACCTAAAAACTTGCAGTTGGTCAGGTTAAACTGTGCGCAGATGACTGTACTGAGCCTGAACCTCTATGTTTTCTGTTTTCCAGGAAACCTGGTGTGAAGCATGCACCATATATAAGGTAATTTGATAATTCTCTTCTGGTCTATGGAAAAGTTACAGGGGGAATGGCTTCATGTGGGCTACTTACCAAAGTAACATAGAATGGGTGGCTTATCAGTAACAAATTTATTTCACATGCTGGTAGTCTGAAGGCTAAAGTTCAAGATCAGGGTGCCAGCATGGCCAGGCCCTGATGCGAGCCCTCATCTGAGTTACAGACTAACATCTTCTCAGTGGATCCTCACAGGATGGAAAGAGGACAAGAGAGGTCCCTTTTGTGAGGGCACTACTCCCATTCATGAGGGCTCCACCCTCATGGCCTAATTACCCCATTGGTCCTACCTCTTAATACTGCTTTATTGGGAATTAGGATTTCAGCACATGAATTTTAGTCCTTTGTAAAGGGTTATAGACTTTAACACAGTAATAAAAAAAATTCGTATTTTTCAAGTATTGCAGGTGATCAACCTCCTGCAAGTTGTGTGTTTAGTCAAGTCATGAACATGGCAGCATTCCTAGGTAAGAAGATAATAAATGTGCTTTGGTACATTTCTACTTATCTTCAGTCCTCCCAGGCCCATATCAAAAGCATGGCAGGCTTAGTTGATAATTTGGGGTCATATCATGGGGAAGCTTTCTGTATTGAGAGTATTTTTTTCTCATAAATCCTTTTCTATTCACCCTATTTATCTTTCATTTTCTCATCTCTTTATCACTTCAGTGTATTCTTGACTTTATTTCTTTTGCTGCATGAAATAATGTATTTCACATTACATAAAATCTTGCATGAGAATGTAATACTGTGCAATATGTTTGCTTTAAAAAAAATGCTTTATTTATTTCTTCACTGGCAAAAATGAAAAATGCCTAGGCTCTGTGATAAATATTGATGTGTGCAGATACTGTTTTTTCAATTTAAAGGTGATGCTCTCCCCTGTGTCTATCCTATATACATATCAAGCTGGCAAATAGATACATAGTTGAAAAAGAAGAAGAAGAAGAAGCCTGGCTAGTGTGGTTCCATGGTTGAGCATTGACCCATGAACCAGAAGGCCACGGTTCCATTCCCGGTCAGGGCCTGCGTTTTGGGTTCAATCCCCAGTAGGGAGCATGCAAAAGGCAGCCAATCAATGTTTCTGTCTCTCCTTTTCTCTCTCTGAAATTAATAAAAACATATTTAAAAATAAAAAAAGAAAGATAACTTCATACGCATGTCTGTCCTCAAATCCTCTCTTTTTCCTCAGGGCCCAAGACCCGCATTTAATATCTGATCTCCTTTGTTCTGGGAGAGCTTCTATGTCCTGGTGGTCCTCTGGGGATTGTGGGAACCAGCCATGCTCCCTGTTCTTTTCCAGCCGGCCTGTATGCCGTCTCCTCAAGGCTAGGCCTTCCCAGTGTCTTTCAAAGGGTCAACCAACTGTCATCATTAGCCTGCTCTGGGGGACAGGCCAGTGACAATTAAATATTTCAGCAGTGATTTTCTAGAAAGGGTTCTTTTGCAAGGTGAGATTTTTCACTCCTTGTGAGAGATAAAGATGATATTATTACTAAGGAAGTATTCAGCCTTTTTGGCATCTGTCTTCCTAAAAGATGACCTGTTATTTCTTCCAAGTACAATCCCTCCCTCCCCCGCACCCTATCCCACCCAAAATATTTATACTCACCTTTTTTGGTTTGGCTTTTTATTTTTTATTTATATTAAATTGATTGAGGTGACATTGGTTAACGTGATCATACAAGTTTCAGGTGTAAGTTTCTAACGTTACAAGATCTGTCTATTACACGGTGTGCCCACACCCAAAGTCAATTCTTCTCCTGTCACCTTATATTAGGACCTCTTACATCCCCTACCCGCTTCCCTCTGTGAAATCATATGGTTCTTAGCTTAGTTCACTCTTAACATGTACTTATTTTTCTATATATATTTTAATTGATTTCAGAGATGAAGAGAGAGGGAGAGAGAGAGAGAGAAACATCAGTGAGAGAGAATCATTGATTGACTGCCTCCTGCACCCCCAACACTGGGGATCAAGCCCAGAACCCCGGCACATGCCCTGACCGGAAATCGAACCGTGACTTCCTGGTTCATAGATCAATGCTCAACCACTGAACCATGCTGCCTGGGCTTGACGTGTTCTTTTTCAAGGTTTGCTATAGGAAAAGGGGAAACCTGTAGGCTTTATTGGAAAATAGGGGAGAGGGGTGCTCCGACATGAAACCCAGGCAGAATGTTAGCTCAGAGGGTTCAAAAAGTGAGAAACACAAACGTGCCCGTGAGGCCCAAGAGGCCTCTCTTGAACCGGTGAGGGGCTTGTCGACAGTTACATTGCCCCTGGGGCCAACCGTTCCCTGAGCAGGCTTCCCGAAGCACGTCCCGTTCCCTAAGCAGGCAGTGTCTGAGGCAGGAACTGCTCCACCAGCTCTAAGGTGGTTAGACACAGCCTGACACCCAGTTGCTGAATCTTTAATGAAGCTGCTCGGTCTGTTCTTGTCCCTCAGGTTTTGTCTCCAGTGCCTTTGTTCAGAGTTGCCAGGAGCTTTATACTTGCCCTTTTTTTTCCTACTCTTGACACCACTCTTCTGAAAAGATCTAATCAACTTAGTCGGACCAAGGCCTACAGGACTGCTAAGGAGATATTTGTATTTAATAGAGCACAAAGGCCTGAGAATACATCTTCCATCGCAGTGTTAGGGACCTTCCCTAACCCGTTACTCTGCAATCACACCATGTAGGCCTGCAGGTGGGTACCACCTACTCATATGAGCATCCCCACAGGCGCAATAATAACAATAATTAATGACTGTCATTTAGATTCCAGGCACCATGCTGCGAGCTTTGCAAACACTACCTCATCCAATCACAATACAGAGGAGGGTGCCTTTACAGAAAAAGCTGTCACATCTGTCTGTCCTCCATTGGGCTTAAAGAAACCAATGAACATGTTGGAAGTTACATACTGTTTCCTTCATATCCTTACGAAAAATCAATTATTTCCCAGTAGTCCTTAGTGTATCATCTGAAAAACAGCAGTTTGCACAGCTCACAAATGTATCCCGTTATAAAGCTATGATTAACTAGTTATAAAAGCATTTCCGAAAACAAAGCAATGAACACAAGCTCCTCTCTTCCAGATGACACTTGTCACCACCCTTCCTCTCCCACTCCACCAAGGAGCAATGAACTTATTACTGTCTTTCCTGCTCTAAAGTATTACAGCATCCGGTGTTTCTTGTCATCATTTTTAGGGCCATCTGGCAGACATTAGGCTGATTAATATTAGTGCTCAGCCCTAGCTGGCTTGGCTCAATGGATAGAGCGTTGGCTTGCGGACTGAATGGTCCCAGTTCAATTCCGGCCAAGGGCACATGCCCGGGTTTGCAGGCTCCATCTCCAGTAGGGGGCGTGCGGGGGCAGCCAATCAATGATTCTTTCTCATTGATGTTTCTGTCTCTCTATCCCTCTCCCTTCCTCTCTGAAGTCAATAAAAAAAAAAAAAAAAAGACTTTTTAAAATAAATAAATAAATGCTCCCTAAAAAAAAAAAAAAAAAAAGATTAGTGTTCAGTGGGAGTAAACCAACAATTATTTGTTTATCAATGCTGGGGGTGAAAGTTCATTTACTGATGATTCTTCCTTGGAACTGTAGGCACATCCATCTCCCCAGGCTCATCCTGTTCAACCTCAGACTATTACCTTAGATGGCATGCCATGACTTTAAGGAACAACCTGCACTGCCTATAAGTCACTGCTTTTTGCCAGCTGAATCCTATATAATAAAAGGCTAATATGCAAATCGACCGAACAGTGGAATGACTGGTTGTTATGATGCTCACTGACCACCAGGGGACAGACGCTCAATGAAGGAGCTGCTCCCTGCTGTTCAGTGTGCTCCCACAGGGGGAGCACCACTCAGCCAGAAGCCTGGCTCATGGCTGGTGAGCACAGCAGCGGGAGCCTCTCCCACCTCCACAGCAGCGCTAAAGATGTCCAACTGCTCCCAGGCCTAAGCTATCAGTCGGACATCCCCCCAGGGCTCCCAGATTGTGAGATGGCGCAGGCTGGGCTGAGGGACCCCCCCTCCCCAAGTGCACAAATTTCAGACACCGGGCGTCTAGTAGATTATAATTTACAATCTACAAATGAGCTGGTGTAGCATTGATTAAAACTAGTTACCAAATATCTTTTATCTTTTTGATGGACTAATCAAAGATCAAATGCTCAATTACTTTCTTTACTGACTTAGTTATGCTCTTTGTCCTCAGTCAACACGTTATTTCTCCTGGGGAAGGGGGGATACTGAAGACAAAGTTCTTTTCTTTGGCATTTTTGTTGTTGTTGTTAATCTTCACCTAAGGATATTTTTCCTTTGACTTTTAGGGAGTGGAAGTTGGGGGGGGGGGGAGGAGAAAGGGGCATCGATGTGAGAGACACATTAATTGGTTGTCTTCCACATGCACCCCGACCAGGGCCGGGGATTGAGCCTGGAACCTAGGTATGTGCTCTTGACCTGAATTGAAGCCAGGACTCTTCAGTCCATGGGCTGATGCTCTATCCACTAAGGTGAACCAGCTAAGGCTAAGACAGATTTCTTAAAGGGAATATTATTTTCTGCCCTGCAGAGGTTTACAGAATAAAGCTAATCACTGAATGACTTCAGTCACCTAAAAGCAGCCACTCTCCCTCCTTCAGCCAAAGCATATTGATTGCCGCATTCTACTGCAGTCATAAAGAAGAATCATTGATGCATAAACAATAAAACTAAGCCAAGCAAAAGGAACTTGGCCAGGTATCAGTTTGGCATGGCAGTGCAGAGCTGTTATTTTGAATTGAATTTTAAAAACCCAATCAGCCTCAAATTTAAAAAAAAAATAGTAAAGAAAATAAGCAATGTAAAAAATATTTGTGTCCTTTACACTAGAGAAATTAAATGGGGGACACCTGTAGAGTAAAGAACTATTCTAAACACCAAAAACAACAGGGGGGTGGGTTTTTTTTAATCTTGTCTAAAATTGTTGATAAAATCTAAAATTTTTAATGAAACTAAAAATTGGTGAGCATTTATCAAGACGGCTCTGAAATTGCCCAACTGCCCAGAAGCCTTTTTCAAGAAGGTATAACGAAACCACTGCTTGGTTGGAAATGAACTTGGTAATAGAGATGGGTCAGAGTCTGCTTCCCTTTAAGCCTAATTATTTCCATCACCCTGAAATTCAACTAGAGTCTGTTTTAAAAGGAAATTATACCTAGACTGAGATTAATAATGGAATCGATAGGTTAAAAGGGCAACGTGTGAGTTGAGAATGCAATTCTGGAAGTTCAGAGTGTTGGGTTGAGTTCCTGTCTTCAGGTGGGTTTCTGTTTCCTGCTTAATTTCATCGTCTGTTCATGATAAAATGATTTTTATCATCCCTATGGGAAGGCTAGCAATGCTGGGGCCAAGAGGCGGATACATGTCCCGTTTTTATTGGAGAGAAATGGGCGAGGCAGAGAATGGCCCTCGACTCTTCTTCTGGACATAGTGGAAGGCTGTCTGGATGGGCCGATGTCAGCAGCAGTTTAGTGCTTAGGCCTAAGTTCCAGCAGGATCCTCTTCCAAACTACATGGCAACCAGAGAGGTCCCAGAGGAATGCTTTCCACTGGTCATCTTCAGAGGAAATGAAATGTGCTCTCTTGGTATTTTTTCCTGTGTCCTGACAAGTGTACACACATGATCACTTAGCACGTGTCTCCCATGGGGCCCTGTGTTTGGGTTTCTGGATTGAATCTTCTTTATCTGATGGCCACTTTGTGTCAGAGTGCTGACATTGAATTTCTTCTCTCCCTATTTCCTCCGCCTGTTCCCATCCTAAAAAGCAGTAAGTTGCACTATTTTTTTCATCCTCTAGGGCAGAGGTCAGCACTCTGGGGCTCGCAAGCCACATGCGGCTCTTTGGCCTCTTCGTTGTGGCTCTTCCACAAAATACCACATGCGGGCGCACACATACAGCGCGACTGAAACTTCATGGCCCATGCACAGGAGTCGGTTTTTGGCCTGGGCAAGTCTATTTTGAAGAAGTGGCGTTAGAACACTCACGGGGCCAAAGAGCCGCATATTTTTCGCGAGCCACGGTTTGCCGACCACTGACCTAGGGTAGTTATTGTCATTATTAATAGACTTCTGCCCAGCCAGTGTGGCTCAGTGGTTGCGTATCAGTCTATGAACCAGGAGGTCACAGTTCAATTCCAGATTGGGGCACGTGCCTGGTTTGCAGGCTCGATCCCCAGTAGGTGGTGTGCAGGAGGCAGCCAATCAATGATTCTTTCTCATCATTGATATTTCTCTCTCTCCCTCTCCCTTCCTCTCTGAAATATATAAAAATATATTTTTTAAAAATGGACTTCTAATATAATATAACTCCTAACTAGGTTATTCAAACAAGGAGGCTAGAAAATTATTGTCAGTTCAAATATAATTTATTAATATTATAATCAAAAGTGGGCATTAGTTAAAACATGAATACACTAAAAGCTAAATCAGAACAGAAATTTGAGATTGCGTAAGTTATGGTTTATTTCTATTTTGTTTCCCAAATCCAAATATTGTCCAATTTGATCAGAGGTACTTGAGGGTGAATGTCAACTCACTGAGCTTAACTTTGTAGCTTGAAACTATGAAATTTAGCATACATAGAAATATAAATTTATGGATGCGTTTTCTTTCTTAATTGCTACTAATAATGGCCTGTGATTGTTGTAAAACCTTTAACATGCAATTACCTACTTAATTGCTGTGTAAATAGAGTAATTCTTGAATTTCTAATTGTCTTCCCTGCTAAACCTTAATGTCAAAATAAATTGTTTTAGGAAATTATAAGTGCACTTCCTTTTTTGTAGACACTAGAGACCCGGTGCACAGATCAGTGGACTTCGCACTGCCACAGCCTGGCCTTCCCCGCCAGCTCACTGGGCTCCAGCCCCCTGTCCGCATCAATCCTGCATAGCACGAAGTAGTGCGGGAAGTGGCAGGCAGCTAGGGAAGAGCTGAGCCCAGGCTGGGTGCCATGCCATTCCCACTCATCCTGGCCCCACCGCCACTCAGGTGTGCAGGAAAAGTGTCCACGGAAGAGGCCTACAGTGCCACAGCTACACTTGCCAGCCATGAGCCAGCGTCTGGTGCCTGTCTGTCAGCTGAAGGGCGCTCCTGCTGTGGGAGCACAGTGACCAACAGGGGGCAGCTCCTACATTGAGTGTCTGCCCCTTGTTAGTCAGTGCATGTCGTAGCTACCGGCCAGTCGCCTGGTTGCTTAGGCTTTTATACATATAGATAATTTACATTAATTGCAAGTGTCTTTTTTATCATTTGTAAACTAATCTCTCTCAGTTTTTTGTATAAATATGAAAATACAAAATTCATGCACGGGGGGTGGGGGTGAAGGAAGTCCCCTCAGCCCAGCCTGCACCCTCTCCAATCTGGGACCCTTTGGGGGATGTCCAACTGCTGGTTTAAGCCCAATCCTGGGAATCAGGCCTAACCCAGCAGTTGGACATCCCACTCACAATGCTGGACTGCTGGCTCCTAATTGCTCACCAGCCTGCCTAACTGGTTGCCCCCAACATTGCCCCCCCCCCCCCGCTGGCCTGGTCGCCCCCACCTGCCCCCCTCTGCTGGCCTGGTTGCCCCTAACTGCCCCCTTGCCAGCCTGGTTACCCCTAACTACCCCTCCTGCCAGCCTGGTTACCCTTGACGCCCGCTGCAAATTGAGCATTCTTAATATAATCAGTGTGATTTTAAATACATACAAGACCCCCAAATCGGCTGTTTTAAAAGCCATAGTTCCTCACTTGGTTACTGTAGCTGCTCTCTTTGTCTATGAACACCTCCAGGTGGATTCAGAGGGAAGCAGGAAAAAAAACAGTAGGAAAAGGGTTTGTGCACTTCCCTTATCTTCCTTCCTGTCTGCAGAAGTGATTTCTGGCACAGAAATCAGCAGGTTTGTTGTGGTAACCCCTTAAACGTCCCACGTGGTCCAGGGTTCCAATTCAGGGTTTGGGATCTGGAGAAGGCCGCACACAAATGAAGAGAGACTAGAAAAGCATTAATTTGGGAATAATGAAGGCCAGGCATGAGTCCACCTCTAGGGGGAGGACTACCACCAGCTCTGGCCTTGCAATCCCCTTTTATTAAGACTATGGGATACACCCATATCCTTTAGGTCAGGAAATTCCAATAATAGTCAATCAGCAAGAATTTACATAAGACTAACAAGTGGAAGCTGCTTCAGCTACCACTGTGTCAGTTGACCAGGCTTCCTGATTATTCTGTTTACATCTCTTTTGGTGAGGCAGCGACTGGTTTCCTGCAGTTTGTCTAGACCTGTCTTCTTCCACTTGTGTTCCTGCCCTGTCTCTTCTAACACTGTTCTAAGCTAAAGGATGATTCAGTCTGAATTTCCGTGCCAGGGGCTGCTTTTATCCTGTCTTATGTGTCATGCATCAAGCTTCTGCAGTGCTCTCTTCTAAGCCAGACTGTCCTGTGCCGGCCTCATTTCTGAAAAGCCAGAGAACACTATGAACAGTTCTGTCACCCAAATAACAAACATAGAGTGCTGCTTGCTGCTTCAGGCCTCTCTGCCTCCCCCAGGTTCGGTACAATAAAACACCTAAATAATGGTAAGCACCGCATGAAAAGTTTATTTTTAAAATTGTCGTCTTGGAGGTTTAAAAATGTACTGTGGTGAAAAGTTTAATTTTGCTTTGGGACTCTGCCTCATCGTCTGAGCGTCTGATTTCAGTTATTCTATTTTAACACTTTCTTTTATTCCCTAGCTCTTGTGGTAGCTGTTCTGCGCTTCATACAACTGAAACCAAAGGTTTTAAACCCGTGGCTGAATATTAGTGGATTGGTGGCCCTGTGTCTGTCTTCCTTTGGAATGACCTTACTTGGTAATTTTCAGGTACTTCATTTGGCCTTTTTCACCTCTGTTTCATACTTCTGTATGATCCTCACAGCCACTGAGGGGCAGTCACTATGTGGCCCATATCATTCTGCATGAATCTTCCTAAACATTGCCAATAGTGGTCCCTAACATGCACAGGTTCTCCAGCAGTCGGCCTGCATGGTCTCTCGGGCTGGCCTGCCTAACTCTGCATTACACACTGGAAGGTGCTCACTATGCGCTGGAAATACAGCACAGCTACTGGGAAAAGTAACTACAAAAGTCGCTGTACATTTTCTACAAAAGATTTCAAAGTGCTTTATACTTTCTTTCATCACAAATTGTATCCTAATGTACCTTTCTATAAAACTAATAGGATCACTACCTTTCTATTCTTAAACACTGAGCATCCTTTTAGAATGAAAGCTTGCATTTCAGATGAGCAAGCTCAAGTTGAAAACCCAGATTTTCTCTAGAACACCTATGACTTGTATAAAGAGACACTAACTCTTCTTCCCAGAAGTTTAGAAGCCCAAGGTCACCACATTTAAGAATAATTTCCCTCGCCAATGCCATCACCCAACTCTTGACCTGCATGACTTCATTTGTAAAGTAGGCAAGGAGACCCCCCTTGTTATGGTAGTTGTCTGATTTCCCTGCCTCCACTCCCTCCCAGCATCCTCCCACCTGTGCTGTATGCTGCTGCTAGACACTTACCTCTTGTCATCAAACACCTGATCCTGGACACATCTCCCCCTTCTGTTGAGTGAAGTCCAAATGGCATAGACATTCAAGAAAAATATGGCAGTAGATTCTCAGAGTGTCTCTAATCCTGATCCTCAGTCCTGATAATTCATTAAATGGGGATTTTTTGACAGATAGGCAACCCCACCAATTCCTCTAACTTTTCTAGGTCTCATTCTGTGTCAAGCAGGACAACAAGAAGCTGTATCCATAGGACAGTGAATTATCAGGAGATTTTGGAGTTTATCCTATCAAACTCCAAAATGTTAGGGCATGGAGCATTTTTATTGAGATTTTGTCTGGGCTGCAGGTGCTGGCATGCTGTAAAGGGCCCAATAACTATCATTTCTCTCAACCAGGATTTGGATGGAAGTTAATGAGTAGATGTTTTGCTCTTTACTAAAGTCCTAGGAGAAACCCAGAGATTAGGTTGTTTTGTTTTGATGAGAGCCATGCATGATGATGCTACCTATGAAAAACACTTTCTGGAATATCTACATAGGATACACAGGAAACAAGTAACAAATTAGTAGCCCGTGGAAAAACCAGGTGGCTAGTATATGGGATGGGAAACAGACTTCAATCTATACTTTTTATAATTTTAGAAGTTTGAACCATACTATACTATCTATTTTTTAAATTATGTTAAAATAATAAATGAATAGAGTTTAGAAAATCAATTCCCTAGAAGTAAAAATTGACTTGAGGCATCATTTTTTAAAATAAGTTTTGAAAATATGTCTTTTTAACTATGAGAGAAAAAAGTGGCCTCTTCCAAAGAAGGGGGGGGGGGGAATACAGGGGGAAAAAGAAAAATTTGTAAAAGGAAAGCAATGTCAAATAATAAAACATCTGAAGGCAATGGTAAATCAAAAAAATTTTTTCACCATGTATTAAACATTTTTTTCAAACTTAAAAGAAAATCTTTTTTATTTTAGAAGGGGCCGGGGAGAGAGAAGGTGAGAGGGAAAGAGAAACATTGATTGTTGTTCCACTTATTTATGCATTCATTGGTTGCCTCTTGTGTGTGCCCTAACCAGGAATCGAACCCATAACCTTGGCATATCAGGATGATGCTCTAACCAGTTGAGCTACTGGCCAGGGTTTTCACCATGTAACCATCTCTTCAAAATAGATTTTATTTTCCTAAATATGTATTTTAAAATGTATGTAATTAGTAAAGGTGCTTTAAGTGACAATTGACTGTTTTAAATCAGTGGGTGGTGATTTAGGGAGTTTACATCTCTGACACCAAATGGAAATCACTCAAATGGGTCTCCTTTAACCCATCTGTAAATGCCGTGGCCACGAATCTTCAAACACTGTTGTCTTTAATGGGCCTACAGATATGGCAAAAGCTCAGAGGCAGTTTTATTATAACAGGAAAACAAAACAAACCCCATTAACAGGGAAGTGTTCACACCACAGGGACAGGCCGGTTTTGTATGTATACAGTCTGGGTGTTACTAGTAGTCTATGCCAGTGCAATAGTGATCTCTTTAGCATTGGCCCCCCTCAATCAGTAAACACAGAGACAGATCCCAGGTCTCATTTCTTAGTTTAAAAAACAAATTGTGGTGTTTGTTTGTAGAAGTTTTGACATTTCTCTGTTTGGGGGGTATAACTTTCCTACCTTTTTCTTTTACTTTTCTACAAAGCTATTTTTGGAAAATAAATTCAAGGAATAGATTAGCACTGCCTTGTCTGTTTTTTCAAACAAAAGTTGTGAGGTTTGTAGTTACTATTTATTTCTTCTTCCCCTCAGAGTTCAAACCAACCGAGAACTGACCCAAAGAGCCGGTGGAGATGAAGGGCTCTAATCTTTCTAAAACTCATCATTTCATTGTTGGGCTATCACTATTTCCCCTCTCCCCCCAACTTATTCCATTGGCTTTTACGTTGTTTCTAATGGGTCTCCACGCGTTCTTATCTGTTCTTCCCTTAGCTCACAAATGATGAAGAAATCCATAATGTTGGCACCTCCTTGACCTTTGGATTTGGCACACTGACGTGCTGGATCCAGGCTGCATTGACACTCAAAGTCAACATCAAGAATGAGGGACGCAAAGTTGGAATCCCACGAGTTGTTCTCTCAGCATTGATCACTCTCTGTGTGGTCCTCTGTATCCTTTGAATGAGAAAGGCTCTTTGCCACTGCGATTAAAACACAGATCACTGAGAAAATTGCCATTCCAGGTTGGTTAGGATATAGATAAGATCATTTCAGAATCTTACGGCGGATAAAACAGGAAGTAAAATGGGTGTAAAAATAAAAACTCACGCCAAAGAGGAGAACGAAAAATAAAAATAAGTTCTGCCATCTCAAGATTGTTTCCCTCTGTGGACATGGTGTCATGCACTCTCCTAATTACTAATGACGTCCCTTTGTGAGAAATACAGAATGATTAACCAAAAGAGAATTGTGATTTTTTTCCCCCTCTATCTTAAAAAATTTTCATTTAACTTTATTAATGGCCCTACCATTTATTCATTCTAACATGAATTTCAAGGGACAAATACATTTATATGTTTCAGAAAAATAAGCTTTTCTAGGAAACAAATTCAAGAATTAGATTACTACTGCAGGTATAGTTGTTCTAAAACATATTTTTGAGGTTTGAGGCGCTGTTTATTTCCCTTCCTCCCTCAGAGATTAAACCAGTGGTGAACAGACACAAGGATCCAAATGGGGAGAGAGCATCCTTCGTTCCTAGTGCATTTGGAAAGGAACATGCCGCAGGCCTTCATCTCATACCCTGCATTCACCCAGTAACAAGCAGAGAAACCAG
The DNA here is from genome assembly GCA_027563665.1 of Antrozous pallidus. NCBI lineage: Eukaryota > Metazoa > Chordata > Mammalia > Chiroptera > Vespertilionidae > Antrozous > Antrozous pallidus. The sequence continues at coordinate 68,704,309 of CM050511.1, forward strand.
GGAAAGGAAGAGAAGAGCTACTTCACTCAGTTTAACCCCAAACAGATCAGAGAGAAAGGGAGGGGGGGTGAGAGGGAGTGAGAGAGAAAAAGAGAGAGACAGACGGAGCACAGTGACTTCACCTACTGGTGGCATGGCCCAGTGGGCCAGCCAGTTTCAATCCGACCAATCAGATTGCTTAATCATTCCATGGGATGGAGTGATTATAAATGTTCACTCCCATAAGAAACTAAAGAAGGGAACAAGGTTCCTACATAGTGAACTGTTATAGCTAACACAATGACACGTCTTCCATCACACAGTAGCCAATATTTATTGGGCACGAATATGTGCTGGGGGTTATCCTAAATACTTGAGATCAGTGGTCGGCAAACTCATTAGTCAACAGAGCCAAATATCGACAATACAGTGATTAAAATTTCTTTTGAGAGCCAAATTTTTTAAACTTAAACTTCTTCTAACACCACTTCTTCAAAATAGACTCGCCCAGGCAGTGGTATTTTGTGGAAGAGCCACGCTCAAGGGGCCAAGAGCTGCAGTTTGCCCACCACTGCTTTTTATCAAGCATGTCAAACTCAAAGGCTAACAAGGTTTAAGTTTATGTGGGCCACAAACAAAAGCTTCAATTTTCATATAAATGTAGGTTTATTTAGATAGAAACATGCTGAATACAAAGGGCTGAAATAAATGAGTAATTGTTAACACAAAATAATAGAAAATGTTAATAACAATTAATATTTTTGCTTGAACATTAACTTACCAGACACTGAATAACTGCACAAAATAATAAGCATCACGCAAATAAACCTATTTTTCTTTTTTTTTTTTAAATATATTTTATTGATTTTTTACAGAGCGGAAGGGAGAAGGATAGAAAGTCAGAAACATCGAAGAGAGAGAGACATCGATCAGCCGCCTCTTGCCCGCCTTCCACTGGGGATGTGCCCGCAACCAATAAACTTATTTTTCTTGTTCTCAAAAGCAAAATATTTCCTGATGGGCACACCAAACAAGTCAGTACAAGCCTAATGATGTGGTGAATGGCTGCAAAAATATTCACTGCTAGTATTAGTGGAGAGAAATGGTGTGCCTGTGCATAAGGGAAATGAATGCAACACGATTATAGTCATCAGTCATTAGTGAATGTTGTTGCTCTTTATTAATAGAGAACCGGTGCACAAAAATTCGTGCACTCGGGGGTTCCCTCAGCCTGGCCTGCACCCTCTCACAATCTGGGACCCATTGGGCAGGGTCCCTCGGTCTGGAGATCAGGGCCTATTGGGAACTTTCCTTCTCCAGGCTGCTGCCACTGCTTGCCATCTGTGCAGTGCTGCCCCCACCCCCATCCCTTGCCACCAGTGGCCTCCCTCTGCGGGGGACAAGCTGGGGTGCAATGGCTTGGTTGGCCTGGGCCTCCCTTTTTCTTTGCTGGGGGTTGGAGCCAGCCCTGCGAGGGGCTATCTGCCTCTTTGATCTCCCCTAATCACTTGCCTGCGTACCTGATCCCCCCTAACCACTCTGCCTGCCTGCCTGATTGCCCCTTTCCACTGGTGTGGGGGCGAGGCCAGCACTGACTTCCCGGTTGGTCAGCCTCCAGTCGTTACTGGTCATTATGACCCAGGGTTTTTACACATCAGGATTATGTATAACAGGATATTGTAAAAATTAAGTTATAAAATTTTTATTAAAACTTTTCTTGCCAAAACTGGTTTGGCTCAATGGATAGAGCATCAGCCTGCGGACTGAAGGGTACTAGGTTCGATTCCAGTCAAGGGTATGTACTGTGGCTGCAGGCACATCCCCGGCGGGGGGTGTGCAAGAGGCAGCTGATCGATGTTTCTCTCTCATCGATGTTTCTGACTTTCCCTCTCCCTTCTTCTCTGTAAAAAATCAATAAAATACATATTTTTTTAAAAAAAGCAAAATTTAAAAAAAAAAACTTTTCTTAAATACATTTATATTGACCAGGCTGCAAAAATATTCATTGTGAGCCACATGTGGCCCACAGGCCTCGAGTTTGACATGCTTGCTTGAGATGTATCAACTTCCTTAATCTTCACAGGTAAGAGTAGTGAAGCACCGAGGTCAGTTTTCCCAAGATCACACAGTGTGTGGTGATCTTGATTTAAAGTCAGGCTCAGTTCAACACATGATCCACCTCAGAGACTGTAGCTTTAAAATATAAAAAGATGTAGTGTTTAGTGATGTTCTTTAGGTAGTGGAGTATTTGGAGTCTTTTTATTTCTTCTTCCTTCACAAATATCCATTAAGTCATTCATTGTTTGGTTGGTTTTTCTTTTGAAGTTCTGTTGCATTAGAAAACATTTAAGAATTTGAAAATCAAGCCAAAGAATTTTATTGTTAGCAACCTAATAAGAATAGTTTGAGTGAAAAGGTAAGAACTCTGCCAGGATGAGATTTGAAGATTCCTCCCTTCCCCATTAACCTGAGTAATACTATTGCTTTGGCAATATTTTGAACCCTTAATCAGAAGAGTGTGTACAGAGTTTAAATTATGCTGAGTGTGTGAGCTTATACCAAGTGATTCTGATCCATATTATTTCTGGACACTTGGAGCCATTTCTTGGTTCCCAGGTGAATGGATCCAGGTCTAACCTGGAGAGCAAAGCTTGGCTGAAACTTTCCCAAGACCTTAAGTCTAAGTTCTTAAAATAGAACTAATTCTAAGGGGGTATTACTGATTTTTCTAAATAGTTATTTAGTCCTTGGCCTTTCTGCCTCACAGTCTTTCTCAACACACATACTCCATGTATATTCAGGCACAGGAATCATAACTGTGTTTTTTTGTTTTGTTTTGTTTCCTGTTCTGCTATTTCATATAGGAGGAGGGCACAAATAAATCCTCCCTCTTCAGCTGAAGACGGTTTGGCTCGGGAGATAGAGCGTTGGCCTGCTGACTGAAAGGTCCCAGGTTCGATTCTAGTAAAGGGCATGTACCTAGGCTTCGGCACATCCCCAGTAGCGGGTGTGCAGGAGGCAGCTGATTGATGTTTCTGACTTTATATTCCTCTCCCTTCCTCTCTGTGAAAAATCGATAAAATATATTTTTAAAAATAAAATAAAATAAAATCCTCCCTCTTCAGATCATGGCAATTTTAATCTATCCCATAAGCATAGCCACCTCGGTGTTACTTTTTATAATTATTTTCATTTAGGTACAATTTTATATGTGACACTGTGAATGAATGAAGCTAACCTGTACAGTATTGTCTAAAATACGATAGTGAAAACTAGACAGAAAAGGAAGAGGGGCCACTTAGACATTATTAGTAGCACTGCAGAGAAAATGCAGCTTGTATGGAGGTAATTAGCGATTTGATATGTTCAAAATGGTTTCTGCAGATAGAATGATGACTATGCATCCACAGTCATTTGCAGTGATTTTTAAAAATAACTGTATTTTTCTGGCCAACTACTTATTTTGGTATTGTGACTCTTGCTCATCTCACAGTTTTTAGGCAGCCATGGAGTATAGTGGTTGAATGCAAGAAGGCCTGGGAGTCAGAGTGCTTGTGTGCGAATCCGCCAGTTACAACCTGTGTGACCTTGGGCAGATTGCCCATTTGGCTTCAGTTTCCCTATTATTTATTTTCAGCTTCCCTATTTAAAAAAAAAGTTTTTTATTGATCTTAGAGAGTGAGGGAAAGAGAGAAACATTGACATGAGAGAGAAACATCAATTGGCTGCCTCCCTTACGCACCTGGGCATGTGCTCTGATAGGGAACCGGGCCAGCAACCTTCCGGTGCACGGAACAGCGCTTCACCACCTGAGGCACACCCATGAGCTAATGACGTGAACAGGGTTGTTAGGAGGATTATAAGTTAGATTTTCATGAAAGCACCTAGAAGCGTGTCTGGCACAAAGTAAGAGCTGGATAATGGGATCTAGCATTCTTCCTGTAGATGTTTGTGTCGGGAAGCTCTGTCAAGCTAACTCTTGCTAGTGAGGGGCAGAGCCAAGCTTTTCCTGTACCTTGTCTCTGCCCAGAAAAGAGCCAGTTTTCACGTGGCTGATAGAAGTGCTTTCCTTGACTGTTCCTCCCCAGACTTCATCCTCATGGCCCAAGGCATCCACATGTACGCAGCCAGGGTCCAGTGGGGCCTGGTCATGTGCTTCCTGTCCTACTTTGGCACCTTCGCTGTGGAGTTCCGGCATTACCGTTACGAGATTGTTTGTTCCGAGTACCAGGAGAATTTCTTAAGCTTCTCAGAAAGCCTGTCCGAAGCTTCTGAATATCAAACTGACCAGGTGTAACCTATCAGTTTTTCCTTGCTGGTGAGCTGGGTGTGACAGTGGGGGAGGGGCCAGGATGGCACACCCACTGGACTTGACACATAACCTCATGACACAGTTCACACACACACACACACACACACACACATGTTCATGGTCACATTTGCCAAATGAGCTTTTCAGGGCGAGTTATTTCTGTAACAAAAAAAGCACAAGCCCTTACATGTCAAAACACACACTGTTACCCTGAAAATATATGCACGACAGAGCAAGTTTGTGTATGATCACCAATATTTTCCCTCTCTCCCAGTACTCCCTGCTCTTCATTCTCTTCACGGTTCACACATTGTGATCACCCTACCATAGTGTAGAGCAGGCCAAATGTATCATGGGGATAATGCCAACTCCCGAAGTTGCCTTCCGATCCCAAGGGCTTGGAACCCGCTCCTGAGGAAGTTCTGAAGCTGGCACTAATACTCTTGAATGTATAATGTGTCGTCTAATTGGATGGAAGCTGTACAGAGCTTGACCCTGGGTAACCTGAGGATATAAGTTTCCTACAAAAACGCCATCACTGCTCAGTGATTGGCTGTGAGGATTCAGTGAAAGAGGAATACGCTACGAACTGTGAGAGTGAAGACGACCGTCGTGATTCGGACTTGACTGTGACCCAGAAATAGTTCCAAATGTGAACGTGTGTGGTCTGCTCGGCATGGAACAGGATGGGGCCGTGAGGGTGGGCTTTCACTGTTGCTTCTAGAGTATGCTGTCTATCGTTTATAGTTCATGGCTTGCCTTCTTTTTTAAAAATAACTACCAAGGGTATCTCGAGGCTTCATGGACAAAGATGTAGGCCAGATGCAAGAGATGAGCTTGTTTTGGTTTCAATCATGACAAAAGAAAAAAAAATCCAAAAAGGTGACCTGCAGGCTTAATGCACCGCTTTTACATTTGAAGCTAAGAATATGTTCACAGAAAAGCACAAAGAAACGTGTGGAGGTCATGAAAGAGCTCCCGCTGGCCATTTATGAAAGACAGGAGTTTCCCAGTATCTTGTTGCAAGTCCAAGTCAGGGGAGAGCTTCTTCATATGTGGTCAAATTTTGTATTGAGGGTGGTGGTGAAGGGCTTTTCAGATTCGGAATTTGTAGAAGCCAATTAAAAGACCCCTCCCCCCCTACAAATTGGCACAGCTGTCCCCCAATGCCTGACATGTAGCCCCACTTGCTAAGAGTGTGGAGCTCAAACTACAGGCCTGGACTTTTGAGGCTGTGCTTCATAGAACAGAACAGAGTTGGAGGTAGGCCACGTTGACAGACACTCCCTGCACTTTGTCAAGAAATCCACAAATTTACTTTATAGGGGCTTGGGATTTCGTGGAATACAATGTGAAACATTTTTTTTTTTTTAATTCAGCCTAAACTCAGCTTCTTGGGGAGCTGGGATGTCAATGACTTTTCAACTCTGTATTTATCTCCACCTCCTACACCGTGCCTGGCACATAATAGGTGCTCAACAAATGTCTGTTGAACAGAATTATTGGTCACTTAAGGGAAGGAAAAAGAAGTATCAGAGAAAGACTCAAAGACAAGCGAGAGATGGAAGATGACTATTTCTAGGAAGACGCAAATGATAGGAGGAGTGAGAATACTTAAAATTTGTGAGGAAAATAATCAAGCAGAGAATATTCTATTATAACGGTATCTTACTATAAATAGTCCAAGGTGACATTTATCATTTTGAAATACTGCTTTTGGGTTTTTTGTTTTCATTTTTATATTTTAAAAATTTTATCAGAGAACAAAGATTTATGAAGTTCTCTGTTGCTCTGTACAATCCAAATTAAACAGCTTTTGGTGATGCACTGTACACTTTCTTATGAGCATATCTTATATAGCACATTTTAGTAGAATCAAGCAATGAATGACATTATTGGTTAGGATCTGACCACTAAATAAACTTTTTATTCGGAACTGTGATTTGTGTCTTACACTATCTCCAATATTGAAGCACGTGTAAACTCAGTAAGACAGTATGTGGAAATGGACGTCTGTGTTATAGTGGTAAGACATTTTTAGGGTGTTTTCCAACAGCGACGACCAATCCTCTGGTTTTTTGGACACCAACTGGATGTCCTATAATTCACTTTACTTCTGACACTAACTCCCAAGGTTACTGTTAGACCCCATGATTTAAGGCAGTGGCCGGTAAACTGTGGCTCGTGAACCACATGTGGCTCTTTGGCCCCTTGAGTGTGGCTCTTCCACAAAATACTATGTGCAGGTGCGCACGTACAGTGCGATTGAAATTTTGGGGCCAAGGCGCAGAAGTCAGTTTTCGGCTCTCAAAAGAAATTTCAGTCGTTGTACTGTTGATATTTGGCTCTGTTGACTAATGAGTTTGCCGACCACTGGTTTAAGACATTCACAAGGCTGCCCTCTCACTTCAGATGCCAGCTGCTAGTAGTGGGTCCCAGGTTACCCATACTCCCATCCAACTTGGTTATAAAGTTGGGTAGTTCCCACCACTCCCTTCATTTAAGTTCGATAACTTGTTAGAATGGCTCACAGAACTCAAGGAAACACTTTACTTCCACTGGGCCGGGAAGGGGGAAGGAGGGATTTGGGGACATGCCAACCTCACAGGATTTCAATGTGCTCACCAACCCAAAAGCTCTCTGAATCTCACAGTTCAAGAGTTTATAGATCTCAGTGTTTCTGGAGGTCTAATCGCTTGGGCTTTCAGTTTACCAGCTCCATCCTAAGGCTATCTCGGAGCCCCACCTTAAGAGGCCTCACTCATTAGCATAAACTCAAGGGCTCATTATGAATAACAAAGCACATCCTATCAGGAAATTCCATGAGTCTTAGCAGCTCTGCGGCAGGAACTGAGGACAAAGACCAAATATATTTTTGTATTATAACACACATATAAACAAAGATAAAAATACCTCCTGAGAATTAAGAGCCACAGCTTTCTTCTAAGAAGCCAAGACCAGGGACTCTGCCTTTGGAATGAGCAGTCCTGAAGGATCTACACAGATGGCCTCCAGAGGACCAAGTTTGGAATACATTAGATATGTTTCTGGTAGTCTAGCTAAGCCTCCTAAAGGAAAAAATGTTCCCCTCCTGGTTAAGAGAGAAATATGTATTTTAATGCTAATATTTTAAAGGTTCAATCGTTTTTTATTTAATGGAGAATGACAGCGAGGTAAAGTTTTATTACTTGTTATTTACTGAATTTTCTTTGCTCCTGGTATGGGAAAGTAAAACCTTTATATCCTGAAATGAGTCATCTATTGGTTGTAATGGAGCTGGAACACCACTGTTCATTTTATTTGTCCTTAGGCATTGTGTCAAAATAGTTGAGTTTTGCCATCCCAAGATAAACCTAATAAAATTAAAGTTCATTTCTCACACTAGAAGTCTACCCAGGGTTCACAATGGGCTCTGCTCATGGCTATGGCTAAGGCCCTGGCTGATAGAGGCTTCATTTCACACATGATTCCATAATTGCTGACAGCCTAGAAAAACGTAGCAGACTGCTCACTGGTTCTTAAAGGTTTTGCTGGGAAATGGCGCATCACTTAGCTCACATACATTGGCCGGAGCAGATCACATGGCCGTGTCTGTGGCCCTCCTGCCATCTGCCCAGAATAGGAGAAATCTTTCTGAACAGCCATAGGCTTCACAGTGAGTTTTTCAGGCTTCATGGGTCTTTGGCATTCTTTGAAGATCAGTAAAGAACCCATCATCATGCAGAAAATGAGGAAGGCAGCTATCTGTGGGGTTGGATAGAGCCCCAAATTAAATTAAAGAAATTAAATTAGAGAAATGTAATTCCGCTCAGTCAAAGGACTCCTAGCCATATCTAAAATGTGTTATATTCCTCGAAGTACTGGGAACCAACATTTGGAGAGGAAGAGAATTCCACATGTGAAATGTTTATTTTCACAATCCTCAGCATCATACGAGTTCAGATGTCCTATTAACACTCCTCAAAGTTGGGGTTCCAAGAAATAGCAAATATCCAAATCTGAAGTCCAAAAAGGGGAGTTGGGTAGAAAAGGCTAGGTGAGTGGTTCCCAACATGGGGCACATGCCCCACAGGGGGGCAATTTGATTTTTAAGGAGGGCAATTTGAGAATGAGTTATTAACAGTGAATTTTTTGGATTTCTCATGGTTTTAGGGGCCTCATATATAGTAAATAAATATATATTATGACATATTATATATTTCAGTTCTCTATTATGTTTTGAAAGTTTATTTGCTATTTTTTCATTATCACTTCATATTATTTTTTCAACAATTTCTTAGTATTTTCTTCCTCAGTATTTCAACTATCCTTTCATTCTTTTATTTCTCTTTCATGGACACCACGCTCTTTGGAAGCTTGTTCTTTGGAAGGTTCTTTAGACCAAATTAATGGCCTCTTAGGCTTCCTCCACGAGAATAGAAGTTCAATTTTTGAATAATAAGAATTATATGTCACAGGGCGGGGGGAGTGCATCAAGATTTAAAGGATGTTTAGGTGGGGCATGGCCAAAAAAAAAGGTTGGGAACCATTGGACTAAGTCAGTGGTCAGCAAACTCATCAGTCAACAGAGCCAAATATCAACAGTGCAACGATTGAAATTTCTTTTGAGAGCCAAATTTTTTAAACTTAAACTTCTTCCAATGCCACTTCTTCAAAATAGACTTGTCCAGGCCATGGTATTTTGTGGAAGAGCCACACTCAAGGGGCCAAAGAGCTGCATGTGGCTCGTGAGCCGCGGTTTGCCAGTCACTGGGCTAGGTCCATTGCTGGAAAGAGCAAAGATCTTTTTATCAGCATAGAGCATGCTTTTATTTCTTCCATCTTTAAAAAAGAAAAAGTCCCTATTTTCTGTTTCCCATCTCTCCTAATTCTCTCTTGACCACACTCCAATCATGCTCTTGCTCCTACCACTTAACTGGAACTGCTTTACTCAAGTTCTCCAAAGACCTTGTAATGTTATATGCAGTGGCTAGTTCTTTCAATACCTTATTCAGACCCATAAGCAACACTTCACAATTTGATCACCTTGCTTAAAACGTTTTCTTCACTTGTCTTCCAGAGCACTGTGCCCTTAATTTGCCTCCTCAACCTCCTTTGCTAGGCTGTCTCCCTGACATCCTAATTTTGGAGTGCCTGAGACTCAATCCTCAGAGCCCTTCCTTCCTAGCTACACTCACTCATTTGGGAGCCTCACCCAGACTTCGAGCTTTAAATACTGCCCTATGCTTCCCTCTCTACTTCTCCATCTCAGACCTCTATCCTGAATGCCAGAGCTGCACATTCAACTACCTTTGTGCCATCTCCACCTGAAGGGCATCTCAAGTTTAACACATCCTGATCTCAGACCTTTAAAATATTTCTTCCCAGAGTCTTTCTAAGTTAAGGACCACTCACCTCTATCAATTGCTCAGACTAAAACTTTGAGAAATAATCCTTCTCTCTATTTCTCCCAGATCCCACATTTGTCAGCAAATGTAGTTTCCACTATCTTAAATTATACCTAGCCTGGAGTAGGCTGCTCAGTTGGTTGAGGCTTCGTCCTATGCACCAAAAGGGGGCGGGTTTCATTCCTGGCCAGGGCATATATATACCTAGGTTGCAGTTCGGGGGTACAATTGGGAGGCAACCAATTGATGTTTCTCTATTACATTGATGTTTTTCTCTCCTTTCCTCTCTCTCTAAAATCAATAAAAGATTTAAACAATTATACTACAATTTGTCTACTGCTACTATCTCATCCAAATCACTTCCCTCTCCTGGACTTTTACAATAGCCCACAAATACTGATCTGCTCCCATTATTGGCTCCCTTCACTGCCCTCAACACAGCAGTCAAAATGATCTTGTTAAAAGCTAAATTAGATCACCCCTCTGCTTAAAACCCTCCAATGGCTACTTTTATACTCAGATGAGTATCAGGATGCCATAGGCCAATACAAGGATGCAGCAAGCTAAACACTGCACAAGCGTGTTCTGTAACACAAAGGTTGAGGTCATTATTTGGCAAGAAGCCTCTTTTGTCTAAGTATAATGTATGTTACTGACCAGCTAATGAGAAGCTGCTGTTATGTGAGGCTGCTTGGTGAGGCCTGCTCCTGTATAGCTCCTATGTTGGGGGCTGCATTGTAGGAAAGATCTATTACTGACTAGTTGGTGCATGGCTTCTTGGTCAGACTGTTTTGTTAGCAATGGCTCCTATGTTTGCTATTGTATTAGCAAGGGCTACCCTGTGTTTACTACTGTGTTAGCGAGGACTACTTTGTGGACTTCCTTATTGGTAATGGCTACTTGGACCACAGTAAACACTCTCTCATATACCCATGACTCTGGCGAATACCCACTTCAAGGAGGTCCAGTCCCTGGCAGAGGGATTTGGCCCCAAAAGTTGGCACAGTAGGCAGGATAAAAGACCTGTACTCCACAATTGGCACAGCAGGCAGATAATAAAGGAGAAACTTATTCCCCACAATTACATGATATGGTAAACAAAAATCCCTATCCTCAAGGAATGTGCATTTTAGGGATGAAGAGAATGAGATACCAAAGTAAAATGTGTTAGACTGTTTTACGGATGTTAGAATTTTAACTAATCACAGGACCATTTTTTTAAACCACTATAGAGCAAAATAAAGCTGGAAAAAGGCATAGTGGTAGGGAGGGCTTCGAGGGAGTTACATTTTAGAGGTGAGGGAGGTCTCAGTGAGAAGGTAACATCTGGGTATAGGAAGAAGGTGAGCAATTAAAATATCAGGAGGGAAGATGGTCCAGGCCAGAGGTTTCAGCAATTGCAAAGGTCCTGAGGCTAGAGTATGCCTGTCCTGTCGGAGGAACACAAGGAAGCAGGGGGACTGGAACAGAGAGAATGAACAGTGAAGAGGCATGTCTGGTTGGGCCTTGCAAGGCATTTCAGTGATTAGGATTCCCACACTCAGAGTAGCCTTGAACATCTGGTACACACTGATTAGGGTTCCCACAGTAGTTAAATGTTTAATATTTTAAAAATAAATAAATAGCAAGTAGCTATCCCCTTTTTCTTCCCTTCTTTCTTTCAAGACCTGGTCTCTTAAATACAAGCTGCTCAAAAAAGGCATTTCAGAAACAATGGTAATGTCAGATTTCAGATGATGCAATTGTCATCCTGCTCTGATAGCAAATAGCCTTCTGTGTCTTAAGGAGGAAGTACTAAATTATAAAAAGAGTTATTTCTTATAGTATTGGCAGCAACTAGTATATGGTAAGTACCCAAGGTCTAACTAGGACCTGAAATAATCCTTGTGCAAACTGTGTTCAGTGCCTGATTTCCTCCAATGTAGCTTCAAAAATAAAATAGTGGGGATCACTGGGTCTTTACCTGAGGAAAATTACATATATTTTGTTTTTAAGAAGCTGAGCTGATATTGTAAGTTAAACTCAGATTTTTAAATTTAACTCATCAAAAACTCTCCCTACAGTAAATGCTGTTTAGGTCAGGATAAAGAAAAAAATGTAATCAGTTGAATATTTCTGTAGAAGGCAGAACAGTCAGTATTAAGATAACATCTAATACCTGTAGATTTTTGTAAACCAAATTTAGATTTGGAACAAGGATAGTTAAGAGGTCGGAGGATAAGGGCTCTGACTAAACACAGAACAAAGTCAATTCAAGAACTCAAAGTACTCCAGAGACTAGATAGTGATTTGCTGTTTGCATTGCCCTAGTAGGGGGCACACAGCTTTCTCAAAATACAGTGGACTTCCTTATCTTATCTATAAACATTATCATCACTTGCCCTTGGAAAGCTTTAAGTACTACCCTTTTCTAGTATGACATTTAGAAACACTAAGCTTGTTGTTGGTAGTTAGTTTTACTCCATGGCCTTTATTTTGTAGCAAATAATGAACTGAGTTTCATGCACAGACTATTAGGAATAGGAAAAGCACAAATTTGTGAGGCAAGGGATGTCCGTAGAGGGTGAAGGGGGAGAATCAGATGCTCTGTCTTTAAGCCTCGATGATTGGGAAGATGGGGAATCTTGCAAAGTCTAGGAAGACAGATGTCACTGTTTGAAAGGACAGAGAATGAGACAATCTGTTGCTCCTAATTGCAAACTCTGGCACAGGCCTTTTGAAAGCCTAGCTGTGCTGAAAGGGATTGAAGGGTTGAGCCACCACTTGGGAGCATTGCTGTGTCTGCCTAACAAATTACCACAAAATGTAGCAGCAAAGAACTATTTACTATGTGCACAGACTCTATGCATCAGGAATTCAGACTGTTTATTTCTGTTCCTTGATGTCTGAGGTCTCAGGTATGAGATTTGAGGGCTGGAGGCTGGAAGTATCCGAAGGCACGTTTATTCATAGGTCTGGAGATTGAGGCTGGCATTCAGTGTGGGGTCTTGGTTCCTCTCCACCTGGGCTAATTAGTGCTCCCTTACAGCATGGTAGATGGCTTTCCAGAGCAAGTGTCTAATCCTCAGCTCCTGAAAGAGAAACACAGACGCTGTATCCTTTCCTAACTGTGCCTGGAAAGTCACAAACCATCGCCTCTGTTGTCCACCTTTAGTTGGAGCAGTCCTAAGCTCCCACCCAGAACCTCAGAGTAAGGCTTTATTTGGCAATGGAATCATCACATATGTAATTCGTTCAGATGAGGGCATGCAGGAGGAGATAAGGCCCTAATACAATACTACCAGTGTGCTTCTAAGATAGTCATGTGAAGACACACTTACAGGGAAGATGCACATGCAGATGGAGGCAGAAACTGGAGTAATGCCTCTAGAAGCCAAGTAACACTAAGGATGCAGCTGTCACCAGAAACCTTGGGAAAGATTCTTCTTCACGACCTCCAAAGGAACCAACTCTGCTGATGCTGGATTTCAGACCTTGGGCATCCAGAACTATGAGAGAATAAATTTCCATTGCTATGAGCTATCCAGTTTGTGATACTCTAGAGCTGTAGGAAACTAATACAATAGGGAAATATTAAAAGAAAGTGTAAATGTACTTGTTTGCAACTCCTTTTGTTTCTCCCATCTGAATTAAAAGACAATTGCATAAAACAATAACTATTAATCTATGTTGATGGGCACACATGTATAAAGACATAATTTTTGACAAAACATAAGCAGGGGAGCTAAGTTTTATATCCTATGAAAATTAAGGCAGTATTAATTAGAACTAGCCTGTAACAAATTAAGATGTTTGCCGAAACCAGTTTGACTCAGTAGATAGAGCATCAGCCTGCGGACTGAAGTGTCCCGGGTTTGATTGCGGTCAAGGGCATATACCTTGGTTGTGGGCACATCTCCAGTGGGGGGTATGCAGGTGGCAGCTGATCGATGTTTCTCTCTCATCGATGTTTCTGACTTTCCCTCTCCCGTCCTCTCTGTAAAAAAATCAATAAAATATATAACAAAGAAATTAAATGTTAATTATAATCCCCAGAGAAACCACTAGGAAAATAACAAAAATATACAGTGAAATAAGCAACAAAAGAATTAAAATGATATACAAGAAATGTCTAACACAAAAGAAGGCAGTAATGGGAGACTAACAAAAAAAAAATAAAGAAATATAGAAACCAGGTTTAAAGTACATAATACACAGTGTTGACTATATTCACTATGCTGTGCATGAGATCTCCAGAACTTATCCATCTGCTAATTGCAAACTGTACCCAACAGCAAATGACAGGACAGCATTCCTTTGTAGCCCATCGGCCTGGGGCTAAATCCCTCCCATTGATGTACCAACAGCAATCAAGTCTAAACTACGTAGGAGGGTGTACACAACAGCCTACACAAGGAGTTACACCTGGAGTGCCCAGCTCGGATGAAAGGGGAGGCTGTGCCACTGGACCCTATAGGATAGGCCACTCTACCAAGCCTGGGATTCGCAGCAGCTCTACCTAATACATAGAAACAAATACAGAGAGACTGCCAAAATGAAAAGACTAAGAAACATGTTCCAAATGAAACAACAAAACAAAATTCCAGAAAAAGGAGACAAGCAATCTACCAGATGCAGAGTTTAAAACATTGGTTATAAGGATGCTCAATGAACTTAGTGAGAACTTCGACACCATAAAAAAAGAACCAGTCAGAAATGAAGAATACACTAACTGAAATGAAGAATAATTTACAGGGAATCAATGGTAGAATAGATGAAGCCCAGCATTAAATCAGCAATTTGGAACATAAGGAAGTAAAAACAAACTAACAACCCAAAAAACACCCAATCAGAAAAGGGGCAAAAAAAAAAAAATGGAATAAAAAAAATAAAAGAGTAGTTGTAAGGAACCTCTGGGACAACTTCAAGCATAACAACATTTGCATTATGGGGATGCCAGAGAAGAAGAGAGCAGGAAATTGAAAACTCATTTGAAAAAGATAATGACAAAAAACTTCCTTAACCTGGTGAAGGAAATAGACATGCAAATCTAGGAATCACAGAGAATCCCAAACAAGGTGAACCCAAAGGGGCCCATATGAAGACACATCAAAATTAAAGTCCCGAAATAAAGACAAAAAAGAGGATCTTAAAAGCAGCAAGAGCCTGGCAGGCATGGCCCAGTGGTTGAGCGAAGACCTATGAACTAGGAGGTTGTGGTTTGATTCCTGGTCAGGGCACATGCCCGGGTTGCAGGCTCGATCCCCAGTGTGAGGCATGCAGGAAGCAGCCGATCAATGATTCTCTGTCATCATTGATGTTTCTCTCTCTTTCCCTTCCTCACTGAAATCAATAAAAATATATTAAGGAGGAAAAAAAAGAAGTACAAATTGGTTATTACAGAATAGTTATGGGGATGTAAAATACTGCATAGGGAATATAGTTAATAATATTCTAATAACAATGTATGGTGTAAGATTGGGATGACCGACTTATTTATACAATGTCTAATCACTGGAGTGAGTGTACACCTGACACTAATACTAATAATACTAACAATACTAATAGTATTGCATGTCAAGTGTAATTGAAAAATAAGAAGTGATTTAAGTAAAGGAAAACAACACAAAATAATACAAGAATAAACTGTTTTGCATACTCACAACTGTAAACCTACATTCACCTATCCCTGTATAAACTTAAAACAGAGTACCAAAACAAAGAAAGAAAGAAAGAAAGAAAGAAAGAAAAAGATTTGAAGGGAGAAATAGTTCAACAAATAATAAATGGAGAATTCAATACTGCACATTCAATAATGGATAAAACACCTAGACAGATATCAACAAGGAAAAAGAAGACAATACTATAAATTAGACCTGGCAAATGTCTATAGAACACTCCACCCAAGAACATCAGAACACATATTCTTCTCCAGTGCAGAAAGAACATTCTCTAGCATAGACCATCTGTAGGGCCACAAAACAAGTATCAATAAATTTCAAAAGATCAAAGTCATATCAAGTATGTCTTCCAAGTACAATAGAATGAAATTAGAAATCAGTAACAGAAGGAAATTTAGAAATTCACAAACATGTGGAAACTGAACGAAACACTTCTCAACAACAAATGGGTCAAAAAAGAAATCACAAGGGAAATTAGAAAATACTCTGAGATGAATGAAAACAAAATACAAAATACCAAAACCTCAGGGATGCAGTGAAAGTAGTGCTCAGAGGGAAACTTGGAGCTATATAAATAGCTACATTAAAAGAGTTCAAAGTTGTCCACAAAGTTGGGGCTCAGTGGTTGAGTATCCATCCATATACCAAGAGGTCACTAGTTTGATTGCTGGTCAGGGCACATGCCCAGGTTGCAAGCTTGATCCCTTGTAGGGGTTGTGCAGGAGGCAGCTGGTTGATGTTTTTATCTCCTCTCTCTTCATTTTCCTTCCTCTTTCCCTAAAAATCAATTTAAAAATATTTAAAATAAAAAAGACCTCAAAGCAATAACCTTCCACCTTAAAGAAACAGAAAAAGGACAAACTAAACCCAAAGTAAAAGGAAATAATGAAGATTAAAGTGGAGATAGGGTGTCCTTCAACTCCACAGTCCAAGGGAAGCCTCCCTTACTACTACTACTCTAGTCCTTCTCATTGATTTTGTCAATACATCATTTCTTATTATAAATTCCTTTGATACCTAAAGTGGTTTCTGATGTGGCTCTCAAACCCTAATACTCCTGATTTTCCTGCATTTATTCTTTCCTGCCTATAACACATTCTTCATCCAATGGAGAATTCCCTAGGTAAATCAAATTCTGTCATCTTCTGTTTAAAACTAGAGGCCCAGTGCATGAAATTCATGGGGGGTGGGGAGGAAGGGGAAGAGGAGGGGGGGAAAAGGATGTGCTTCAGCCCAGCCTGCACCCTCTCCAATCTGGGACCACTCGAGGGATGTCTGACTGCCCATTTAGGCCCAATCCCAACTGCTCGCCTGCCTGCCAGCCTGATCACCCCCTAACCACTCCCCTGCCAGCCTGATCAACACCTAACTGCTCCCCTGCCTACCTGATTGACCCTACCTGCCCTCCCCTGCAGACCTGGTCCCCCCCAATTGCCTTCTCCTGCAGGCCTGGTTGCCCTAAATTGCCCTCCCCTGTAGGCCTGGGTCCCCCCCAACTGTCCTCCCCTGCAGGCCTGGTTGCCCCCAACTGCCCTCCTTTGCTAGCCTGTCATCCCTAACTGCCCTCTCCTGCAGGCCTGATTGCCCACATCTGCCTTCTCTTGCCAGCCATCTTGTGTCCAATTGGGGGCGGCCATCTTGTGTGTTGGAGTGATGGTCAATTTGCATATTGCCTCTTTATTTTATAGGAGGATTCTCCAGTGGCTTCCCACCACTCTTGGAATATAAAGCAAACTTTATCATGGTCAAGCCCTAACAATCTAGCTCTGCCCACTCTTTTTATGGCATCCGGCCATTGGCCTTCTGTCAACTATGGAATATGACAAACATGGGCTTAGATATTTACTATGTGCCTTTCCAGCTTCCTTCTAGTTTCTTACATTTCCATGTCATTCGGATTAGATGTTACCTTCTTAGAAACCCCCTAGGAAAAGTCACTCTATCCTATTTTCCTAGCAGATCCAGGGCACATTACACGATAGATGCTTACTTCATCAATATTTGAGTGAGCAATTTGGGTTAAATCTTAGGGTGAATTCTACTTCTATTAGAGTTACTGCAATGTGTTAGCAAAAACTACAAATTATTCTTAAATTAGGTTTAAGATAACAGCATTTTGCCATCAGGGAATGAGTGGTGGGGTAATAAATTGTTTTGGCATATATTAATTCAACTTTGTGTTCTGGTGGGAAGTTTAAACACCTAAAAAACAAGTCCTTTTTATACTTGAGCCAGAAAAACTGGCTTTCCAAAAATCTTATTATTATTATTATTATTTTACATTCTCACCTGAGGATACTTTTTCCATTGATGCTTTTAGAGTAGAGGTAAGGAAAGAGAGGAGCAAGAGAGAAAAACAAGTTTGAGACACATTGATTGGTTGCCTCCTGCACGCACCTGACTGGGGCCAGGGATTGGACCTGCAATCAAGGTATGTGCCCTTGACCAGGGCCAAAAATCACTTTTTAAGAGAATGTGACTTAGAGAAGGGGGAAGAGGAATATTAGTGGGTGAATTTCGCTGTATTACTCCCCGTTTTCCCAAATTACTCTGACTCCTAAAATATCATGCTATTGCCTTTTAAGGATAAATGAATTAGACTTACTTTTTCTCTTAAAGCTACGTTAGCTCCATCCCTGTTACCTAGTGGCCTCACACTTGATAAGGTCTCTGGAGAAACAGCACCATCTGCTGGGCAAAGGCTGCTGTGTACCTCTAGACCAATGGTTCTTGACCTTCCTTTCCTTTAGAAACTCTAAAGCGGACACCAGTTAAGCTTAGCAACAAAGGCCCCGCCTCCCAGAAGGCCAAACAGAAAGCTCTGCTACTCCAGAACTGCTGGTTGAGATTAGAGAAGCCCCTTTGACTGAGGCTTCTCTTCTAAGAAACCAACTTGGGTTTTTACTCAAGGTTGGAAATTAGTGCTATTGTGGGAAAGGGCACAATTGATGTAGATCTGGATTAACAAAATGGTAAGGGCCACAACTTCAAGACGCCTTTGTTCCCTGTATGCTCTGCAAACAGGATGTTGAGAAAACTTAGTGCCTTTTTTTTGGAAATTACAGGTGAGATTTTTCCTCCTTCCCTTACTCAGGACCACAAATTTATCTGGATTTACCTCCTAGCTCACAACCTCCTTTCTAGGCATTTTCTTCCTTCGTGACCAGTCTCCTTTACAACTCATGGGTATTCCAAAGATCCTTTCCTATTTATTGCAAATAAGTTTCTTAGGATCTAAGAAATAGTCCCCTCACCTTTCCCCCTTCCTTTCACACACCCCTTTGACAAATGGAATTTGATATTGCAACTTTCTCTTACTTTTTAATCTATTTGTCATCAATTATTCAACATAAACTAGTTTTTCTGGTACCCTTACCATGGAAAGTGATTGCTGCTGTAAACTAAATGTTTGTGTCGCCCACCCACACACACTTATGTATTGGAAGTGGGACTTTGGGAGGCCTTGGCAGAGCCCTCACGAAGGGATTAGTGCCCTTATAAAAAGAAGCCCAAGAAAGCTTTCGCCCCTTCTACCATGTGAAGTTACAAAGAGAAAACTGGTCTGAGGAAACGGATCTCATCAGACATTAAATTTGCCAGCAGCATGATCTTGGACCCAGCCTGCAGAACTGTAAAAAATTAAATTTCAGCACTAGCTGGTTTAGCTCAGTGGTTAGAGTGTGGACTGAGGGGTCCTGGGTTTGATTCTGGTCAGGAGCACATGCCTGGGTTGTGGGCTCAGTCCCCATTGGGGAGTGCGCAGGAGGCAGCTGATCAATGATTATCTCTCATCATTGATGTTTCTATCTCTTCCCCCCCCATCCCTTCCTCTTTGAAATTAATAAAAGCATATTTTTAAAAGAAATAAAATTTTGTCATTTATAAGCTACCCTGTCTCTGATACTTTGCTACAGAAATCTGAATCCACTAAGACACTTCTCCACCTCAATTCTCCATTGGCTAGATACTTAAATCTTGTTTCCTTTAAACTTGTTTCTAGTCCAGCTCCTCGTGTATAATTTTCTCTCATTATTCCTCACTCATTTGAGGAATATAATGAATGACATAGACTGATGAACAAGAATGGATCCAAAGACTGAGAAAAGTCCATCAAAATGTCAAACCTCAGGGTAAGTGGCAGGTGGTGGGAGTAAGGGGGAAAGTCAATATATTTGAATGCTTGAACTAAGGTAAGTGATTTGTGTTTTTACATCCCTGACAAAGTTTATATAAAGTTATAAAAAAAAATTGGCAGCTAGTTTGAGATTGAATTGACATGGCCTAGAGCATGTCATCTCCTATGGACACCAGTTCTTAGGCGAGGCCCTCCTTAACCTCTCGTGACACCACAATACCTTTACATAATATTATTCTACAATGTCATTATAATATTTGATATTTGACAACAGCATATTATACAATTATCCCAAATAAATTTACAAACTAATTCTTTGAATGTTGGGCAGCAACTTAAAAAAGGATAGGAAAGGAATCCCTTTCAGAAGGGATTAAGGCACTGGGAAGGCATCCGAGCATTCTATATTGGCCCCTCTTGCCCTTTTGCCAAGAGGGACCTTCTTCTTACTATCCAAATACACATAGCTGATGCTTGAACTTTCAGTTCAAGCTGGGGCTGAAGCCTCTGGGCAGCTGGCACCATGGATCTGTCTCTCGACCAATGGTGTGAGCTGGGCCCTCTCTGGAGAAGAAACCTGGGTCCCCGAGATATGTGATCAGTACCGGGACCCTGCCAGCAGACGAGTGGACCCCAAGGCAGGTGCTGGACGTGGAGGCCACGGGGGCATAGACTACAAAGGAGACAGGACTGAACCTCACATCACCCTGTTTGGCTCCAGAGGATGGCTGGTTAGCCAGAGACGGGTAAGATTCCTCAGGGAAGGAACAACCTAAGACAGGCACAGTCGCAGAGGGGCCAACAGGAGAGAACTAAAAGATCAACAAAGGTGAGGCACAGACCCTCATCCACAAACCTTGCAGGGGCTTGAATTCTCACCCCTCCTGAGGAAGGTCTCCTACCCCCAAGGCTGCTAAACCTCCCACGCACAACTCACACCGGGACCCAGGTGGCAGACAGAGACTCGGCCAGCAATAGCTGCCCTATATCTAAATTTAGTTTATTACCAGGAATGCTGAGGACCTACTCAAAAATGCAAATATTCCTTTCCACAAGTATTTACTGGGTAAACTAAGATTTCTGCTTGAGTATTAAAATTGACAGTAAAATAGTAATTAAGTTTTCAGATTAATTTAAATTGGCCAAGTGAAATAAGTGAATACTCAAGAAAATCTAAGTGTACTGGACAAAAAGCTTTTCCTAAAACATTAACTAAAATATCTATTAACAGTTCATCTCACTGCAAAATTACCTAACATCCAAAGAACCTAAAGCAGTAATAT
This sequence comes from Antrozous pallidus, assembly GCA_027563665.1. Lineage (NCBI taxonomy): Eukaryota > Metazoa > Chordata > Mammalia > Chiroptera > Vespertilionidae > Antrozous > Antrozous pallidus. Next base: position 68,725,065 of record CM050511.1, read on the forward strand.
TTGTGTGCAAAAATTAAAATTTAAAATTACCAAGACTGCAAGATAAAATTTCCAAAAGCCCCTATTAACCAAAAAAAAAGGGGGGGGGGGTGGGGGGGGGGAGACAGTGGGGTAATATCATGTAAGGAAAAATATCCTATAAGTAAAATACATGCAGAAAATTCTTACTCCAGAAAAGAAAATTCCATTTGTAAAACCAAATGCAGGACACCCATGAAAAAACACACATGGTGTCAAAATAAGCCAAAGGAAAATCATTTAGGCAAAAATAAAAAGAATCCCAAGTCTATTTTGCAGAGAGGACCCCTTTGTTAACTTTTGGTCGAGAATGTGTTTGTGTGTTTGCAGAGAACAACTCCAAGACCATGTGGGTTCCTGCGACAGTGAGGAACTGACGGGTCTGTTCCAGTCACGAGGACGGTCCAGAGATGGTGGACGCTGACAACACCTTGCCATGCTAGCAGTCGGCAGCTGTGCATGGCTGCAGGCGGCCCAGGACCATACCAGAGAGGATGGAACTTGCATTGCCACGATGTGTCTACCATCTGGATACCATTGCTGACATGTACACATAAAGAACTATTTGACATTGAAACTGGGACTCAGAACAGTTGAACATTGAAACTGACACTCAAACTTTTTTTTTGCTCTTATACGTTTGTTTCTAGTATGCAGAGGCAAGATATTTTTGAAGAAAAGAAACGGGGAAGTGATTGATATAGAGGCAGGGTGGCCTCGAACAGGCTGTCAAGCTACAGGGGAAGGCTTGGGTGGATGGGAGGCAGATGCAGGGGAAGATCAACCGAAGGACTTGTATGCATACATATGAGCATAACCAATGAATGAAAGACACTGGGGCGGGGAGGGGGGCAGGTGGGGACATGTGCTGGGGGATAAGGGAGGCTGGGGGGAGGATATTGGGGGGGAAGAAAACATATGTACTACTATTAAATATAAGTTATATTGTAAATAAAAAATAAAAATAAATTAATTAATTAATTAAATTTCAGTACTAGCTGGTTTAGCTCAGTGGTCAGAGCGTGGACTGAGGGGTCCTGGGTTTGATTCTGGTCAGGAGCACATGCCTGGGTTGTGGGCTCAGTCCCCAATGGGGAGTGTGTAGGAGGCAGCTGATCAATGATTATCTCTCATCATTGATGTTTCTATCTCCCCCCCCTTCCTCTTTGAAAGTAGTAAAAGCATATTTTTAAAAGAAATAAAGTTTTGTCATTTATAAGCTACCCTGTCTCTGATACTTTGCTACAGAAATCTGAATCCACTAACACACTTCTCCACCTCAATTCTCCATTGGCTAGATACTTAAAACTTGTTTCCCTTAAACTTGTTTCTAGTCCAGCTCCTCGTGTATAATTTTCTCTCATTTCTTCCTTACTTTTCCAATTAATCCTTTATTTTCAGTAAAAGATACCTTTTCTGTTATCTTTTCGTGAGCTTTTTCAGAAATTGTATGAAGTTCAACCTTTATTAACATCTGTGGTCTTACCATCATTTACAACTCACTCATACTTCTGAGATTTATTTAAATTCATTTCCCTTTTACTACTCTTCTGTATTTCCCATAATCATTAGATTTCTTAATTAGCTACTAGAAGATAAAAATTATCAACATAAAATCTTTTATAGTCCCTATTCTCTCATATTTGGAAGATTACTTCCTTTTCCTTATTCAGAGCACTCCTAAAAATCATTCCTTCAGGATTCATTAGTTTTTCTTGATTACTTAGCAGAGAATAACTGCCTCTTTCAAGCATTATCCTAGGTACCTCAAATATAAGAGTCTCAAAAACCTAAGAAACACAGTCATATCTTGAATGCTTACTATCAAAAAAAAAAAAGATAATAACCAATAAGGTTAATCATATATGTATACAATAACTTATAGTCAATGATTTCCAATGGCATTCCATTAACACACACACATGAGCCGAGACCGGTTTGGCTCAGTGGATAGAGTGTCGGACTGCGGACTAAAGGGTCCCGGGTTCGATTCCCGCAAGGGCATGTACCTTGGCTGCGGGCACATCCCCAGTAGGGGGTGTGCAAGAGGCAGCTGATCGATGTCTCTCTCCCATCGTTGTTTCTGACTTTCTATCCCTCTCCCTTCTGCTCTGTAAAAAATCAATAAAATATATTTTTTTTAAAAAACCACACACACACATGATAAAGCAAAAACTAAAATGAAATTCTTATTTTTCTAAATCCCTAGTTTCTCTTTTGATTATGGCAATATGTAGTGTAGTTCAGGGACCTACATATGTAAAACTGAGTGAAAGAAAAAATGTTTTTATTAATCACAATGTGAAATTAACATGACATCCCAATAGGACTGAGCCAGGATAAATTATGCAGTTATAAAATTAACATTTCTCACATTCATTTCGAGGAAAATAGTACATAGTAGGGCTGATTTCAGTAAATTTTTTTTTTAAATAGTAAACAGCAATAAGTCTCAACCATGCTTAGAAGGGCAACTATAAAATCTAGTGATAACTACTGGTAGGACTAGAACTATTTTGTCATTTTACCTGTTATATCAGTGCACCTTTTTCACTGATAAAGCAACTACTTGCTGTGCCACAATGATTAGGAAGTTTCTTAAGTAATAGATGTTTCTTAAGTAATTAGCTGCCTTTCCCAATTTTGTCTCTTTTGGAGCAGAAATAAATAACTATGTTCTGTAGATAAGGAAGCTAATATTTTGAAATTCAGCTGCTAATAATTTTCTAACTCATAATTAAAATGGGGGATGAATGACTATTAGGAATGTCTTGAAAATATTTCCAGTTTTTAAAATACAAAGGATTCTGAATAACTTCTCAAACCTATCTTTCCATTTTGGTCCATAATGTGATAATAACCATAACACATTAGATCTGTATTGTAGAAATTTCTTCTATCAACTACATTTTACCCTCAATAAGGGTACGAGTTGCGTTATCAAATCATTTCTACATATAAAGCATCTTTAGTTTCCTTTTCACTGAACTGAGATTTCCCCCCAACTTCTGTGCTCATGAAGGTAATCTGAACACACACACATATACTTCCATGCATACATACATGTGTTTATATGTATGTTTAAAGTAAGTTACTTTTACCACTAGGAAAAAACTAGACTACAGGGGCGACTCTGTGGAGACAGTTGGTCTTCCTCAGAAATCCTCTATGTGGAGGACGGCAGGTACAGGTCACTGAAGGACGTAATGAGGCTGTAGTAAGTCTTTTCATCGTCTGTTAGTCCTGCATTTCCAGGTCTCACCACCACAGCTACATGCACATCTGCGTCCTCAGCAGCACTGGCCTCTGTGAAAATCAAAATGAATGCCAGAAACTTAAAAATATGATCTGAGATTTGCTTCAAAGTAATCAGGGTGGTGTGGGAATGTGAAAAACAAGTTTGGCCCCGATCTGATAAAGTCTGAAGCTAGAAGGGCACATAGTTGCTGACTATATTATTCTCTTTTACATCATTTTAACTTTTCTGTATAAAAAATTTTAATATATAATTGTACATGACAGGCTACAATGGCAACTATCCAGACCTCTGAGTTTTATTAAGTACATGTGAATACGGAAGGACAGAGCCATGTTCTGTCCACACCTTTCTTCCATTCCCTCCCATTAGTCCTACAGAGAACTGAGCTGTATCCCCAAAGGGCAGCCTGTCAGGGAAAATACCAATTGAGAAGAAATGAGAAAAATAGAATCCTAGGACTAATAAGGCTGAAATCCCTGCTCTCACAACCAGAGCCCAAATGTCTCACAACTTTTGACTAGAATACCAATCTTTTTTGCCTGGCAAATTCCTAGTCTTTAGAATTCAATTTAAATATCTGATCTTCCAGAAGCGCTATTAAGTGTTCCTTCAACACCCTGTATTTAGCTCTTACTGCAACAACATGAGATGACAGTTATTATCTGTTGTCACTCTCCTCCCTCAATAGATTGTGATCTGTGACTACATGGTGGGTAGAAATAAGAACAGTATTAATAAAACAAAACTAGACATTCCAGGAAATATCCCTAAAATGCCTGGGATTACATATCTCCTCATCTTGTTCCTTCCATCTGAAAGATAACAGCTAATATATTAACTTGGTACCTACCAGGTACCAGGTCCTGTTCTAGAAACAGAGAACAAAACAAGGCTCCTGCCTTCATGGAGCTCCAAATCTTTACAACCTTGAGGTAGTATTATTAACCCCTTTCTACAGATATGGAAACTGAGAGCTAGGAAGGTAGAACTACAGTTTGAAATTGTTACTCTGACTCTGTGGTCTGTGCTCTAGAACAAGGGTCAGCAAGTTAAACATGGCCTGCCACTTGTTTTTGTAAACAGAGGCTGAGTGTCCTGCAAAGCCTAATGTATGTTCTACCTGGCCCTGTCCAGAATAAGTGTGCTGGCTCCTGGTCTACAGTGCTACTACTCAAGTGTGGTCCATGGACCAGCAGTGTGGGAATCACCTGGAATCTTAGGTCCCCAACACAGAATTACTGAATTAGGACTTACAATTTAACAAATGATGCCTCTACAGAGGGTGAGTTTTGATCAAAAAGTTGAAGAAAATAAAGTTGGCAAAAGAAGAGACATTTGAGGCAGGAGGCACTATAGGCAAACATAATACATGTGTAAATATTGAAGAATGGAGCTAGTCAGGATGGGAGGTAGGACAAAGGTCAGAAAGATGAGGCATACTTGGATTGACAGAGCAAAACTGGGGAATAATCTGAAAAATGCTGTATGGAATTTAGATTTGGTATACAGGATCCAAGATGGCTGACGATGGGACGGCAGACTGCAAGATAGTGTGTGAAAGAACAAAAGGAGAGTGCGTGGACGTGAAGGAATTGACTGTATTTGTGAATGAGGAACAGCTATATTCCAAAGGACTGTTGGGGACTGGCAAACCAGCCCCACCGACTGGGCAGCCTCTACTGCTGCTGAAATCTCTCCTGGAGTGGCTGGCTCTGCTGCAGAGACCACGCCATCTTGAAAGGGAGACCAGCTGTGATCCGGAGGCTGACTGTGATCAGAACCCCAGCCTTACCTTCAACCAAGGAGACCTCAGATACCTCCTGGGACCCTACAACCAAAACAGTCATTGACCAGTACCTCAGCTATGAACCCACAAACGCCGGAACTCCAGCCTCCCCAACCGTGGGTGCCTAGGAGGTCTGTTCAGGGGGAGACAAAGTGGCGCAGAAAATGTGGACGGACGGGCCCTGTGGCTTTTCACAGAGCAGATAGAAGGAACAGCTGAATCAAACAACACCTACCCAGAATAGGCAAATTAAACATAGCTGGTGAGGCAATCCATGGAAAGAAGGGTCAGATATCACCTAGAGAAAGCTCTGTCTCCTCAGATTCATCTGGATGTTGTTTGTGTTTTTTTTTGTTTTGGGTTTTTTTGGATTAGTTGTTGTTTGTAGTTTGCATTCATCTCTGGGTGTTTGTTGTTTGCATTTTTTCAATTAGTTGTTATTTTATTGGAGTTTTCTCCCCATATACAAATATTTTTTCCCCTTCTCTTTTCTTCTCTTCTCTCTTTTACATTTTGTCCTTTTCTCAATATCATTTTTGCACTCTTCCATTCCTTCTCTTTTCTCTGGTGGTCACCTTTATTTGGGGTATTATATCATGATTACATTTGTGTGTGGTGCCCTGTGTGTTGTGGCTTGTCGTGTTGTATTTTGTGCCTTTAAGTCAATGCAGGAGAGAGCTACATAACCAGACATCCAGAGAGGAGCAATCATGGGAGACAAAGAAACAGTCCACATACGAAAGAAAAAGAGGAATCATCAGAAAAGGAAATAAATGAAATGAAGGCAGCATTATGACAGAGAAATAATTCAGAGCAATGGTCATAGTCGCTAAAAAGGATAGAAGACAAATTCAACAATATGTGTAGGAACAAAGAGGAAATGAAGAACAAAAAAGAAATGAAAAATGACATCGCTGGATAAAGAACTCAATAGAAAGCATCAACAGTAGACTAGAAGAAGTGGAGGGCCACATCAGTGAGCTAGAAGACAAGGTAGGAAAAAACACCCAAGCAGAGGAGCATCTAGAAAAAAAACTTAACAGGAGGATAGCCTAAGGGAACTTTGGGACAACACAAAATGAAACAACATCCTCAAAATAGGGGTACCAGAAGGAGAGGAAACTGAGCAAGGAATAGAAAACCTGTTTGAAAAAATGATAACAGAAAACTTCCCTGATATTGGGAAGAAAAAACTCACACAAGTCCAACAAGCGCAGAGTCCTAAACAAGATGAACCCCAAAAGATAGACACCAAGACACATTATAATTAAATTGGCAAATACCAACGACAAAGAATCTTAAAGGCTGCCATAGAGAGACAGAAAGTTACCTACAAAGGATCTCCCATCAGGCTATCGACTGATTTCTCAACAGAAACACATCAGCCAGAAGGGAATGGAATGAAATATACAAAGTCATGCAGTACTCAAGAAAACTGTACCCAGCAAGGCTATCAATCAAAATTGAGGGTGAAATCAGGAGCTTCACAGACAAAAAAAGGACTAAAGAGTTTATTACCACCAAACTAGCAATGCAAGATATGCTAAAGGGTCTGCTATAAAAAGAAGAAATAGGAAAGGAAGAAGGGACACAAGCATAAAGAATAAAAATGGTGAAAAACAAGTACCTATCAATAATCACTTTAAATATAAATGGATTAAATGCCCCAATCAAAAGACATATGGTAGCTGAGTGGATAAGAAAACATGACCCATATATCTGCTGTCTACAGGAAACCCACCTCAGAGCAAAGGGCTCATACAGACTGATGGTAAAAGGATAGAAAAAGGTTTTACAGCCAAATGGGAATGGAAAAAAAAAAAAAAAGCTGGGGTAGCAATACTTACATGTGACAAGTTAGACCTCAAAGTGAAGGCCATAACAAGAGATAAGGAAGGCCACTTTATAATACTAAAGGGAGCAATTCAATAAGAGAATATAACTCTAGTAAACATATATGCACCCAACACAGGAGCACCCAAATACATAAAAAAAACTTTTGGAGGATATCAAGGAAGAGATTGACAGCAAATACAATCATAGTAGGGGACTTTAATACCCCACTAACACCACTGGACAAATCCTCTAAACAAAAAGTCAGCAAAGAAACATCAATCCTAAATGACTCACTAGATCAGATGGAATTAACTGACATCTTCAGAACATTTCACCCCAAAGCCTCAGAATATACATTCTTCTCAAGTGCACATGGGTCATTTTCAAAGACAGACCACACAGTGTGACACAGGCAAAATCTCTTCAAATTCAAGAATACAGAAATCATATTAAACATATTCTCAGATCACAATGGCATAAAACTAGAAATCAACTACAATAAAAACAAATTTAAAAAATCAAACACCTGGAGGCTAAACAGCATGCTATTAAACAATGACTGGGTTACCAAAAAGATCAAAGAAGAAATAGATTTGGTATTAAAAAAAAACCTCAGTGGGCCTTGGCCGGGTGGCTCAATTGATTGGAGTGCTGTCCCATACACTAAACGACCTCAGGTTCGATTCCTGGTCAGGGCCCACAGTTAGGTTGTGGATTCAATCCCAGGTCAGGGTGGTGATTAATTGATGTTTCTCTCTCACATTGATGCTTCTCTTCTTTCCTCTCTCTTTAAAATCAATTTAAAAATATACATGCAGCCGAGACCGGTTTGGCTCAGTGGATAGAGCGTCGGACTGCGGACTGAAGGGTCCCCGGTTCGATTCCGGCAAGGGCATGTACCTTGGCTGCGGGCACATCCCCAGTAGGGGGCGTGCAAGAGGCAGCTGATCGATGTCTCTCATCGATGTTTCTGACTTTCTATCCCTCTCTCTTCCGCTCTGTAAAAAAATCAATAAAGTATATTAAAAAAAAAAAGAAATTGTTTAAAAATATATATATATATACATGCAAACACACACACACACACACACACACACACACACACACACACACACACACAGCATGCCCTTGGGTGAGAATTAAAAAATACCACAGTTGTTTCTTTCTATTTGAAAAACAGTTGCAACATCTGAATGGATTAAAGGGCATTGGTGTTGAGGGATAAGATCCAAGCAAGACAAGTGGGACAACCTATCTCTTCCTCCTACCTGCCTCAAGTGTCTTTCTCCTCCTAAGGGCTGTCCCCTCCCCAAGGTAAAAAAAAGTGCTAAACAATCTTCTCCTCAGGTAAACTCTACAGATGTCATTCATCCCAGCAGAAGCAGCAGCTCCCTCCTGCTCCCCGCCAGTTCCCAGTCTGAATACCTCAAGCCAAGCTTTTTTCCTAATAGCAATCTGGGATATCCACCAAGCAGAGCCATCAAGATCCATGATCCACGTGAGACCTGACACTAACTGTTCCACATTCAGTGTCTTACCTATATCACCATGGGGCAAGTTCTGTTCCTAAGCATCTATTTGCTCTAGCCATACAATATTAAGACACAAATACTTGACTTAAAAGCCTGGACCTCTTTCCTTTCCTCAAAAAAGTCCCTCAGTTCCCTTTTTTTTTAGAGAGAGTGGAAAAGACAGAGAAGAGGGAAGGAGGGAGGGAGAGAGGGAAGAAGGAGAAAGAGAGAAACATTGATGTGTGAGAAGACACATCAATTGGCTGCCTCCTACACATGCTCCAACTAGGGCAGGGAATTGAACCTGAAACCCTGGTACACACCCTTGACTGGGAATCAAATCTGCAACCCTTCTGTGCACAGGCTGGCACTCTAACCACTGAGAAACACAGGCCAGGGCTCAGTTCTCTTTTATGCTTGGGTACTATTCGGGATATCACTTAGTCCACCACTCTGCCTTGGCAATAAAAGACTGGGCATGTGATACCAAAACACAGGATCAGAGAAAATAGACAAGAGTGAGGCAGGCAGCCAGCTGCCTGGCCCCATCCCAGCTACAGATGGGCCCAGTTCTGGCCCGACTACCGGGTGTGGGGATGGCAGAAATCTAGAGGCAGGAATAAAACCTCTTTGTGGAGGACTGAGAGGGAATCAATTTCATTGTGAGGCCAATCTGGGGATCATCTCTTGCCTGTAAAAAGAATAAGAATAATTTTTGGGACGGCACCCTAAGGAAAGGAAATGGCTTAAGGGAAAAAGGAAGACCTGAAATTATAGATGTACTACGATGGCAACTAGACAAAAAAAATGTAGCTGAAAACAAGACTATGAAAAATTATAAGTGATCTTAGGGCAGGGATTGTAATTATTAAAAGTAACCAAAAGGTGGAGGATAGGAGAGAAACATCGGGTCTGGGGATCACAGAATGCTTGGGACAGACGGGCTTTAAGGAGAGCCCCAGCCACAAATCAGATCCCTAATTCTAAGCCTGCAGAAATTAAACCATTCAAAGTCCTAAGGAAATTAAATAGAGGACAAGCCACAGATTTTCATCTGCAACAACCCCCTTTATGAGAATGAATAAAGAAAAGCAATTCACAGATTAAACCAGAAAAGCTTCAACAGGACAAAGCCTGTCTTCTTTCCATAAGGAGTAAAATTATCATTTCTCACAGAAACTGCTGGCATATCCTTAACCTATATGGACAACAAAGTGACCTCCCTATCCCACCACTCAAAAGCCCCCAAAAATCATTCAAAGAAGAGAGTATATTATAGCTTTGAAGCAGTAAAATGTTTGATAGGCAAACATTTACAGTTCAAAGTAAAGACCAAGTGAAATGTCTGTTGATGGCACATTTAAGTGGCCTGGCTACCTAGTTATACCATGAACCCTAGAGCAGTGTGTCTGCGCATATGTCTGTCTCACTTCATGCAAATATAAAGCTTTCCAAGATGTGGGAAAATGAGACACCATTTGTAGAAACCCTTATACTCTGAAGCTGAGCCAAGCCAGGACAGCAGCTGATCCCCACTAAATACTGTCTTAACTAGGTAAAAAAATCCCAGTCTAGATGCACCAAGGTGTGAAATTTAACAAAGGTAATAACAATTACTGAATATTTTTTTGGTATGTCAGGTGAAATTAAGCCTGTTTTACCCCTTTTCCCAAAAAACATAGTTTAGCTTCTTGAAGGCATTTAGATTCTAGATGATCTACGCTGCCTGATTACTTAGCAAATTAGTACACATTATTATATACCTACAACTCTTCCCTAACACAAGAGACCAAAAGGTCTTCAAGGGTCAGCAGCAGAAAAAATATATAAACACTACCAAAGGTAAGATGCCCTTGCCAGCAGCCTTGATTTGCCTTTGGGCCCCATCTCTGAAAGTCCTAGTGATTGGGTGACTTTAGTTCTGCAACAACAGATAACTAAAGGGAGGAATATTGCCTGTAGGTGCTGAAGCTGCCCCCAACGGGCCCAGGAGCCTCGTGAAACTGACTAGGCAAGAGAGCATACCCCTGCCCATGCCTCTCCCCCAGCCTTCTCCAGCGGCAGAGGGGTGCTGGAGCAGCTGCGCAATGCACAAAGCCCTGCTCTGGGGTAAACAGAGGGTAACACTTACAACCCAAGTTAAGTAGAAGAAACATAAATATAATAGGACTACCTTCAAATACAAGTGCGATTATAAACACACCTAAGGTAGCCCCTGGGGAGAGGCAGGACTCTAAGAAGAATAACTGCTGGAAACCAAGATCAACAGTAACTAATATAAAGTCCATTAGAAGGCTGACCTGGGCTCCTTTGATATTCACAAGGTGATTATTTGCATTTTTATTACCTACAGCTGGCTCAATGGCCTAAAGCAAACTCCTCACAACCGGATAATCTGTTTACTAAACATTACCACTGATATATCTGTTTGCATTCCTAAAAGGCAATTGTGTATTCTAGTAAATAAAAGCTGCTGGGAATGGAGACTCAGTGGAACTTGACTATTATAGTTAAGATTTCCCTGGCTTCCCCCCAAAATTTCCAAATTATTATTTCTTGTCTTCTGTTTGAATTTGCCCATCAGCTCTTTCTCCAAGCCTTTGACCCAAAAGCCTCGTTGGCCATGGCTTTTCACAATTGGCGTCCTTGAACTGGGGCTTGGAGAAAAAGGATCCACTAGAGCAAAAAATATCACCGGATTCAGTGGTGGAAGATTAACTACATGCAAAACTCTTGTCAGCTGGGCAAGCCAGTAGATTCCCTAAGTGCTCGAGTATTTTCTCTTGTTTCAGCCAGATCATAATAGGGCAGAATTTGTCAAAAGAGGACTTTCCTATAGACTTTTAACTTGCTTGTTAAAGGATAAGGGAGTTGCAGTTTCAGAAGACATTCTTTTACAATTTCTACAGATTGATATAGACTATTGTAGAGGGCCCCCAGGGAAGACACCTGAGAATTTTTAAAAATCAGTATCAGCTGAATCCGAGGCACCTGGCAAAGCCATGTCTTGGAAATGCATACACCAAAAGGGCTGGATGCTGTTATTTAGTACTGACTTTTAACTTGCTTCAGGTGTCAGGGGAGGGTCTTTGAAATGTAGATTTAGCAGAGCCCTGGGGGAATGGGGGAATGAGTGGGGCCTGGGCCTACTTAAGTTCTTTTGATTTTAAGTTTTTTCATGTGAAACCCTTTTCTATTTTAGTATAAATAAACACGCTGCGTTTGGGTTGGAATTCTCTGTCTCTCCATCAGAGAGCAGAGATTCCACCCAGCCCCAGCTTTATTTTCTACTTCTGTGTCATCTATTCTTTTCTATTATTTCTCAATCCCCAGCCCCTCTACTCAGTAACTGGACCCTACTCTTTTCTCTACACTGGTCTTGGAAGAGAGAGAAAAACCCCAACAGAATATAGTCCATGGTTTTCTGATGAGGGTACACTGGATAGTGAATGTTGGGAACGGATAAGTCAGAACTTGAAAGAAGCTAAGCAGCAGGGGAAAAATTTGCCTCCAAATTGTTTCTCCTTGTGGGAAACAGTATTGGATTTGCTAGAGCCTTCCAAAGAAGAAAGTCCTCCTTCCTTTGCACCCTCCACTCCTAAAGAAAAGCAGAAAGATAAATTGGAGGAGTGGCCTTCATGTCCTGATTCTGAAACATTTAAATCACCACCAATAGAATCACCCTTGCAAAGAGCCATCCAAAAAGGATTGAAGGACATGACAGTGGAGGATAGATTTGCTTTTCCTGATTTAAATTAGCAAATTGGATTGAGTGGATGTTCAAGGGAACTTAGTTGTCACCTATTAAAAGAGAAATTATTAAAATTTTATATTATACTCCTATTATATCAAAAAAATACTAGGCAGAAACCTATTCCTGAAGCATTAACTATTTTTACTGATGGATCATCAAATGGCAAAGCTGATTATTATACAATTAATTTAGCCCGAGTCATCCAAACTATTCATATTTCTGTACAAAGAATTGAGTTAGGAGAGAGGAACCAAAATGGCAGCATAGGTAAACATGTATCTTGCTGCCCCACACAGCAATTTCAAAACTACAACTTAACAACAGAACAAACATCATCCAGAATCACCAGAAAGCTGGCTGAGTGAAAATTCCACAAATAAAAGTAAAGATAGGACACTGTGACTCAGAGGAGCAGCGGAGGCAGCGCTGAAGATACATGCGGAGTCAGGTTTGGAGCCCTGCGCGCACAAGCAAGCGCAGAGGGCGGGCAGCTACAAAGACAAAGGCATCCCACTGCACTGATTCGTCAGTTCCGGGCGAGGTCCGGGGGACCCACACTCATACTGGGTGAAACTGGACAGTAGGGAAGCACGCTGAAACTCGGGCACTGCAGGGGTCTGCAAGCTTGCAGAGGGGGCGAGCTTGGAGAGAGTGCCCATAAACTTGGGAGCAGCAGAAGGTATGCGACCTCGCAGAGAGGACTTGTGACTTGCTCTCTCGTTCAGGAAGCCACCGGACTGCGTTGTTTTACAACCCTGGGTGAGACTTTGGGGGTGCAGACTCATTTGGGGAGAGGCTGAGTTGTCCGGCAGCGGTTGAAGCTTGGCGGCAGCTTTCTCTCGGAGGTGCTTGCAGCCATTACCACCCAGCACAGAGACCCAGGTGCTGCATAGGGCGGAGCTGACACTGCATGCTCAGCCCGGAGACTCTGCCCATCCAACCTGAGCACAGCTGACCTTCATAGCCAATTGGCCTGGAGGTCAAACCCTTCTAGTGCTAACAACAATAAGCTAGGCTTAACTTCAATAAGACTGTGCAACCCATAAAGGGCTGCAGCAAGAGTATCCACCTCAGGTAACTGGGAAGGCTGAGCCACTGTCCCTTAGAGGACATCTACCACACAAAGCTAATTGACCAACTCAGGAAAGCAGCCACCAATGCCGAGACATGAAAAGAAATCAGATGTGAAAGAAATGGAGGGAAAAAAACAACTGGACATAAGAGTTCAAAACCACGGTTATAAGGTTTTGCAAGAGGCACCTAGAAAAGGCCGAGACCTACAAGGAAATGAACAAGACCTATAGGGAAATGAACGAGACCTACGAGGATATGAAAAAGGACCAACTAGAAATTAAGCATACACTGACTAAAATAAAAAATATTACACAAAGACCTAATAAAAGCAAACTAGAGGACCACAAGAACCAAGTCAAAGATTTGAAATACAAAGAGGTAAAATCCACTCAGCTGGAAAAGCAAAAAGCCAAAAGAATCCAAAAGATTGAAGACAGTGTAAGAGGCCTCTGGGACAACCTCAAGCATACCAACATCCAAATTATAGGGGTGCCAGAAAAAACAGAGCAAAATAATGAAAACCTATTTGAAGAAATAGTGACCGAAAACTTCGCCCACCTGGAGAAAGAAATTGACTTAAAAGTCCAAGAAGCGCACCGAACCCCAAACTATAGGAATCCAGAGAGGACCACACCAAGACTCATAATAATTAAAATGCCAAGAGCAAAAGACAAAGAGAGAATATTAAAAGCAGCAAGAGCAAAAAAGTTAATTACCTATAAGGGAGCAACCATACAATTGTCAACGGATTTCTCAACAGAAACTATGCAGGCAAGAAATATTCAAAGTGATGAATAGGAAGAATCTACAACCAAGATTATTCTATCCAGCAAAGCTATCATTCAGAATTGAAGGTCAGATAAAGTGCTTTGCAGATAAGAAAAAGCTAAAGGAGTTCATCACTGCCAAACCAATATTATATGAATTGCTGAAAAGTATTCTTTAAGAAGAGGAAGAATAAAAAGGTAAAAATAAAAATTATGAACAACAGCCGAGACCGGTTTGGCTCAATGGATAGAGCGTCGGACTGCGGACTGAAGGGTCCCAGGTTCGATTCCGGCAAGGGCATGTACCTTGGCTGCGGGCACATCCCCAGTAGGGGGCGTGCAAGAGGCAGCTGATCGATGTCTCTCTCTCATCGATGTTTCTGACTTTCTATCCCTCTCCCTTCTGCTCTGTAAAAAATCAATAAAATATATTTTTTAAAAAAATTATGAACAAATACACATCTATCAACAAATGAATCTAAAAATCAAGTGAATTAATAATCTGATGAACAGGATAAACTGGTGAATATAACAGAATCATGGACATAGAGAGGGAATGGACTGACAATTCTTGGGGAGAAAAGGGTGTGGGAGGTGCAGCAAGAGACTGGACAAAAATCATGTACCTATGGCAGAGGACAGTGGGGGGGGTGGTGAGGGCGGAGGAGGGGATGGGTACTGGGTGGAGGGGAGCTATAGGGGGAAAGAAGAGGGAACAATGTAATTAATAAACTGAACAATAAAGATTAAATTAAAAAAAGAAAAAGAAAAAGAATTTAGAGAAGAGGGAAATTCTGGAAACCAAGATTAACAGTAATTAATATAATTACTTGTCTTGTGTTTGAATTTGCAACATCAGCTTTCTTTTTTTTTCTTTATTGTTCAGTTTATTAATTACATTATTTCCCCTTTTTTATCCCCCTCTATCCCACCCTCCACCCTCACCTCCCCCTCCCGAATGTCCTCTCCCATTGTTGCAAGATTTTTGTCCAATCTCTTGCTGTACTTCCCACAACCCTTTTCTCCCCAAGAATTGTCAGTCCATTCCCTCTCTATGTCCATGTTTCTGCTATATTCACCAGTTTATCCTGTTCATCAGCCTATCAATTCACTTGATTTTTACGTTCATTTGTTGATAGATGTGTATTTGTTGTTCATAATTTGTATTTTTACCTTTTTCTTCTTCCTCTTCTTTTTTTTTTTTAAATATATTTTATTGATTTTTTATAGAGCGGAAGGGAGAGGGATAGAAAGTCAGAAACATCGATGAGAGAGAGACATCAATCAGCTGCCTCTTGCACGCCCCCCACCGGGGATGTGCCCGCAGCCAAGGTACATGCCCTTACCGGAATCGAACCTGGGACCCCTCAGTCCGCAGTCCGACGCTCTATCCACTGAGCCAAACCGGTCTCGGCTCTTCTTCCTCTTCTTAAAGAATATCTTTCAGCATTTCATACAATATTGGTTTGGTGGTGATGAACTCCTTTAGCTTTTTCAGATCTGCGAAGCACTTTATTTGATCTTCAATTCTGCATGATAGCTTTGCTGGATAGAGTAATCTTGGTTGTAGATTCTTGCTATTCATTATTTTGAATATTTCTTGCCACTCCCGTCTGGCCTGCATCGTTTCCTTTGAAAAATCCGCTGACAATCATATGGGTGCTCCCCTGTAGGTAACCAACTGTTTCTCTCTTGCTACTTTTAATATTCTCTCTTTATCTTTTGCTCTTGGCATTTTAATTATGATATGTCTTGGTGTGGTCCTCTTTAGATTCCTATATTTTGGGGTTCTGTGTACTTCTTGGGCTTTTAAATCAGTTTCTTTCACCAGGTGAGGGAAGTTTTCAGTCACTATTTCTTCAAGTAGGTTTGCATTAACTTGCTCTCTCTCTTTTTCTGGCACCCCAATAATTCGGATGTTGGCATGCTTGAGGTTGTCCCAGAGGCCCCTTACGCTATCTTCAATTATCTGAATTCTTTTTGTTTCTTGCTTTTCCAGCCAAGTGGATTTTGCTTCTTTGTATTTCAAATCTTTGACTTGGTTCTTGTGGCCCTCTGGACTGCTTTTAGGACTTTGTGTAATATTTTTTATTTCAGTCTGTGTATGCTTGATTTCTAGTTGGTCCTTTTTTTTATCCGTGAGGGTCTGGTTCATATCCTCAGAGGTCTTGTTCATTTCCTTGAGGGTCTTGTTTATTTCCTGGTAATGCTCATTAAGTTCATCGGCCTTTTGTAGGAGCCTCTTGAAAAGCCTTATAACCGTGGTTTTGAACTCTATGTCTAGTTGTCTTTTCTCCTCCATTTCTTTCACACCTGATTTCTTTCCATATCTCTGCATGGTGGCTGCTTTATGTGGTGGATATCCTCAAAGGGACAGTGGCTCAGCCTCCCCAGTTACCTGAGGAGGGTACTCTTACTGCAATCCTTTATGGGTTGTACAGTATTTTTTAATTTAAACCCAGCTTGTTGTTAGCCCTAGGAGGGTTTGACCTCCAGGCCAATTGGCTGTGAAGGGAGACTGTGTTCAGGTTGGATGGGCGGAGTCTCTGAGCTGCGCAGTCAGCGTCAGCGTCAGCTGCGTCCTATGCAGCGCTCGCGCGCGAAGGTCTCTGTTGGATGGGGATGGCTGCAGACACCTCCAAGAGAAAGCCGCTAGTCTCTTCCCCTTGCCAGACAACTCTGCCTTTCCCCAAATGTGCCTGCACACCAAAAGTCTAGCCCAAGGTTGTAAAATAGATGGTTTCCGGAACCAGGAGACAAGTTTCCAGGGAGCAAGTCGTGGGTTTGCGTGACCCTTGTGACTAGGAGCTTCTGCCGCGCCCCGCTTCCAGGATGTGTTCCCCGGACCTCGGACCTCGCCTAGCACTGGGGAATCTGTGCAGTGGGACGTCTCCACGTACCCCGGATCTCGGACCTCGCCTGGCGCTGGGGAGTCCGTGTAGTGGGGCGTCTCCGCCCTCCCCGTAGGAGAAATCCGGCTGGGGTTGCTGCTCCAGCCCCAGCTCGCACGCGCTACCAGGACGGCTCCTAACCTGTTTCCGTCTGAAAGGCTGCGCTCCCGCTGCTCCTGAGTCTCAGCGTCCCACCTTTACTCTTATTAGTGGAGTTTTCATTAGCCAGCTTTCTGGCGATTCTGGGTGCTGTCTGTTCTGCTGTTATGTTGTAGTTCTTAAATCGTTGCGCGGGGCAGAACAATAGGTGTTTACCTATGCCGCCATCTTGGTGCTCTCCAACATCAGCTCTTTCTCCAAGCCTTTGAACCCAAAAGCCACACTAGTCGTGGCTTTTCACAAATAACCACAAAAATCAAGGGCCAGGGCTAGTGCTAGGCTGGGGAGTGTGGGAAAGCCTCACCAACCAGGGGCTTTCAAGAAAGAATGGCAGGCACACTGCCCCTCACCCCCTTGCCCACTGCTGCCTGTTTCCTTATTGGCTACCATTTCCTTCTATAATTTCATACAGGACTCACAGTCTTACACAGATACTTGAGTACTTTTGGTCAAAACTACTCCTGAAAGCACTTAAATTGTCAATGAAAAACCAGTATACATTTTTTGTGTGCATTCAATCCTTAAAGTAATAATGCATCTGCTAAGGTACTATTTATCTGTATCTATCTATCTATCTATCCATCCATCCATCCATCCATCTAAATCCCAAATATGCAAATAGACCAAACAGTGGAAACAAACAACCGGTTGCTATGACATGTGCTGAGCACTAGAGGGCATGTGCGGAAAAAGGCAGGCGGCAGCAGCAGGCGGCAGAGTGCGAAACACGGTGGGCATTGGTTGCAGCAAGATGGTGGAACAGGTGAGCGGGAGTACCAGACCAAGGCAGGGCGCAAGTCACTGTCACCAGGACGAGCCCCTGGGGGTTACTGAAATTTCTTTGCTCCCACATGCTGCAATCCCGCTGGGCGCTTGCAACTGCTGCTGGAGCTGCCGCTCACACTGACTGCCGGCACTGGCCCTGCTCCCACCCACAGCTGGTGCCAGAGCTGCTGTTCCCACCCACTGCCTGCCCCAATCACCCCTGAGGACTTCTCCACCACCCCCTGCTCCTTAAGGGTGATTGGGGCAGCAGCCACCGTTCACACCCGCTGATGGCACCGGCTCCAACCACTCTGCGCCATCAGCGGGTGAAAGGGGAGCCAGTGCTATCAGTGTGTGGAGCGGCAGTGGAAGGAGTGGGGCTGATGGCAGATAGGGGACCGGGGCCACGGCGGGAGGGGCTGGGCAGCTTTGCAGAGGATGGGCTGATACCCATCCCTGTGCCCACCGCAGCCTTGCAGCCCACAGTTCATTTTTTTTCCCCCGCCAGTCATGGATATCTTTACTTTGAAAGTCTGAATTGTTCAATATGTCTAAAGTGCACTTTTGCAGCTAATCAGTAGCAGCATTTGTTTTGTTTATAAAACCTTAAGAAATATTCAGGCAAGAGCCGGAAAAGTCAGTGTGAAAGAGGGGAACATTATAATTGATAAACTGAACAATAAAAATTAAAATATCAAAAAAATAATAAAAATAAAATATATTTTCATCCCCCCCCCCAAAAAAAAGAAAGTGTGATTTCCCACAGTTCCTTTTAAGGTGCATGAATTTGTGCACTAGGCCCCTAGTTTAAAACAAAGAGGGCCAGGCTGGGTAAAGATGAATCTTTAAACAGATGAATCTTGAAGGCCTGGGGGACTGAGATGGTCCTCAGGAAGGCAGGGATGAGGGTCCTAGTTACGCCAGGGCAGGGCACAAATCAAATGACTGTAAGGCAAAGTCACTCAAACTAGAGTTCTCTTTTATCAGCTGAGTGTGCATATGTGATCTCACTGCTGTTCAATATGTTTGATGCAGATGCACTGTGATTTTATTGTCCTTACCCAGCCATTCACCTACCATTATATTCTTGCCTGCATGCTCATTTCCACAATGATACCCTGTAAGTCATCCTTTCCTTTTTTCCCATTTCACCTGTGTAAGTACAGAGGGGTGGGTAGGCAACCATGGATAAGGAGTTAAAACAAGAAAAATCAAGTCTTCCTAAATGCCACTTTCCCACACACAACTCCTAAGGTTGGGTAAATGGAGAGAAAGGTGAGTTGGCTGGTTCACTGTTTCTTTTTATAAAACTTTCATTTTTCAAAGGTCCACTCATAAACTTTCTTTAAAGAGGCATTGTGCTGCTTGCAGCGCTGAGCTCAGTTCCCATCCTGGAGTAAGAAGTCAGATTCCTCACCTACAGTAACGTCTGTCAGAAACAAGATGTTGTTGGTTGAGCACCCAATGCTGTTTGCAATCTTTCGATAACTCTCACTCTCTACTTTGTGTCCAATCTTGGTATCAAAGTGACCATCAACAAGCTGAAAAAAGAGAAGGGGAAATACTAGTAACTAGGGGAAATGTACTAGTAACCTGGACCATTTTGTCTCTATCCCTTATCTCTGAAATACACAATCATAGTGAGTTCATTCACTCAATATATAACTGAAAATCTACATACAAGAGAATTTTGAGATGGCTACAAAAAGTACATTCAAAGATTTTATAGCAATAAACATTTGAAAGGAGAAAACTAAAATTCAACACATATAAGGCTATTTTACAATCTACTTGCTTTTCTTTCTTTAGCACTGACTTTTTTATACAAAATCTTTTAAAATATACATGACCTACTTTCTACCCTTAAAATACTATTTATGCCAAGACCGGTATGGCTCAGTGGATAGAGCGTTGGCTTGTGGACTGAAGAGTCCCAATCTGTACTTACACAGATTCCAATCAAAGGCATGTGCCTTGGCTGCGGGCACATCACCAGTGGGGGATGTGCCGGAGGCAGCTGATCAATGTTTCTCTCTCATCGATGTTTCTGACTTTCTGACCCTCTCCCTTCCTCTCTGTAAAAAATTCAATAAAATATATATTTTTAAAAATACTATTTGTACTCAAATTACTTACTATAGTGACTTTCACTATCGACAAAAGTTTTATTCCTTTTGACCCCAGAATGAACAGATTTCTTTATTCTATCTAATTAATAAGTTGTTACTTTACTTTCATTTTCTGATTAAAACATTCTGAAATTCTACCCAAGAACTAGTATATATTCTTGCTGCTCAATAAATATTTATTTTAAAACTAGGTAGCTGAGTGACCTGACCTATTGTGTATCACTAAGTTGTGTATACTGAATTAGCATTTCTTTTTGAATCCCTTAAGTGAATCCCTTCCAATGACCATCCTGTCATTGGAGGCATTGGGGGCATAGGGATGCTAGAACAGAGGGGCTAACAAGAATTTTTTCATGAACAAGAAATTTAATAGATGGCCTTAACTTTTAATTGTTTAATGATGTAACCAGCTCTCTGACATAAGAATGCTGGCTCTGCTAAAGGAAAATCTGTAACTCTCCAAAGTACCAGAAACAATCAATCCACCTTGTACTCTGCTCCATTCAAGAAGTCTGCTTTTTCTTTTTGGCAAGTACCACTATTTTACATTTTACCTGCTCTACTTTAAACAACCAAAAGAAGCATGTCATTAGTTTCCTTTCAGTTGATGACTTCCTAATACTGGCAAGATAGCTAATTTACAAGTTAGAACTTATGTCTTCTTAGCTGTATCTTATATATGGTTCTAGTATGACTGTCATAGGACCACTTAGGGTGAATGTGTAAAAATGTAGACTTCTGACTCCCCACCCCAGGCCTGCTGGTTCAGATTTACTCAGAGGCAAGGCCCAGGGATCTATATTTTTAACAGACCCCACCCCCTAAGTGATCCTTATGTACAACAAAGCTTAAGAACCTTTGATATAAAGACTGGTTAACAGAAACAGTTCACTCTTGCTTATAATGTATTCCCCCGTTTTCCCACTTCCCTTTATAATGTGCTTGGCTATATATATACCATTATCTGAATGCTGATTTAGCTTATAACTGTACCATATTCCTTTAACATTCATTATTTCATGTTTTGATAATGTCAAAGGACAAAGTTATCATGTAACCTACCTCAAGAATATCTCCCTCTGTAGAATGTCCAAATAATAGTTTCTGTGCTTCTACACTTCCTGAAGAATAAATATACACCTTCATTCCAGCCTCTCTCCACTTCCTAACTGCTGGAACTACATCTTCAAAGAACCTAGACAGAAAATCAAGTTAAAATGCAGGAATACATTATGTTGCCCGATGAGAACCAGTCAAAATAGTTATCACGAGTTTCTCTATTTGTGCCCAAATGGTCATCACGAGAAGGAACTCCATCTGCAGATCTAGTAAATGTGTCACGGAGTTCCAAGATCACACAGATCAGAAGCAATTTGGGTGGAAAGAAAAATAGTTTATGACAGCCCCACTATGATAATCAAAAGTGATTACAGACGAAACTGGTTTGGCTCAGTGGATAGAGTATGTCGGCCTGCGGACTATAAGGTTGGTCCCAGGTTCAATTCCAGTCAAGGGCATGTACGTAGGGGGGGGGGGGGGGGTGCAGGAGGCAGCTGATGGATGTTTCTCTCTCATCGATGTTTCTAACTCTCTGTCCCTCTCCTTTCCTCTCTGTAGAAAATCAATAAAATATATATATTTTTAAAAATGATTACAGCCTGGCTGGTGTGTTAGTGGTTGAATGCCGGTCAGGGCACACGCCCAGATTGCAGGCTCAATCCCCAGTGTAGGGTGTGCGGGAGGCAGCCCATCAATAATTCTCTCTCATCATTGATGTTTGTATCTTTCCTTCTCCCTTCCTTTCTGAAATTAAAAAATATATATATATTTTTTAAAAGGTGGAAGCCCCTTGTAAAGTATATAAAGGAATGGCATCGCATTTGCAAGAAAAACAAAACAAACATAGGCAGCTGGAAATAGTGTTGGATCTTAGGGTTTATATCAGGTAACAACCTAAAACATGGCAGTATCTTATTAAGAATTTTTTAGCAACACAGGACTCATAAGTCTTCTTTAGCAGAAGTGCTCTCAAGAACTCCACAACCAAGACAAAGAATCTGTGGAAATTGCTCAAGAGCACAGAAATGAGTGGCACTGCTGACAGAGTGACCCCCAAAGCAACGAGGCACATAATTTTATAGAATTCTTACTTCTCTAACAGAACAGAAAAAGGATAATTGGATGGTCCTGAGAAGTAGCTCAACATGCTGCTACTCTTAGCAAAGGATCAGGTCTGACTTAGTTTAAAGAAATTCACCATTTCCTAGGAAGGTATTTTCAAACTGGGATTAAAAGTCCTTCAACTATCCCACCAAGCCAAACATCAGGTTTGGAGAATTAGCTGGGTGAAACGCTTTATCCCAACTTTGAAAAAACAAAACACTCACTTGTTAGAATTAAAAGAATTTGATTTTTATCTATTTTACTAATCATGCAACACTGGAGAAGAGGACTAGCGGTAAATGTATTTAGTTTTGGGGCTGATGACATGTTCCGAGTCCCATGAGCAGCTACATACTCTGCTTTCACATGCCCTGCTGTGAATGCTGCCCTCCACATGTGGCCCTGCAGCTGTTTCAGTGCCGTGGTCTTTCGGTCCAGAGACATCTGCCAGCACACATTATCGACCACGGCCTGGATCATCAGCTGCAAGTCATCTGCTCCGTTCTCAGATGCAGGAGGAATCGGAACAGCCCCATCCAGGTGGGAGTCCTCTTCAGCCTTCAAGTCATAAACAACATGAATTTGTTTCTTACTTATTTGAAAAAAGAGTCCTTAAAACGAGACCTGAAAACCAAGCTGACTAACTTTCTACAACTATCATTAGCACCAAGCACTGTTACAAATTAGAGTATCCTACATTTTTTGATGCTCATCTGAATAATTCCCCCCAAAAATGGATTATAATTAAAAATTTACATGACCTTCCCTATATTGCTAAAGCTAAAATTTAAACTGAGAGGCATATAGGTGAGGAGAGAGCACATGATAAAATGATACAGGTAAGACCTAGTTTGTTGATTCACTTACTAGGATCAACAAACCAGGATTCAATGAAATCTTATCATTTTCTTTGCACTGTAACTAAGAAAAAAACACACACACAAGAAAACCTTTAAATCAGTTCATGCCTGGAATTCAATGAAAAGAAGCTAGTGAAATAATGTCTGGGGTTGCTTCATAGTCATTTTCCTGCCATCTCTCACATCTTGCAAAAACTCTAACAGCTATCTGAAACACTGACAATGTGATAACGCCTATGTCCAACCTCTAAGGACTCGATGACACAGCACACAGTGTGTAAGGGAAAAATAGAGACTGAAAACTGGACAGAGAACAGAGCATAAGAGATGGAGGCAGATATGAGGGCTAGGCCAAGTATAAGCTGGGGTAAGAGGTCTGGAGGCAGTGTGTAAATATCAGGGCCCACAAGCACTGTGGAGGGCTCAGGGGGGCTCATGCCAGGAGGCAGAAGAGAGTAGAGTGATGAGGTGCTATCTCTAGGAGACATTAATGAACAATGTGCAAAGACAGTGTAAAACCTTTTGCATTCCACCCAGGAAGGACTTGAGCATGAGTCTCTCAGCATCTTTATTTCTAAGATACTTGGGAATGTGGAAGCAATGGAATAGAATGTCCCAACCTGTTTCCTCAAAAGACTGACATCCTGCTGGCATTCTTCTTCTTCCCAATGTGTCTGCAAATACTCTTTAACATTTTCTTTGATGTAAGGAAATAAAATGTCCTGGTAAAAGAGTAAAAGAAAATAACAACTATTAGCTTTAGTAATTTGCATGAGATAAAGTTCTTCAACAATCTCATCTTAACTAACTATAGCAAATAAGTCACTGAAAATATGAAAAATTGCAGTTGTGGATGAATGAGAGACATAGACCAATAAACAAATAAAAAGATCAAGAATCAGTAAACCATGGCCCCCAGCCCAAATCTGTTCTACATCTTATTTTTGTATACGAAGTTCACTGGAACATAGCCACATTCATAGTGTCTATGGCTATTTTGGGGCTACAATGGCAGAGCTGAGTATTTATAACCAAAACCATAATGCCCACAAAGTTTAAACATTTACCATTCAGCCCTTTACAGAAAAAGTCTGCTGACTCCAGAACCAGATTGCTAGATCATATGTCCTTGAGGGCAGGGATCAAGTATATGTTGTTCACAGCTATAACCTCAATGCATACCACAGTACTGGGGCACATGTATATAAC
Organism: Antrozous pallidus; assembly: GCA_027563665.1. Lineage (NCBI taxonomy): Eukaryota > Metazoa > Chordata > Mammalia > Chiroptera > Vespertilionidae > Antrozous > Antrozous pallidus. The sequence continues at coordinate 68,749,246 of CM050511.1, forward strand.
CCAAATATCTGCTGAAAAGTGTCCATGCATGACAACTGTTTTTATTTTTTTTTTTTTTTTTTTTTTTTTTTTTTTTTTTAATATATTTTATTGATTTTTTACAGAGCGGAAGGGAGAGGGATAGAAAGTCAGAAACATCGATGAGAGAGAAACATCGATCAGCCGCCTCTTGCACGCCCCCTACTGGGGATGTGCCCGCAGCCAAGGTACATGCCCTTGACCGGAATCGAACCCGGGACCCTTCAGTCCACAGTCCGACGCTCTATCCACTGAGCCAAACCGGTCTCGGCGACAACTGTTTTTAAAAAAAAACAAACACCTGAGCACCATGACTCTTGGTAATCAGACTACTTATATACCCTATAAGAAAGTGATGTGCTAAACAATTCAGAAATAGATAACTTGTCAGTAATTCATGCTCTGGGAATATGATCTCTCTTAGGTCAAAATTTCCTCTCTTAGGAAAAAAAAAAAAACACCTGAGCACCATGACTCTTGGTAATCACACTACTTATATACCCTATAAGAAAGTGATGTGCTAAACAATTCAGAAATAGATAACTTGTCAGTAATTCATGCTCTGGGAATATGATCTCTCTTAGGTCAAAATTTTTACATTTACTTGCAACTGTAGCATATGCATCTTTTCAAATAAAATGTGGCACTTTCAGCAATTGCTTTAGTGTCTATTATACGCCAAGATATGTTAGTCTCAGAGTTGGGTGTTGGAAGCTGCCCATTGCCTTCACTAGCAGTAGAGGTGTGGACAAGGAACCTGGAAAGCTGGTCAACCTTGAGGCTCTGGGAAGGGTCAGAGCCTTACACCCACTGTCTGGTAGAGACAAAGGTAGCTGAAGCAATTTCCATCTTTCAGTCTTATGTAAATCCTTGCTGATGGGTATCATTGAACTAATACTGGAAATTGCCTGCCTAAGAGCTATAAGTGGATCCCAAACCTGAAAAAAGGGATCACAAGGCCAGAGCAAAGCAGAGTCCTCTCCTGGGCCCCGATTCCCAAATTAATATTTTCTTGTCTAGTATCTTTCATTTGTGTGCAGCCTCCTCCAGAGCCCGAATCCTGAACCTGAACCCCATGCGGCATGTGGGAGGTACACTCGCAACTGGCAGCCCAATGGGGGGCACTCGCAGTTGGGCCTGAAGAAAATGATTCAAAAGATAAATGAGTCACAGTTCCTATTCTCAGTTAAGTTTAAGAATCTGGGGGTGGGAGGAGGCAGGTAAACAAAGAATTATAATAAGGTACAATGGATAAGATAGAATACAAGCAGAAAGCTGTATGGATCCAGAGAATATAATGGCACTGCAACAATTTTAGGAATAGCCAGAGCCTAAAATAACATGCTATGAGTATAGACTGCAAGAACATAACTCAGAGAAGGCCTTACATTTTAAAATATATATATATTTATTTTTTACAGAGAAGAAGGGAGAGGGATAGAGAAACATCCATGAGAGAGAAACATTGATCAGCTGCCTCTTGCAAACCCCCTACTGGGGATGTGCCTGCAACCAAGGTACATGCCCTTGACTGGAATCGAACCTGGGACCCTTCAGTCCGCAGGCTAACTCTCTATCCACTGAGCCAAACAGGTCAGTGCAAGGCTTTGCATTTTAAGAGAAATCCACAATCAAGTTGAATTCAAGAAATCTGTTAATTCAAATTCATTCACTCATTTATTCAAACATTAATTCAATGTCCAATACAGGGTAGGCCCTGTGCTAAAAGCTGAAAATATAATTGGGAACAAAAATCACACATGATTTCTAATTGCAAGAGGTAAAAACAGATCTTTTTAGGAGTCCCGTAGGGTCAAAATCTTTTCATAAGAATACTTAGTTGTTATCTGCCTTTTCCAGTTTCTTTTCTTTTTTTGCCTTCAGGGACTTTATTTTTAAAAATGTACATATCGTTGGTTTCAGAGAGGAAGGGAGAGGGAGAGAGAAATGTCCATGATGAGAGAGAACCATCTGCCTTTTTCAGTTTCAACTCTTCAGGAGTGTACAATAATTTCCCAGAGGCTAGATAATGTGTGATATCACAAGAGATCCCATGCAAATAATCTAGCTGTCTTCAATAGCAGCTAGCCATTTGAAGAGGCATGCAAAAAATGTGAAATAATGCCTCTTCTAAACACATTTTCTAAACAAAATTATTTTGTGATTTATTTATATTAACAAAGTAATGGGATTTACTGTTTAAAATGAATGAATAAATATTTTTAAATTATTCCGTTTTAATTTCTAATATGGTAAATACTGATCAATATAATCCATATAAGTAAAAGTTCTTTGGTTCCTCAGTAATTTTGAAGAAAGAAAGGAAACCTGAAAACAAAAAGTCTGAGAACCACAAGGTGAATAGGATTAACCCAGAGAAGATCAGAGGAGAGTATGTTCCAAACAGAGGAAATGGTGGAGTGAAGGAAAGGTTCTTGATAGAGTCACCTCATCTATGGAGTGTGTCAGCCAGAGATAAAAGACAAGGGTTTTCAAATGTGTCCATACCACTTGACATGTGCAAAAGGCCCTGATGATAAGTGATCCTATTATCTTAAAAGAGGGCTTACTAAATGTAGTACAAATGGGCTCCAATTCCTAAAGCTGTTGCATATGCTATCACAGGGCATCTGTACCAAACACAGCACCCACTTCCCTCTTCTGATTAGTATTAATCAAAACCGGCCCTCAGCCCAGCTTTGTGGGATATAGGGAACATCTTAAAACCACTGATTCGTGCTTTCTCTCTCTTCCTTGTTACAAGATTCTGGGCCATTACATTTTCCTAAATATTATAACAAGACAGTGAACAAGGACAAAAGAGGTGAAAGAAACTGGCAGAAAACTGAGGGATGATATGACTAGGACACAGTTAAAAGATACATATGAACAAAACTATGTTTGTTGTTGTTTTTAGTATGCATAGTTTCCCTGGCTGGTAGAAAGATTTGGCTACATAATTCGAATGGTTTAATATTTCCCAGAAGTCCCAAGTTCAAATTAAACTGCAGTTTCTCCTTTGAAAACACACAACACAAGAAGGTTATTAGTGGCTTTTTAAGAATGATCGGATTGAAGTGCTTATCTCTCTTCATAATACATTATTCAAATTTCACCTGCCCTAGAAAAAATAAAGAAGTCATTCAATTTTGCTTGTTCTTCTCTGGTTAGTAATGGATCATTCATCAAATTTTTCAGCATATTTGACAGAAAAGCCTTATTTAAGCTCAATGAAACTCATTCTTGATCTCAAGGAAGAAAAATGGAGCTAAGATTTACAGCTTTCTTTTCCAAGAAATTCCTTTTACCCTACTGATATATTTCTGATTTTCTTTAAGTTAGTTAATTTTCCCATCATGCCCCTCCTTAGCCATTCCTTTTTCTATTGAATGTGTCTCCTCCACTCACACACTGGGGCAGGGCTGCAAAGTAGCCCCCCACTTGAGAATGCCATCTGAGAAGATACAGTAAAATTGAAAATACACAAGCCATTTCTTTCCTGGGCATATACATATAGAGAAACTAACACATGTGCACACAAGAGGAAAGGGAAAAAATGTTTATTGCAGCACCGGGTATAATTGCAAAATAACTGATAACAACCTAAATCTTTACCAGTTAAGAGAATAAATGGGTATACTCATACTCTAAAAGATTATAAAGCTGTTGAATATTAAGGTACTAAAATACTTACCAATATGAACGTAAACTCTCACAGATGAATGAAACTCTAATGCAAAATGAAACGGCCTGGCTAATTCTGGCTCAGGGGTTGGACATCAGCCTATGAACCTGGAGGTCATGGCTCGATTCCTGCTCGGGGCACATGCTCTGGTTGTGAGCTCACTCCCCAGTGTGGTGCATGTAGGAGGCAGCTGATCGATGATTCTCCCACATCACTGATGTTTCTACCTCTCTCTCCCTCTCCCTTCCTCTCTGAAATATATAATATAAATATGTGTGTGTGTGTGTGCGTGTGTGTGTGTGTGTGTATATATGTGTGTGTGTGTGCGTGTGTGTGTGTGTGTGTATATATATGTGTGTGTGTGTGTGTGTGTGTGTGTGTATAATGAAAACGCAAAAAACAAAATGGGATGTATCAGGGCCTGTTATATCTGTAATGTTTTATCTATTTTTTTAAAGATCTGAAACAAACATAATAATAAAAATTAGGTACATGGTGGGTGCATGATAATTACATTAATCTTTCTGATTATTTTAGTTGTTTTATTATTAAAAAACAAGCAAGCCAACTTGGATCCCTTATCCTACCTTTAACTGCTTCTTTTTCTCTTGGTTGTCCTCCCCCAGTGTACTGACTCCAGTATTTCCCAACTCTTAAGCAATTAGAAATATTCCTGGGGGAAACTATTGGTTAGATTCAGGACCTCCTACTAACTGAAGAGTTGAAGTACCAAAAGTTGTAAAATGCATGCAGTTCTATACTACTTTGTGCTTCACAAATTCCTATCTCCTATATCCAGTTTTACTGGTACCAACAAAAATTCATGAAATGAATTATAAATGCTGGGAGCCCAGTTCCTTGACCTCTGTGGGAGAGGAGATGAATACAGAATCCAGCAGCATGTGAGGCCAGGGACCTACCTCTGTCTTTTACTAGCTGTGCTCAAGTAATTTATCCTCTCTGAGCCTCAGTTTTCTCATCTGCTATATGGGAATAATAATACCAAACATAGGCATTGCAGTAATTAGAGATAGATAAATAGAAAGCACTTTCCAGTATCTGTCTGTGTTTTGCATTCAGATCTTGCTATCCACACAAACATCATGCAGCCAAAGAGTAAGATGGGATCATACTACTGGTCTAGTGATGTCTCATTGGACATAATTGACCACTGGCCAGCCTCCAAATTCCCATACAGAACTGTGGAAATAGAGATACTATATAGCTTTTGCAAATTTAAGCTATCTATAATAACTTATTGCATTTAAAAAAAAATAGAAAGCACTTCCTGAGAAAGGATTTCGGAGGAACCAAGATGGCAGCATAGGTAAACACCCATACTGCTGCCCCATACAACAAATTCAAAACTACAACTAAGGACAAAACAGACATCATTCAGAACCACCAGAGGGCTGGCTGAGTGGACATTCCACAAACAGAAGGAAAAATAAAAGGACACTGAGACTCGGGAGAGCTGAGGAGGATAGAGTTGCTGATAAGCGTGGAGTCAGAGGTTCAGAGCTGTGCGCAAATGGAAAGGACGGGCGGCTGCAAACCTGGCTGAATTTCTTGAACTGGAAGGGACACAAAGGCGTCCCACTGCACTGAGCCCCGCTTTGGGCGAGTCTCGGGGAATCTAGACTAATTCGGGGTGAAACTGGACTATAAGGAGGAAACACGCTGAAACTCGGGTGCTGCAAAGGCACGCAAGCTATCAGAGAGGGCTCGTGGCTGGCTCTAACGTTCGGGAGGAAAAAACAAAAAACAAAAAAAACACCAGACTGCTTTGTTTTCCCATCCCAGTGAGTCTTTGGGTGTGCAGACTCATTTGGGGAGAAACTAGACTGTCTGGCAGCACTCTGGCAGCTTTCTCTCAGAGGTGCATGCAGCCAATGCCGTGGGGCACCGAGACCCAGGGAGCCATTTAGGGCGGAACTGACTGGAAACCAGGGCTGCCTGCCCAGCCCAGAGACTCCACCCCATCCAGGCTGAACACAGCTCATCCTCACAGCCTGTTGGCCTGGAGGTCAAGCCCTCCCAGTGATACCAGCAACAATCTAGGCTTAATTACAACAAGACTGTGCAACTCATAAAGAGGTGCACCAAGAGCATCCACCTCAGGTAACGGGGGAGGCTGAGCCACTGTCCCCCTAGAGGACACCTACCACACAAACCTACTCGACCAACTCAGGAAAGCAACCAAAATGCAAAGACAAGGTAACAAATTACATGTGAAAGAAATGAAGAAAAAAACGAACTGGACATAGAGTTCAAAACCACAGTTATAAGATTTTTCAAGAGGCTCCTAGAAAAGGCTGATAAATTTAACGAGACTCTTAAGGATATGAGCCAGACTATTGAGGATATGAAAAAGGACCAACTAGAAATTAAGCACACACTGACTGAAATAAAAAATATTATACAGAGACCCAGAAGCAGACTAAAGGACTGCAAGAATCAAGTCAAAGATTTAAAATACAAAGAAACAAAAATCACTAAGCCTGAAAAGCAAGAAGCAGAAAAAGTCCAAAAAATTGAAGGTAGTGTAAAGAGCCAATGGGACATCCTCAAGTATACCAACATCCAAATTATAGGGGTGCCAGAAAAAGAGAGAGAGCAAGATGCTGAAAACCTATCTGAAGAAATAGTGACTGAAAACTTCTCACACCTGGTAAAGAAATAAACTTACAAGTCCAGGAAGTGCACCGAACCCCAAACAAAAGAAATCCAAAAAGGATCACACCAAGACACATCATAATTGAAATGCCAAAAGCAAAAGACAAAGAGAAAATATTAAAAGCAGCAAGAGAAAAACAGTTAGTTACCTATAAGGGAGCACCCATACGATTGTCAGCGGATTTCTCAACAGAAACTATGCAGGCCAGAAGGGAGTGGCAAGAAATATTCAAAGTGATGAATAGCAAGAATCTACAACCAAGATTACTCTACCCAGCAAAACTATCATTCAGAATTGAAGGTCAGATAAAGTGCTTCACAGATTTAAAAAAAGCTAAATGAGTTCATCAACACCAAACCAGTATTATATGAAATGCTGAAAGGTATTCTTTAAGAAGAGGAAGAAGAAGAAAAAGGTAAAGATAAAAATTATGAACAACAAATACACATCTATCAACAAGTGAATCTAAAAATCAAGTGAATTAAAAATCTGATGAACAGAATAAACTGGTGAATATAATAGAATCAGGGGCATAGAAAGGGACTGGACTGACAACTCTTGGGGGCAAGGGGTGTGGGAAGGAACTGGACAAAAAGCGTACACCTATGGATGAGGACAGTGGGAGGTGGGGGAGGTGAGGGCAGAGGATGGGATAGATACTGGGGGGAGGGGAGCTAGGGAAGGGAAATAAGAGCAACATTGTAATAATCTGAACAATAAAGATTTATATTTAAAAAAAAAAAAAGAAAGCACTTTCTACCACTTTTTATATTCTCCAACACAATTTTTAAAAATTGATTTCAGAGAGAGAGAAACATCCACTGGTTACTTTCTGTACACACCCTGACTGGTTACTGAACCTGAAACCTGGGCATGTGCTTGGCTAGGAATCAAATCAGTGACCTTTTAGGGCATGTGATGACACTCAACCAATTGAGCCACACCAGCCAGGGCCAGACAAATCCTTAAATTGGGCAAGAATCACTTTTGATCCAAATTCAGTGATAAATAATAGCAGAAAACTTTCTAGAGGATAAATCTTAAACACAACCGACTCATCTATATATATATAAAAGCCTAAGTGACCATTGCAACCGAATGGATGACCCAACAGGCTGTGTGGGGCAACCAGGCTGGCAGGGGGATCAGTGAAGGACAACCAAACTGAGCAGCGAGGCGTGGGGCAACCAGGCCGGCAGGTGGGGGGACAGTGAAGTGTGACCAGGCTGGTGAGGGGGCAGTTGGGAGTGACCAGGCCAACAGGGGGTGTCAGTTAGGGGTGATCAGGCAGGCAGGTAGGTGAGAAGTTAGGAGCCAGTGGTTCCAGATTGTGAGAGGGATATCCTGGATTGGAGAGGGTGCAGGCTGGGCTGAGGGGGACACCCCCCCCCCATGCACGAATTTCGTGTCCCAGCCCTCTAATCTATCTAATAAAAGTCTAAGTGACTGTTACAGGGAAATTATCAAAAACTGGTTGCTATGATGTGCATTGACCACCAGAAGACAGACGCTCAATGCAGGAGCTGCCCCCTAATGGTTAGTGCACTTCCACAGAAGGAACACCTCTCAGCCAGAAGCCAGGCTCATGGCTGGCAAGTGTAGTAGTGCTGGTGGCGGGAACCTCTCCCGCCTCTGTAGCAGCCCTAAGGAGCAGCGAGGTGAGCAAGCAAGCGGGTAGTGAGGAGCGAGAGAACCCTGATTGCAAAAGGGATGTCTGATTGCTGGTGTAGGCCCAATCCCCAGGGAGTCCCAGACTGTGAGAGGATGCAGGTAGGGTTGAGGGACAACCCCCAAGTGCATAAATTTTGCGCACTTGGCCTCTAGTTTATTCCATATTTACTGAGTGAGAACCTACTGAATGCCAGGTACTTCTAATAACGGTGTTATAAACCACAACCCTCTCCTCAGAGAACTCCCAGAAATAAAAGGTGCAAGATTCCTAAAAATTCTAAACATTCAGGAGAAGCTTTAGAAGTTAGAGATTACTTTGGAATTCCTGATCATCCAATTTGCCCTTTACCTCTATACATAAAACACTCCTCTGCTCTGAGTAAACACTAAACTAGGCAATGAAGCTAGAACTTAGTGTAAACACCTGGTATATCATATTACCTGGGGGAGGCACATTAGCAGACTGTTCTATTTTACTGAAAAAGTATCATTATATAATATAAACATAGAGTTAACCAAATTGTAAAAATTTTATCTATCCTTTCAACATACTTATTGAGCATCTATTATGTAAAATAAATGTCTTCAAGGTGCTTATTTTAAAAAGCTATTAATTACACCACAGTCTGACACGTGCTATGATACCGTATAAGAAAGTTACAAAAAGGCTTATTGCCCAACCCTGCCCACTGAAAACATTCAGGCTTTAACAGTAACCCCACAAATAAATGAGATGATAAATGTTTTAACTTCAGCTACAATCAATTTATAGATAATTTTAGAATATCACAGCACAGCCGAGACCGGTTTGGCTCAGTGGATAGAGCGTCGGACTGCGGACTGAAGGGTCCCAGGTTCGATTCCGGTCAAGAGCATGTACTTTGGCTGCGGGCACATCCCCAGTAGGGTGTGCAGGAGGCAGCTGATCGATGTTTCTCTCTCATTGATGTTTCTGACTTTCTATCCCTCTCCCTTCCACTCTGTAAAAAATCAAAAAAAAAAAAAAAAAAAAAGAATATCACAGCACAAAAAAATACAGCAATAAACCCAAGATTCTACAAATGTGACTATTTTTTGTCCACCAGATACTAAGGGTTGTTATATATATAGCAAAAAGCTATAGAAATAAATGACTATTTGCCTTCCGGGGGACTATGATTAAATTCTGCTAGTAGAGAGACTATGCAAGCAGCAATCCATCCTACTCTATACAGCTCAATGGCAGCTTTCTGAAAGCTCCATTAAGGGCCACAAAATGTCAAAAGGTCTAATTTATTTTTTTTCTGCTCATTTTTTTAAAGATACTTTAGCCTTTATTGTTCATTTTATTAATTACAATGTTCCCCCCTATAGCTCCCCTCCACCCAGTACCCATCCCACCCTCTGCCCTTACCTTCCCCGCACTATCCTCTTCCATAGGTGCATGATTTTTGTCCAGTCTCTTGCTGTATGTACCTCCCACACCCCTTTACTCACCAAGAATTGTCAGTCCATTCCCTCTCTATGCCCATGATTCTGTTATAATCACCAGTTTATCCTGTTCATCAGATTTTTAATTCACTTGATTTTTAGATTCACTTGACAGATGTGTATTTGTTGTTCATAATTTTTATTTTTACCTTTTTCTTCTTCCTCTTCTTAAAGAACACCTTTAAGCATCTCACATAATACTGGTTTGGCGGTGATGAACTCCTTTAGCTTTTTCTTATCTGCGAAGCACTTTATCTGCCCTTCAATTCTGAATGATAGCTTTGCTGGGTAGAGTAATCTCGGTTGTAGATTCTTGCTATTCATCACTTTGAATATTTATTGCCACTCCCTTCTGGCCTGCATAGTTTCTGTTGAGAAATCCGCTGACAATCGTATGGGTGCTCCCTTATAGGTAACTAACAGTTACCTTGCTGCTTTTAATATTCTTTGTCTTTTGCTCTTGGCATTTTAATTATGATGTGTCTTGGTGTGGTCCTCTTTGGATTCCTATAGTTTGGGGTTCGTTGCGCTTCTTGGACTTTTAAGTCAATTTCTTTCACCAGGTGGGGGAAATTTTCAGTCACTATTTCTTCAAATAGGTTTTCAGCATCTTGCTCTCTTTCTTTTTCTGGCACCCCTATAATTCAGATGTTGGTATGCTTGAGGTTGTCTCAGAGGTTCCTTACACTATCTTCAATTTTTTGGATTCCTTTTGCTTCTTGCTTTTCCGGCTGAGTGGATTTTGCTTCTTTGTATTTCAAATCTTTGACTTGGTTCTTGCGGTCCTCTAGACTGCTTTTAGGTCTTTGTATAATATTTTTTATTTCAGTCAGTGTATGCTTAATTTCTGGTTGGTCCTTTTTTATATCCTTGAGGATCTCGTTTATATCCTCAAGGGTCTCGTTAAGTTCATCAGCCTTTTCTAGGAGCCTCTTGAAAAACTTTATAACCGTGGTTTTGAACTCTATGTCTAGTCGTTTTTTTCCCTCTATTTCTTTCAAATGTGATTTCTTTCCATGTCTCAGCATGGTGGCTGCTTTTCTGAGTTGGTCAATTAGCTTTGTGTGGTAGATGTCCTCTAAGGGACAGTGGCTCAGCCTCCCCACTTACCTGAGGTGGATACTCTTGGTGCAGCTCTTTGTGAGTTGCAGTCTTGTTGTAGTTAAGCCTAGATTATTGTTGTTAGCACTAGGAGGGTTTGACCTCCAGGCCAATTGGCTGTGAGAGCCATTGTGCTCAGGTTGGATGGGTGGAATCTCTGGGCTGAGCAGGCAACCTTGACTTCCCGTCAGCTCTGCCCTATGAGGCACCTGGGTCTCTGTGCCTGGTGGTAATGGCTGCACACACCTCTGAGAGAAAGCTGCCGCAGAGCCCTACCTGCTGCCAAACAATTCAGCCTCTCTCCAACCCTGAGTCCCACCCAGGGTTGTAAAACAATGCAGACCAATGGTTTCCCTTTCTTTCTTTCTCCCAAACGAGAGTGAGTCACGAGTCCTCTCTGTGCGCTTGCGCACTTGTGCAGTTCCCAAGTTTATGTGCCCTCTCCGCAAGCTCACAGACCTCTGCAGCGCCCGAGTTTCAGTGTGCTTCCTCCTTACTGTCCAGTTTCACCCAGTATGAGTGTGGGTTCCCCAGACCTCGCCCAAAACTGGGGAATCAGTGCAGTGGGATGCCTTTGTCTCCCTCCCAGTTCAAGAAAACCAGCCGGGTTTGCAGCTGCCTGCCCTTTCTGCTTGCACGCAGCTCCAAATCTGACTCCACGCATATCGGCAACCTTGCCCTCCGCAGCTCCTCTGAGTCTCAGTGTCCTTTTATTTTTCTTTCTATCTGTGGAATGTTCACTCAGCCAGCTTTCCGGTGATTCTGGATGGTGTACCTTCTGTTGTTTAGTTGTAGTTTTGAAATTGTTGTGTGGGGCGGCAGGATGGATGTTTACCTATGCCGCCATCTTGGTTCCTCAGTGAACAAGTTTCCAGAAGATCTAATTTAAAAAGTTGCCTCATAAATGCTTGGAAGCCCAAATATGGATCTGATTTGCAGTTATGCAGTTGTTTTAATAGAAAGGTCATGTAATCAATAAAAATAAAATTGTTGTTATACTATTTCCTCATCTCCTTTAAAGAAAACATGTATATAAAAAGATAATGGGCCCTACGTTCATTATACCATCATTTATAATAGCTAAGACTTGAAATCAGCCCAGTATAATCTAAGTGAAATAAGCCAGTCTGAGAAAAACAAGTACCATACAATTTCATATATGTAGAATCTAATGAACAAAATAAACCAACAAAATAGAAACAGATTCATATATAGAACAGACTGACAGCTGTTAGAGGAAGGTGGGTGAGAGGCTTGGTGAAAAGGCTAAAGGGATTAAGCAAAGAAAAACAAACAGCTCACAGACATAAACAGTATGGTGATCACCAGATGAAGGGAAGTGGGGGGAAGCAGGAAAGGGTAAAGGAGGTAAATGGTGATGGAAGAAGACTTGACGGGGTGATAAACACACAATACAATATATAGATGCTGTATTATAGAATTGTATGCCTGAATCCTATAAAATTTTATTAACCAACACCACCCTAATAAATTCAATAATAAAAAAAGGTAATGGGTAACATACATCAGTAGTTTATATATTGCTAAATGATCACCACAATAAGTCTATTTAATATGTCATCATAATTACACAATTTTTTTCTTGTGATGAGAACTTTTAACATCTACTCTCTTAACTTTCCAATATACAATCCAGTATTAGTACAGTCACCATTACATTACAACCCCAGGACTTACTTATTTTATAACGAGAAGTTTGTAACTGTTTGAACATTTCTAATTATGGGAATTTACTACTTCTTGGAATGAGTGGTCCATGACATTTTTCAGACAGGTGGAGCAGTTGTATTAGAACTACTCCTTAAAAAAACTTCACAAAACCGTACTAAAGTCTACCAAGAGAAGTGCTACACAGGGCCACACTTTGCTGTCCCTACTTTCATGGAGTAATTCAGGACATACCTATACTCTTTTGAAAGCTGAAGCCTTTAGGAAAAACCATTAGATTTCATTATTTGCAGTCAAAATGAATAAATGTGCTGCTAGTAAGACAACATTATCTTCTAAATCCCATTAAAGATATTAAACTGTAATTAAAGAATAAACAATGATCTAATTAATTATAATGAATCACATTGCACAAGGGAAGATTATAATTATAAAGAAATAGTGTTGGAATAGATTTAAAAAAGAAGCAAAGCTCTGGCTGATTTTCTCAGTGGTTAGAGTGTTAGTCCACAGATTAAAGTGCTGCAGGATCGATTCCAGTCAAGGGCACTTAACTTGGTTGCAGGTTCTCCAGCACCAGTAGGGATCTACGGGGGAGACAACCAATCGATATGTCTCTTTATCAGTCTGTCCCCCTCTCCTCCATCCCACTTTCTCTAGAAATCAATGTAAAAAAGATCTTCTTGGGTAAGGATTTAAAAAAAAAAAAAAAAAAGCAGCTGAGAAGAGACAAAATATTAGTATCTCATATTCCAGAGAGGAAAACCTGATTAACCCAGAGTCCTAGACCCTAACAGAGGAGGGGAAAGGGAAGGAATTGACATATATCTCCTGGAATCCAACTACCACCTTAAACAGATGAAGAAGCTGAAGTTCAGAAAGGTTTTACTAGTGGTACAAAGTAAAGCCAGGACTCAGAACTCCAATGCCTGAGTCCATCCAGCTTGTAAATGCATGGGAGCACACTTACTAAGATCACTCAGACCCCTGGATCCTAATAACATATCCTCTATAGACATTTCTACTAGTTTTGATTTCTCTAAGAGAGAGATTTGGGTTCACCTGGCAGTTTTGTAACACGTTTAATAGAGAGTAGTAACAATATGAATAGTTGTAGTAATAATAGGAGAAGCTGCCAACATTGCCCTTACTATATTCCAGGCACCTCTCTATCTATACGTAAGCCTGAGTGATCTCACCTGATCCCATGATGTTAAATATCATCTATTATTGCTAATGACCTTCAAATCCAGTTTTAGCTTGGACCTCCTTCCCTGAACTTGAACGCCTACCCCAAATCTCCATTTTGATGTCTAAAACCAAACTCCTGCTTGTAATTTTTTTTCTAATTCTCACCTGAGAATATTTTTCCATTGATTTTTAGGGAGAGTAGAAGGGAGGGGGAGAGACAAAGAGAGCAACAGTGATGTCAGAGAGACACATTGAGTGGTATCCCAACAGGCAGGAGATAGAGCCTGCAACCAAGTTATGTGCCCTTGACCAGAATCGAACCTGAGACCCTTCAGTTTGTGGGCTGACACTCTCTCCACCAAGCCATACCAGTTAGGGCTGCGTCTACTTCGTATTTCCGAGTAAGCGGTAGTTCCATCTTTCCAGATGCTCAGGCCAAATACCTGAGAATCAGTCATCTTTGACTCCTCTTTTTCTCACACTCGCAGGTCCAATCAATCCATCTGCAAATTCAGTCCTACCTTCAAAATATAACAGAATCTAATCAATTCTCACTAGTGTTCCCGCTACCAAGAACTCCAAATTCACTCAATTAGTTGATTAATAAATGGCTTGATCTAATTTCAGTTCTCATTATAACTGTATTAAACAAGTGCTATTATTTTCTCCACTTTACAGAGGTATAGGTTAAGAATAAATTAGTGAAGTATGATCACAGTTTAGCAGTCAGGTCTCTCTCTTTTTTTTTAGTTTGAACAGTTAAGATACCTACACCCGATTTTCCCCATTGAAGAGATCTACTAGGCTTGCTAAGAAAACCCAGCCCACCTCCCCCCAAGCCCAGCTGGCGTGGCTAAATGGTTGGGCTCTACCTATGAATCAGGAGATCACGGTTCGATTCCTGGTCAGGGTACATGCCCGGGTTGTGGGCTCAATCCCATGTGGGTGTATAGGATGCTGCAGATCAATGATTCTCTCCCATCATTGATGTTCCTCTATTTTCTTCTTCCTTCCTCTCTCTGAAATCAATATAAAGGGTAATACGCTCATCAGACCAGACAGACCAGCCATCTTCCTGATGTCCAGAACTCCTTCCAGACAAAGCCATGCTGGCTGCGAGGGCTGCGAGGGCAGGCGGCCCGCAGTGGCAGTGGCGGCAGCAGCGGCAGAGGCGGAGGCAGCCTTTCCCTGATAGGCCCCGTTGCCTCCCAGCACCATGGTCCCTCCTTCCAAGAGGCCATGGCGCAGTCACAGGGTCCAGGTGCTGTAGCCCCTCCTTCCACAGAGGTGGCGGGAGAGGGGGCTGTGTGGTCCCAGAGCCTCTGCAGAGGCTGGACAGGGAGTGACTGTAGTGCCTCAACCTCCCACAGCCCCGCTCCCAGCCAGCCTGGCCCCAGATCCCCCCAACCCATCAGTGGGCGAGGGGTGGGGCCTGTCTGGTTCTGGTTGAGCCATACTCCCCGCAACACCATACCTGCTCAGCCAGAAGCCGGGCTCACAGCTAGTGAGCATAGCGGAGGTGGCATGAGCCTCTCCTGCCTCCATGGCAGGCGGGCAATAAGGAGCAAGGGGTCCTGGACTGCGAAAGCCCCAGACTGCAAGAAGGATGTCGAAGTTCCAGCTTAGGCCTGATCCCCGGGAGTCATGGACTGTGAGAGGGCACAGGCCAGGCTCAGGGTCCCACCCCCAGCACACAAATTTCATGCACTGGGCCTCTAGTGTGTGTGTGTGTATAAAATCGAATAAAAGGGTAACATGCAGATTAACCATCACTCCATCACAAAGATGGTGGTGCCCATAGCCACAAGATGGTGGTGCCCAGTCATGGGCAAGGATGGGAGTGGGATGGGGATGCTCCATTCAGTCTGAGCGCTGCAGCAAGGTGCTATGTGCAGATGGAGTGCCCAGCCCACATAGGGGCGCCGGCAGTGGGCAACGGGGAGCCCCTATTTGGGGAACCGCACAGAACAGTTGCACGCAGCTCGCCTGCCTTCTCTGGAGGAATTCCAAGGAGAGAGAGGTGGGGAACGACAGCTTCAGCTGCACCTGCCACCTCCAGGTGGCACTCGCTCATGTGCCTCAGGCTTACACCTTCCAGGTTGTGGATTGGCAACACCAGCGGTGTGCAGCTGTCAGTTCCGGGTTACAGGACAGGTGGGAAGATTCGCATAGGAAACTAGGGTGATGCCCTCTTAAAGGGCCCAACTCCCTGAAAAACAGACTCACCCCAAAAGGATAAGCTCTTTACTACTGTACTGACCCGTCACCTTTAAGCATCATTCAGACATTAGACACTTTAACTATCATCCTATATAATAAAAGAGAAACATGCAAATTTGGCCGTACCTTTGCTCCTGATTGGCTATGCTATCAGCCAATCAAGAGCAGGGGCGGGGCCAAGTGGCACGAGCGCCGGGCCCTGGGGGTAGAGATGAAACAGCAGTGACGGCGAGCACCCAGTCTCCAGGCGCTGTGTGGGGATGCAGCAGCAGCAGCAGCAGTGGTGGTGGCAGCAGGAAGTGCCCGATCCCTGGGCACTGTGAGCAGAAGTGGCAGCGAGCACCCAGCCCCCGGGGCAGGGTAGTGGCAAGCAGCCAGGGCTGAGCTGAGCAGGGTGATGGCTGGGTGCCCGAGGCTTTAGGCCTTGGGAAGGCTGGGGGTAAGCCATCAGTTGGACATTCCCTGAGGGCTGCCAGAATGTGAGAGGGGGCAGGTTGTGCTGAGGGACCACCCACCCCCAGTGCACAAATTTCGTGCACCAGGCCCCTAGTTAGAACATAAAATAGATGTGTGGTTTTTTAAACTTTATTTTCAAGATAAGGAGAGGTAGACTCAGGGTCTGAATTCACAATTATCTGGGTAGAAAGCTTCTGTTCAGCTCTAAAAGCTGGGTGTGTGGCAGTGGAGTCTATCCCAAAAACACTAGATGGTGAAAGGAGCTGAAAATGAGACAAAATGGTATGTATGTATGCATCTTCAAAGGAAAGTGGATGCTGCTCCAGTCTAGGCACTTTATAGGAAACCTTGACAATTATTAGCAAGCTGCCTTTCTGAAACAAGCAAAGGTGAGGAAGGACTACAAGTAGTACAGAACGGAAACTGCAGTTTGGGCAGGTCAGGGACTTTGACCTAGCAATGCAATGCCATCAGAGTTGGTATGTTCTTGGATTCTCAGAACTTTGCAATTGATTTGTATTGCTTGCTTCAAGAAATCTCAAGCAAATGCCCTGAGAATTTATATATCTAATTAGACCGGACATCCTTCCAGACGAAGCCAGGGCTGCGAGGGGAACCCCTCCCGGGTGCCAGAGGGAAGCCAGTATTGGCAGCCAAAGGAAGGAAGGCCTACTCTTGCACGATAGGCCTTACCTTCCAGCCTGATACATCTGTACATTTGAATATGTATATTATTTTTACTAATAAAAGTTTTGGAAGTGATCAAGACAGCAGGGGAGGGCAGTTGGGGGCAATCAGGCTGGCAAGGGAGCAGTTAGGCATCAATCAGGCCAGCAGGGGAGCAGTTAGGGGGTGATCAGGCTGGCAGGCAGAAGCAGTTAGGGGCAATCAGGCAGGCGAACGGTTGGGGGCCAGCAGTCCTGGATTGTGAGAGGGATGTTCGACTGTCCGTTTAGGCCACCGGAGTCCTCTGGGAACTTTTAGAAAAGTTCCAGGAGGGCTTCTGAAGACAGGGCTACTGACTTTCCATACAAATCTTTCTTTAAAAAAATAAAACAAGAATGTGATTTTTTTTATTCTAGTAATCCACATTTTAAAATGTTTTTATTGATTTATTTTAGAAAGGGAGAGAAACATCGATTGGCGCCTCTCATATTTTAAATGTGTCCCTTTCATTCTATTTAGTGTCACATCTATCCTATATAATAAAGAGCTAATATGCTAATGGTCATCACGCCATAATGACTGATCCAGCTGGGTGGGGCTGCATGCTCGGCAAGGCACATGCAGATGGGCGGGGACTTGATGCTGCATCCTTCTGGACAAAGCTACAGGGCTGCCTGAGGCTCAGGCAATGAGGGCCAGGGCCAGGCCGAGGCTCAGGCAAACTGCAGTGCCTGTGAGGGCCAAGGCTTAGGCAGCCGCACTGCTTGGCAGTGGCAGCAGCAGAGGTGTGATGGGGGTGTTCCCTTTCCCTGATTGCCAGGTTGCCTCCTGCAGAGGGAGGCTAGAGGCAGCAGCAGCAAGAGGGTGATGGGGGTGGTGCCTTCCCGATTGGTCGTGGGGAGTGGGCCTAAATTGTCCGTAGGACACCCCCTGAGGGCAACCAGACTGAGAGGGGATAGACCCGGCTGAAGGACAACCCCCTGCACAAATTTTCGTGCACCGGTCTTCTAGTATATACATAAAAGATTAAGTGACCACACAACTGGCCTGTGGCTATGACACACACTGACCACCAGTGGGCAGATGCTCAATGCAGGAGCTGCCCCCTGGTGGTCAGTGCACTCCCACAGCGGAAATACCTCTTAGGTGACAGATGGGTGCCAGATGCTGCCACTGCCCACGGACACTCCCCCAGTGCTCCGGAGGGTCCTGAGCAGCAGGCACAGCGGGGCCGGGATGAGCGGGAGCAGCGCAGTGCCAGCCCCTGGCCTCCCCAGCGCCTGCCACTTCCTGAACTACTTTGTGCTGTGCGGGATCGACGTGGGCAGAGCCCGATGAGCTGGTGGGTAAGGCTGGGTTGCGGCAGCACGAAGGTCCACTGATCCCCACAGGCCAGGTCGAGGGGCCTCTACTTTTTATATATTTTGCCTTTTATTGGTGATTGTGCAGTTTAAAATTGGCCAAGCATTGTCTAGTGTTCCCAAGTACAAGAAAGCTTTGATGTGCCTTATGTAGAAAATACATGTTGGATAAGCTTTGTTCAAGCATAAGTTACAGTGCCATTGGCCATGAGTTCAATGTTAGTGAATTAAGAACACATATAAACAGAAACGTAGAGAACAAGGTTATGTATTGATCAGTTGATGGAAATGTCGTGACCAGAGACTCAAACGAACCTAACCTTGTATTTTCTCTACAGGCAATAATTCAGTATTTGCTAACATAGTTCTATGACTTCACAGAACATAACTACTTCCAACTCAACATGTAGCAACAAGAAAGCCACCAAATTATAGACCATTTTCTGGAACAACAGATTATTTTCACCAAAGTCAAACAGTAGTTGTAGGTTTCGGACAGGATAACCACAGGAACTGATAGCAGTGTTATTTCATAGCATACTAAAAGCATTAGAATAATGCAATGCACCAAGTTATGAGTGTTACCTCACCACAAAGATCAAGAGGTGGCTCCAAGAGGTGCGTATGTACCCCAAGGGCATGCAAATGAATCAATGGGGTAAGGGAATATAACATTTATCTATACTTATTAATCTCATCTTTAAGTTCCAATTTATTTTATAACTTAGTAGAATATCTATACACAATTTATAAATTCGAGTGGTAGTGTCTGTTCCATTTCTACTGATGTACAGGATCAAAAAAAAATTGAGAGATCACCACTTTAGGGGATCAGAGTGAATAACTCAAAACAAATTCCAGGAGCACATGTCCTACAGTGAGGAGAAAGGCTGGTGTCTTTGATGAACACCTATGGAAACTTGGGTTCTACTGCTGTTCTGCCCTAATTTGTGATGATCTTCACCCAGGCCATTCCTACAGGCATCAATTAACTCATAGAAGAAATTAATTAGCTGGTTGAAACACTTACCAAACAATCTAGCTAGCCGGCCCTCCTGCCTAGAAATTTTACAATTCTATGATTCAGTGAAAAAGACTTAATAGCTGGTAAGTAAAACAAGTGTGTGCTGTTCCTGGAGTCTAAAGGCTGAGGCAGACTGTCCACAGAACACCATTTCCCAGACTGGGAGCATTCTATGGAATTCTCTTTTTTTAATGTATTTTTATTGATTTTAAAGAGGAAGGAAGAGGGAGAGAGAGAAATATCAAATGATGCGAGAGAAGCATTGATCGCTGCCTCCTGAACACCCCCTACTGGGGATAGAGCCCCCAATCCAGGCATTTGCCCTTGACTGGAATCGAACTGGGACCCTTCAGTCCGTAGGCTGATGCTCTCTCTATCCACTGAGCAAAAACAACTAAGGCTCTATAGAATTCTTTAAGAGATCCTAGACTGTTAGTGTTATCTTTTATTAGTGGGCTAGTGCACAAAATTTATGCATGGAGGGGGGGGTTTCCTCAGCCCAGCCTGCACCCTCTCCAAACAGGGACTCCTTCAGGGATCCTAACTGCTCACTGGCCTGCCTGACTGATCGCCCCTAACCACTTCTGCCTGCCTGATCGCCCCAAAGTGCTCCCCTGCTGGCCTGATTGCTCCTAACTGCCTCTGCCTTGCCCCACACCTGGGACCCAAACTTCCCTCCCTCTGGCCAGCTATAGGCATCCAGAACCTGGGCCAGCTTCACTCAGGCTGGCTGCAACCACAAGCAGCCACAGGCAGCCGCAGGCACCCAGGACCACAGGGCATGCTGCCCAACCCCAGGGCTGGAAAGGGCCCCCGCTCCTCTATGTGCCTGCCTGGCCGAGTCCCACTACTCTGACCACCGCGGCTTAAAGAACTTTGTCAAATATGTTCTCCCCAGCCTCTTGGGGAGAGAGCGTGATCTGAGAAACTGGAGATGGAGCTGAGAAACTGTAGATGCTGCAGCCCCACTGAGGCGCACCTTGCTCAGCATCTCCAGAAGCCGAGAATCTGGCTGGTGGGCGCTGTGGTTGGAGGGCTCCCACCTCTGATCCTGGCCCAATCCCCGGCCCTGGTCCAGGCACATGTGGGAGTCAACCAATCCATGCATCTCTCTGATGTGGATGCTCTTCTCTCTGTTTCTCCCCCTTTTTCCACTCTCTAAACATCAAAGGAGAAAATGTCCACAGCCACAGAAGGACAGCAGCCCTGTTGCTGGCGAGGAGGTGGGAGCTGCGGAGTGTGTGTGGTGCTTGGGGAAAGGGTAACCTTACTGGACTTACACACACTGCCACTGACAATGGCATGATGTCGCGAAGAGGCACCACTTGAAAGAGCAGAGAAATGCATCCAGAACTGGGTGGTCCCGCGCCAACCCGGCAGGCGGGCGCCTCTCCGATAGCAGACAGCGTGCCCCACAGCCCCAGGCGGGCCTCCTGCAGCCATCCCACCCCTCCGTGGGGCCCTGGCCTGGGGAGTGCACGCTTTACTGCCGCCAGCCAGCCCACGGCACCCACCCAGTTGTCCCTCCGCAGTGGTGGCCACACCCCTCCCTCCACCCCCCCTCGCACCCGCGCGTGCCTCGGCCATGCCACCCGCTCCTGATTGGCTGGTAGCATAGCGAAGGTACGGTCACATTTGCATGTTTCTCTTTTATTATATAGGATAGTTAAACTAATCAGCTGTAATTGCTCAGCAAAGAGAAAGAAACAAAAGAGGAGAGAGGGAGACAGAGAGAAGAGAGAAAAATGAGAGAAACATAACCAGTGCTGGTAATCTGCTGCCATTCCACTAAATGCAGGTGTTCTATTTCTTGGGACATTCTTATTTCTCCAGTCTCTCTGATATCATCTGATCATAAACAAAGTACTTTTTTCTCTGGTGCTCAAGGGAAGAAGCAGGGATTATTTCAACCCTAAAGGAAAAATGGCTGCATATGACACTGAAAGATAGAAATCAGCCTCCAAAGAGGACTGACTTCCTAAGGATACTTCAAGGACAATTTTTAACAATACTCAGCTTCCACAGTATACACTGAGAGTAGGACCAAACCCCCAAATACAGTAAGATTCATTATAACAACGTAAGCTGAAATTTGTTACAATATGCTTTTATGGTACTTCATATTTTTTAAAGTGCTCTTATATAACAGTATCATTTAACATACACAGCAGTCAAGCAAAGCCAGAACAAGAATGGCAGTTCCCTTTTCAGAAATCAGTAATAGAAAATGAGTTTTGAGCCTGATAATACAGGTTCAAATGCCAGGCATATTGTTCAACTTTTCAGAGCCTTAGTTTCCCATCAGTAAAATGGGAACAGTTAGACTTCTGAGGATGAGTCAAATGTACAAGTCACATGTATACAATACTGTGTATCCGTTCATATTCCACAGGAAATAGTGCAAGTTCACACACCTACTATGACTAATCCCCAATTTCAAACTCCATGTTCAGAGGTTCAAGAAGAATGTAAAAGGTGTTCAGAAGATGTAACTATTTTTGCTAAATTTATGAAATGCTCTCTTGAAGACTAGCAAAGCACTTACGTGTGTAGATGTGTATGATAAAAAGACGTTATAATAGTCTATTTAATATAAAGCTGGTTCAACATGTACAGAACATTTCCCAATAGTGCATTTAAGTAACGAAATCCTTTTTTGCATAATTAGTATAAACATACTTTTGGATGAAAATACTTTAGAAACATTGATTCTGATAAATTAATGTATAACAAGTTAATATTGTATCCGATTAATATTTAATATTAATAAAAGTAATTAATAAGTTATAGGACAGAGCACAAGAAATCAGGAATATCTGCAGTATCCGCCACACCAGGTGGAATCAAGCAAAAAGCAAGCGCTCACCTGCCCCCCAGGCAGGCGGAGCACACTTCACCTCACTCAGCAGCGGCGGATCGGACCATTTCCTCCTCCGCCCTTTTCCGCCACCACCTCTATCCCTTCCCGCCCCTCTGTATCTAACCGAGGGCAGGGACGGGGCAGGGTAACACGGTGCTGTGAGAACAAGCAACCCCGCGATCCGCTGCAGCCCTTCTACCTCCATCCCACTGTGGGTGCAAAGCCACAGCGCCTCTCCTACCTCTCCTGTCTCTAGTGCAAGGTCTACCATACTTTAAAATTGTTTTAAAGCACAAAAACTTCCCCGCTCCCTTTAGTCCCTCACCTTCACGAAAGCAATCGGGGTTGTGGTACCTTCGATATCTAACAGGATCACAGTGACTTCGGCTGGCACCGAAAGCATGACCATTTCCCTACCGGATGCTACCACGGAAATCGGCCTACTGGACGGGAGGGCGGCGCCGACTGGACCCCCAGCACCGTCCCGGGCTTCCGAAAGCTCCGCGAGAACCTCGGGGCGGTCAGCCACGTGCGGTCTGAAGCACGAGGGGAGCAGGGCACCGCCACAACACTGAAAGTGGTGAAGGCAACCGAGGAAGGGACCTGAACAAGGGGAGCTGCCCAGGGCCGGAGGCCGAGACCACGTGGGTCGGGAAAGGGGCGGGCAAGCGGGGCTCCGAGGGGGCGGGGGCAAAGTAAAGGCGGCGATGCCGACTGGCCGCCAGAGGGCCTCGGACCCATCCGTCAAGTCGGGCCTCGCGGGGGCGGGAACAAAGCGAGCGCGGGAGCCGAGTGCGCGGGCGCGCGCTCCCAGCAGACAGGTTAGGCGAGCCGGAGAGGCCGGGCACGTGCCGACGGGAACCCCGCGAGTGGCGCGCCGGGGACGTGAGTGCCCCCTGCCCTCTACGACACCTAGTCCGCCCCCACCCCCGCCCACCGCGTTTGCATATTTACTGTAATCTAACCGGGCCTGCGCCCCTCCTCCCGTCCTCGGCCAGCCAAAGAGGCCGCGCGGCGTCCCGGTGGGTCTGACTGCGGTGGTTCCGGCCGATCGGCTCGGGAGGCCCGCCGCCCCCTCTCGGCCCGCGCCGGTAGCAGGAGCGGAAGAGGCGCCGCTGCCCGCAGGGGCCGCCGCGCCGCTTCCTGTCGGCGGGTTCCAGCCGGAGCGGGGACCAAACACGCTTGCGCGCGGCGACGGCAGGCGCGCTCGCCGCCTCATCCGCCGGGCGCAGGACGCCTTCTCTGGAGCAGGCCGGCTGCGGAGCTCATCGGCAGCATCCGCCGCCGCAGCAGTTCTGCACGGGGGTACCGAGAGCGGAAGAAGGCAGGGTGGACAGCTGTTGCTAGGAGTGGGCTGGACCGGACGCCAGAGACAAAGGCTCTCCAGGCAAGAGGGACTCGGCCCTGCGACGGCACTGCTCGGGATTTGTGAACCCAGGACTTCTCGTCCCTTCGTTTTTCTCTTCCGACGCTCCTCTCATCCCTAGCCCGCGACCTCGCTCCTCACCGGAGGGCCGCGATGGAGGTCCCGCCCCGGCTCTCCCATGTGCCGCCGCCATTGTTCCCCTCCGCGCCCGCTACTTTAGCCTCTCGCAGCCTCTCCCATTGGCGGCCGCGGCCGCCGCGGCAGCTGGCGCCGCTGCTGCCTTCGCTCGCTGCCGGCACCGCCCGACAGGGGGCGCGCCGGGGCCCGCGCCACGTCACCGCCCAGCAGCCCTCCCGATTGGCGGGCGGGGCGGCTATAAAGGGAGGGCGCAGGCGGCGCCCGGACCTCTTCCGCCGCCATTTTAAATCCGGCTCCATACAACGCTCCGCCGCCGCTGCCGCGACTCGAACTGCGCGCCAGCACCCGCCGGCTGACAACGCCGCCGCCATGGAGGACGTGAACGAGTATAGCAACACGGAGGAGTTCGCAGAGGGATCCAAGATCAACGCGAGCAAGAATCAGCAGGATGACGGGTACCGCACGCTGCTCCCCTCTTCCCCCACCCCCCCTCGCGCGCGCCCTTGGTTCCTCGAGAGCCCCGCGCTGTCCACATTCTTGCCCGGAGTCGATTCCTCCTCGCGTGCGGGGCCCCACTGGCTTGAAGAGTGGAGGAAAGTAGGAGACGGAGAGGATGACTCGAGAGGCCCGCGGCAGTGGGGGGAAGGGCGGAGAGGGTTGGAGGCGGAGGGCGGCGGCGTCCGGGTCCCGAGTGCGCAGGCGCCGCGTGGGCCGTGGGGGAGGGGCCGCCTCGCTGCGCCACATGCTGCAGCTGCCGCCGCCTCTTCATTGTGTCTGTTAGGGCCCCACGCGGTTTTCCCCGGGAGAGTTCAGGGAACTCTTGGCTTGGGAGCCAGCGAGCGCTGGGGCGCAGATCGCCAGAAATGATCATGAGTTCGTTAGGTGGAACATTGGCTTGATAGCTGAGGAAGAAGGTGGACCTCAGTTGTGAGGGGCCTAGTTTAGGAAGTTGGGTTTTCTAATGTAGAACAATGTTTAACACTTTGTTGGCCTCGTCCTCGTTTAAACTTTGCTTTCTGCATTGTGGGAGAGCAAGCTGTAAGGTGTTTTGAGTAAGTTGACCTCGATGGAACTTGGAATCTTTGTGGTCTATTGATAACGAGTACCTGAAAAGGCGGGTTAAACTACTTGCACTGGGGGGTTAAACCTCCCCCCAGTTAAACGTTATATAACCCCTGAATTGAAGTGATCGTTCGGGCTGCTGCTAACCTTTAAAAAAAACACTTTTATTTCTAGTAAAATGTTTATTGGAGGTTTGAGCTGGGATACAAGCAAGAAAGATCTGACTGAATATTTGTCTCGATTTGGGGAAGTTGTAGACTGCACAATTAAAACAGATCCAGTCACTGGACGGTCAAGAGGATTTGGATTTGTGCTTTTCAAAGATGCTGCTAGCGTTGATAAGGTAGGAATGTGTTTTGCATGATGATACTTTCGTGTGCCTTTTGCAAATTGTTTGGGGATTGGTTGTATATGGCTGTCAGGTTAAATAAATATGTCTTCCAGGTTTTGGAACTGAAGGAACACAAACTGGATGGCAAATTGATAGATCCCAAAAGGGCCAAAGCTTTGAAAGGGAAGGAACCCCCCAAAAAGGTTTTTGTGGGTGGCTTGAGCCCAGATACTTCTGAAGAACAGATTAAAGAATATTTTGGAGCCTTTGGAGAGGTGCGCTATGTGATTGTTTGTGTGTTTACATAATATTCATCTCTAACCCACTTCTTACAGAATAAATTTATATGTCCGGTGAGGGTGGGATTAAATTACTGCTTGGGGTCCACCATACTTGAATCACTGCTTTCTGTGCTGTAATGCAAACCACAATTTCTAATTTATTTTGTAGAAAACATGGATGCTTTGGTATGGTTAGTGTTTTGGACTTGTAACTAGTGGCATCTGTAGGGTATGAGATCTTAAGGAAGATTTTACCTTCCTACTAAAAAATGTATACTAACATAAATAACGTAGATTGATGTTGATATTAAGCAACATTAATAGACCAACTCATCTGATTAGAATACCATGTTATGTTGAAGTTTGCAAAGGACCTGTGGTATTCTTAAGACCTTTTGGTAGCTTTTGCCATTTCTGGATGATGTTGAGTGTGCTTCTTAATTTCAGATTGAAAATATTGAACTTCCTATGGATACAAAAACAAATGAAAGAAGAGGCTTTTGTTTTATCACATACACAGATGAGGAGCCAGTAAAGAAATTGTTAGAAAGCAGATATCATCAAATTGGTTCTGGGAAGGTAAAAGCCATTTTAATTAAGTGGGGGTTTTGAGTTTCTTTTTAGTAGTGAAATGATTTCTCAATCTTGTTTGCTTTTTAAAATTTGTCTATAGTGTGAAATCAAAGTTGCCCAACCCAAAGAGGTATATAGGCAGCAACAGCAACAACAAAAGGGAGGAAGAGGTGCTGCAGCTGGTGGAAGAGGTGGTACTAGGGGTCGAGGCCGAGGTGAGAATTCTTGGGGAATGAGTTGATAATTGTTTAAGCTATAAACTGCTAAATATGAAAAAGTAATGACTTGAGAAAGTAAAGTCAGATATAAATTACTTCAGGAAAATGCTCAGTTGAGTGGCTGAGGTTTTGTATTGTTGACTGGTTTCACCTTTTCAAGAATGGCTTCTGTGAGACAGTGTTGTGCATCACTGATGGAAAAATGATTCTATAAAATGGAATGAAGATTACACTGTACACCATGGCGTGATATGTTTGCTTGGGGAGGAGTTCTTGCTTTAAATTTTTTAAAATTGATTTTTAGAACAACAGAGAAACATTGGCCTGTTTGTGGTTCCCCACATTCATACATTTATTCATCCATTGTTTGGTTCTTGTTTGTGCCCTGCCTGAGGGGTTCAAACCTGAAACCTGCAACCTTGGCATGTTGGGATGATGCTCTAACCCAGTGGTCGGCAAACTCATTAGTCAACAGAGCCAACAGTACAACGATTGAAATTTCTTTTGAGAGCCAAATTTTTTAAGCTTATTCTAGCCCCCACTTCTTCGAAATAGACTCGCCCAGGCCTTGGTATTTTGTGAAGAGCCGCACTTAAGGGCCAAAGAACTGCATGTGGCTCACAAGCCATAGTTTGCTGACCACAGCACTAACCAGCTGAGCTACCTGGCCAGGGCCTAGGAATTCTTGCTTTAAAGTTAGATGATCTACCTCTCTTCACCTTTGTCCTGACTTTCCATTCAGTTTAGGAAGCATAATACTAGCACTGGACTTTTTGTAATTTTCAGTCAAATAGCAGTATAGTATCCTTTCTGCTTAAGATTTGCAGAGTAAGAGACAGAATGCATCATTTTTATGTTAGGATGGGGAGTGGGAGTCCAAAAGTTGTTTCCTAACAATCATTGTGCATTGTTTCAGGTCAGGGCCAAAACTGGAACCAAGGATTTAATAACTATTATGATCAAGGATATGGAAATTACAATAGTGCCTATGGTGGTGATCAAAACTATAGTGGCTATGGCGGCTATGATTATACTGGGTATAACTATGGGAACTATGGATATGGACAGGGATATGCAGACTACAGTGGTAAGAATATTTAACTTAATTTTATAATCAATGGTATTTAAATTCAGTGTTAAATTGATACCCCATTCTAAAATTATATGGGTTTCCCCTTTATTGAAATGCTTGGAGTTACGTTTTCAAGGCAATTGATAGTCATAGAGTGATTTTACTAACGTGAAAGTTCTGGTTATAAATGTTCAAGAATATGTGATGTATGACTAGTTTATAAATGGCTGTTACAGTCTTGTTTAATATTTGGCATGTAGTTTTATACATTTCAATTTTTAAGTATACTTATATAATGAAATCATTTCGTAAGAGCTATCTTGATATGATTTCTTGTCTTATGAAATAGGCCAACAGAGCACTTATGGCAAGGCATCTCGAGGGGGAGGCAACCACCAAAACAATTATCAGCCATACTAACGGAGTACATTGGAGAAAACAGGTGTGTATAAGAGTATGAGACGCCAGTGGAAATGTCTAATTTAATTTAAAGATCAATAGACAAAATAAAAAGTAAAATATATTGTATAGCCGTTTTTTTACTGTTGTTAAATTTTAATTGCTTTATGAGCCTGTTTTGCTTAAAGTGTCTATAGATCTTTAACTTTAAAGTTTCACTTCACTTTCTTTAGTATTACAGAAAAACTTAAAAGTTTTTCTGTTTGCTTTGTGTACCAGGTGATCTAGAGGAATAATTAAACATTTTTAGAACTATTAACAGGTAAAGTACTGAATGGGTACAAACTTAAGGAAAACACGAATGTTGTCTTCTAACTCTGACATTATACCTTGTTTGTACCCGCCAGCGGGAACTTCATTGCAGGCCGTGTGTCACCCTGACCACGTCTATCTCTGGGGGTCGCACGTTGCGGGCAGAGCGCAAGGCATACACCAGAAAACGCTGTCCTGTGGTATGGTCTCTTCCAACTTCATGTACCAGCGTAAAGATTAAAGTGGAAAACTTCAGACTTTGGCTTCTTTTTAATCTTTTTGGAGATTAAGTGTCTAAACTTAACTTAAATGGTTTTTTACAGGAGTTAAAGTACATAAATGCCTTTTTACAGCTTACTCATTTTGGTCTTCTGTTTAGTGTTGTATTTCAATTGTGGAGCCTCATTTTAAGTGTTCATTCTTTAAGATTTAATGCTTGCTTTTTCTTTTTATAGCTAATAGTGAAATCTACAAGCCAAAACAAGAACTTTAAAATCTGGAATATAAATTAAAGATCATATGCACACAACCATTTTCCTTGAAATACAATAATCTTATTAAAATGTCATAAAGTCATTTTACTTGGTTTACTAGAGATACTTCTAGTAGACTAATCTAGCACAGTGCAACCTGTGGATATGGGAAAGTTCTATTCCCAGATTCTTTTCCAAGTAGAATTAAATTTGGTGTCATTTGGGAAACTGGGTGAATTTAACTACCCAAATCACATTTGCCAATGAATATGCATGTGATCTTTAATTATTGAAGAAAAGAATAAAGTGAGGACTTAAAACAATTCATGAAAGTGGACCTTTGAAAGCTTGTCAGAGTTGCACAAATCTAATTGCTATTTTGTTTTTGTTTTTAGGAGGAGATTGCTAAAGTAACCCATCTGGCAGGACGACATTGAAGATTGATTGGTCTTCTCTTGCTCTAAGATGATTATTTTGTAAAAGACTTTCTAGTGTATAAGACACAACTGTGTCCAACTGTATATAGCCGCCAACTAGTTTCCTTTTGTTTTTACTTTGTCTTTTGCTATCTGTGTTATGATTCAATGTGGATTTGTGTTTATACAAATTTTATTTGTATGATTTCATGTTAAACCTCAAATAAATGCTTCCTTATGTGATTGTTTTTCTGCGTCAGGTACTAAATAGCTCTGTTAAAAAGGGTGATTTTAAATAAGCAATAATTAAGGCACAGTTTATTTTGTAAGGAGTATTGGTCTGTAAGGAGAAACTGTGGCCCTTATGAACAGCCAGCTATAGTATCACCCTGTTCCCACTTTTGTTAGCTGTATGCTATGCTCCCGCTCTTCATTTCCCGGTTAACTGAGGCTTTCACCACATTTCAGAATGTTTCCTCTGTGAATCTGGAGACCTTGTCATGGAAGTATCCATGTCGTAATGTGATTAGAGTGGAAGCTTTCTTGTGGACCATTGAGTCTTCCGATGATTGTACTCTGAAGAAGAGTACCCTTTTAATGGCACAAAACATGTTGGTTGCTCCTTTTATGAATGGGAAAAGTTTTGCTTTGTTTCTGTCTCTGGAAAGCCATTTGTTGTGCTTTGTTAAATATTTTAAATGGTTTGTTAGACTTTTGAGTAATAATACCATGACTTTAATTGTTCTCTTGATAGAAAGTCCAGATGTACCCAGGAATAAAGCACTGTTGAACTAGTGGGACTTACAGTTTGAAGCTATCAAAAATAGTTACATTATCACAAATATTTTGGCAGATAAGTTTTAGGTTATTAAAATGAGCGAAAGTTAAGGTATTTAAAGGTAGTGACTGAATTAGTTTTAGTTGGTATGTCACAGTAAGCAGCAAACAACTGTTCTTTGGGTGCATTTTTAGGAAGCTATGTTGGTTAACTTAATGTGGTGTGAACTCTTAGAAAAAGCCATGTTGGTAGGTCTTTTTTTTTTTTTTTTTTTAATGCAGTTAGTGCATGGGTCAAGTAGCTAACTAAGCATAGCCATATTCAGACAGGAAGAAATAGTAGGGAAACTATGAGTGTTGTTTTAATGCAAATCTAAGTGTGACCAAGTCATATCATTAGAGGAATCTTGGTGCATTGTTAAAAAGCTTTAGTTCTAGATTTTGGTAGGATTTCCTGGGTAAATCCAAGCTTTGTCTTTTATATTAAATATGGTTACTGGACTTAAGGTTTTTTAAATTTTGTTTTTATGGTTCCATGTTACCATTGGGGGTTGGGATATCTTCATATGTGGAATAGTTGACCTCACCTTAAAGTGTAAACTTATGCTGATGAACCTGCCGTTTTTTTTTATTTGGTGCCTGCAACTGTTCATATGATGTTTGTATTTGCTGGGCTATTAAGTTGCAAAATTCTTGGCCTTGTTTTGCTCCTATTTTGTTTTGACCTTACACCTAGGCCAAGTCCCAGTGTTGGCTATTGCAAGGGATTCTGTTTAACCATTACACCCCTAGAACAGAGGGGATATTTTCATTTTAAGTTATGTTGTCAGTCAGTGGGTGCAGTTTTTGCAGTGTCTTTAGGGCAGTGAGTCCTGTAAGTTGAAGTTTATGATTAGGTGACAAGTTGACATTGAGATTGTCCTTTCCCTGATCAAAAATGAATAAAGGCTTTTTTTAAAAAAATCCAAACTTTTCAATCAAGTCTTAATATATATGACTTTAGAAATACACTACATCTAGAAATTATTAAGATCTTTTACAAAGAATTGGGAATGAGTATATGTCCTTGTGTTTTGTACTTGTCTAAGGTGCTTTGGACTCCATGCTTAATCCTGATTTTAGGCTCTAATTGCCAGCACATAAATTTGAAATAAGTATGCTAAGGTTAAGTGCTCCAGACACATCTATAAGAATGAAGAGAAAAATTAAGGTTTCATTCTGAAGTACTTAGAACTAAGTGATTTGACAAGTTGGGGTTAATTCTGAAGTACCTAATGATATATCAACTAGCTTGTTTATCTTTGAAATATGCTTCCTGAATTATTTTAACCAAATGCTGTGTAGTGTTACTCATTCTAACCTTATTAGCAATTTTGTTAACATTACTGTTCCATAGTCTCATCACTATGTTTATAAAGTTAGGAATATTAAGAATTAAGATGTCTATTGGGATGCTAAACATGGGTAAGCAAAACTTGTTTCTTTTTTGGTCCTCGCCTGAGGATATTAGAGTGGAAGGGAGTGGGGGGAGAGGGAGGGAAACATTGATATGAGAGGCAAGTTGATTGGTTGCCTCCCACATGTGATGGGTATTAAGCCTGCAAACAATACATGTCCTTGACTGGGGTCAAACCCAGGACCCTTCAGGCTGAGCCAACACACTCCACTGAAGTCACACCTGCTAGGGCTCCGTGAGTGGGAGGGAGAGAAGCATCTCGGCTGGTTGCCCTCTGCATGTGCCCCAACCAGGACTGGGATCAGACCTCCAACCCAGGTATGTGCCCTTAACCCTGTGGTGTGTGGGCCAGCATTCTACCTGCTCTGAAGACCACCCAGGGTGGTAAGCAGAACTTCATTCTATCTTTTTCATAATGGTGATAGAGGAAACCCTTCACTAATCTTTATTAATTGTAATATAGGGACATTGAAAAATTCACAAAGATTTGATAGGATGTCAACCACAAAATGCTAACTTTTACTAGTTGAAAAGAGTTCAAAACCCTGCATGTATATAAATTTTTAGTTGTAGGAGATAAGTTTAACTGATTCTAGCATTAAGCAAAATCAAGGGATGTTAAAAGCACTAGAGTGCTGGTCCATGAAATCAGTGCATGGGTAGGTCCCTAGGCCTGCCTGGTGATCAGAACCAATCTGGTGCGACCAGCTGGGTGATTAGGGGGCCCCCTCTGGCACCACCCTCTCACTGGCTCTGTCCCCTGTGGCCTCCCTCAGCAGGATGATGGGGGGGCGGCTCCACTGGCACCCGCCTTGGCTGGCCTTAGGGGCGGAGCTGCCCCTTCGTGGTCAGTGTGTCATAGCAACTGGTTCTGCCATTTGATTTGCACATTAGGCTTTTATATAAAGATTCCTCACTTTCCAAGCTAATCTGTCATTATGGTCTCAACTTCTTGAGCAAAATCATGCAACTTTATTTCATATTGTCATTCAAAAGTATACTTACCATAAAAATATGGGCTATTCTTTTAGGATTGGTTGGGATTTTACATTTTTTGTCTTGAAATAGTTGTTAGATGTGGAATTTGAAACTTTTGATAGAATAACTTAAAAATTCACATTTCACCTCTCAACCACTTTTTATAAACAATACAATGAATGGTGTTCTGGGGATTACAGGGTAAAACATTCTGAAGACTTAATTCGTATTACTTTAAAGAGCAGTTTTACTCTATTAGCACTTATTTCAGAGGTATACCATTTGGGAAGGCGTATCAGTGTGATGGGACTGACATATAATTTGAAAATAGGTCCAAGATTTTTCATTACTACAGTAGTTTTATCTGCAGTTTTGCTTCCCGCAGTTTATTACCACAGTGGACCACAATCCAAAAAATTAAATGGAAAGTTCCAGAAACAATATGTAAGTTTTAAATTGTGCACCATTCTGAGTAGTATGATAAAATCTCGAGCTGTCCTGCTCTGTCCCACCTGGGATATGAATCATCCCTTTTTCTAGCATGTCCAGGCAGTGTATACTTCCTGTCTATTACATTTAATAGCTATCTCATATATTGGGTCAACTGTCCTGGTATTTTAAGTTCTTGTGTTCAAGTAACATTTTATTTAACAATGAAGCCAAAACTCAAAATTTGTGATGCTGAAAATTCCTTTAAGTGAAAAGGTGAAAGTTCTACTTAATAAGGAAAGAAAAAAAAGTTGTATGAAATCAACTGCTAAAATCTACAGCAAGAACAAATGCTTAAAATCGTAAAGGGAAATGAAATTTCAGCCCTCGCTGGTTTGGCTCAATGGATGGAGTGTTGGCCTGTGGACTGGGTTTAATTCTAGTCATGAGCTGCCTGGGTTCAATTCTAGTTGCGGGCTCCATTCCCAGTTGGGGGCGTGCAGGAGGCAGCTGATCAATGATTCTCATCACTGATGTTTCTCTCTCTCCCTATCCCTTCCTCTCTAAAGTCAATAAAAATATATTTTTAAAAATTCCAGGTTGCTGAGACATTTCATTTACATAATTTTTGTTAT
Organism: Antrozous pallidus; assembly: GCA_027563665.1. Classification (NCBI taxonomy): domain Eukaryota; kingdom Metazoa; phylum Chordata; class Mammalia; order Chiroptera; family Vespertilionidae; genus Antrozous; species Antrozous pallidus. The sequence goes on from CM050511.1 coordinate 68,782,251, forward strand.
ACTAGATTGTTATGATTTTGCTATTTTATCATTATTGTTAATCTCTTATCAGGCCTAATTATACATTAAACATCATCAATACATATGTGTAGAAAAACATACTAAAATAACAAGATTAGGTGCTACCCACAGTTTCAGGTTCAACTAGGGGGTCTTGAAATGTATAACCCTCTGACAGGAACTTCTAGGATTTAGAACTATACCACATTGTTGGAGATAAAGAGAAAAAGCTTTCATAATCTGGAAAATGATATTTTTAAATACTTGTGATACGGGTATAACTTTCTTAAATTGTGTGTTTGGAATAGAACAAATTATTCCTTTTGTCTCATTTAAAACATTTTTTATTGCCCTAATTGGTTTGGCTCAGTGGATAGAGCATCAGCCTGCAGACTGAAAGGTCCCAGGTTTAACTATGGTCAAGGGCATGTAGCTTGGTTGCAGGCACATCCCCAGTAGGTGTGCAAAAGGCAGCTGATCGATGTTTCTCTCCTATCGATGTTTGTAACTCTATCCCTCTCTCTTCCTCTAAAAAATCAAAATATATTAGAAAAAAAACTTTTTATCTCATTTTTAGTTACAATCCATGTAAACAGGGCTTAAAGCCTGTCAAAACTTAATTCTACTCTGGCGTAGGTCTTCTCATTTATAAAAGTATTTATTTTTTAAAATAATTTTTTTTTGATTTTTTTTTTACAGAGAGGAAGGGAAAAGGATAGAAAGTCAGGAACATCGATGAAAGAGCCTCTTGCACACTCCCTACTAGGGAAGTACTGGCAACCAAGGTACATGCCCTTGACCGGAATCGAACCTGCAATCTTTCCGTCTGCAGGCCGACGCTCTATCCCCTGGGCCAAACCAGTTTCGGAGGTCTTATTTTTATTTGGTTATCTTAGTTGCTATTAGCATGATGTTTAAGGCACCAATATAGTTTTTAGACACTAGCAAAAGGGTTATTTTTTCTCTGTATTTCCCATCCAAAATAATGAAAAATTCAAATGTACCATTCCATTTCTGGTTTTTTACCGACTGGGATTTTTTTTTTTAATAATCCCAAGAAAGGAGGGTCATCTTGGTGTTGGTGACAGATACAGAATTGCCGTTGATTTACACTTAACCTCAGTATTGCCCTGGCTGGTTTGGCTCAGTGGATAGAGCATCAGCCTGTGGACTGAAGCGTCAAGGGCACGTGCTTGGGTTGTGAGCTCAGTTAAAGCCGAGACTGGTTTGGCTCAGTGGATAGAGCATCGGACTGCAGACTGAAGGGTTCCGGTTCAATTCCGGCAAGGGCATGTATCTTGGCTACAGGCACATCCCCAGTAGGGGGCGTGCAAGGGGCAGCTGATCGATCTGTCTCTCATCGATGTTTCTGACTTTCTATCCCTCTCCCTTCCGCTCTGTAAAAAATCAATAAAATATATAAATATATATATATATTTTTTAAACCACAGTACTACCAGACTAATACTTGTTTACTTTTTTTACCTGAATCGTCCTTTTTAAATTCTCTGAGTGTAAAATTTGCTCCTTGTTGAAGTGAAATTCTTTTCTTCATTAAGGATACCAAGGGGGCCCTGGCCAGGTGGCTCAGCTGGTTGGAGTGGTGTCCCAAATACCAAAAGGTTCCAGGTTCAATTCCTAGACAGGTCACACACCTAGAATATAGGTTCAATCTCGTGTAAGGGAGGCAACTGATGCTTCGTGCTCGCTCTCCCTTCTCTCTAAAATCAATGTAAGTGCATCCTTGGGTAAGGATTAAAATAAAAAGGATTCCAACTGGCAAATTTCTGCCTTTCATAGAAACAAACCAAACAAGCACTCTTAACTAGGAAATATACAGGCATTAATTACTGTTCTTTTGACAGTTGTAGAAAAGATATACAAACTCAGTATAACTTCAGAACAGCAGTCAGTTTATTGAACTCCATTTGTTGCCATAAGAAAGGGGATAAAGCATTACATGAAGATGTCAAAGGTTCTAAAATTATTCCATAAATTGCTCTTAAGATCATATTTTATTTCATGTTTCATATTTGCTTCTGTGCATTAGCAGTCCTACATATAGTGTAAGAGTACATACTCAGGTGTACACATACACCTACATAAGAGAAAAGGTATACAATTTTTCAAAAGGAATTTTTACTTCTGTCGGCAAATATGGATGGCCTGAGTAATTAAACTAATCCCTCTGAAGACAAGCAAGATGAAAAAATTTTTAAATCTTCTCTAGAAAAACTAAAGAACCCTGAAACATACAGAATAATACTGAATGTAAAGTGTAATTGAAAAATTAAATTTTCCTTAGGTTCTCTTTAAAAGAAAAACTCTTCGAGAGAGAAAGGAGAGAATGAAACAAAGAAAAAAGAAAAGAGGGGAACAAAAAAGGGAAGGGAAAGGAAAAGAAAAAAGAAAAGGGAGCCAAAACCGGTTTGGCTCAGTGGATGGAGCGTTGGCCTGCAGACTGAAGGGTCCCACGTTCTATTCCAGTCAAGGACATGTACCTTGGTTGCGGGCACATACCCAGTGGGGGGTGTGCAGGAGGCAGCTGATCGATGTTTCTCTCTCATCGATGTTTCTGATTATCTATTCTCCCTTCCTTTCTGTAAAAAATCAATAAAATATATTTAAAAAAAGAAAAGGGAAATTCACCTTGCTAAAATCTTAACAGGTTAAAACCTAGAAAAGCAAACATACTGTTCAAAGCTGGGTTTTGATAGCTTTGTGGGACAAAGGACCTGGAAATCAAAGTTTAGTTCCAACCACTTACCTGCAGACTCAGCCCAACTGCTCCATAAAGGGGCTTCCAAACGGCTACCCTTTTAAAACGAGATAATCCAGGTTCCTCACCTACATGGCTAAGAGAACCTCAATTTCAGAATTTAAGATAGTCCTAGAAAGGAATGGGGCCTCAAATGCTTGGATGAAAATGTTTCTTCACCCTTGATTTCTAATTGTACATATAAAGATTGTTTTCTAACACATGGAAATGTAAAAATCACTTTTCCAAGCTCCCTTACCCCATTGTATGCCATAAGTGTCTGTAGACCCAAGGGCGAACCTTACCCACCCACCAAGACAAAAAAATAAAAATAAAATGTTTTCCCTAAGTGGCACCCAAACCAATTTTCAAATCATTTTTTGTGAGAATTTTCAGCTGAAAATATTCAAGAACACCTGAATTGTTATATTTTTATAATATTCATTGCAAATTGATTTTTTTAAATTAAATTCAAAATATCTTGGCGTGTGGAGATGGTTTCCATTTTGGATGTGTGGCAGTTAACTGGGTAGTTACTAACAGCACAAATATGTGATTTCAGCTATATCATATTATATATGGGATTCTATAACAGGAGGTAGTGACTCAAATTGATTTGTTGGATTCATTCTCTACTAAAATCAATGGGAATAGTGACAAAAACTGTCAAAATCAATTTTTTCAGAACTCTATAAGATAAAGTCTTGCAACAATCCAAGAAGCATTTTTTTTTTTAATGACAACCTCACAACGGTGAGCTTTGTGACACTGTAACTCCTCCACAAGGGAATACAATAAACTTTTGTATACCAACAAATTAGATAACTGAGGTGAAATAGGCAAAGTCCTAGAAAGATAAAAAAAAAAAAAAAACTACTGAAACTATCTCAACAAGAAATAAAACAACTGAACAAGTAAAGAGATTAAATTAATTAAAAGTAAAACTTTCCATAAAGAAAAACCCAGGGCTTGCCGAAATCGGTTTGGCTCAGTCGATAGAGTGTAGGCCTGTGGACCGAAAGGTCCCAGGTTCGATTCCGGTCAAGGGCATGTACCTTGGTTGCGGGCACATCCCCAGTGGAGAGTGTGCAGACGCAGCTGATCAATGTCTCTCTCTCATCGATGTTTCTGACTTTCTATCCCTCTCCCTTTCTTTTTTTAAAAAGAAAGAAAAATCCAGGGTTAGATGCTTCACTGGTGAATTTTACCAAAAGATTTAAAGAATTAACACCAATCCTTCACAAACTTTTTCAAAAAACAAAAGAGAAGGGAACATGTCTCAACTCATTCTATGAGGCCAGTATTACTCTGTTATCAAAATCTGACAAAGATAAAACAAGAAAACTGCAGACCAATATTCTGAGGAATATATATACACAAATACCTTATTTTTCAAATTTTATTTATTTGAGAGAGAAAGAGAGGAAGTGGAACCAAGGTGAGAGAAACATTGATTTGTTGTTCCATTTATGTATACATTCATTGATTCTTCTAGGTGCCCTGACCAAGGATTGAACCCATGACCTTGGCCTATTGGGATGACACTCTAACCAATGGAGCTACAGGTTAGAGCACAGAGATGCTTAAAAAAAGAAAGAGAAAAATCCAGAAAACAAAATCCAGCACCTATAGAAAGGATCAGTATACATTATGACTGAGTGGAATTTATCCCAGGAATGCAAGGTTGGTTTTAACATCTAAAAATCAATCACAATGTAACATACCATATGTTAATATACTAAAGAATAAAAACCACATAACCTGAATAGATACAGAAAAACTACTTGACAAAATCCAACACCTTTTCATGATTTAAAATCCCCCACAAAAACATTCAACAAACTAAGAATAAAAATTATAGACTAAATTGTGTGCCCTCCCCAATTAATATATTAAAGCCCTAACCCCAAATGTGACTTATTTGGAACTAGGGCTTTTAAGGAGGTAATTAAGGTAAATGAAGTAATACGGTAAGACCCTAATCTGATAGAACTGGTGTCCTTATAAGAAAAGAAAAAGAGCTCTAACCACTAGTTCAGTGGATGAAGCCTGTGGACTCAAGAGTCTCATGTTCGATTCTGCTCAAGGGCATGTACCTTGATTGCTGGCACATACCCAGTGGGGAATATGCAGGAGGCAGCTGATCAATGTTTCTCTCCCATCTATATTTCTAATTCTCTATCCCTCTCCCTTCCTCTCTGTAAAAAAAAAAAAACCCCACAGCAATAAAATATATTTTAAAAAAAGAAAAAGACATCAGAGATCAATCCCTACCTACACACACACACCGACTAAAGGTTCATGTCAAGACACAGCAAGAAAGAGGCCATTAGTAAGTCAGAAAAAGAGGCCTCACCAGAATCTAATCCTGCTGGCACCTTGATCTTGGCCTTTTGGCTTCCAGAACCGTGAAAAAATAAATGTCTATTGTTTAAAACACCCAGTTGTCAGTATTTGGTTATGGCAGCCTAACAAAACTAATATAGAAGGGAAATTCCTTAACCTGATAAAAACTGTTTAAAAAAACATACAACCAACATCCTACTTAATGATAAGAGATTGAATGCTTTGTTCCTAAGATATGGAACTAGACAAGGATATCAATTATTATAACTTCTGTTCAACATAGTACTGAAGGTTCTAGCCAGCCCACTTAGGCAAGAAAAAGAAATGAAAGGTATCTAGATGGAAAGGAAGAAGTATCAAACTATCACTATTTAGATGAGATCATACTGTATACAGAAAACAGTAAAAAATCCACAAAAAAACATTAGAATAATTGAGTGCAGTAAGGTTGCAGGGAATAAGATCAAAGTACAAAAATCAATTTTCTATACACTAGCAGTGAACAATCCAAAAATGAAATTAAGAAAATTCTTTTTACAGTAGCCTCAAAAAGAATGAAATGCGTAGGAATTTAACAAAATAAATGTCTGACTTTAAAAATAGTTAACTATAAAATATGGTTGAAAGAAATAAAAGAAAACCTAAGTAAGTGGAAAGTTAGCTCATGTTCCTGGGTTGGGCCTAATATTGTTAAAATGGCAACAGACCCTAAGTTGATCTACAGATTGAATGTAATCACTATCAAACACTCAGCTGGACACTGCTAATATTGACAAGATGACCTTGAAATTATTATGGAAATATGTAAATTACAGCATAGGGAACAATGTCATAATAAATATGTATAGGGCCAGGTGGGTACTTGAAACAGCAGCAGTGGGGAAGACCACTCTGTAAAGTACACAATTTTCTGACCACTATGTTGTAAATCTGAAAATAATACAGAATAATATTGAATGTAAAAATATAAATAAAAAACAAACATTTTAAAAATTACTTTGGGAAATATAACAGACCCAGAATAACCAATCTTAGGAGAAAAAAGAACAACTAAAGTTGGAAGACAGTAATTAAGATAGCATTTTACTGGCATAAAGATAGATATATAGATCAGTGCAATAGAGTTGAGGACCATAAATAAGTCATTACATTTAAGATAAATTGAATTTTGATAAGTTTCCCAACACAATTCAATGGAAGAAGAATAGTATTTCCATCAGTGTTGGAACAATGTGATAGTCACATGCAAAAAAATAAAGTTGGACACCTACCTCATAACATATACACAAAAAAAAAAGTATCTGCAAGTGGATGAAAGATCTAAATATAATAGCTCAAAGTATAAAAACCTTAGAAGAAAGCATTGAAGCATAGGAATAACTGTTTGTGACGTTGTATTAGGCCTAACTCTTTTCCAAAAGCACAAGTGCAAAAGAAAAAAAGATTGATAAACAGGATTTCATCAAAATTAAAGATGCTTATGCTTAAAAATGACACCATCAAGTAAGCAAAAAGACAACCCACAGAATGGGAAAAAATAGTGCAAAACCGACAAGCCTGGTGGCTTGGTGGTTGAGCATCGACCTATGAACCAGGAAATCACAGCTCGATTCCTGGCCAGGGCATATGCCTGGGTTGTGGGCTCGATCCCCAGTGTGGGGTATGCAAGAGGCAGCCAATCAATGAGTTTCTTTCATCACTGATGTTTCTCTTTTTCTCCCTTCCTCTCATAAACCAATTAGAAATATATTGCAAAACATAAATATGATAAGACTTGTAACTATCATATGTCTATAGACATACTAGAGGCCTGGTGCATGAAATTCGTGCACTGGGGGTGGGTGATCTCTCAGTCCAACCTGCCCCCTCACACATACTGGGAGCCCTCAGAAAATGTCCTACTGACCGCTCACCCCCAGCCAGCCCAAGGCCTAATGCCTTTGCCCAAGGCTTTAGGCCATGGGTACCTAATCATCGCCCTGCAATGGGGCTGATGGCTGGCTACGCCCCAGCCACCTCAGTCCCGCCCCTCCTCCCCCAGCCCAGGCCTTAGCTCTGGCTGCCCGGGGCCTGTACTCTGACCAGCTGGCTCCGCCCCACCTCCTGATTGGCTGGTGGGCGTGGCTGGTGGGCATAACTTGATCGGAGGTACAGTCAATTTACATATTACTCTTTTATTAGATAGGATGATAGTTACATATATATGTATATTACATGTGTGTAATTTTTCTTCAAATGCAGAAAAAGACAACTCAATTTTAAAATAGACAAAGAATCCTAATACATGTTTCTCCAAAAAAGATAAACAAATTATCAAAAAGTACACAAAGATGCTGACCATCATAAGTCATTAGGGAAATGGAAATATTAAGACCACAATAAGATATTGTTTTGCACACACTAACCTGGCTAAATCACAAAGACAGTAAGTTTTGATGAAGATATGGAGAAAACAGAACCCTCATACACTGCTGAATGGAATGTCAAATGGTGGAACAACTTTGGAAAACAATGTGATATTTCCTAAAAAATTTAAATATAGAGTTTAAGTTACTATATATCCAGCAATATCAGTCTTAGGTATATATCAAGAAACATGAAAAGGTATCCACACAAAAGCATATACAGAAATGTTCATAGTAACATTATTCATAGTAGCCAAAAAGAGGAAATAATCCAAATGTTCAGTAACTGATGAATGGATAAGTGAAATGTGATATATCTGTACAATACAATATCATTTGGCCATAAAAAGTAATACAATACTGATACTACAACTTAAAAACATCATGCTATGTAAAAGTAGCTAGATGCAATAAGTTATGTATAACTCCACATATATGAAATGTCCAAAATATGTAAATCTACATAGACAGAAAGTAGATTAATAGTTGCCCATGAGCTAAAAAAAAAATGAAGTAGAGAATGACTGCTAATGTGTACAGGATTTCTTTATTGGGTGAAGAAAAGGTTCTAAAGTGGTAGTATTTGCACAACTTTGTGAACACGCTACAAACCATTAAATTGTACATTTAAAAATATAAATTTTTTGTAATATGAATTATATCTCTTTAAAAGTGTGAGTTAATAAAATATATATCCAATACAAAGTGTATACTTTTATTTGAAAGATTCAAACTAACAATGATAACAAGACAACTTTTAAACACATTAAGAGAAATTTGAATATGGACATCATAATGGTAATTATCTTTTTAAAAAGTTCTTGTCAGAGACACAAAAATATTTATGCTAAAATGATACGGTATATGGTATTACAGCATAAGAAGAAAAACAAGACTGGAAAAACATTGATAATTTTTTAATTGGGTGATGGGTACAATAGTTCTATTCTAGTTATGTATACTGGGAAATTGTCATTTGAAAGTATGAAAATAATAAAGTAAAATAACAAGCAACTGGGGAGAGTATTATTTCCCAAGGTGCTGAAGAGTAAGGGATATTTCTAACTTCTAAATGGAAACCATGGAAGCCAGTCAACAATGGAGTGTTATATTTAACTAGTGACTCAGTGCACGAAATTTGTGCACATTAAAAGGGGATTAATTAGAGGAAATAATTTAATATTGCTATTTGCCCTTTCTCTATAATAGGAGTGTCAGAGATAAAAGAAAATTAGTAAAATGTATATAAGAACCTTTCTCCTGTCAAGAGTCTGGGGTGCACCACAGGACCCTGAGTTATGTCCCTGCCCACCTACATGTGCCTCAAAATCCCATGAGACTGAGACCCAGCCGGCCCCTGCCCCCATTGGGCTAGATCCAGATCTGGCCAGTCCCACCCTTGTCAAGCCCTACCAGGCAGGGGACATAGCCTCAAGTCCCCTGGCTTGGCCCCATGATGGATGGCATGGTCTGAGGTCCCCCAGCTCAGACTGGGGTAGGGGCTGTGCCTTGAGGTCCGCTGCCAAGCTCCACCAGGCAGGAGGGCGCAGCCTCAGGTCCCTTGGCCCGGTGCCAGGATGAGGGCGCAGCCTGAAGTCCCCTGTCAAGCCTCACCTGGTTTGGGGCATGGCCTGAAGTCCCCCAGCCTGATGCTGGGGAAGCAGCCTGTGGTCCCCTAGCTGAGCACAAGGATGGGAAGCACACCTTGAGGTCCCCCATCAAGCCCCGCCAAGCAGGGGTCATGCCCTCAGGTTCCCTGGCCTGCTGGGGAACCTCAGGCCCTGATGGGTGGGGGGTGTGGCCTGAGGTCCCCCATCAAGCCCTGAGGGAGGGGAGTGCGGTTTGAAGTTCCCCGGGGTGGTGCTGGGGAGGGAGCGTGGCCTTAGTTCCCCTGATCCAGCACTGGGGGTGCATCTTGAGGTCCCCCATCAAGCCTGCTAGGTGCGGAGCATGGCCTGAGGTTCCCTGTCAAGCTCAGGCAGGCAGGGGGGTGCAGCCTCAGGTCCCCTGGCCCAATGAGGGGGTGCAAGGGTACAGCCTGAGGTCCCCTGTCAAGCACCACTGGGCAGGGGGTGTGGTCTGAGGTCCCTCGGCCTGGTGCTGGGGTGGGGGGATGTGGCCTATAGTCCCCTGTCAAGCCCTACCTGGGTGGAGGCGTGGCCTGAGGTCCCCCAACCTGGCATTGGGGTGTGGGGAGCCGCCTGAGGTCCCCTAGCCCAGCACCAGGATGGGAATTGCACATTGAGGTCTCCTGTCAAGCTCCGTCAGGCAGGGGGCATGGCCTCAGGTCCCCTGGCCTAGCACTGGGGTGGGGGATGCAGCCTGAGGTCTCTTGTCAAGCCCTGCTGGGTTGGGATTTGGCCTGAGGTCCCCTGTCAAGCCATATGGGGGTGAGGGAGGGTGTAGCCCTGCTGATTGCTCATTAAGGCTCCTTATGGGAACTTGGCTTCAGCTGTGTGTGCAGCCATCTTTGTGACAGAGTGATGGTCAATTAGCATATTCCCTCTTTATTAGATAGGATATTTTCAAAGAAAACAACTGCAACCAAAGATTCCCTATCAGCCAATTTGTTTCTCCCCAGATTGGAGGAAAAATAAAGATATTTTCAGGGAGAGAGGGGGAAGAAACTAACACTTTACCATGAAGAATTTTTACTAAAGGAAATTCTAAATCCTACACTAACTGTAGAAGTTATGTGATCTCAGAAGGCCTGCTATACAAAAAAGGAGTGATTTTTAAAAGGTAGTGTAGTCCTAACGGGTTTGGCTCAGTGGATAGAGCATTGGCCTGTAGACTGAAAGGTCCCAGGTTCGATTCCGGTCAAGGGCATGTACCTTGGTTGTGTGCACATCCCAAGTGGGAGGTGTGCAGGAAGCAGCTGATGGATGTTTCTCTCTCATTGAATCCTTCTCCCTTTTTCTGTAAAAAAATCAATAAAAATTTTTTTAAGTGTAAAAGAAAATGTGAATGAATTTTGTCAGAAAAAATTGTATTCACAAAGAAGTATATAATCTTGTATACATTCCATCATTTTCATAAGATCATGTTTATGATTTAGGTTTTCAGAGTTTTATTATGAAGGAGACTACAAATACCTTTATACAAAATTCTTTATTCCTTTGGATTGAAGTTGTTGTTTCTTATACATTTCTCAAAGTAGTACAATTTTTATTATCATAATGCTCTCTAAAAAGACTAATGATATGGTAGATGGCATTACAGCATAAGAAGAAAGGTAGAAAAACATCAGGGGGCAGACACTCCATGTAGGAGCTGCCCCTTGGTGGTCTGTGTGCTCCCACCGGGGGAACGCCACTCAGCCAGAAGCCAGGCTCACAGTTGGCGAGCACAGCGCCGGTGGCAGGAGCCTCTCTCACCTCCCTGGCAGCACTAAGGAGCAGGGAGCTGAACGGCAAGGAGCAACAAGCAGGCAGTAAGGAGTGAGGGGTCCCAGACTGTGAGAGGGCACACGCTGGGCTGAGCCCCTCCTGCCCCTTGCACAGTATACAAAATTCATGCACCAGGCTTCTAGTTAGATAGTAAGATTGGCTTTTGTCCCTGGAATGGTGTCTGTTTTTCATGAGCCCCTTGGATCACAACTGATTTTATGCTAACAGGGGACTCACGGTGGACGATAGCTTCAGGATGGTGCCTGGCCATGTGCTTAGGAGATCTGGGGCTTTAAGCTATGTGATATTATCCCAAAATTCTGCATCTGAGGAGGGGAAGGAAGCTGGAAATCAAATTGTTTCACTTGGCCAATGATTCAATCATGACTATATAATGAAACCCCAATAAGAACTGGACACTGGACCTCAGTGGAAGCTTCCTGGTTGGTGCACACACCATGCTGAGGGTGACATGCCTTAAGGGCACAGAATGGTGGCACCACGCTAAAGTTTATGTCTATTTTTGTAGACTGGGAGTGGGTTAAAGAGGACTTTATTTTTTTACTCCACATACTTCTGCTTATCTAGATTTTATTTATTTATTTTTAAACAATACTTTTTAAAAAATATATATTTTATTGATTTTTTTTACAGAGCGGAAAGGAGAGGGATAGAAAGTCAGAAACATAGATGAGAGAGAGACATCGATCAGCTGCCTCTTGCACGCCCCCTACTGGGGATGTGCCCGCAGCCAAGGTTCACGCCCTTGACCAGAATCGAGCCTGGGACCCTTCAGTCCGCAGTCCGACGCTCTATCCACTGAGCCAAACCGGTCTCGGCTGTTTATCCAGATTTTAAAAGTGAAACTCTATTCACATATTACCTGTGCATATTAATATTGCTTTAAACTGAAAATAAGAAGATAGTACAAAATAAAATAACGAAGCTTCACAAGTGGTAAACAGTGTAAGGATACTGGCTCCTAGGCCCAGAAAGAAAAGCTATTAGACTGCTCGACCATGTGCTAAGCCTGCCATGCTGCTTGCCACACAAGAGGCCACGGCAAACTGTTTGCTGAGGGATGTCTGCCAACTTCCGGAGGAAGAGCTCACAGGCAGCATTGGTCCCTGTTATGGCTAATGGAGAGATGTGCTGTCTTCCTGGAGTACCTTGTTGGTCAGTGATAACTGGTCTAATCTCCTCAAACTTGACAGTCACTATCTGCCTTTCCTAATTTGTGGGGAAGGTCCACCCGCCTTGCAGAAGAGACTGAGTATGTCCATTAAGGGAATTTGAAGTGCTGAGTCAGAAGACTAAGTACTTAGGAGTACAAACAGTATTCTCAATAGTGTTTTCAATAGGTCAGTGGGAAGGAAAATGATAGGGTATGCAGATGCTTAGCTGCAAAGAATTTTTTTGTGTGCATCATATCTTTGGATAATGAAAACCAGTATCTTATTTAGGAATAGAGTTAATTCCTAAGAGACTAGGGCGGTGGTCAGCAAACCATGGCTCGCAAGCCAAATGCGGATCTCTTTGGCCCCTTGAGTGTGGCTCTTCCAGACAACACCATGGCCTTGGCGAGTTTGTTTTGAAGAAGTGGCATTATAGGAAGTTTAAAAAATTTGGCTCTCAAAAGAAATTTCAATCGTTGTACTGTTGATATTTGGCTCTCTTGACTGAGTTTGCTGACCACTGGACTAGCGGAAAACAGATTTCCGCAGAAATATGCCAAACTAACCAAGAGGGCTTTAAGTTAAATGTTGAAGAGAAGGGGGAAATCCCTAGCCAGTTTAGTTCAGTGGATAGAGTGCTGGCTTGTGGACTGAAGGGTCCCGGGTCCAATTTTAGTCAAGGACACATGCCCGGGTTGTGGGCTTGATCCTCAGTGAGGGCCGTGCAGGAGGCAGCTGACAAATTATTCTCTCTTCATCATTGATGTTTCTCTCTCTTCCTTTCCCTTCCTCTCTGAAATCAATAAAAATTTATTTAAAAAGGGGGGGATTTAGGTAATATTAAACTACATATGATGTAAGTCACCTGAAATAATAACAGAATAACAATAAAACAGAAACCCGTAGCCTTAAAGTTATCAACATGAGATGGTATTTGAAGCTATGGGTATAGATGAGATCATTCTTTTTCCTTAGCTATTTCCTGCAAATTAATCTACAATTGCTTGGCTGTTTTTTGGTGGTGGTTTTTGTTTTTGTCAGTTTTGGATTTGAGGTCTTCCACAGTCAGTGAGGCCAAAACTTAGAAGATAGATACGGGAATGAAAGGGGCTGGCAAACCTCCCCAAAAAGTCTCACAGAGCATTATTTTAATCTGCCCGCCACAAACCAAGATCTGGTTTTCAGATTTTTAGGTACAGATTCTGCCACTGTATAAACACACAATATGCCACTGCAAAAATCAAAATGCTATCCTGGCTGGGTGGCCTAGTTGGCTGGAGTGTCTGGCCATATACCAAAAAGGTTGCAGGTTTGATCCCTGGTTGAGGCGTGTAGGGGAGGTAGACAATCAATGTTTCTCTCTCTAAAACAAGCAAACAAACAAACAAATAAATATTCCCCAGGCGAGGATCATTTAAAAAAGAAACAACCATACACGCAAATGCCAATTTATTAATATATTTATGTATAATTTTATTTTATTTTTTTAGAGGCAGGGAGAAAGACTGAAACATCAATGAGAGAGAATCAATTGATCAGCTGCCTCCTGCACACCCCCTACTGAGGATCAAGCCTACAACTTGGGCATGTGCCTTGACTGGAAATCAAACTGTGACCTCTTAGTTCATGGGTCAGTGCTCAACCACTGACTCACATTAGTCAAGCTATGTACAATTTTAGGAACTGGGAAATGTTTCCTTCCCACTGACCTTAACATTTATGGCTACCACGAAGAATAACATCTTCTTCATATGAGCGTAACAATGGGGCTGAATTATTAACTAAACGGTGATTGACCCAGAATAGGTCCAAGGAAAAGTTGAATGTTAATATTGAGGGATACAGGAAATGGCAAAGTCTGATTATTTCCAACCCTACCAAAAAGAAATTCTCTTTAAAAATAAAAATAGTCGAAACCATTCTGGCTCAGTGGATAGAGCGTCGGCCTGCGGACTGAAAGGTCCCAGGATCGATTCTGGTGAAGGGCATGTACCTGTTTTGCAGGTACATCCGCAGTGAGGGGTTTGCAGGAGGCAGCTGGTTGATGTTTCTTTCTCATCGATGTTTCTTTTTATTCCTCTCCCTTCCTCTCTGTAAAAAAATCAGTAATATATATATATATATATATATATATATATATATATTTTAAATAGCCATATTCACCAAATTTAGGAACTTCTTTTTAGAATTTCAAACCAGAGGGTACTAGACAATGACTATAATGTTATTATTTTTTATTTTTAAAAATATATTTTATTGATTTTCCACAGAGAGGAAGGGAGAGGGAAAGTCAGAAACATCAATGAGAGAGAATCATTGATCAGCTGCCTCTTGCACACCCCCTACTGGGGATGTGCCTGCAACCAAGGTACATGCCCTTGACTGGAATAAAACCTGGGACCCTTCAGTCTGCAGGCCGACACTCTATCCATTGAGCCAAACTGGTTTTGGCTAATGTTATTTTTTTTAAATAAATTTTTATTGACTTCAGAGAGGAAGGGAGAGGGAGAGAGAGATAGAAACATCAATGATGAGAGAGAACCGGTAGGCTATCTCCTGCATGCCTCCTCACTGGGGATCAAACCCACAACCCGGGCATCAAACCCAGGACCCTTGAATCCAAAGGCAGACATTCTATCAACTGAGCCAAACTGGCCAGGGCAGTGTTACTTCTTATAGTAAGATCAATTCAATAAAATATTAAGACAGCCTTTATGTTAGTTATGAAGATTTTACAGCAATATAGGAAATATGACATAGCATCTAATGAAAGAGTAGAATATACAATGGTTTTATATTGAAATTTCATGGTTTAAAAGCAAACACCTGTCGAAACCGGTTTGGCTCAGTGGATAGAGCATTGGCCTGTAGACTGAAAGGTCCCAGGTTCAATTCTGGTTAAGGGCATGTACCTTGGTTGCGGGCAAATCCCCAGTAGGGGGTGTGCAGGAGGCAGCTGGTCGATGTTTCTCTCTCATCAATGTTTCTAACTCTCTATCCCTCTCCCTTCCTCTCTGCAAAAAAATTAATAAAATATATATTTTAAAAAAAAGCAAACACCTGAAAAAAAGTGACATGAAATACATCAAAATGCTCAAAGTGGTTTTTTTAGAAAGGTAGTCTTATGAGTGATTTGTCTTTATTTTCATTGCTTTTCAAATTAAACTAAGATTTTTTTATCTTTATTGTTCAGTTTATTAATGACATTGTTCCCTTTCCCCCCCCCTTACAGTTCCCCTTCACCTGGTAGCCATCCCACCCTCCGCCCTCACCCCCCTCCACTGTCCTCTCCCATAGTTGCATGATTTTTGTCCAGTCTCTTGCTGCACTTCCCACACCCCCTTTCTCCCCAAGAGTTGTCAGTCCATTCCCTCTCTATGTCCAGGATTCTGTTACATTCACCAGTTTATCCTGTTCATCAGCTTATTAATTCACTTGATTTTTAGATTCATTTGTTGATAGATGTGTATTTGTTGTTCCTAATTTACACTTTTATCTTTTTCTTCTTCCTCTTCTTAAAGAATATCTTTCAGCATTTCAGATAATATTGGTTTGGTGGTGATGAACTCCTTTAGCTTTTTCTTATCTGTGAAGCACTTCATCTGACCTTCAATTCTGCATGCTAGCTTTGCTGGATAGAGTAATCTTCGTTGTAGATTCTTGCTATTCATCACCTTGAATATTTCTTGCCACTCGCGTCTGGCCTGCATCGTTTCTGTTGAGAAATCTACTGACAATCGTATGGGTGCTCCCTTATAGGTAACCAACAGTTTTTCTCTTGATGCTTTTAATATTCTCTCTTTGTCTTTTGCTCTTGGCATTTTAATTATGATGTGCCTTGGTGTGGTCCTCTTAGGGTTCCTATATATTGGGGTTCGGTGTACTTCTTGGACTCCTAAGTCAATTTCTTTCCCCAGGTGTGGGAAGTTTTTGGTCACTATTTCTTCAAGTAGGTTTTCATTGTCTTGGTCTCTCTCTTTTTCTGGCATCCCTATAATTCGGATGTTGATATGCTTGAGGTTGTCCCAGAGACCCCTTACACTATCTTCAATTTTTTGGATTCTTTTGGTTTCTTGCTTTTTCAGCTGAGTGGATTTTCCCTCTTTGTATTTCAAATCTTTAACTTGGTTCTTGGGGTGCTCCAGAGCACTTTTAGGTCTTTGTATAATATTTTTTATTTCAGTCAGTGTATGCTTAATTTCTGGTTGGTCCTTTTTCATATCCTTGAGAGTCTCCTTTATATCCTTGAGGGTCTCCTTCATTTCCTTGTAGGACTCATTCATTTCCACGTTGATCTTGATCATTTCCTTGCAGGTCTCGTTCATATCCTTGAGGGTCTCGTTCATTTCCTTGTAGGACTCATTCATTTCCTTTGCAGTCATTTCCTTGCAGGTCTCGTTCATATCCTTGAGGGTCTCATTCATTTCCTTGTAGGACTCATTCATTTCCTTTGCAGTCTTGCTTATTTCCTTATAGGCCTCGACCTTTTGTTGGAGCCTCTTAAAAAACCCTATAACCGTGGTTTTGAATTCCAAGTCCAGTCGTTTTTTTTCCTCCATTTCTTTCACATCTGATTTCTTTCCATGTCTCTTCATGGTGGCTGCTTCCCCGAGTTGGTCAATTAGCTTTGT
The DNA here is from genome assembly GCA_027563665.1 of Antrozous pallidus. Classification (NCBI taxonomy): domain Eukaryota; kingdom Metazoa; phylum Chordata; class Mammalia; order Chiroptera; family Vespertilionidae; genus Antrozous; species Antrozous pallidus. The sequence goes on from CM050511.1 coordinate 68,798,955, forward strand.
GTGGTAGACTTCCTACTAGGGACAGTGGCTCAGCCTCCCCAGTTACCTAAGGTGGATATGGGTTGCACAGTCTTGCTGAAGTTAAGCTCAGGTTAATCATTGTTAGCACTTGGAGGGTTGACCTCCAGGCCAATTATCTGTGAAGCTCAGCTGTGCTCAGGTTGGATGGGCGGAGGAGTCTCCAGGCCAAGCAGACAGCGTTAGCTCCGCCCTGTGCGGCCCCAGGGACCCTGCGCCGGGGGCAATGGCCGCCAGCACCTCTGAGGGAGAGCCGCTGCCTAGCTCCACCGGCTGCCGGGGAATTCAGACTCTCCCCAAATGATTCTGCACACCCAATGTCTCACCCAGGGTCGTAAAACAAAGCAGACTGAAGTTTTTCCGAATGAGAGACAAGTCGCAGAGTGCTCTCTATGCGGTCACACAGCTGAGCTGTTCATGCGCAAGCTGCCTTCTCCACAAGCCGCGAGACCCCTGCAGCACCCAAGCTTCGGCGTGCCCTCCCACTGTCCAGTTTTCACCCCGTGTGATAGTGGGTTCTCTGGACTTCACCCAAAGCTGGAGAATCAGTCCAGTGGGACATCTTTGTCTCCCCGATCGAGAAAACTGGCCGATTTTCAGCCGCCCACCCTCTCTGCTGGCGCGGGCTCCAAACCTCTCTCCTCACGAATCTTTCAACGCTGTCCGCCGCCGCTCCTCTGAGTCACAGTGTCTTATTTTCACTTTTATTTGTGGAATTTTCACTCGGTCAGCTTTCTGGTGATTCTGGAAGGTGTTTGTTCTTTCGTTAAGTTTTAGTATTAAAATTGCTGAGTATGACGGCAAGATAGGTGTTTTAGCTATGCTGCCATCTTGGTTCTCCCTAAACTAAGATTTTTTTAATAACTAACAAAATTACAGCCCTGGCCAGGTAGCTCAGTTGGTTAGAGTGTCATCCTGATATGCAAAGGTTACAGGTTCAATGACCACTCCCTCCCAGTCAGGGCATAAGAATCAATTAATGAATGAATAAGTGGCAACAAATTGATGTTTCTCTCTCCCTGTAAAATCAACTAATCAATAAAAAATTTTTAAGGAGTACAGCTGGACTGTATGCAGTTACTACTGCTTTTTTCTTTCCAAGTTTCCCAAGTCTGTATAGTCACCAAATAATCATCCAACCTCGTGTCACTTCATTTTTTTTCTGACAGAACTGGTTATTATACTAGGTTAACAAACTACTATACACAAAATATATCCTAATTTTAGCATAGCATTTGATATATCTTTGATCTTAAAGTTCTTTGGGTTACAGTAACAGAAGTCTAGATTTTCTCATGTTAAATTGTGAATCCAGGGGAACCGGGAGCATTGCATAAAACCCAAGGAGTAAGTTCAGCTGAGGACTGAAGTCAGTGACCGGTATGTCATCAAGAACCAAGGAAATACCATCTGCATCTTATCAGAACCATGTGCCTTCTGGTCCCTAGTTCTTTCTACACATCTGCTTCATTCTCTCTTCCCTTTAACCACCAACCTATGTGTTTAACTTCTCTGATCCACACGAGGCAAAAAAAAGCTGCTGTCTTATAATCAAATTTCTCCTATCTCCTGCCCTTTGTCCATGTGTTTAGAGAACCGGTATCCCAATTTCAATTACCAAAGAAAAAATCTAGTTCATTGCTTGGGTCAGGTGTCCACCCTGGATTTGGCTTTGGCAATGGAAATGGGGTCACCTAATATAAATTAGGGGGTGAGTACAGAGGAGTCATGGCTTGGCAGACAACTCAAAATCTATTATGCTACCTGGATTACTCATGAGTTCTCAATGTTAAGGTCCAGAAATGGGAGTTAACTGAATAGACAAGATATAACTGGTTAAATGATCACATACCTACTTCAGTAGCATACTGCTGAAGGTCTTTGGAAGGAATGGCTCTCAATTCTTATAAGTAGATCTCCAATAGCATTCCAGAGGTTGAGGGCTCTGTCCTGATCAACCTTTCTTTTTTAAGTTCTGGATTTCCCAGATCTAGTGAATTTGTGCTTCCATGTTCCCAAATTTACTTAAATCTTCTCTATCTCTACCCCTGTGCACATTCTCAGCTGATGACAGACTTCTCAATTAGAAGAACCAGAACTAATAATCCATTTATCACCAAAGCTATCAATGGATGACCTCCATCTGTATTCATATAATCATATCTAATAAAAGAGTAATATGCAAATTGACCATACCTCTGCTACACCCACCAGCCATGCCCACCAATCAGGAGCAATATGCAAATTAACCCCAACCAAGATGGCTGCTGCCCAAGGCCAGAAAGCCTCAACCAGAGGCTTTCCGTTCTTGGGCAGAGCCAGCCCACAGCCTGATCGCAGGGTGATCACTGGGGGTCCTCTGGCAGAGGTCTACTGCCCAAGTCCAAAAAGTCTGAGCCAGAGGCTTTCTGGCCTTGGGCAGGCTGAGGTTGGGGTGGAGCCAGCCAGTGATCGGCCCCATTGCAGGGCGATCGCTGGGTGCTCAAGGCCAGAAAGCCAGTATGTGAGAGGGGGCAGGTTGTGCTGAGGGACCACCCACCCCCAGTGCACAAATTTTGTGCACTGGGCCCTTAGTCTTCCTATAAAATAGAAGAACCATCTTTGGTTGTGCATTGGATCCCATCTCCTCTTATCTAGTTAAGAACTTGTTTTTTTGCTATTATTTCCCTATTTCCACCTACGTCACTAGTTTTTGTCTTTCTACTGGATCCATTACCATCACTATATAACCACGGTGTAATACTAAAGCCATACAGTTAAACTATCAACAGACCAAAAAAAGTTTTAGACCTCTTGAACAAATACTGTATCACCTTTGAGAGATGTTTTAGCAATCTTTACAAATAGCTTTCCACATTTGGTAAACTATGGTAAATAAACACCACAGAATACTATGCAATGTATTTGTTCTGTTGGGGTCCTCAGGTGAGGGTAGGCTAATCTCCAGAGAGTAGTTCAAGGTATGTGACCAGGACCTGGTATCCTGTCTGTCATGTGTTGGTAACTCCTCACTGTTGTTTGATTCCTAATTTCATAGGCATCTTTCTGTTGTAAAATGACTGTTGTTGAGTGGTTCCCTCAGCTACATGCTTCTGTTTATGAATGATCAATCTGTAGAATATTTCTTCACTCAAATGTCAAAGGGAAGCTCTTCATGTGATTGGCTGACTTAGGCCTAGTGCCCTTCTCAAACCAGAAGATGTGACCAGGGGTGATGAATTAACTCTGATTAGTTGACTTGCTATTCCCTATTTTCTGTGCAGGATTATGAAGAGGCTTTGGACAAACCCCAGCTGCAACAGCTAACAAATTTCATCCTAGAGCTTCAAAAGAGGTGAGAAAGAGAATTGGAAAAAATTTAATGAAAACGAGTCTTATTCTTTATTGGAAATATTGACAATATTAACTCAAAACAGTCACATGACTACATTTAAATAATACCCTATTTGTAGAATTGCTTCTTGTCAGAAAGCAATCAACCATGAGAGGTTTCATGACAATGGTCTTTTGTGTGTGTGTGTGTGTGTGTGTGTGTGTGTGTGTGTGTGTGTTTTAATATATTTTATTGATTTTTTTACAGAGCGGAAGGGAGAGAGATAGAAAGTCAGGAACATCGATGAGAGAGAAACATCGATCAGCTGCCTCTTGCACACCCCTTACCGGGGATGTGCCCACAGCCAAGGTACATGCCCTTTGACCAGAATCGAACCCGGGACCCTTCAGTCCGCAGTCCAACGCTCTATATCCACTGAGCCAAACTGGTCTCGGCGACAATGGTCTTCTAACTCATTTCCCTGATACCCGCACCCCCTCTTCCCCCAGTCCACCATCCACAGAACATCCAGAATGATCTGGATTATTCTGGACACTTTGTCAAGTCATGCCTTTCTCCTTCTCAAAACCCTCACATAGTTTCTCATTGCACTTATAATAAAAGCAAAGTGCTAACTGCAGCTTACCAGGCCCTGCCGGATCTCATTCTTGATTACCTCTCAGGTATGATCTGTATGCTTTCTCTTCACTGTATTCATTGAAAGTGCCATGTACCCTCCAACCTTTACATTGTAGTCTTCCCTAAACTATGTGTATGACATTCTCTATTGCTTTCTTCAGGGCTCTACTTAAAAAGTTACCTCCTTTCAGTCTTCTCTGACTACCCTATCTAAAATAGTACATAATCTGTCTACAGCACCTTACTATTTCCCTTCCTATTACAATCTAAAATAATATAAGACATCTACTTATTTTGTCTGTTGTTTGCCTCTCCCACTAAATCAAAGCTGAGATGAAAGACTTTTCGGTTTGGGGCACATATTCCAAGCATCAGAAATGCGCATGTACTATGTTCCATGGTTGAACATGAGTAAATCTAATTAGAAATAACCCCACTATTTATGTTCTAAGATGTACTTAGAATAAAGAAGATACATTTTGGAGGTAGGAACTGATTGATTGGATGTATGAAGTGGTATCAAGGACTCCACGATTTTTGCCAGGGAACACATGGGTGGGTGGAGATTTCATTTACTGCAGAGGAAGACAAGATGCTGATTTGTTGGGAAGGTGTTCTGTTTGGACATCTAAAGCTTGAGATGCCTTTGGACCTCAGGTGAAGGTATTAAGTATGCAGTAGGATATGTAGGTTTAGAGTTAAGATAATTACATTTCCTATTGTCTGAGTTATTTTGTTGTTTTTTAATCCTCACCCAAGGATATTTTCCCATTGATTTTAGAGTGGGAGAAGGAAAGACGGAAACATCAGATGTGAAACACATCGACTGGGTACCTTCTGCAGGCATCCTGACCAGGGCCCAGGCCAGGGAGGAGCCTGCAACTGAGCTATGTGCCCTTGACGAGAATCAAACCCAGGACCCTTTGGTCTGCAGGCTGACACTCTATCCACTGAGCCAAACCCGCTAAGGCTATCTGTTTGAGCTAGGTTTTCTTTTAATTGAATTTAAAGGACTGTATTTACATCTCTGATTAAGCAGACTCAGACTCTACGACAGACTTGAAGTAAAATGTGGCAGTTCACAATGATGGGGCCTCTATTTTGCCTAGTGAAGTGAGAACTTCCTGACAACCAGTCATGATATTTGGGCAATTGGTCACTTCACCTAAAACTGCAAGCTAATTCTTCAACAAAATGCTTAAATCCTACTGAGAGTGTTCTGCAGGTGAGCAAATGACTATTTAGCATAGTTGAAGAGGCTCAAATATGTGTACCTTGTAGGAAATGCGTTCTTCCAGCTGTTTCTTCGGAAGTTTATTCTAGGTTGCCACTTTTAAAAATTCAAGCTTCGGATATGCTTGCTCTGTTTGTACAGTGTATTTAGCAGATTAAAAATGTGACTTCTTAGGGGGTAAGGGTGAGGGTGGGGTAGAGAATTAAAAAAATGTGACTCCTTGACTTAGATGTATATACCTGGTACTGGGTAAAAGTGATTCGTTTCAATCTTAAATGAATTTTTTTCTTTTTGCCTCTTACACTCTAGTTTTTTCTGCAGTTATTGCTTCACAAAAGCTGAACCCCATGAGGATCCAGTATTTCAGTGTGTTATCTGAAACACGCCTGAACCTCCTGAAGCAATGGAATGTGTGATGTCTGGGGGGGATATTGCTTCCAGGCAGTGGTTTGGTTGCTCTAAGACAGTACCAATATATAATCTTCAGTCATTTAAACATTAGATTTTTACCTGTGATTACGGAATAAAAGTTTGGTTTTCTCCTTCTTAAAAAACTCCACATATCAGCAAGAAGTCTGAGAAAATGTTTTTATGCCAGAGATGAAATGGATGGTAGGAGCAAAGCCTTTTAATTTCTTGGAAGCATACTTAGTTTGCCTCAAAGGCCACAGACACAGCAGACTGGAAATATCTAGTACTTTGTCATTCTATAATTCAACTGACAATTAGTCAACTATGTATACATCTATCTATCTATCTATATATATATATATATATATATATATATATATCCCTCAGATACACAGACATTATCTTTGCTCTCCAGGAACTCGTGATCTAGTACAACTGCATATTATAACAACAGAAATAAGGATAAAGGGTTGTGAGAATGGATGATTAATTCTGCCTTAGGGAGACTGGGAAAACTTCACAGGAGTCACATTGGATCGGGGTTTTGATGGATGAATAGGAGATTTACTAGGCAGATGAGGAATGTGAAAAGAACTAGGACTGAAAATGTGAGTCCTCGGAGAAATGTTGGTTGGATGTAGGAGCATAGGGTGCAGAGATTTGGACCATAATATATAGAGACATGAGTGATTTGGCATCATACATAGGCAGTATAAAGGTGTTAGTTTTAAAATTATTATTTTTTTACATAAGTTCCAAAAAGCTCAGAAATAACTGGCCTTCATGTAAATTAAAATGAATCTTTTGCTAAAGCTTATTACTTTGGTGGGGCATGTCCAAAGCTGTTGTAAGAGCAAAAGAATCCTCTCTGAAGACAGAAAAGATTCAAGTTACTTCCCTTCAAGTGATCTCCTTAGTTGTCTCTAAATTGGAATATTTGGCTTGAGTACAAATGCCTACTTTCTCCTTAGCTACAATTTTGACAGGTGAAGACATACCTGAAGTCATTACTACTTGATCGAGATACCGCATCTTGACACTGCCTGTGTGTGATGTGCTTAATACAGTAATTCAGTAAGATTATATATGTGTATACTTTTTAGTTTTCAATTATAGTTAACATTCAACTTTATATTAGTTTCAGGTGTACAGAATAGTGATTAGACATTTATATAACTTTTGAAGGGATTCCCCCTTGATAAGTCTAGCACCCATCTGACTTAATAACATGCATAGTTATTACAATATTATTGACTATATTCCCTACACTGTACTGGTAAGATTCTATTTTTAGGACATTTTCAGAATTTGATCTGTATTCTTGAGTTTTGATGACTCTGTAATGCAAATTTTGCTAACTTGATAATGAAAATTAGATATTTTTAATCTTCCTATGAGATTTTTGGAGAGTGTTCACTTAATTACAGAGCAGAAAACAAATATTTAAACTCTTCATAGTTCTTTGCTATATTTTGTCTTAATCCTTGTTTCCCTAATTCCTGGGTACATGCTAAACAAGCAAATAATTACTTGTTGAATAAAGCAGTACCTCGAAGCTGTATTTTCTTTGGGGTGTACTGCATGAAGCTGCAAGTCCCAGAGCCCAAATAACCCAGCTTTCAGCCAAGGCACTTGGGAATCCTAACAGGTCTATTAAAGAAATTTACTGTTACCCTGCGTGAAACGCCTAGCGGTGCTTAAAAAACTCACCCCCACCTCCCACACAGCCGACTCAGAAACCTTGTAAAGTTGATTCACAGCATTTCATACATTCTATTTAGTACAAGGACTAAAAGTCACTAAAATTAAACGAAACCCTTGGCTGATCTAACACCTCCCAACTCCCAGTCTTTTCAAATAGTCGTGGTAGGTTTCAAGGATTTCAAATAAAGCAAGCAAAGCAAAACCACCTCTGTCCCTGAACATACACATGTTACCTCCTTCTCTAGGCGAAAACTTTTCAGGAGAAAGGCAGGCATGGAAAACTCTGACTTGGAAAACAAATCTTAAAACGAAAAAGCACTAATCTTCAGTGGCCTCGGCCTGCCCGCCGCTAGGGTGGCAAGCGTGGAGGTGGAGGCGGCGGCGGCGGCGGCCGGGAAGACCTCAATGTCACCCGGGCGATCCCGGCAGCCGGACCATGAGCGGGGCATCCCCACGCGCCGCTCCGGCCAGAGCGGAGGAGGCACGGGGACTGCGCCTCAGGCAGCCTCTTCCCTCAGACTGGGAACTACCGGGACGTACGGAGCAGCGGGTGCGTGTCTCCCAGCCCCGCCTCCACGCCGCAGGCGCCCCGGGCACGCTCGTCGTACCACACGCGCTCGCCGCCCGCCTCCCGCCCGCCGCTCCCCGGAGGAGTGCAGGTAGGGTGAGTGGTGGGAGGGAGGGCGGGCGATCCTGGAACCCTCGGAGGGGCGGGGCCGACGAAGGGACGTCTCTAGCCGCGCCTTCGAAACAGCACTCCTTGTTCTCGATGGTCCCCGCGCGGCCGTCTTATCGAACGCCACTTCCGGTTCCCTTTAAAGGCCCCACGCAGTGCGGCGCGGCGCAGGCCAGAAGGTATAAAAGGGAGCGAGAAGGCGGGCCCGAGGAGGAAGGGGAAAAAAATAGCTGTGGAGGGGGCGGGGGAGGTGCAAAGGGCGCGCTCGCGCGTCACGTGACCGGGACGCGCCGTTCTTCCGTCGGCCATTTTAGGTGGTCCGCGGCGGCGCCATTAAAGCGAGGAGGAGGCAAGAGCGGCCGCCGCTGCTGCTTATTCTTTACCAGTGCGGCGGCAGAGAGCGGGAGTGCGCGCCGCGCGAGAGCGGGAGGCGAGGTGGGCAGGCCGGGGAGAGGCGGAGGAGCCTTCGCAGCCACGCGCGCCTTCTCTGCCTTGTTGTGTGCTTCGCGCGGTACGGCGGGCGCGCGGCAGCGGCGGGGATTACTTTGCTGCTAGTTTCGGTTCGCGGCAGCGGCGGGTGTCGTCTCTTCGGCGGCGGAGGCAGTAGCGCTATGTCGGAGGAGCAGTTCGGCGGAGACGGGGCGGCGGCAACGGCGGCGGTAGGCGGCTCGGCGGGCGAGCAGGAGGGAGCCATGGTGGCGGCGGCGCAAGGGGCATCGGCGGCGGCGGGAAGCGGCGCCGGGACCGGGGGCGGAACCGCGGCCGGAGGCACTGAAGGGGGCAGCGCCGAGTCGGAGGGAGCGAAGATAGATGCCAGTAAGAACGAGGAGGATGAAGGGTGAGTAAGGGGCGGCCCGGGATAGCCAGGCCCAACTATTCCCCCTCCCCCTTCTCGTTCCCCGCCATTAGGCCTCGCTCCCGCTCTCTGCCCTCCGTCCAGGCCCCCATGCAGCCTCCTTGCACGGCTCCCCTCCGCGTTGGCATCCCCGGGGGCTTCCATTTCCTTCCCCCCGTGCCTGCTTGCCGCCCCCTCCCCCCTCACACACGTTTCCACCTTTAGCCATCACCACGCTGCTCCCCGGCCCGCCCTTATTCCCTCCCTTGCCCTGGGTCTCCTCCCACCGATTTAGCCGCCAGGATTTTTTCCCGCCTGTCGAGGGCACCACCCCCCCCCCATCTTTTCTGTTCCCCGTTTCTAAAGTCCGGGGCATAAAAAACGCCAACAGATATCAAGCTTTTATACAACTAAGGTTTATTTGGAGCGACTCACTCCAGCATCCCGAGGCGATGCGATTGTTTTGTAAAGTACATTCTTTGGGGAACGCGTGGGCTTCCACCTGTGCTCCGGTTTCCGCTTCAGGATGACTTTTTTTTTTTTTTTTTTTTGTATTTTGAATAAGTTTGGCCTCGATCCCTTCGCTTTTTTACTGTTGACTACCGCACAACGGCTTGCTTACATAGCCCCTGTTTTTCAGCCCAGGGGACGAATTGGACCAGGTGGGAGTCCGCGGTAGCCTGTTGCACACTGGTTTTGCTCCACGGGCTTTGGTTGAAGTTCCTGGTCGGCGGGGCCCGCGCTTGCCTGGAACTGGGCTGCCTCCGGCCTGCTGGCTGCCCTTCCCCCACCCGCCGAGTTACACTAACCACGCACCCTGTTCGCTCTCAGCTGTTGGGTTCCCCAATTGTTCGTACAGATATGGTACTCTTACCCACTTTGCTTTTTCTGTGCATTTTCCATTTTTTTACAAAATTCTTTTTTCCTCCCACCCGGTGCCCAGGATCCTTTTTTGGTCTCTCTTGATTTCTCCTTCCTGCTCTTACCCACTGTTAAAGGAGGCCCACCAGCCTTTTAAAAAATGAATAAATCCTGTATTATGCTATGGCATAACTTTTTTATTTTGCAGGTTTTTAAATAGTAACTTGCTACCTTCCATTGGAAACGGTTGTGCACATTAAAGCTGCACTTATATTAACTTGCAGCAATTGGGAGCGGGAGTTAGCAGGAGGGACTAAATCGGGGTTCTTGGTTGGGTTTTCTTAACTCCTGTTAATACCGATCTTGGGTCAAGCTTCCAATCCTTTTTGTAGTGTGTGTGTGAATTTATTTCATTATAACAAGGGGAGAAGTGTTGGAAGGTAAAAGCAGGTGGGAAAGAGCCGCAAGATTTGGAGGGAGGAGAGAGAAGCACGTTGGAGTATAGGATTTAATCTAAGCCCAGACAGACTTTGTTCGGCTGTTTGCTGATCGTGCTGACTGGGAGACTGGATGTGGGATAGGAAACCAGTTTTCCTTAATTAATCTTGAATAATGTATAGTTTAATTTAAGAAAGGGATATGTTAAATATTTGGAAACTTAAGCCTTAAACTATTTTGGTTTTTGTTTTCTGAATTCTGTTATTTGGGCAAAGGTACCAAAATGACTAATTGTATGTATAACTTGCTGTTTGGGGCAGGCTTTCTGTTAACCTTGATTTTTCAAATCACAAAGTAGCTGCCTTTGTAGTTAGCTACTGTTGAACTGAAGTGTAAATTAATTAAAGTTTTTAACCCTAGCAATGTCAAAAACTAAAACTAGAATTTTGATTGGTTGCTGTACCGGTTGTTAATTCCCTAGCCATTCAAACTCCTCCCCACGACACTCTGAAGCAGCGACGGCACAGCGGGAAGAATGGTAAAACTTTTAAATTTTATTTCTGTATTATAAAGGTTTCAATAGTCATTACTGGAGAAGCTGTGTTTTGGTTTGTTGCCCATTGACTCCCCAGGAAATTCTAGACATTAGTACAGTAGGATATCTTGTACCTGGGATATAAAATCTTTTTAGGTACCTTGAGTGATCTTTGGGCAAAACTGATGCTATTACATGGTTTTTGTTCTGTGGTAATGCATGTAATTGTGGTTTGGCCTATTAAAACTTAATATAGTTAATTTTTTTTTTTAATCTGGGCAAGAAAAATAACTAATTTCAAATTTGTTTTTTGTTTTTTAAGAGAAAGATAATTTTGGAATTATAAGTTTAGTGTTAAATGTGAAGGTTACTTGATATATATAAAACCTTGTGTTTAAAATGTCTTGCATGTTATACTAAAATATTCTGGAGATGTCAAAAGTAAAATAACTTTAAAAGTAGCACTGTGTATATGTTATGCAAAATTGTATGTATTTTATCACCAAACTTATTTATTTATAAATATAATTTTAAGAATCGTTATGTATTCAAAGATGGGCTGATGTGGCTTTCCACTACAGCTCTTAAATCAGATTTTCTATTTTATGTGACTTGGCTGGAATGTTAATTACAGTAGGTTGACATGTTCACAGTTGCATGACTGCTCTTTGGAAGGCTAGATTGACTGTTTTTGTATTCCTTTTCTCTAAAGCTCAGTCTTTCTTTAGGATTTATTAGAGTTTTCCAGGAGTTTTTTTTATCCATCAATACTGGAGCATGGATGGGCAGGAATTTGTAGATAGCTGACTTACATATACAAATTACATTCTACTAAGAGCCCAGTTGGGAATATCATTTAACTTTTATTTGAGCTTTTCTTGTTACTATATTCTCATCCACTGAAATCTATCCAGTTTTATATTGGAGATAAAGCAGACTGGAAGCAGCAGTAGTCTAAAGGGGAAAAAAGCAAAAGAAGAAACTGGGGTCAGAGTTGGACATAAAAAATAATGTTCCTGATGAAAATTATACCCTCATACTGATATTTTACTGCTAATAGTGACACTAAGATTAAAGAATAACCATACTTGGTTTTTTACTCCATTATATATTCCAAATCTTATGTAAGCAATTATTTTGAGTAATTTGAAAGGACCATAAACTTAGGTCATTGTTTTACTCTTGTAATAATTATACTTGCCTTGTTACCTAATACTATAACTTCGCAAGTTTTTTGAGTGACCTCTCAGGAAAAATTGGCAGTTAAATATTTATAGTTTAATGAACATTTTAAATTCTGTCCGATTATAACCTATTGAAAGTAGGAGGTTCACTTTAAATTAAGCAAGTTTACATTTAACAACTAATGCTTTTCATTTTTAAAGTCTTAATACTTGACCTTTTAAAATTATTGCCCACCCAACCTCATCCTATTAAATTAATATAATACTGTTCTTTTGAACAAACAAAAAATCTCAAGACCATTAAACAACTTTTTGATGTCTGTGCACTTGCTACTCTATCCCTTTTCCTGTTTGAGGGACCTTGGGCATCAATTTCATAATAGTTTCAATAGTAAGGATAAGACTGCTTACTAGATATAAAATCATCTAAATTTAATTTCTTAAAAACATTTCTGCGTGTGTTTCTTTTTACAATTCTAACTTGGAAATAATGTGATTAGTTTCATTCCGAATTATTAAATCATTTTGTTGTAGACTTAAGAAGTTTTCTCAAAATCTGAGTATAAGACTCAACAGCTGTTTTGAGGAGGGCATGCCTGTCACATACTTGGAATAGATGTTTCCACAGTTTACTATGGACTTTTTGAGTAATTGTTTTCATAATAAAATGCCTTCCTGAATTCACCTCATTTTAATCTTTCCACTTTAATACCTTTAGTTTTTATTAAGAAGCTTTTGCACTGGAATTTTCTCTTTGGGTATGGAGTCATGTTCTCTACAGGGCTGCAGTTCCATTAAGTTAGATACTCAAAAATTAGTGTCTGGCAAAATAGACATGCCATGTAGCAAGGCAATTTTTAAATTGTCATGCTCTGGAAAATTATGATGTATTAGCTTTCAGACACTTACAAAATAGGTACATTGACTGGTTTGCATTGGATTGGGCAGGAAGCAAAAAGTCCTATCCAATTATCATAGCAATACTTTTCTAATAACAGGATGTTTGACCTATTCTAATCATTAGTATGTAAGCTAAAGTGTGATTAGCCTGTTGGGAAATTTTGTGAATGCTGCTATAGGTTCTCTCATTTAAATTTTTAAGAAATGGGACTATGTTTTTGTTTTAAATATTCGAGATCATAGTATACCCTGGTGCTTCAGGGCATTCTCAACACTTTGCTTTGTAAAACAATTTTAAAACAGTCTCATGCCGACTCTACTGGCCTTTGAGTCAGTAAACTTGAGACCCTGAGTAGATTGGGTTTGAATAATAGCATTCTTTGGAACCTTTAACAGGTTTCCAGTGTTAAAATTGTAGCAATGGGTGTTCCCAAATCTTGAAATAACATATAAGGGAGGAATAATAAATTCTTTCCATTTCAAATTCATATCTATGAAAGACATAAAAATCACCTGACCTTTTTGGTTTAGAATTAGAGAATATCATTGAAGTTTTTCAATGCTCATTTTTGAGATAAATATACTTGCCTTAAGCCCATTTTTCCTCAAGTTGTGTGACATCATCAATAAACTAGTTGTGTATTTACTGTGTAGTTTTAATATTGCCTGAGTATTCTGTCATGTAAGGCTATCCTAATATAAGAAAGTCTTGTCTGTTGTGACTTATAACCAACATGTAGGATGGTTCATTTTAGTCTTCAAGTGATACATGCCATACTTGAAAACATTTTAAAAGGGAACTTTTTTTCCTATTCTACTTAAAACTGTGCACCTCAAATGTGTGCAAGTTCACAAATGGAGTGAAACATAACTTTTGTTAGTTCAAAGTTTTATTTCACTTTAGTTCTGCTTCAACATTTTAGTAGATAGGGCACTGAACTGGATGCTGGAAGCGTGGGATCTGTTTCTCTTCACTTCCAACAATGTGGTCTCAGGTAATATAACATGTTTGTTACTTGGTTTGCTGATATGTGTGTTGGAAACAACTGCTCACCACAGGAAGATTGACTACATAGCTTGCTTTCAGTTTGTGTGTATTTGTCCTGTGTTTTAATAGTTGATACTGCCAGTGGTTTACTCCTGTGGAGTAAAGGTAAGCATGTTTTAGTTTCTGGAGTATTATATTGTACCTTGGAGCTAGATATTTAAGACTGGGGTGGGTGGGAAGACTTATTACTGGCAGTGTTTGGCCAATAGTCAGGGTAATAGTTTTAAGTTCATGTTCTGCAAATTCCTGCCTTCCTAGACTTAACACAGTCACAAAGCCCAAACAACTGGGAAAATCCCCTCTTTACCCCTTTGAAAAGATGCTAACTATTAGCAAGTAATAATAATAAAACAACCAACCATGTCATGGGATGAATCTCCTGTAATTTTTTCCCTTATACTATTAAAAAGTTAAAGAATTGCAGGATTCTTAAATTTCACCAGTCAAGATAAAAATCATTTTCTGAGTTTAGTGTTGATATTTAAATTGATTTCCAATGCATATTGTTATAGAATTGTGAATGTAGTAATCTCAGTTAACCAGAACTTTAGCCTCTAGTTTAAGGAAGCCGTATTCCTTTACCCCTAGGTAAATGGGACTTATGAAACTGAGAGTTTACTTGATAAGTAAAAATATAAAATGTAATTTCTGCCTTAGAATGAAATGAAGAAAAAGGGGAGATTTGAGGTTAAACATTTAAAGTTTATTTAAAAACCTGTCATGTTTAGCTTATTAGCTATTATGTTTTTAATTTAGTATTCTAAAATATAAAATAATGACATTTAATAATATACTAAGCTAGAAAAATTAATATTTTATAATGATAAAAGTTTGCGAGCTATTTCTAAAGGTATGTTTTACACAAAATCTAAAATGATTACTCTTAATGTGATACTATTTAGTTGCAAAAGTAAGTCCATCTCTTCCATTACTGGTAACTGGTGGCTTTAAAATAATTATAATTTCTAAAGGAAAAAAAAGTGTTGGTGAGATTTTATTATACTTAATTTAATATTTTAACGGAATAACTACAATGATAAAATATCAGGACATTTATTTAAATAAAAATTAGTGGTATGCTTGAGTAATATTTTGAAAGGTGACAGTGATTGGCTAGTCAAGTACTTGGAATGTAATTTACATTTTGTCGTATTTTTTAAACTGTCAGAACTTGTTATGAAACCACATTACGAAGATCGTGATTTGTTCGAAAGTGTTTGAAAGTTACAGAAAGGGGAAGGGGATGGGTTCCCTATTCCAAAATTGAAAATGATGCTTATAATTTTATCTTGAATAAGATATTTCTCACTAAAGACTTGTTAGGGGGAGTTACTTGAAATAAAATACTGCTGGTTTTGGAATGTTAAACCTAATGACCTCAAAAGTACAGAGAAAAAGTTTCTTAGATGGGAAAAAAAACAGAAGTATTAGAGCATTTCCCACCAACCTGCTCTGCTCCATATGTAATGCCTTTTATATTTTGAAATTCTTCCTTACTAACCTTAACTTGGGAAGAGTACAGATTGGTGTTTATGTAGAGACACAGTAGTCATAAGTTGGAATTAAACTTTAGTTTTAGACAACCTGATTTTCACTCTACATATATTTTTTTTACTTGGGATACTTAAAAGTTTCTGCATTAAGTCTGAAAATAATCTTTAGGATCCATTATATAAAATTTATCCTGACCTTTCCCCTTAATGTTGGAAGTGTCATATAGTTCATGCAAATTTAAGTTACGCCATTGAATACATGAAAAAGTTGCTTTGTTAAATTATGTTTAGATTGTGCTCTACCACTTTTAAATAATAACTTATTTTTGTTGAGCATCAGACTATGTTCTGTGCTAATTTAAGGTAGGCTCTTAGTCTTTTGTTTTGTTTTGTTTTCTTTTATAGATGTGGAAACAACCATGGAAATTTTTTTCCCCCTTGGGGTCACAGTTAGTAAGTGGTGGAGGTAGGATTTTGGTTTACTGCCTCTAAATTTATTTTCTCTAAAGTATATCCTACAAAGCAGCCTAAATTTCTAGAAGACACTGGATAGCTTTTAGATAAGTCATTTGCACTCAATTATATAACTTTTGCCTGTCATTTACTGTAATATGGGGTAAAATCAATATCAATAAAAGCAGAGACTTCAATTGTTGAGTGGGTGTTCTAAATTGAATAGTATATATGCCTTTTGGGGTGCAAATACCTTATAGGTAGAATTTAAAACGTAAGCAGTTAATTACTGTAGGTGAAGTCCTATATTTTAATTGGGGTTGTTGACTTAAAGGATCAAATTTTAAACTGGATTTCAGCATTAGGGGCCCATTTTTGTTGCTATTTGAACAAATCTTGTGATGTAGTTATAACTTGGCTGCTTAGGATTTTTCTGACATTCTGTCTGTACTTCATTGTAAAGTGTTTGCGCATCTCTGCAGGAGTGACAGCATCTTGGAAGTCAGTCTTTGTATTCAAGGCAGCAGAGGTAATCTGGATGGACAATAGGTATTGTGCTTTAAGCAAGATACAATAATATAAAACATAGAAACTTTAAATTGGTATCATTTTATACCATCTCAATTTGAGGGAGAGCATGTCAGAGTGCTGATCTTCTAAAGAGGCAAAAATAAGTTCCCATTTATCCAGAATTAAAGATAACACTTCACTGTACCACCATACTGTGATGTTTTGGTGTACCTACTGAATAAAAGATGGAATGTATTTAATATGTTCCATTTAATGGACTTGGTACAATTTGTGTTCATTGAGGTATATTTACTTGTCCGCTAATCTGTTATGCCGCAACCATACTTAGAGCAGAAGAAAAAGTGATTTATGGCCTACCAAATGGAAGTACATTTGCCTCAGAAGAGTCACTAAAACTCTTACTCAGACTACTGTATACTTTACATTAAATTTGGAAAGTTTGAGTGTCACCTATCCTACCAAAATGGGTGGTTGAAGGCCTTTCTATTTTAGAACAGCAACTGGTAATTAACCTATCAAAATGAAGTAACTTGTTAAAATTGCTAAGACATGGGATGCACAATGTATTAATAAATAGCTCTAATTTATCATGATGTATTCGGGATGGCTGACCCAAACAGTGTCAAATCATGATTACTTAAGGCAAGTTGATACGTTGTAGATGAAAAAATTTTATTCCAAATAATTGAAGGTTAAAGAACAGTTGGAGAGAGAGTAGGGAAGGCTGGCAGTGCCTTTAAGGAAGGTGGAATATTTGGCTTTCATTCTTTAAAGGTGCTGGATAACTGAAGTTTTACTACATAGTTTGCTCTAAATATTTTGAGAAATAGTAATCTTAATATATGTAAATTACAGTTGGCCAGAATATTTTATATTCTGAAAATGGAATTTGATGCATTAGGAAGGATAGCATCTTAAAGTGACCTTTTTGGTTCTAAGGTAGACACAGTTAACAAGACTTTCTACCAAAGACTATTAAATATTAAAGGTGGGAAGTTTCTTTGGAGAGCAATTTTATAGGGCTAGTTAATGAATTAGGATGCTTATCTAATATTTAAGAAAACTGACTTCCTATGCTGTAAAAAAACATTTGGGGCTTGTGAGTAATAATAGAACATGCCTCATTCTTGGTGTTAGAATTTATTTGCGATTGGTTTTTGTTTTTTTGTTTAATTTGAGGATTCTTGATCCAATATAAACATTGTCTTGGTTAAATAAAATTAAAACTGGTATGGTATTAAAAAAGCTAAAGTTGAAAGGCAAGAAATTCTGTGTCTGGTCTGTTTCTTAGATATACTTTAGAGGCTGAAATCATTTCAAACCTAAATTATTGGTGAAAAACTTCTGTAATACTTACAGAATTGGTAATTTAAAATATAAATTTCAGCTTGAAGTTGTTTCGGTTCCAGAACTTGTAATGGATAAATAAGAGGTCATTGCTTTACTAGTCAGTTTTCTCATCTTTAAAGAGTTACGTCCTTCTAACCTTGAAAGTGTAAATGTTGGTAATGAATTTTCATGTATGAAGGACTCTGGGTCTTTAGATTAAGAAATAAGGTGTTTAAGGCAACTTAAGTGACTAGGATTGGATATTACAAGGTGTATTACTTGAATGAAAGAAAATGTAATTGAAAATACCTCAAAAACCCCCCCTCCCCCACTGAATTAGCGATAAATGTTAATAAGTATACAACATGGATGTTTTGGTTATGTTCATTTGATTATAAAATACAAAAAAGGGGTTAATAAAGGTTCCTTTAAACATGGGAATTTTATCAAAGAAAGTTAAGCATATAAATGCCCAACTCCAGAAACATGTACAAGTTGAAAACCTGACCTGAGGTGGGAAGCACAGTGTATGCCTTAAGTAAAACTTCTTTTGCATTAAAAGTTAACTTTGTTATTAGTAGTAAAAATAAGTTTATGGGTAAAATAGTAAGATCAGTAACACCTCAGTTAATCTGGCATCTTTAGGGAGAAGCAGAAGCAAGATCTTATTCTAGGGATAAAATTGGCTTCTTGTTGCAAGAATTGGCTTTAGTGGTAATATTTTAAAACCCACAAGATGTTGATATTTTCTGCTTTAATTTCTTTTCACAGCTGGAAGTTAGTACCACATTCCCATCCCTACCCCGACCCACCCCAGTTATAAAGATGATAAATCGGTGAGCAAGGATGATTTTATTCCCATGATGAAATTTTTAGCCCTCACATAACAAATTCTGACAGTTTACCCTTAAAATAAAAATCTCCAGTCCTGTCTCTTTAAAGGGTAGAAGGCATGTCATATGATCTTTTGTGGAGGGGGACATAGGGCACAGATCTAAAAAGGATCACAGAGTTGCTGGATCTGAGCTTTATGACCTTTTGCTGTTTACAAAAAGATTTCACCTTAAATTTTTTTGTAATGTGTATTTTTGTTCTTAAAGTGTCTTAGTGGTTTCTATTTACCACCAGTCACTTTTAGCATTTTAACGGTTTACATATTTTATTGCTGGTTAACTGAGGTTCTACTGTAAATAAATCATATAGGTTAATTAGTGGATTGTGCTTCAATGGATAATTCTTTTTGTTCACTGAATTGTTCACGTGATCACTTTTGTCTTTATTAAGGACTCTACATTAAAAAACTTGGCTTACAACTTAATTGTGATGTGAGATTTAGAATTTTCCATTGTATGTGCTAAGAGTTTTGTTAATGAGAATATTAAGTAGAAAGGAAGTTTAGCATAGACATGTTGTCACTGATCACTGAGGAATAAATAGCCTTTTTATACATATAATGAAGATTTGGAAGGGAAATTTGAAGCTAGAATTTTGTATTTTGCTGTTACCAATATTTAACTTGGAATTTAAGAAATGCTTAATTTATAGGGTGTTTTTTTTTTTTTTTTTTTTACTTTGGGGAGATATATGTCTCTGCTAAATCAGAAAACTTCATTTGCTGCTTGCTCACTATATTGTAATTACGCAGAAGCAGCAGTGATAAAGCAAAACTGTTCAAAACTGGAATAGGGTGTTCTTGATATGTGATTACATAGAAAGAACGACATTTTCACATACTGCCCAGTAAATTGGTGCAGTTTGAAAAAAAGGGATTATTGATGTTGATACATATTTAGGGCAAAGTTTGTTTTTGTTTTGTTTTGTTTTTAGCATTTTAATATTGCTTTTTGTCTTTACAGGAAAATGTTTATAGGAGGCCTTAGCTGGGACACTACAAAGAAAGATCTGAAGGACTACTTCTCCAAATTTGGTGAAGTTGTAGACTGCACTCTGAAGTTAGATCCTATCACAGGGCGATCAAGGGGCTTTGGCTTTGTGCTGTTTAAAGAATCGGAGAGTGTAGATAAGGTAGTGTGTTATGTGTTGTGATCAATTAATAATAAAAAATGTTGATAGCTTGATAAAACTAATTTGCCCATTTGTGATTTCCCCTTTTGCAATAATATGAAGAGATACAATTCTTGCCAATACATTTTATTATGAAGAGTTAGATTCAATAATTGCTTACACCAACTATATTTCTGATAAGAAAATTTAAATATATGCCCGAGTATAAAAATAATTTATTGAATACATGTATTTTATGTGCCAGGCTCTAGTAAGTTAAAATTAACTTTAAAAATATTGAGACTTAAAATGACTAATTAAAAAGATGTATTGTGACAAATTTATAGAAGTACAGTTTTTTTGTTTTGTTTTGATTTTTAATTTCCTAGGCAAGAAATTTTTAACTGAGTCATTTTCTTGAGCTAAGGAGAAGAGGCAATCATGTCTCTATTGCTGATAGAGGTGATGTTTTGTAGTTACTGAGTTGTGTCTCCCCTCCCGGTTCTTAACTTTATGTTTAAATACTGGTGTCACATCACTACAGTTTGACAGTTTAATCATGAGCCAGTCAAAATATACCTAGCCATAGCTATATTAATTTTATATAATTACTTTTAGATAAGTTGATAACAGTCTCTGATCTTAAGATAAACATTTAAAATAAAAAAACCTTCAATTTCCTTAGGTCATGGATCAGAAAGAACATAAATTGAATGGGAAGGTGATTGATCCTAAAAGGGCCAAAGCCATGAAAACAAAAGAGCCTGTTAAAAAGATCTTTGTTGGTGGCCTTTCTCCAGACACACCTGAGGAGAAAATAAGGGAGTATTTTGGTGGTTTTGGTGAGGTATGTGATGTTTTGACCCAGTTTTCTTTCCAGATTAGTGGAATATAATTGTCACATTAAGGGTTTTTAGAAGTTTTAAACAAACTATGTGGTTATTTCTGCAATGAGGATATTGTGAATACTTTTATTAGCAGATCTTTAAAGGTTTGATAATTGCGTTTTTCCATTTTTTGAGGAACTACTGTATGCATAGCACTGCTGTGCACAGGGTAAACAAAGATGAAATAGACATTCTTACAGAGTATTAATAGAGTAGATTTAAGTAAAACAATGTGAAGAAGAAATCCAAATTAGATTGCTTGAAATATAGAAGGAAATGGTTCAGCTGAGATTGGGAAAAGAATGAATTAAGAATAGAGTTTGGTGTCTTCTAATTTAAGGACACATGTATATGCAAATTAGGCTTATTATAGATAGTGAAATAGAAGTTCCTTTTGTATATTAATGATTTAAAGCTGAGAAATACAGTATTTTGACCTGCAAATATAGTTTGCAGATATAGTTCACATGCATCTTTTGCTTGATTTACAACTGAAGCATGTTTTGATAGTATTTAGGAGTGGAAATATTTCCCACAAAAATATGAATATCTGGCTTTCTTAAATATTTATAAGAGTAAGCAACTTTGGAACTGCTTTCTTGTATGCAACAGCCGTCTAAGATGAGTAGAAGTTTCCGCCTTTGGGCAGTCACATGTTCTCCAGTTTTCAGTGGTCCCCATCACACTTCATTTGCTCCCACATGTCTGTTTTATTCTGTTTTTCCTAAAATTGGCTTTCTTTCTGCTTGTTCTTGATGGGGCATTTGAGTTTGTGACCTTTGAATTAGATAGCAAATATTAGTCCCTGTGACACTTGTTTTTTAAATATATTTGAAGATATTTTAGGTAAGAGTGGATGTTCTAATTTAATGAATGCTTTTCAAAGATTGGAATTAATGGAGAGGGACACATATTAAAAGCCTGAGGCCCAAATATATATGTTTTCTTTATGCACTTGTCCCTTCTAAAGTTGTGCTGTTGTTATTAGTAAAGTAAC